>LR990623.1:4800000-6046357 GCA_905147815.2 Phalera bucephala
TAGGTATAACACCTACAAACGATACTTACTAAATAGTAAGTGTCATTTGTAGGTGTTATACCTACATAAAATTGCTGTTAGATAACGGCCAGTTTCAATATTCAAGTCATCGATAGATTTGCTTCTTCTTCTTCTTATTTTAATGAATGGCCGCACACTTTAACAGTGTATTTCGCCAATGTCAAGTAGTAATAGAGTATAACAGTAAATTATAAAAATTGGCTTCTTGTCGCCATTACGGAAAAAAACAAAAAAAAAAATTGATAGATTTTCTTATAGTCAGTAGTATTTTGACAGATTTTTCAAATAAAATATGTCAAAATTCTACTGGTAGTTGGATATTGAAACCGGCCGTTAACCAACAAAATATAAAATCTCAGAATAGTGAGGGACACATATATCGTTTTTACAGCATAAAATGCGGTTATACGCGCCTCGGTTTCATTAAAATTGCTTTTAACTTTATGGAATGGCAGTAATGGCACTCATCGTTTTATATTTATAGAATGCAATGTTGTGGGCTTTCAGCAAAGATTTATATGGTTTATGCGCTAAATTGAATGTAGGCATGCGAATGCTAAATTATGTAAGAGATTTACTGGCCTTAAAATTGTCGAAAACCTACAAAGTTCCTTCCGGCAGATACGCTCCAAGGTCTGTATTATAGATAGCATTGATGGGGTTGGATTTTAGTCTTGTCTATCATTTAAGGGTTGGGTAAACGTGTGATAAACCAAAACTGCTTTTGTGAGGTTGGTTCTTCTTCTTTTAGTTATGGCTTCACACAAATTTCAAGTGTATTTTGCCAGTGTCCAGTGAGATGCAGAATTGCGATGAATTTGATGAAAATGATGATGATGGAATTAATGATGTACCCCACCCAGGATAGTAAAGCGATGGATATATATACACGATACCAATTGCGACGGCCGTTTGGAGGGAAGTCGAAAAGGCACTTTTTATCACTTTGTTACTATTACCTTCACTCATTCACATATAAGAATACATAATGGTTAAGATTTCACCAACATTACACATACTAATTCGAAATAACACAAGTTTTGGAAATTAAAACAAATTGACGACATCAATCTTCGACTTCCCGCCCAAAAAAACCTTGGTATGTTTACCTCCGGATTGGAAAAATTGCTAGTGGCATAATTGTTTTATACTGGGTTAAGTACCCATTATGGAGATGTTACTTTTTAATGTGTTCTTTTTTCATTTTTTTGTACCCGTGAAGAGTAGGCATTGGATACATCACCTGGGCTTTCGCTCAAGGACGACAAAAATTAAACCATTTATATATAGATAAAACCTGACTTAACGATCAAGCTTTTGTATCAGAGAAAAGGTGAGGATGTAGGACATATTAGCTTGCCAAAAAAAGAGTAAAAAAAAATTGAGGGCGCCTTTATCGCGCATATGACCAGGCTGGCTGGTCTTGTAGAAATGACGATTTATATTGGATTTGCTGTCTTTGTAAGCCCGTTGAAAGCAAAAGCCGTGTATCCTCAATACGTACTATATAACTGTCTACTTTTCAATTTAGGTGCATTATACTGTTTTGACATATTTAATCTGATATGTCAATTCAAATTGTCATTTGGACTTGACAATATTTGAATTATTGTATCAATAATACATATAAAATTACTATTCTTAATTTAAAAAAATGTTAGTTTAATATCCCTTTAGAAGGTGGATTACTAAAATAATTAGCGTTGTTTTCTCTTATTCCAAAACGAGCAAAATTAATTTCGAAATATGCTAAGTAAAACAAGTCGTGTAGGTGCCCAGAAAATAATATATATGGCTAAATTTCCGCTGGATAAACATCGGTTTCTGTTATAATACTATATTTTACGTTCTTGCGGTTCAGATAAATAAAAATATTAAAAACAATAGTGATGTACAGTCATGTTATCGATACCTTTCATTCTTAATGTTAATAATATATATTTATGATACTAAACCTTCTAGTACTATGGAATTTTCTAGTTTTTTGACACGCAAACTTTTTTTTACAGATGTAAACAATGAGTGGCGGTACATGGTATGTGAAGACTTGTGTATACTTCTATAAAAAACTGTATCAATTAAATAAATTAATTCTATCTACAACATTTTTGGATGGTAGTTAAAATGGTAAATTTATCTTTCTGTATATTCACATCGTTGGAAATTCAGTGTGATTACATAAAATCATTATTCTATTTTTAATTTCATTGTAAGCGGCAGTTCTACCTGCTGGAACTGGTAAGCTGCGGTACCCTAAAAATATTACATATCGATATCGTTAGATCTATTAAATTTAACGTCAAGGCTAAATCCCCATTCTTTATTTTATGTTGGCAGTATTGTTTTATTAGGTTGGCAGCATATCACAATTTTATGTTGGCAGCAATAACATTTAATCTTATCATGATGGTCGAACATTGCGTGTAAGTTTCATACGATTTGCAATTTCATGCTTTAGTATGAAGTTCTGCCTCTTAAAACGTAGTGATTATATTCTCTTTACATATGACCACCCCATATACTACGATTCAAAGCGTTAAGGTACTTGTTATTTTTAGACTTCCTGCACCTTTTAATTGTGTGTGAAGCGAAGTGGGCTATTTCACGACACAATAATTATCATAGCTTAAAACATACAACCCGTGACAAACTCACCTCTTTGTATTATTAATAATTCAAATTCTGAAATTAATTTTTAACCCCTATAATTAGAGAGAAGACTAGTCTTGCAGTGGGGCAGATATAGATTGTTCTATAAACAAATATCATCACGTCAGATCTTTTGCGAGGTAGGCAGAATAAAGTATTAACAGATTCTTACAGAACTTTGATGTACGTACCGGGGAAGACCTAGACTATCTTACCATGACCAAATAGATCAGACCAAATAGTCTTATCTAAAGGACAAATCAAGAGTCTCCGTAACTGGCGAGCGTGTATGTGACGAACTATGAGAGTGGAGAAAGCCAGAGAGGTATGTAAGGAAAGAACTTATTGGAACTCTGTACTCTATGCCTACCCCGCAAGGGATCTGGCTTGATGATATGGAGAGATAGATAGACCTACAGAACTTTATTGCTTTCTCCACTACCATACTTCATTCCCTGAAACTAAAGTCTCATTGGTGCGATTATCGTCTTTAAGGCTGATATCGAATTCATTATAGTATATACCCCTCTCATAGTGTTCTCTCATATCCTTTTTAGGGCTTCGTACCTAAAACGAAACCCTTATAGGATCACTTCGTTGTCCGTCTGTTTGACGGTTATCACCTTTTTCTTTCTCAGGAACGGCTAGAGCTATTAAGTTGAAATTTATACCAAATACGAAAGAATATAGTATCCTACTAGTGTAAAAAAATTAAGGTTCTAAGTAAACCCAAACAAAAGATATGGCCATTTAAAGTCACTCATTAGAAATTATATAGCACTTCCTGTTGACCTAGAATCGTGGAATTTGGCAAGAAGCAAGGTTTAAGTACAAGTAAGGGAAGAATTCCGATATTTGTCAATTTATAACTATCACATATCAAAAAATGATTATTTACCTCAAATCTGATGAAAAATTAAAATAGCGCTGTCTAGTGACTACTACACACATTACAACTATACTTCTTTGTCTATGTGCTATCAGTGATATTTTGTGACGAACGAAACGAATTTTATAGAAACTTGCTACAATTTACCCCACGTAGTGGCCACCCTTGTGATGTGGATACAAAATATCTGTTACCCACTAAAAATGGGTGGACTAAATAGTGGAATATGGACTCAAAACACTTTTATAGATTCACTACCTATTCATGTAACAGAAAGTCCTGTTGTATGTATTCTAAATCTATAAAATCTGAGTCTTTGAAATATAAATCGTTTTTGCCTATCCTATGATGATGTTCATTTATGTAAATATATCTTATGACTTTCGTTTGTCAAGACTTGAAAGTCTCTCTGAACCTGAAATGTATCGCTGATCGCACAAGACTTGACAAACTCGTCACAATTTTATTATACACCGTCACGCCTATATTCCCCAGAGGGGGTGGCAGAGGTGTACTGAGTACACCCACGTTTCGCCGACGATGTTAGGCCCCATGTAATAGGGGGCGAGCCTATTGCCATATACCGGGCACAATTCCAGACTCCGGACTCTTACTGGGAATTTTTCGTTAGAAAAACCACATTTGTCCGACCTAGGATTTGAACCCAGGACCTCGTGATCACAAAGCGATGCGCTTTGCCACCAGACCAACGAGGCAGTCACAATTTTATTAAGTCCATCATAATCATTCCTTCCAATAAATTTATCCGGTCTATCGTTCCAGTTTTCTCCAACCCTGTCCTGTTCTCATGTTCTGGACCACTAACGTCATCCATGTTGACATTTTGATCGCAGCTTCGTTATCTCATGTTAGCTGTGGCATCGAGACCTAAATTTGTTCTTTAGTTCAATGTACCAAATTTAGGACACGCTTTCTGAAAATGTATTTCGTTATTCATGCGGTTTTGCTGTATTTGGAATAATTTAGATTGTATTTCGAGATCCTAATCAGTGGGCTCAAAATGCCTAGAGACAGCAAGAAGGATGGTCAATGGGCGCTCCAAGGAGGCCTATGATATGGTGCTGGCCGTCCTCGACCGCACCGAGGCCGACCGTAGGGTGTTCAACCTGAAGGCCGTGTGCCACATCTCTGGCCTCTCCGTGGAGGCCCCCCACAAACGTGGCACGCCCGGGCAGTGCCACAACTGCCAGCTATACGGGCACTCTGCCCGTAATTGTCACGCGCGCCCTGGATGCGTGAAATGCATCGGGGACCACGCGACGTCCCAGTGCGCCCGTTCGAAGGAGACAGCGGCCGAGCCCACCAGCTGCGTCCTCTGCGGCGCCAAGGAGCACACCGCGAACTATCGCGGTTGCCCCAAGGCTTCGAAGGGGAAGCTAGGCCGGACGAGACGCGGCGGCCGCCGCCGCCCCCGCGCGGTTGCCCCCCCCCCCTCTGCGCCCTCAGCGCAACACCCCCCCGCGCCCTCAGCGCACCTCCATCCGGTGCCTTCGGCGCCAGTGACCTCAGCTCCCCGCGCTCCCGCGCCACAGAAGCTGACCCCCCTCCCCGCCGCTTAGGCCGTCTCTTGGCGTCAACGCGTGGGTGAAGCCGCGGCCGCCCACCCCCCAGTAGGCCCTGCCCGCCCCCCAAAGTGCGCGCCGGCGATCCCGCCGGCGGCGGCTTGTCCCCCTCCGCCCACTAACGTCAGTCAGGACGTAAACCTGATCATGAACGTTTCGGCAGTAATAAGCCCCGCATTGATCCCCAGAGTCCGAGAACTCGCCCTCCAACCGCGCGTCACCAACTTGACGGACCAGGTTCTCCTGGCCGCGGAATATAGGGACGTCTATGACATCCTGGCGTCCCTGAGAACCCAACCCCCCCGCACCCAATAATGGATTTACGACCTCCCCGCCATAAGCCCCACAACCTATCCCTGGCGTTCTTTGACGCCGATGGCCTTCGCTCCCAGCGAGATCAGGTTGCTGATTTCCTCCGGGATCACCAGCTTGATATCCTCCTAGAGCAGGAAACATTCCTCAAGCCCGCACAACGCGATCCTAGGATCGCAAACTATAACCTCGTGCGTAATGACAGAATCGGCTCCCGTGGGGGCGGTACTCTCATTTACTACAGGAGGTCCCTTCACTGCATCCCTCTCGATCCCCCTGCGCTCACTAACATCGAAGCCTCGGTCTGTCGCATCTCTCTCACGGGGCACTAGCCCATCGTGATTGCCTCCGTATACCTTTCCCCCACTAAACTCGTTCTCAGTAGTGACTTTGAAGCACTCCTTAATCTGGGAAGCGCCGTCATTCTGGCAGGCGACTTCAACAGTAAGCACGTGGCCTGGAATGGTCTCACCACTTCCCCTAACGGCCTTGACGCCCTGGTCGACGTTCTCGACTTTGACGTCATCGCACCTATGCACCCTACCCACTATCCCAACAATCTCAACCACCGACCCGACGTCCTGGACATGGCGCTTCTGAAGGGTGTTACCTTACGGCTGCACTCCTTGGAAGTAGTCCAGGAGCTCGACTCTGACCATCGACCTGTAGTCATGAGACTCGGTTCCCCCCCGTCCGCCTCTCAGCGACCTAAAAAGACGGTGGTGGATTGGCATGCGCTAAGCACGGCCCTGGCGGATGCCGAACCTCCCTCCCTCCCTCTCAGCTCGGACTCCATCCTGTCCCCACAGGACACCGATCAGGCCGTAGATGCCTTCACCGAACACATCCGATCGGCTGTCAGTCGATCGTCTAAGCAAATCGAGGCGGAAGATCTCAACCTCAACCGCTTTCGACTGCCGGACGATATTAGGGATCTCATTCGTTCCAAGAATGCCTCAATCCGAGCGTACGACTCTTACCCCCCCCGAATCCAATCGGGCCCGGATGCGCGCTTTACAACGAGAGGTAAAGCGTCGTGTCGCGGAGGTCCGGGAGGAACGGTGGGGTGACTTCCTAGAGGGCAGCGCGCCATCGCACCTGGCCTACTGGCAGCTGGCGCGTAGCCTCAAAACCGACTCCACGACTGGCATGCCCCCGCTGTCCCGCCCTTCAGGCGCACCCCCAGCCTTCGACGACGACGAAAAGGCCGAGCTTCTCGCCGACTCCCTCGAGAGCCAGTGCACCCCCAGCTCCTAGTCCGTAGACCAGTCCCACGTCGACGCGGTCGACAGGGAAGTCGAGTGCAGGGCATCCCTTCCCCCCGCCGATTCCTTACCTCCTATCACCCAAACGGAGGTCGAAGATCTCATTATGGGTGTCAAAACCAAAAAAGCCCCCGGCTCTGACGGCATTTCGAATCGCGTTCTGAAATGCCTGCCCACCTAACTCATCTGCCTCTTAGTGGCCATATTGACGAACTGACGAACTGCACCTTCCCCGCTAAGTGGAAGGAAGCAGACTTCATAGGCATTCCCAAGCCCGGCAAACCTCGTAATCTCCCCGCGAGGTACCGTCCTATCAGTCTTCTCAACTCCCTGGCTAAGGTCTACGAGCGCCAACTTCTGGCGCAGCTCAAAGACTTTGTAGTGTCCAGGGGTATCCTTATCGACGAGCAGTTCGGCTTTCGAGCCAAACACTCCTGCGTCCACCAAGTGCACCGCATCACGGAGCACATCCTCTCCGGCCTTAACAGACCCAAACCCGTCTACACGGGCGCCCTCTTCTTCGACGTCGCGAAGGCATTCGACGAAGTCTGGCAAAACGGCTTGATCTACAAGCTCTACCAATTGGGTGTGCCGGACAGACTCGTGCTCATCATACGAGACTTCTTGTCAAATCGCGCCTTCCGATACCGCGTCGAAATGACGCGCTCCACTCCACCCGAGCTGGAGTCCCGCAGGGCTCAGCTCTCTCGCCCCTCCTGTTTAGCCTTTACACGAACGACATTCCTCGTTCGAGTAAGGCGCATCTAGCCCTATTCGCGGATGATACCGCTCTCTACGTCTCGCATAGGAATAAGGGTTTCATTACCAGAAACTTTCAGGCAACCACCAATTCCCTAGGGAATTGGTTCAGGAAGTGGCGTATTGAGGTGAACCCGGACAAGAGCGCTGCGGTGTTCTTCTCCAGAGGTGCCACCCCGCGCCACTCCCTGCGCCGCCCTAGAAGTAATCTTGGCCAAGTGACCATGTTCGACCGACCCATTCCCTGGGTCAAAGAGGTCAAATATCTAGGGGTCACCCTAAACAGTACCATGTCCTTCGGCCCGCACATCAAGCGGGTCCGTCACCGAGCATCCTTTGTGCTCGGTCGTCTCCATTCGTTAATCTGCAAGCGGAGTAAAATGCCCCTTAGAAATAATATAATAATAAATAAAATATATAAAATAATAAACTTGCGTTCGACCCATCATGACTTATGCGTGTGTTGTGTTCGGGCATTCGGCCCCCTCTCACATCGATAAACTCCAAGTGGTTCAAAACCGCTTCCTCCGTAAAGCCGTAGGAGCCCCCTGGTTCGTACGGAATGTCGATCTCCACTCCGATCTAGGTCTCGAACCTATTCGCGCCAACATTAAAAAGGCGACAACACGACACTTTGCGAACGCATCTACCCATGCGAATCCGTTAATCGTAGCCGCCGCCGACTACGATCCCCCCCCGACCCCTGCCGCCACCGTCGGCCGCGACATATTCTCACCGATCCCCCCGATGCTTTGTCATCCATTTTTTCCGCTCAGAATACGGGCGACGACGGCGTAGTCGTAGATCCCCTCCCATAGCCGGCGGTTGACCGGTGCACTTAGTAGTGCACCCGTCCCTCTACAGCGACTGTCCCAACCGAGGGCGCCTCTTCGAGGGGTCCTCGAGTGTGTCGCCCCTTGCCCTTCTGGCTGGCTAGAGCGTAGTGGTTCTACGCTCGCCTTTAAGTTCGGTGAAGCTGTAAAGGCCTCGCGGGCAACAGCGTACATCATTCACACACACACAGACAGCAAGAAGTGATTTATAGTTTGACGGTTTATTCGGTTAAGGGTAGGTAATAACATTTTATTTTATACTAGAAGAAAAACCTCAATTTACTAATTAAAACTCATAGGTAAAACTTCGCAATTGCATAGTGTCTTTTTATTCTACCTTATTATAAAAATAACCGCAATGATTATATACTCTTTGAAAATAACATTGACACAATAATTAGTAAATAAACAAAACATAACCTAAAAAAACGCGTGCAATTTTTTTTTTTAAATTTATTTCGAAACGAAAATGAAGACAATTTAACATATTAAAATAATTATCAAAATTAAGGCCAAGTTGTAACTATAAACATCATGCCTCCAAAAAAAGGTAAAGTTAAAGGAAAGGCAGTTGCTGCTGCACCTGAGAATCTGATGGGTCCTCCTCCGAAGCCTAAAAAGATCCCTCCACCACCATCGTGCTTTACCTACGACGATATCATGAGATTTAAAGAGATGTTCAAGGCACATGACGAGGAAAATATTGATAAGGTAATAAAGGTTCTGAATTTAATCATAAGAGTTAGATTCATCAGATCAATTAAATAACGATATCAATTAATATCGAAATTTTGATTGGTTTTTTGATAGTCTTGCAGTAACGAGAACGTTTAATGTGTGAGATATATTTCTAATGCTTTTATGACCTACTTCTATCTATTTTGATTGATGCAGGTACCCTTACATGCTATTCCACTGATGCTGAGAAAACTAGGATTCAATCCAAAAACGGCTGAAATTAATCAGCTCTTTAAAATGTATCTCGAAGATGACATGGTGGATACTGTCGAGTTGCATGAATGGTACTTCATGATCGAAGCAAAAATGCGTTGGGGAGACGATTTTGAACTTGCTGTGACAAGAGCAATGGCGGCTTTGGGTCACGACGATGAGGGTGAAAGTAAAGGTATCGTACAATTAGAACTCCTCAGAGAAGAATTGTTTAATTGGGGTGAACCTTTGCAAGAAATAGAATTTATGGATTGGATCAAACTGGCTACTAAAGATAAGACTTATAACGTCGAAGATGGAACATTCAATTATGCAAAGTTTGTAGAAAATATGAACAATAAGGATGTGAGGTATATCAAGGAGCCGATTAACTTCTTTAAGATGGACCAGAAGACGTTGGCTGAGCTGGCTATAAAGAAGGCACAGGAGGAGAAAGCTGAAGAGGAACGAAAAGAGGCAGAACGCCGCGCTAAAGAGGAGGCGAGAAGGCAAAAGTTGATCGCTGACGGGTTATTGCCGCCTGGCTAAGTTTGATCGACCAGTTTGGAGGCTTAAAATTCTTGTTTTAGTACTGAATAAATCCTGTACTTAAGTGCTGCTTATTATATGAGTACGATCATCGATCAAATATAAGTCGATACAAGCTTGCCACACGAACAATGGCACCACCAAAAGGGAAACAAAAGTGGACGGTACTAAAAAATTAACAGGCTTCCGCTTGTTTGCGAGTACAACTTTTAAGTGATACGTGTAAAATTCATATACCGATGAGTACAATAGTCAAATCTGGAGAGAAGGAAAACTAAATAGAACAATAAAATCACTTCATTTTCTAAAGAATTCAGAACGTAAGGAATCCAAAAAAGTCCTTGTCGTTACTCTACTTATTCATATATCCGCATCATTGATAGCAAGTCGTAGATGGTCGGGCCTGCATAATTTTTACCTTACAAGAAATGGCACAAGCATAATGGTGCATATTTCTCGCCTGAAATGTAATTTATCTTAATAATATGTAATTCGGCATACGTTGCCTTAAATGAACCATCATAGTAAAACGAGAAGGATATTTCAAGTTCTGCTGCTTACATTGTTTTATGGAGAAAATTACTAAATTTGTTTTGTCAATCCAGGGCTGATCTTTCATCACATCAATCACCTCATGCATCCTATCTTCCATACCACCTCTTACATTCCAAGTGCCTATTCGGCACTCTGCACCCCACGACTCGCCAGTTCGGGCCCGGCGTGATGGGTGGCGGCCCCCATCGCCGCTTCCACCTATATTCGTACCGACGGGGGCGGGCCGGTACGCGTCGCCTCGGGGGGACGCCCTAGCCCGCACTGCGGTACGTCTTCGGTCCAAGATTGCAGCCATAATGACTGGCAGGGGTCGCGACGAGCACGCTCTTGGACAGACCCCCTAAACGTCTTTAAAACTAAAGAGGTAATAAAAGTGATAACAAGTAAATGTAGGAACCTGTACCACATGAATGTTTATAAAATGTAATATTACAAAACAAAAAGACATATCCGGGCATATTAGGTAAATCAATGTGATGATTGCTTTTATGACCGAATAACATAAATTACGTCCGTTACACCTGTTGTATCGCACACTAATTTGCCGCATCGATAACCTAGGAATGCAACTTAAACAAAGGATTGCATAGCCGCCAAAGAATAAGTAATTGCAGAATGTTTTAAATAGGTAAAATATGTATTATAATCAACGATCGCTTCACATGTGTTAATGTCTAAAAATTCAAAAAATGAAATAAGCATAATTAACATAAAGGGATTACATAACGGAACGGAAACACAAATAAAAATAGAAAAAATATATAAATGGGATAGTACAACATAATAGTAAAGAGATATAGTATACCGCTTAAAAAATTTTGAAATCTCGTTTTCATCGTATATTTGAACAGCAGGTGTCATGTCGTTTTTTCTGATAAAAATTCTTCCATGTCTAGTCCAAACATATTGATATTGTTTTACCTTTGCAGTTTCCTTACACTTCCTTAAAAGTTGCTTGTTGAATTGGGTGAGGTGCTCATTTATGTAAATAGGTTTCTCAGAGCCGGCTATATCTAAATTCTTAGTGGTTAATCTATTTTTCCGCGCACCTGATATGATGTTATCCTTTAAAAGGCGGGACTTAACTTTCACTATAATATTCCTCGGGCGGCCTGGCTGTTTGACTTTGGGGGTGACGCGATTTATCTCCAAAACATCCTCACAAAGAATACTGACACCAGCATGTTTAGCAATCGTCATGAAAACGCCATGTAGATTCTCATCTTTACTTTCCGTGAGTCCAGTGATTTCTAAGTTCAGGAGTCGGTTCCTTTGATCGTTAATATTAAATTCTTTAACTAGTGAATTGTACCTGCTACTCAAAACGTCCAGTTGGCTCTCAAGTTTGCTAATATTCTTAACTTTATCAATGTGAGATTTAATCTTGAGGTTAATATCGTCATACTGTTTACTGTGAAATTCGATGGAATCTTTTAGTGATTTAAATTCTTCATCAATTGTGTTATGTTTGCGGTTTAATGACTGAACCGATGCTTTCATTTCCTGATAATCTTGGCGTATAGTATTTATTTCAGATCTCAATTTAGAGAAATTATCATTTAATTGTGCAAGATCGGTCTTCAGGACTGATTCCAAGTTATTTTTAATTTGTGAAATATTTTCTTGTACTTCAGTTTTCCAGCAATTCAGGGTACTTTTGAAAATGATTCGAACATTACTTGCAGTTCCTCATCATGTTTACGCTTGCGTAATGTTATATTGCTTGGTCCACCAGCCTTGCTAAGATCTGGGTCGGAATAGTATTCCTTACTGGGTGACCGGAACATGATTAAGGACTTCTTCCGTGTTCGTAAGATGTCACTTCTGTATAAGTATACTCTATGATAACAGTAACCAACAACGCGTCCACTCGCCTCGAGCGCCGAGCGTGTACTGTCATAGAGAATAACGAACACATCCCTATTTTTCCAATGATGTTGGTTCCCAATACGATAGTCCTTTAGCCTATTGCCTAATACCTGCTTCTAAGTTTTCTTCTGTAGAAAAATCTCAAACAACATTTTGTCCGACCGAGCACACTAAGGCCAATGAGGCATTCTAATTACTTACAGTCTCACAAGGATATTTTTGGCCCGCGGCCAAAATCGGATCTAACGCCGGAACAACCGTCATCAACAGAGTTGCAGTATGCTATGAGATTTAGCCAAGTTTTTTTTAATTAGTAACCGTGGGGGCCCTTCTGTTGAAATATTTCCCTGCAAGTAGGAACATTTTACTAAATGATAACTCTAATTTTACACAATGCTAAATGCATCATTGGACACAGGTTATGAATATACACGTGTCTATAAATACGTGTATATTCATAACGTGTCTATAAATAAATATATGGTTTTTGAACGGGAAGAAACCAGAACGAATGCAAGGATTGTGGTTGGTAACGATGTGCTGGAGCAAGTGAATGAGTTTGTATATCTTGGATGCGCCTTCAGTAAGGATGGGAAATACACCGCTGATATAGAGAGAAGAGTGAATGCAGGTAATAGAGTGAATGGTCCGATGGGAAGGCTACTTGGGAGCCGGCACTTAAGCGAAAAGGCGCAGCTGGCCATGCATAACGGAGTGCTTGTCCCAACGCTGTTATATGGCAGTGAGAGTTGGGTATGTAAGAAGGAGAACGAAAGCAGGATAAATGCGGTCAAAATGAGATCGCTGCGGAAGATGTGCGGAGTCACGCTGACCGACCGTATTCGCAATAGCGTAGTAAGAAAGCGAGTAGGTATGAAAGATAGTATCGGTGTGAAGATGAGAAAGGGTATGCTCCGTTGGTTCGGGCATATAGAAAGAATGCCAGAAGAAAGAATTACAAAACAGATATACAATGCGAAAGTGGAAGGATGTAGGTGCCGGGGAAGACCTAGACTATCTTACCATGATCAAATAGACCGTGTCTTAGCTGAAGGGCAAGTCAAGAGTCTCCGTAACCGGCGAGTGTGTATGAGACGAACTATGAGAGTGGAGGAAGCCAGAGAGGTATGTAAGGAAAGAACCTGTTGGAACTCTGTACTCTCTGCCTACCCCGCGAGGGAGCTGGCGTGATGATATAGATAGATAGATATAAATACAGGCACAGCTGGGTATCAATCATGGTGGCCTGGCGGACAGCTGCCGGTATCAGCCGGCACGGATTTGCTTACTGATTGATCTGAGTAAAATAAAGATAAGTAGTAGGTTATACGAGTAGTAGGAGTGTACGGGGTTCCCTGCAAAGCAATTAAGCTGAAAGTTGTATTAATAATATTATTAAATATGCCAAAGGAAATCTTAAGTAAAACATTTAATAAATAACACCTTAGCCATCGTTCGCACGGGGGTTTTTGAACGCGTTGTGCTAAAGCGTGGGAAGCGTTTTTCAAAAAGATGTACTGCTAGCCGTTTGTTTTATTCCAATGCTTTATTAACGCACGTAGAAATGCTCCCGTGCGAACGAGGGGTAATAGGTACAAATAAACGAATCTTACACTGAAATTGGAATTACAGTCGATAGAGATCTTTGTCATAAAACCACGCACAATATTTCCACCACCATGACACTTTGCCTGGTGACTGGCTGAGACTCCGGCAATGTCTTCCAGTAAATTCGGATAGATGACATTAGACAAGAGGGAAACATTTGACTTCGAGGGATCATTATGTACACCATTCCCCTACCCATGATCGTGTGTAAATGATTTTGTTAGGATCGCAAAACAGTGGACCCCATGTAAACAAAATCATATAACCGATCAGCTCATTGCACTTACTATAGGGACCGCTATATTCTACTTATAGCATATAAGATTACTCCTTAAGGAATCATAGACGTGACATTGATTGAATAGTATTATATTATGCAGTAGAATAAAAATTTCCCAAAGTATTGTTGAATAGCACGCTATGTACGCACATGCAATACCCACAAGACTCTACTTGAGGGCTATTGTTGTGTTGTATGATTCCTATTGGGCCACAATTCTCTCTTCTTGTGTCACAACAAGTGGCTCTAATTTCTAAACGGCTTATCGTGTGGTAAATATTGGCAATTTTGTTCAGAAAGAATGGATGGCTTTTATTATACTAGAGACGCTCCTAGTGCTGCATGATAGCTATGTAATCGTTTGTGGCTTTGGAAGGCACATCAAGCCGTTGGTCCTGGCTGCAATTTATATGGTTATCATTAAGCCAAGACGAGAAGTCTTATTTTTTTTTTTTTTTTTTTTTTTTTTAAATAAGACTTCTCGTCTTGGCTTAATGATAACCATATAAATTGCAGCCAGACGGGTTGTTGAGTTCCATTAGCAACTTGTCACAAAACCTGCCTCTAGCAATCAGCAATGGGTCCGCGAGGTGGAGTATGACCTATTTTCTCTCATTTCGTTAAGAGAGGTTTTGGTCAGCAAGCGAAATAGGCTGATTTGTTTTTTTTATAATTTATTGTATAAAAGTTTAATCCCAGTCTATTGCAGGGACCTCTGTAGTTACGTTAGAAGATTAAAACAGTCATGTCGTAAAAGAGTAGCATTTTGGTCACATGTTGAGGTTTAGAATAACGAAATATTAATGTGTTTCGATCGTCCTTGACGTGGTCCCTGAAATGGTATGTCTGTAAGCAAAAAGCTATATGACATGTCAGAAAATATACATTACTTTATTAAAGGTAAGCTAAAACTATATTTATAATTTAATATGATAAATTTAGGTATTACTTCATGCAAGGGAAATGTATAGAAATAAAACCCTTGTGTGGTTTTATGAAACCACGGTAAAAGTGAAACATATTGGCCTTGGCTGCTCTGGCGAGCGCCTTTCACTTTATCCCTACTCCGCGGCCGACCGTCACGCGACATGCAACACACAGACCAAAAAGTTTGAGACGATCTAATAAAAGTTTCACTTTAAAATATTATCTTTAGTTTGTCTTTATAGCATTATCACCTTAAAATAATGAGATTCAGCCTTAGCGAGTCGCAATTCATTTGTTACAGCTAAACTCACCAGGCTTTAAGGACATTCGGCCGGGATTGTTCCGAAAAGTACCTACATAAATAAATCTGCCGCATTTTGATTGTAAAAAATCGCATGCTTTTCTAGAGATTTAGAAACATAGAAAAATATGTTATTATACCTTTTTCATACGGTCTGCGTAATTTTTTTACAAGCTTTTTATTTAACTTGCACTGTTCGTATCTCTGTCGTGTATCGTCTGTCTATCTATCTTTCCAGTTCAAATCTTGTAATCCATTTTTCACGCACTTGCGGGTATTTGAGCGATGTAAGTTTGGATGAAACCGAAAGGTGGCCAATGGCACCACCCAACTCCTCAATATAACCCCGCCAGGTTTGGGCACGATTTGTCTTGACGAGTACTTTAGATCCAGATGGTGTCCAGCGTCTGATGATAGAGCCGGAAAAAAACCATAGGAACTTCTCAACTAAGCCAGATATCTTTATTCTGTTTTTGCTATAAAAGCCTCTTTTAAAGGGAAATTTTTAATTTCCCTAAAAGAGGCTTCTTGAGCAAGATGCCTAGAATCGAAAAAAGATCTTTTGTCTGTGTGGCATGGTCATAAGGTTTTTAAGATTTATATAATCGACCGACAAAACCTAAGTCGGTATGGCCAGTTATACGTAGCTCTACCAACGAAATATTCTGGAATAAAAATCTCCCCAATTAATATAAAATGTTGGTCTCCTGATTCCTACATCAGAGGCCAAATAAGCATTTTTTGTTTCATGAGTTGGCTAGATCCTTTGTCATTTCCACAGTGTAATTAACGATCATAACCATTACCTACTGATAGACGAAAATGCTGACGTGTGAAGTGTATTGTATTAGTGATAACGAAATTGGTTAAATAGCCACTTATAAAAAGTGCAGGTTTGGGTTTATCTTACATTGGTGCGAAACTAAAATTTGCACAAGATATTTTAGGTAGACTAGATTTATAAATCTGAGTACCTCAGTTTCTTTTCTTTTTTAAACGCTCGATCTCGAATTAATTGTGCTTGTAATCACTGTACTAAACGATTTATGTTTAGAAAGAAGTAACACTTTTTATAAAAAAAATATAGTTAATATTATGGAGATTCTTTTTATAGGAATTACCTACCTCTATTCCAAAGTAGTGACAGTATCTTCTCATTTGAGGTGTCTTGACTGATTCTAATAGAGAGATTTCAACATCAAAGAACTTGGCGAGATGTGTAACTACAAAAAATACATTAATTGTGTGCATTTAAATAGATAAAAACCTTTGAAAAAAGGGAAACCGGCTACAGTAAGCAAAAAAATAAATACTTGAAGTCGGCGCCAAGTAACCGATTGCACCAACCAGCACCGACATCAAATATTAATTTTTTTGAAGTCGGTTTTCCTTACTTTTTAGTTTTTAATTTTACAATTTTAAGTAATGAAAGACGAACTATGAGAGTGGAGGAAGCCAGAGAGGTATGTAAGGAAAGATCCTGTTGGAACTCTGTACTCTCTGCCTAACCCGCGAGGGAGCTGGCGTGATGATATAGATAGATAGATAGAAGTAATAAATGAATTAATTATTAATATTTATATACCTATCAGTCTCGGATGCAAACCCAGGCACGCACCTCTGTCTTTTCGAAAACATGTGCGTATTAAAAATGAATTATCACTTGTTTTAACGGTGAAGGAAAACATCGTGTGAAAACCTGCATGCCTAAAAGTTTCTTGAAGGTTTTTGAAGTTCGCCAACCCGCACTGGGCCAGCGTGGTGGACTATGGCCTAAGCCCTTTAGTTTGAGAGGAGGCCCTAGCCTAATGGTGGAATAGTTTCTTAACAGGAGTCAAGGAGTCCCCTGGTGTATCTTGAAAATCCAAGGTCCAATACCGATAAAATTAAAATAGGACCACCTCGTAGCTATACTGATTCCAACTCAAACAGAATCAACCAAATCGGTTTATATGCAAAGAAATTATAAACAGACACAGATAAATTATGAACCTCCCCCTTTTTTGAAGTTGGTTAATATTTTGCTTAGTTCTATAGTAGGGTACCTATAGGATTGACGTAATACTCATAATATCTCAATCTATGCATTGGTATTGTTTGGCATTAGGGAGTTCCCTGGTGTATCTTCAAAGTCCAAGGTCCAATACCAATGAAATTAAAATGGGACTACCTTGGAGCTATGTTGAAGCCAGTGAAAATCATTAAAATCGGTCCGCAATTGACGGAAATATCGGTGAACATACATAAAAAAAGGAAAAAAGAAACAAAATTATCGACGTTCCTAGAACCTCCTCCTTTTTCAAGTCGGTTAAAAATACACCACTATTAATGAAAATATATAACTGTTGAAATACCAAAGACCGACCATATTTAAAATACATATACAAGGTGTAACATAAATAACGCAAGACCTAATACACCCCAATTAGATTATTGCTTTACGAATTCAATACGAAAATCAAACTTCTAATTTCAAGGAGTTTTCTATAACTTTTTAAGCTTTTTGGTACCCAAATTAACCATAAAATTTAATTAACTTTTGTATGCGTATTGAGGTGTGTGTAATAGATATACGTTTGAAATAGCTGTAATGCTTTGAATAATTATTAAATTTTGTTTAATACAGGTAATAAATAGAAAGAGCAACAGCAACAGAGAGCATTTTTTGAAAATTAAAAATATAATTATTAAATTAAAAATAGTTGAAATCGATTCAGTTGCCGAATTAGAACAAATTACTTTCAGGTATTGCGTTTATTATGTTACACCTTGTGTACGATAAAAATATTCACGAATTTTGGAAGAAATGCATTATCCGGCGGGGAAGCTTGTTTGTGAACTCTTGCACTCTACCTTGTTTAATTAGGTTAAAAGCTTTTCGCTGCTGGTATTATTTCAATCATATCTCAAATGATTACTAGCACATAACTTCAACTTTCCGCGGTTGCCCGTTGGAATATATTTTAATATGATTTTCTAGTCATAAATAAAACGTTGAACTTGTTTTTTTTTTAGTTCCTAAATATGGTTTCGTAATATTGGTCGGAATGGACGACAGATTTTTTGACGCAAATTTTTTTCAAAGAGATTTGTCTTCACTTTATTACTATTTGCCATTTTATGGTCTCTCTATCTTTATCATCACGCTAGATCCCTTGCGGGGTAGGCAGAGAGTACAGAGTTCCAACAGGTTCTTTCCTTACATGCTTCTGGCTGGCTTCCTCCACTCTCATAGTTCGTCTCAACACGCTTGCCGGTTACGGAGACTCTTGACTTGTCCTTCAGGGTCTTCCCCAGTTCCTACATTTTTCCACTTTCGCATTGTATATCTGTTTTGTCATTCTTTCTTCCGAAATTCTTTCTCTATGCCCGAACCAATGGAGCATACCCTTTCTCATCTTTACACCGATACTATCTTTCATACCTACTCGCTTTCTTCCTAGGCTGTTGCGAATACGGTCGACCAGCTTCACTCCGCACATCTTCCGCAGAGCTCGCATTTTGACCGCATTTATCCTACTTTCATTCTCCTTCTTACATACCCAACTTTCGCTGCCATATAAAAGCGTTTACAAGCACTTCGTTATGTCTAGCCAGCTGCGTCTTTTGGCTTAAGTGCCGGCTCCCAAGTAGCTTTCCCGTCACACCATTCACTCTGTTTCCTGCACTCACTCTTCTCTCTATGTCAGTTGTGTATTTCCCACCCTTCACTTTCCAACTAGCCTTCTCCACTCATTTACTTGCTTGCACATCGTTATTGTTATCACCATTTTATGGTAGTAATGCAAAAGGCTTTGGAATTTTTTTATTTCATTTTGGCGGCCTAACGTGTAAGGATGGGTTCTTCTTTTTATTGGATGATCTGAATTGCCGGCGAAATTAAGCCATGTTGGCGAGTTTTAGTAGGTAACATAAACTAAGTTTTTCTTGTGATTTGAAAGTACTTAGACTGAGTTGCACCAGTTAACGTCTAATAGTTTTTAACTAAAACAATCTAATAAAAATCTGATAACTTTTAAAAGACAAGTTTAACTATTACTAATAACTTTAACTGGTATAATAAAATTGAGCCTTAAGGAACTTGTACTTGTATTTTTTTTAAATTCAAGTCAATTATTTATTCATACTAAATACAGAAGTTGTGTTACAGAAATAGAGAATGTTACATTTATAGGTAGATACTTATATCTATTTGGCCAGATTAAGGTATGCGAATATTATACAATATACTAGGAGGGATCCAAAAGTAGTTAGATCGACATACTCCTAGGTAAAAAAAAAATACTGGAAGGCATAGCTCAGATACATATTTGTAATATTAATAAAAAATAAAAATCTTCCATTCTCTTTTGTTTTTTCTGAATGTAGTCATTTGTTTGCTTCGTGTCGGAACGTGTTCTCGAAAATGGAGAATAACGAAGTGCGAGCCGTTATTAAAAACCTCTGTTTAAAAAAATTTATGTCGCAAGAGATTCATTGCGATTTGGAGGCAACATTAGGAGAGTCTGCTCCGCCGTACTCCACTGTCGCAAGGTGGGTTTCTCAATTTCGAGTAGGGAGAACGAGCACGGAAGACGAACATCGTTGCGGCCGTCCATCGACGTCAGTCACCCAAGAAAATATTGCGAAAGTCGAGAAAATTATATTGAGCGATCGAAGAGTTACCATCCGATACTTAATTCAAGAAACGGGCATTTCATATAGAAGTATTCAATCCATATTGAAACAATCTTTGAATATGAGAAAAGTCTCCGCAAGATGGGTGCCAAGAATGTTAACCGACAGTCAGAAACAAAATCGACTTGACATTTCGAAGATATTGTTGGACAAGTTTCAAGAAGATTCTGAAAACTTTTTGTCTCGTTTCGTAACAATGGACGAAACATGGGTCCATCATTTTGATCGCGAGAAATAACAGCAATCTTCGCAATGGAAACGGCTATCATCACCGACCCCGAAGAAGTTTCGTGTCGTGGCATCGGCTGGCAAGGTTATGGCCTCAATATTTTGGAACTCAGAAGGAATATTGTTGATTGATTACCTGGAGCGTGGAACCACTATTACAGGCCAATATTATGCAGCTTTAATTTCCAAGTTGAGGTATGCCATCAAAGAGAAAAGGAGAGGGAAGCTTCGAAGGGGCGTGCTGTTTCATCACGACAACGCACCCGCGCACAGGTCGGCAGTTGCGATGGCTGCCATTCAGCAAGCTGGCTTCGAATTGGTTGACCACCCCCTTTATTCACCAGATCTGGCGGCTAGTAATTTTTATCTGTTCCCCAAATTGAAAAAATACTTAAGGGGAAACAGATACGAAGACGATAACGATAAGGTGATGGATGCCGTGGAGAGCTTTTTGCAGGACCAAGACAAAACTTTTTTTGTGAAAGGGCTCGAATCTTTGGAAAAGCGCTGGACTCGGTGTGTAGAGAGACGCGGAAACTATGTAGAAAAATAAATTATTAAGTTATCAACAGTCATTATATTCTATCTCATTCTCACTACTTTTTGATCCCTCCTCGTAAAAGGTGTATCGTAAATAACGCAAGACCTCAGACACCCCGATTAGATAATTGCTTCACAAATTCAATACTAAAACTAAATTTCTAAATTAACCATTTTTTAAGCACTTCTATACCCTAATTAACAATGAAACTTGCACGTTTATGTGTGTATTTTGAGAAATACGTTTTAGAAATACATTTGAAGTCTCCTTGTTGGTATGATTCAAGCAAAAATTTTGCATTTTTTGCAAATTTAAACATATGTAGGATACACTAAAAAATTGTTGGACTCAATTTAGATATCGATTTAGAATAAACTACTTTCAGGTCTTGCGTTTATTATGTCACACCTTGTATAATGGGTGGAAACTACAGAAATGTCGCCTATATAATTAAAATTATGCGTCATAATGAAAAATAAAATAGAGAATTAAAATTATAAGTTCGATTTATATTAAAATTGTATTGGTTGTACTACTATACAGGCTAATCCATGGTACGTAACGATAACTATAAATTAACAGTTACAAGTCTGACTTGGTTCCGGTAGGTTTTAGGTAGTTACTTAAAAATATTTATTAACATTTTTATGATAAGCCATCATTTCAAAAGAATCTGTCGCCGCAATTTTAATAAATAGAAAAGGGTTGGTTGAGACTAAGCCGGGATTTGTTTGGCGCGTTCTAGATTTAAAATCGTCGGGACCCACTTATCCGAGTGCTCGAAAAAGATACCGTATCTAAAATCAGTTTATTTTAAAAATGCACATAAAAATATAAACACCAGCACGCCAATATTCTGCAAGCAAGGGTGGCAGAGGTGTTTTATCTACAAACTGGACATCGCCGAAGAAGTTAAATCCTTATTATGTACCTAATAGGAGGCGAGTTTAATAGGTACTATTTATTATACATTAGAAATTAAAAACTGCTTTACAAGAACTTTGCTACAATTATTTGCAATGTTCTTAAGTAAATTCTATTGATAAGTTCGTAAACATTTCGCGTTGACATGAAACTTTAGATTTTTTTCTATCGAAAAAAAATCGTTTAATCGTGTATTCCATTTACCAGAATCTAAAATATAGAGTCAAAAATCATATTTCGAAATATTAAGTCTCTAATCCATATACTTCTTTAAGTGCATGGAATACAAAAACAGGTGTTTTTCGCGGTAGCCCCTTAATTTCGCAAAGCAATCAAAGCAAAAATACTATCTTACTAATATAAAAGTGAAAGTTTGTATGTTTAGATGTTTGTTGCTCAATCACGCAAAAACGGCTGAACGGATTTAGATGAAATTTGGCACACAGATAGTTTATTACCTGGCTTAACACATATGATACTTTTTATCCCGGAAAAATATTAGGTTCCTATTTAAAGTCAACGCGGACAAAGTCGCGGGCAGAAGCTAGTTGATAATAATAAACAGTAATCGTTTTATACAGCCCTAATTAAAACTCTTTGATTTTTGATTCAGTATTAGCTAAGGGCCTATCCTTCACTGCTACTACTTACTTATTATTTCGGATTTTCTCGAGTCTTCGTATTACGTATCATATTACGTCTTATCCATTCTATGTAAGCATGTAGCAATTATATGCTTTTAACGATGATTTTGCTGAAATAAGGTCGAAAAAGACCCATGCTTCGAAAAGCACGCTAAGCCGTTGGTCCTGGCTACCATTTAATGTGGTAGCCGTAAAGCCGTATTGAAAGCGTTATAGGCGGCTTGATAAGTTTTAACAGGAGGTGGCCACAAACCTGCCTCCACCAATCCACAATGAGTCCGCGTGATAGAGTATGGCCTAATCTCTCTCACCTCGATTTGTGAGAGAAGGACTTTGTCCAGGAGGGGGACAGTATCGGTTGATATTATAAGGTCAAAACTACGGGCAATAGGAGAATCACCCAATCTATCTCTCTCAACTCGATTTGTTAAAGACCTTTGCCCAGTATTGGGATATAACAGGCTGATTTAATATTACAGTTGTAAGACGTAATATTTTTTAAAATTATTATTATCATGGTATGAAAAATGCCTACAATCATCCCAAAAATAAAAATATTAAAACGGATAAAAATAAAATAAATTAGAATTTCGTCCTACCCTTTTAATTGGTACCAGAATCGTTCACAAATGACTTCGCTGAGGCTTATATAGATACATCCCCACTACTTTGGCAGTGGTATTTTGGCGGGGCGTCAAGGGATGTGTCAATATGGCAGCAGCAATTGACAGTTACGAGATTCGACTATCGTGGCTCGGCTTCAGCGTGGCTCGGCTTCTACGTGGCTCGGCTTCAGCGTGGCTCGACTTCAGCGTGGCTCAACTTCAGCGTGGCTCGACTTGAACGTGGCTCGCCTTTAGTGTGACTCGGCTTTAGCGTGGCTCGGCTTCAGCGTGGCTCGACTTCAGTGTGGCTCGACTTCAGCGTGGCTTGGCTTTGGCTGTCCTTGGCAGGCTGACGCGTTGGCTGACATTACGTCCGTTACAATATTAATCATATTTAATATTAATCATTTCTTTTATATTTTTACCATGTTATATAATAATATACTACATTAGCAAAGATATCGAATAATGTGAGTACACTTAACACTTACTTAACGATACAAATCACACAACCGCAGGTGTGCTCATGAAAATTAAGCAAAACATCATGTCGAAGCTTACGAAGTTAAAAGATTATTTACCAAAGACCTTAATTGATCCATGCATGTTAAAGTCGGCCAACATCGGTTGATCGGGGATATCGCAATAAAATTGAAATTCTTCTATTATTGTTTCATGTTTTTATTATTGGGCTACAAAGTATCAGTATGAGAACTGATAGATGAAATGATGGATTATCCTTGTGAGGAAAAAATGAGAAGATAGTTTCTCCCTCTTAATCTGTGCTTAAGACGTGTCTTAATATAGCAACAAATTACACAAATATCGGTAGCTCAATCCAGCGATTACTCTTGGCCAGGACTTGGCTAGGACAGTAGTATTTGAAGTAGCAGTATCTTTGACATCAACAACAGCCCTAATACTCAATAGAAGTTTTATTTCAGTCACGTCTACCTATCTTCCGAGAAGGGTTAAAGTTGATTGGAACGTTAATATCGACTAATGATATGTGATAGAATGGATAAGACGTAAAATGATACTTGAGAAAATCAGAAATAATAACGAAAATTATGCTGAAGTATTAGAAGTAGTACTAGTGAAGGATAGAGCCTTAGCTAATACTGAATCAAAAATCGAAGAGTTTTAATTAGGGCTGTATAAAACGGTTACTGATTCATTATTATCAACTAGCTTTTGCCCGCGACTTCGTCCGCGTTGACTTTAAATAGGAATCTAATATTTTTTCGGAATAACTAGTATGATATATGTTAAGCCAGGTAATGAACTATCTGTGTGCCAAATTTCATCTAAATCCGTTTAGCCGTTTTTGCGTGATTGAGCAACAGACATATCAACATACAAACTTTCACATTTATAATATTAGTAGGATAGTATTTTTGCTTTGATTCCTTTACGGACTTAAGGGGCTACCGCGAAAAAAACATGTTTTTATATTTCATGCACTTAAAGAAGTATATGGATTAGGGACTTGATATGATTTTTACTCTATATTTTAGAATCTAGTAAAAGGAATACACTACTAAACAATTTTTTTTCAATAGAAAAAAATCGAATGTTATCTCTATTGCTTTACATTTTCTTATTACAACGCGAACTGTTTACGAACTTATCAATAGAATTTATTTAAGAACATTGCAAATAATTGTAGCAAAGTTCTTGTAAAGCAGTTTTTAATTTCATTGTGTAGTTTTTTTAGGGAATGATAAGATTCGATTTTGCACATACGACGTTTATTTCCGAGCTCACGCTCAGTATATCCGTCCCTTATTGAAAAGGTTACTTTGATCTCTGGTATGACGAGATATTTAAGTAGATAGGTAGATTTAGCCATAAATTATCCGAATTAGGATAAATAAGGTCGTTTTGAGTTATAAAAGACATAGTACTTGAGCCTACTTGCAGTATAAATAGTTTTTTTTATTGGTACTAAGCTCACCACACATTCCCACCATTGTACCTCCTGTAAGCCAGGATCCACAATCGTCTCCTTAAGTGACGCCAAGGCTTGAACCTTGGGGTGTCCCGGGAAGCACTTTAATTGTCTTGGAATCCGGTATGTAAAAATTCCACTTCCCTCCTTTGCAAAGCGGGAGACACAAAAAAATTAGCAGATCAGCCATAGAGAAGGAGACTAAAACTAGGAAAGGCCCAGTTGTAAAGCACCACGGATACGAAAAAATATTAACAGGGCCTATTTGTGAGCCTCATGTTTGATTCCAGTAATAGGTATGGCAAAAACGTTCGAACGCATGGACATTATCCCGAGTTTTTACAAGATCCGTGTAGTAGATTACTCCAGATGTATTTCGCAGACTGTTTAACATAATGGTACGCTCGTTGTGCCAGAGAATGCACTCCCAAAGAACGAGTGTGATGATTGTTCATACTCGTAGTTAGAAGTGGAACACTCACATAGCGGTGAAGGTACCAGTTTAAAAGAGAAAATTTACGAAAGAACAGGTAGAGGTGACGGCCCTTTGTTGTTGTATCCCATTTTTCCTGAATTTCGGTCAGGAGATCTTCATGGGCGATTGATTGCGGTTTGAATAATCTAGTGATTTTACAACTGTCTCGAGGCAATAGAAACTCGGTGTTCAAGTTTTCTCGAGAGGAATAGTACATTGACGCGCGTCTCTGAACTACCACGTGTTGACTCTGAAGCAATTCACGCCGTGCCGCCCTTATCGTGGCCCTGTCGGCCCATACAGGTGCACCGTAAGTCTAAGTATGTTGCTCCGTAGATGATTTCAAGAGTTTTAAAACGAAGGCCCCAAGTGGACCTTGATATTCTGGTGAGTGCATAAAAGTTTCGTTTAGCTTTTTCGCCTACAGTTTTTATATGTTCAATAAATGATAAATTTCTCTCCTGAACTAAACCGAGATAACAAACCGATTCTTTTCTTTTGTCTGTTTGATTGTTGAATTTAATATATACAAAAAGGTTGTTAACATTCTGCAATATCTTTAATGTTGGACGAATGAAAAAAATTTGAATAAATTATGCCATATGTGTTATATAGCACTGAATTCGAAGTTCTGAATGCCGTTTAAATCAATATGTGAGAAACATGATATTTTCTTGAAAGTTTATTTTAATTTTCCAACGTTTTAAGTCTTCTTACTTTTCCGTTACAAGTTTTTCTGTGAAAAGGTATTCATCTGAAAGCGAAATATGCACTTTTACCCGTCCAAGTTTTTCTCTTTTCGTAATATTGTATTCCTAAAATACAGTCGTACAAGGATCTTTTGGCCCGCGGCCAAAATCAGGACGCTGTCATCAAGTGAAATAATAATAATAATAAATTCTTTTTTTTAACCAACTAGGGTCACGTGTTAGTAAAACATTTAGTCTTAATATTAGAGTTAGTGAAGAAACATTAACAACAACAAAACTCAATAAGTCACACAAATCCCGTCTGTACATGAAGCATACAGCAATGATTCATGTACTGACAGTCGAGTCTATCAGCCATGGCCCTTAGGATGCTGTTGGAACTGCCCCGAACCCTCCGCACCAGGGATGCGCACCGTTTCCGTATAGTGGCGAAAAAGCAATCAACTCTCGCCTCGGCGAACATTCCTGACGCGCTGCAGAACCGGGGCAGACCCATCAGCACTCTAAACGCAGTATTATATTGTATGCGCAGCGCGTTGTACTGCCTCTGCGTGTAATACGCCCAAAGGCAGCTCGTGTAGAAGGACGTACAAAAAGCTATAAAAAGAGTAATTTTAACACCCCTCGAACAACGAGCAAACCTTCGGGAGATCATGTTAGCTCTTATAGACAACGCCCTGCGCTCTCTCTCTATATCTGCATCGTCCTTCAAGCCTGAGGTCACGATATGCCCAAAATATTTCAATTGTTCAACCCTATTAAGTGGGGTACCGTTGAGTTTGATGGCTGGTCTATAATCTGGACATTTACCTCCGGCCCGAAAGACCATGCATTCACTTTTCTTAGTGTTATATATTAGGCCATGGCTGAGCGCATATTTTTCACATATGCAGTTTTAACAAGCCACACACTGACGCACTCAGCAACACCATGTCGTCCGCATAACTGATATTATTATGGGATATGCCGTCAATATGGCAGCCGACACGAGCACTGCTGAGCTCCTCAATCAGAGCGTTCACATACAAGTTGAAGAGCTTGGGCGATGTCACCCCTTCCTGCCGTACTTCGCACTCCAACCTGTAGGTCTCTGAAAACTCATCCGACCATCATACGACGTTGACCTGGTGCTGATACCAATACTTAAAGATCTGAATAAGTTCTTTTGGCACCGACGTTCTACTAAGCTTTTGCCACAGGATATCGTAGCAGACCAAGTCAAACGCCTTCGACAAATCGAGGAAGCAGGCGTAAACGGGGGTATCTCGTTCAGTGTAGTACTTGACAGTTTGCTTTAAACACAATATAGCTGTTTCTGTAGACAACCCTGATCTGAAGCCGAATTGGTTATCATGAATTTCAAGATGTTTATCTAGATGTGTGCTGAGCAAACCATCAAGCACCTTCGCCAGTATAGTAGCCAGTGATATCGGTCTGTAATTGTTTTTATCACAGATGTCCCACGTCCTGTTCTTCACTATTGACACCACCACAGTCTTCATCATTTCCACCGGTAGGTATGAGTGCCCAATACACAAAGTGTAAAACATGGCAAGCACTCCTGGCAAATGAACACCAGCGTGTCTAAGATGCTCCACACTCAGTCCATCATGGCCAGGAGACCTACCACGCGTCATAGATTGAATGACGTTCCTAACATCTTTCGCTGAGAATCGGACTTTTAGCTCATAGTCTCTTGAAACCCCTTCACAAACCGACCGTGATGGTCCCAATATCGATTTTACGGCAAATTGTTCTTTGAACATGTCAGCTATACATTTATGATTATTTATACTGTTGACGCTCGCAGGTTGGCTCGGCTTACTATTAAATTTACTGGTAGCCTTCCAAAAATTACGAAAGTCGTGTTTATCATGAAATAAGGCCAGTTCATTCATTTTTAATTGTTCACTGTTCTTTTGACACCACCGCAATCGTGATTTAAACAATTTCTGACTTTCATTCATCTCACTCCAGACATAACCCGACCTTGGTTTACCTTGTAAAATCCATTGTTGAAATGTATACCTTGCCTCCCTGTGACTGTCACTTACATGCTCATTCCACCCAATTACCGGCTTTCTTCTCTCCCCACGCCGTATAGAGTGAGTGTCAGTGGCTGCTTGGCACAGTATATTCGTAATGTTATTATAAATATTATCAATAATAGATCTATGATCGGGTTCATTACATCCATGGTCAAAACAACGGCTTAATTTATTTGGATAATTTAAATGTCTCAATTTATTATTACATAATTTACTATACATGTCAATTTGGTTAGGTGTGTGTGTGTGTGTGTGTGAATGATGTACGCTGTTGGCCGCGAGGCCTTTACAGCTTCACCGGACTTAAAGGCGAGCGTGCAACCACTACGCTCTTGCCAGCCAGAAGGGCAAGAGGCGACATACTCGAGGGCGCCTCGAAGAGGTGCCCTCGGTTGGGACAGTCGCTGTAGGGGGACGGGTGCACTACGAAGTGCACCGGTCAACCGCCGGCTATGGGAGGGGATCTACTACTACGTCGTCGTCGTCGCCCGTATTCTGAGCGGAAAGAAGGGATGACAAAGCATCGGGGGGGTCGGTGAGAACATGTCGCGGCCGGCGGTGGCGGCAGGGGTCGGGGGGGAGACCGTAGTCGGCGGTGGCTACGATTAACGGATTCGCATGGGTAGATGCGTTCGCGAAGTGACGTGTTGACGCCTTTTTAATAAAGGCGCGAATAGGTTCGAGACCTAGATCGGAGTGGAGGTCGACGTTCCGTACGAACCAGGGGGCTCCTACGGCTTTACGGAGGAAGCGGTTTTGAACCACTTGGAGTTTATCGATGTGAGAGGGGGCCGAATGCCCGAACACAACACACGCATAAGTCATGATGGGTCGAACGCAAGTTTTGTAAAGTGTCACCTTATTTCTAAGGGACATTTTACTCCGCTTGCAGATTAACGAATGGAGACGACCGAGCACAAATGATGCTCGGTGACGGACCCGCTTGATGTGCGGGCCGAAGGACATGCTACTGTTTAGGGTGACCCCTAGATATTTGACCTCTTTGACCCAGGGAATGGGTCGGTCGAACATGGTCACTTGGCCGAGATTACTTCTAGGGCGGCGCAGGGAGTGGCGCGGGGTGGCACCTCTGGAGAAGAACACCGCAGCGCTCTTGTCCGGGTTCACCTCAATACGCCACTTCCTGAACCAATTCCCTAGGGAATTGGCGGATGCCTGAAGGTGTCTGGTAATGAAACCCTTATTCCTATGCGAGACGTAGAGAGCGGTATCATCCGCGAATAGGGCTAGATGCGCCTTACTCGAACGAGGAATGTCGTTCGTGTAAAGGCTAAACAGGAGCGGAGAGAGAACTGAGCCCTGTGGGACTCCAGCACTGATGGAGTGGGAAGTGGAGCGCGTCATTTCGACGCGATAACGGAAGGCGCGATTCGACAAGAAGTCTCGTAAGATGAGCACGAGTCTGTCCGGCACACCCAATCGGTAGAGCTTGTAGATCAAGCCGTTGTGCCAGACTTTGTCGAATGCCTTCGCGACATCTAGGAAGAGGGCGCCCGTGTAGATGGGTTTGGGTCTATTGAGACCGGAGAGGATGTGCTCCGTGATGCGGTGCACTTGGTGGACGCAAGAGTGTTTGGCTCGAAAGCCAAACTGCTCGTCGATAAGGATACCCCTGGACGTTACGAAGTCTTTGAGCCTCGCCAGAAGTAGGCGCTCGTATATCTTGGCCAGGGAGTTGAGGAGACTGATAGGGCGGTAGCTCGCGGGGAGATTGCGAGGTTTGCCTGCAAAAAAAAAAAAAAATGCCGTCAGGGCCGGGGGCTTTTTTACTTTTAAGACCCATAATCAGATCTTCGACCTCCGTTTGCGTGATAGGAGGCAAGGAATCGACGGGGGGGAGGGATGCCCTGCGCTCGACTTCCCTGTCTACCGCGTCGACGTGGGACTGGTCAACGGACTGAGACCTGGGGGCGCACTGGCTCTCGAGGGAGTCGGCGAGAAGCTCGGCCTTTTCGTCGTCGTCGAAGGCTGGGGGTGCTGCGCCTGAAGGGCAGGACAGCGGGGGCATGTCAGTCGTGGAGTCGGATTTGAGGCTACGCGCCAGCTGCCAGTAGGCCAGATGCGACGGCGCGATGCCCTCTAGGAGGACACCCCACCGTTCCTCCCGGACCTCCGCGACACGACGCTTTACCTCTCGTTGTAAAGCACGCATCCGGGCCCGATTGGCTTCGGTGGGGTAGGAGTCGTACGCTCGGATAGAAGCATTCTTTGAACGAATGAGATCCCTAACATCGTCCGGCAGTCGAAAGCGGTTGAGGTAGAGATCTTCCACCTCAACTTGCTTGGACGATCGACTGACAGCCGATCGGATGTGCTCGGTGAAGGCATCTACGGCCTGATCGGTGTCCTGAGGGGACGGGATGGAGTCCGAGCTGAGAGGCAGGGGGGGAGGGTCGGCATCCGCCAAGGCCGTGCTTAGCGCATGCCAATCCACCACCGTCTTTTTGGGTCGCTGAGGGGCGGAAGGGGGGGAACCGAGTCTCATGACTACAGGTCGATGGTCAGAGTCGAGTTCCTGGACCACTTCCAAGGAGTGCAGCCGTAGGGTGACACCCTTCAGAAGCGCCATGTCCAGGACGTCGGGTCGGTGATTGGGATTGTTAGGATAGTGGGTAGGGTGCATAGGTGCGATGACGTCAAAGTCGAGAACGTCGACCAGGGCGTCAAGGCTCCTACCGTTAGGGGAAGTGGTGAGACCGTTCCAGGCCACGTGCTTGCTGTTGAAGTCGCCCGCCAGAATGACGGCGCTTCCCAGATTGAGGAGTGCTTCAAAGTCACTCCTGAGAACGGATTTAGTGGGGGAAAGGTAAACGGAGGCGATCACGATGGGCTGGTGCCCCGTGAGAGAGACGCGACAGACCGAGGCTTCGATGTTGGTGAGCGCGGGGGGATCGAGAGGGATGCAGTGCAGGGACCTCCTGTAGTAAATGAGAGTACCGCCTCCGCGGGAGCCGATTCTGTCATTGCGCACGAGGTTGTAGTTTGCGATCCTAGGATCGCGTTGTGCGGGCTTCAGGAAGGTTTCCTGCACGAGGAGGATATCAAGTTGGTGATCTCGGAGGAAATCAGCAACCTGATCTCGCTGGGAGCGAAGGCCATCGGCGTTAAAGAACGCCAGGGATAGGTTGTGGGGCTTACGGCGGGGAGATCGTAGATCCATTATTGGGTGCGGGGGGGTTGGGTTTTGAGGGACGCCAGGACGTCATATACGTCCCTGTATTCCGCGGCCAGGAGAACCTGGTCCGCCAAGTTGGTGGCGGCGCGGAGTCGAAGTGCGAGTTCGTGGACTCTGGGGAAAAGTGCGGGGCTTATAACCGCCGAGACGCTCATTATGAGGTCGACGTCCTGACTGACGTTAGAGGGCGGAGGGGGACAAGCCGCCACCGGCTGGATCGCCGGCGCGCGCTTCGGGGGGCGGGCAGGGCCCACTGGCGCAGGGTGGGAGGCCGCGGTGTAAGGCAGCGGCTTCACCCACGCGTTGGCGCCGAGGGACGGCCTGAGCGGCGGGGGAGGGGGGGTCAGCTTCAGAGGCGCGGGAGCGCGGGGAGCCGTGGTGGCTGGCGCAGAAGGCACCGGACGAGGGTGCGCTGAGGGCGCGGGGGGGTGTTGCGCTGAGGGCGCAGAGGGGGGGGGGCAACCGCGCGGGGGCGGCGGCGGCCGCCGCGCCTCGCCCGGCCGCGCTTCCCCTTCGGGGCCTTGGGGCAACCGCGATAGTTCGCGGTGTGCCCCTTGGTGCCGCAGAGGACGCAGCTGGGGGGCTCGGCCGCCGTCTCCTTCGAGCGGGCGCACTGGGACGTCGCGTGGTCCCCGATGCACTTAACGCATCGAGGGCGCGCGTGACAGTTTCGGGCAGAGTGCCCGTACAGTTGGCAATTGTGGCACTGCCCGGGCGTGCCACGTTTGTGGGGGGCCTCCACGGAGAGGCCAGATATATGGCACACGGCCTTCAGGTCGAAGACCCTACGGCCGGACTCGGTGCGGTCGAGGACGACCAGCACCATGTCGTACGCCTCCTTGGAGCGCCCATTGACCATTCTGTGCACCTGGCGCACAGGAAGGTCCTGGGACTGGAGGTCGGCCTTGATGACGGCGGTGTCCAGCTCCCTCGGGACACCGCGGATTACTACCCTGAGCTCCCTTTCCTCCTCCAGGGTGTATGTGTGATAAGCGATCTTGTTTGATCGCAGGAACGCGGATAGCCGTCGGTGGTCGTCCGAGGACGCCACCTTGACGGCTATGCCTTGCGCGGTGGAACGCGCGTGCGTGTAGTTGATTTGGCGATTATAAATCGCCTTGGAGATGCGCTCCCAGGCGCTCTTGTCCTGAATGACAAGCGGCGGGGGAGTGATGTTCGGACTTGAGGGGCGCGCGAGGGGGGAGGCCCTCGCGGCCGCGTCGGGAGACGGAGACGGCCGGGGGCCGGAGGGGCCGAGAGAAACGGAAAAGTTTCCGGCCTTTTGGATCTTGGGAGGCGGCGAGTCGCGCGGTTTGCGCGCGCGCTTCCCATTCGCTATGGGAACGAAGTCGTCCTCCGACGAGAGCGACGGGGACGGGGACCGGGCGGGGGCGGCGCGTCGCGCGGACGCGCGCTCGACCTCCATATCCGAGTCCGAGAGAGGCTCGGACCCGCATGGCGAGACGGGGCGGTCGGCGGGGGTCTGGGGCGGCGCGACTAAATCAGTTCGCGGCGCGGCGAACGGAGTCGCGGCGCGGCGAACGGAGTCGCGGGGCGCGCAGAAGGCGCGGGGCGCGCGGGGCCGGGGGCAGACGCGCGCGCGGGCGACGCGTCGGGCGAGGCGGGCGAGTACGTCGCCCTGAATTCCCGGACTATGTCCGGGCAATGTAGGACGATGTACTTCGTTAAGTCCCGGACAAAATCGGGATGGAAGTCTTCGGCCATTTCCAGAGGGGAAATGGCAGGGCGAGTGAACTAAAATAGGGCCCTAAGACCCGGGCGTGAGCGATGCCCTGATCCCCCCACCGGGCGGCGGCGGGGGGGGGGTGCCACTACCGGGGAGACGCGGTGTGCCCCTTCGCCTTAGGGGCGAACGGGCGGCACCAAACCCTAACTGCTCCGGGGCGAAGAGAACCGCCGCACGGAGAATAGGATAGCGGGATGGGTTAAGGTAGGGTCCTGGTGGAATCAAGAGCCCTGACTAGGGAAGCCCCCAAGGCCAGAGCTCAAGCCCTTCCGAGTTGGCCGCCCTCTGAAGGAGGGAGGCGAGCGCTCGGGTCCCGCTCAAGCCGGCTTACGACGCCGCTAGGCGTCCACCGGACTTACCACGAACGGACAAAAGACGTGGATTTATAATAAACACTAATATCGAAAACAGTTATGAAACTAACCGTTGAGAAAACGAAAACCGCGGGAGGGCCGGCCGCGCCGTTAGCCGACGCGGCTGCCTAGCAACCCACGTGATTGGTCACACCGGGCGATACGCGAACCGTACCTACACGAGACGCAAAAGCATACGCACAGCGAATGCAATTACGTAAACACGCAAGCACAAAACACGTAAGCACAGCCGCGACAAACCACGTAGGTCACGGAAAACGACCGTTACTAAAAACGCGGGAAGGCCGACCGCCGTCAGAACGGCGCGTCTACCTAACGGCTCGCCTTGTTGCTACGCGCGAGCCAGACGCGGAGAAGTAACGTCGCAAGCCCGTATATGTGTACGTATACACGTATATGAGCCAACCAGATCACCACTCCACGCAAGCGCAGGCGTTTCCAACAGAGTAAGTCGAAATCGAATACGTACGTAATTACGAAAATAGCGAGCGGGCGGGCAGCGCAGCGACACGACCGAACGCGCGCAAGGCACAGCCAGAACTTATTTGGTTAGGTTTTCTGTTACCCCAATGCACTGGATTATACACACCATCTTTAACATTATTACATCGTATCTTAGGTTTAATCATATCCAATTTACACTCAATTATCAAAGGAAAATGATCCGACCACATGACGTCATATTTTACATAAGCATTTACCACAGTCGGTAAGGCAGATTCGGTTGTTAGACAGTGATCAAGCCAGCGTCTGGCACCGTTAGCTTCACTGATATAAGTATAAGTGTCCGAAGATAGTCCCATCATGTCAACGTCAACACAAGTCCAGTCTACTTCGCTACAAAAACATATTAGTTCATTGTAAAATAACTCATTTGGATGAGCATTGAAGTAACCTAATAAATAAACTGACTCAATGCCTTCATTACTAATAATTGCACTCACCAAACTAAGGCAATCCGTAAATTCCGTTAAGTTCGCTGCGTTATCCGTAGGCATGAGAACACTGCACACTAAGAACGACCTCTGGCCCATTGTGATTTTTATCGCACACACACGTGGGTTTTCATATGCTATGAAATTTACCCAAGTTCTTTTTTTTAATAATCTATTTTAAATAATTGAAATATCTCCTTGGAAGTAGGGAAATTTTACTAAATGTTAACCCTAATATCACAATAACTCTGTCAATGTCATCCATGGGCCAAAAGATCCTTGCAGTACTATACCTTCATCTAAAGTATTCTTAAATTAGAATTTAATTATCATTTAATTATAATGTTTCAGCAATGTTCTTTGTTCAAGGACAGCAAGGGATCCTTAAAGTAAACAATGTGATGGACGTGGCGATTTTTAATTGAGATTTCGACGAAACTTTTTTGGCGTCATTTGCATGTTTATTAACGTTTGCCAATAAGCAGCACTGTGTGCACATATTAACACTTCCAAGTAAAACTTTAAATGTAATTTATTAAAGTTGATTTTGCAATGAACTATTTTTAGGTTTAACAGGTTATTGCAAAATGTAGTGATAAGAACGGCCTATTTCGAGTATATTCAGGTCCTCCCGTACGTTTCGAAGGTTTAACTTCGGAAGTAGGTCTTCTGTCGGTCAAGTAATTTTTAATGTACTGTTTCTAAGATGTACTGTTTAAGTAATTTTGAAGTCGCCTGTGGATTGTACTAGCGACCGGACGCTGCGCTAGCAACTATTCTAGTGAACACATAAGCACTCGCATTCAGCGTCACATTTCTGCCAGCGTTCTCGGCGCCCTGTCTTGTAAGGTTTCTGCCTAAAATAAACGCGAAAGAAATCGCCGGCAGAAAGTAGTTGTATATAATTTGTATTTTGAATCAATAAAATTATGTTTAGAAGCTATATAAATTGTTAATAAAGTTAAAAAAATGCATAAAGATAGGCGCAAATCTCGACTGAAGCGTTTAGATTTTATTAATATATTTGAGGATCATAAGTAGGAGAGACCGTAAATATGTTAGCATACCCAGGTTTCAAAAACATGTACCTAGGCTAAAACTTTTTTCGATACATAACCACGCTTCTGTCCGATATAGAACTCGAATCCAAGACCGTTAATGCCATCATTCGCGACTTAACCAATGAAAGGGAAACATATACTTCTTTGTAAAAGCTTTTATTTAACTTGCAATGTTCGTATGTCTGTTTGTCACTTGCAAGTATCCGATTGAGCTGAAATTTGGCATACGTATGTAAGTCTGTTGTTACTGATGATGGAGTCGGAAAGTGGGCATAGGAATATATGTACTATAAATACACAAAATAAGCCCATCATGTTTAGGCTTGCTAGATTGGTATTTACTTGTACTATACAACCAGATAGTGGTCAGCGTCTGGTGATAAAGCCGAAGGGTGGCCATTGGAAATACCCAACTACTGAATATAACCTTTCCAGGTTTGGGCTCGTTGGATTGTCCGGATAGTGTCCAGGGTCTGATGATGGAGCCGGAAGGAAGCCTAGGAACTCCTCAACTGAGCATGATATCTTCGCTGTGTTTTGTGCTTGATTTTAAAAAGGTCTTTTTAAATTAAGATTATTAATACTCACACACACGTCATTCAAAAACTTCTTTAGAAACAAACAAAATTAATTTAATCCCCACTAAGTATAAAGCGTCAAGTTTTCTGAATTTCCTTGTTACAAGCTTAAATATTGCGAGCACGTGAACGCAGGAAACGTTAATTATACAAAGTTGTTTTGTGACTTATTCAGTGTTAATTATATATTGTTGAGTTACTTAAGCTTTCGGTGTTGCCAACGTTATTTGTGCCGGGCGGTCAAAGTAGCAAAGATTTTCAGCTGTAGCTGTTTGAATTTTGAAACTCATGAGCGGAATAGATTAAATGAAAGTCGATGGCATAGCAGCAAATGTTCATTTTAATTGGTCTCACACAGAGAACCGCCAATATGAGGCTTAACATCAGATAGGGTTACAAAAATATTACAATATTATGTGATAACTGAATTAGATCTTAGTTTACTTATTGTATACTCGAATAAAGGTGTTAATCGTAGACAAAACAAAATAGAAAGGCTCGTTTCTCGCGTCCATAATTAAGTGTAACGGCCCTAATTCATTGTCTTAGCTTAGAATTAGGGTGAGGATTGTTGCGAATTGTTAGTTATACATTTTCGGTTGAAGCAAAATAAAGACGTCATTTAAGTATTTACCTTCTTCGTTTTTATCTAAGATGTCAATGAGTATTCTCTAAGAAAGAACGAAATCGATGGAAGTGCCCTTAGGGAAGTGCCTTTAAGTCTTACAGTACTGGGACCGGGGAAGATACTCACACTATTACAAACTAAGTAGTATGCTGCAATAAAATTTTCTGAGTGCCTCGTTGGTCTAGTACCAAAGCGTATTGCTTTGTGATTCTTTTTTTGTTGTTTTTTTTATTTCTTTGTTTTTAAAGCCCTACACTAGAATTTGCTCCAGTGTCGCGGGTGCGTTTACAAACATTCAAATTCACATAAACAAATACCCAGACTGCAACAAATAATTGTGGATCACACAAAGATTTGTGCCGTGCGGGAATCGAACCCGCGACTATTAGACACAGTGGGCGGAGCGGCTCAAGCTCTTAAACCTATTCATCTATCTATATCATCACGCCAGATCCCTTGCGGGGTAAAAGAGTACAGAGTTCCAACAGGTTCATTCCTTACATATCTCTCTGGCTTCCTCTACTCTCATAGTTCGCCTCATACACGCTCGCCGGTTACGGAGACTCTTGACTTGCCCTACAGATAAGACTCTGTCTATTTGGTTATGGTAAGATAGTCTAGGTCTTCCTTGGTACCTACTATATAAGCTCTTAACCACTACGTTAAATCGTCCGTCGAAGTCAATTCAAATCCTAGGTCGGACAAATATAGTTTTTCTATTTTTAACTGTACTATATGGTGTAGTCTTAGATGAATTACTTGCTAGATGAAGCATCGCGCGTGCGGAAACGGCATAAAATTAACTTACTTATAGGGTTGACAAATTGTAGTAAAGTATTTTGAACAAATTTTCGATAAATCGAACACTGACGTCATGCACACATAGTGCGTAACTAAGGCCGTTATGGCACCATTTTTGTTAGCAATGCTCAGGTTAAATAAGTTTTAAGGCTTCGCTACATAGTCGACGCAGCGCGGGAGCGCGACGGAAGCGTGGATTAGGGAGTTGTTATGTACTGAAATTTACGGGAGACGCCACACACCGCTCGGCGCCACGGCAAACGTCACGACCGAACGTAGACGAGCGTGGACGAGCGCTTCTGTCACGCTCCCGTCGCGCTCCGTCGGCTATTTGACTAAACCCTTAGTCTAAGGGTGCAGATATGTTTACGTCAAGACCTCCTTGTTATTAGGTAAGTATGCGCAACTGCGTCCGGTTAGCGGCGGGTATGCATATTCGCGCGCATTTGGCGTCGGTCGTATGATAGCTATGCCGCTTTCCATATTTTTTTCTTGCATGGTATTATCCATTAGCACGCGTCACCCGCACTGGGCCAGCGTGGTGGACTATGGCCTAAACCCTCTCAGTTCGAGAGCAGGCCCGTGCCCAATGGTGGGACAGTTTCTTAACAGGGCAACTACTAACGCGTTAAAAACTCTTTTGTTTTATTTGATTTTTAACAGATTTATCTACCAAAGACTAACACACAATTCTGCGTTTCCTGTATATTGTCGCACGTATGAGGTGGAGCGCCCTCATCAATAAAACATTTCGGTCGGTTATCATTACCACATGAAACAAGCACAGCACAAAAGTGCAACTTGTTTCAAGTCATATTGGTTAAGCGTTTGTTCTTCGTGTACTATTATTCAAAAAGAAGGAAAGGAAGGGAGAGTACTGGCGATTAATTCACCGTCACGCCTATATTCCCCAAGCGGGGGTGGCAGAGGTGTACTGAGTACACCTACGTTTCGCAGACGATGTTCGGTCCCATGTAATAGGGGGCGAGCTTATTGCCATATACCGGGCACAATTCCAGACTCCGGACTCATACTGGTAATTTTTTATTAAAAAAAAACTACATTTGTCCGACCTAGGATTTGAACCCAGGACCTCGTGCCAACCAGACCAACGAGGAAGTCAATTCAATTTATATAAAATAGACATCTTCGGCTTAAGCTCTTGTTATTTTATGAGATCGTAAAGTCATGATTCAGAATATTTAGTTAATCCAATGTGTTCGACTGAGACTTAAGTCATTTTACCTACTTTAAGAATCATTATGAATATTGTAAGGATCTTCATTTTAATAAACAACGTACCGTTAGTCAATAGGCAACGCTAACCCTGGTTTGTGCAAGAGGCCTTTGTCTTCTGCATTGCACCTGCTTAGTGATTTTATAGACGTATTGTCCACTGAATAAAGCCAGCTGAAATGCAGATAACTTCGAGGGATATTTTTATTGAGATCTATTGATTACACACAAAGATTTGTGCCGTGCGGGAATCGAACCCGCGACTATTAGACACAGTGGGCGGAGCGGCTCAAGCTCTTAAACCTATTCATCTATCTATATCATCACGCCAGATCCCTTGCGGGGTAAAAGAGTACAGAGTTCCAACAGGTTCATTCCTTACATATCTCTCTGGCTTCCTCTACTCTCATAGTTCGCCTCATACACGCTCGCCGGTTACGGAGACTCTTGACTTGCCCTACAGATAAGACTCTGTCTATTTGGTTATGGTAAGATAGTCTAGGTCTTCCCTGGTACCTACTATATAAGCTCTTAACCACTACGTTAAATCGTCCGTCGAAGTCAATTCAAATCCTAGGTCGGACAAATATAGTTTTTTCTATTTTTAACTGTACTATATGGTGTAGTCTTAGATGAATTACTTGCTAGATGAAGCATCGCGCGTGCGGAAACGGCATAAAATTAACTTACTTATAGGGTTGACAAATTGTAGTAAAGTATTTTGAACAAATTTTCGATAAATCGAACACTGACGTCATGCACACATAGTGCGTAACTAAGGCCGTTATGGCACCATTTTTGTTAGCAATGCTCAGGTTAAATAAGTTTTAAGGCTTCGCTACATAGTCGACGCAGCGCGGGAGCGCGACGGAAGCGTGGATTAGGGAGTTGTTATGTACTGAAATTTACGGGAGACGCCACACACCGCTCGGCGCCACGGCAAACGTCACGACCGAACGTAGACGAGCGTGGACGAGCGCTTCTGTCACGCTCCCGTCGCGCTCCGTCGGCTATTTGACTAAACCCTTAGTCTAAGGGTGCAGATATGTTTACGTCAAGACCTCCTTGTTATTAGGTAAGTATGCGCAACTGCGTCCGGTTAGCGGCGGGTATGCATATTCGCGCGCATTTGGCGTCGGTCGTATGATAGCTATGCCGCTTTCCATATTTTTTTCTTGCATGGTATTATCCATTAGCACGCGTCACCCGCACTGGGCCAGCGTGGTGGACTATGGCCTAAACCCTCTCAGTTCGAGAGCAGGCCCGTGCCCAATGGTGGGACAGTTTCTTAACAGGGCAACTACTAACGCGTTAAAAACTCTTTTGTTTTATTTGATTTTTAACAGATTTATCTACCAAAGACTAACACACAATTCTGCGTTTCCTGTATATTGTCGCACGTATGAGGTGGAGCGCCCTCATCAATAAAACATTTCGGTCGGTTATCATTACCACATGAAACAAGCACAGCACAAAAGTGCAACTTGTTTCAAGTCATATTGGTTAAGCGTTTGTTCTTCGTGTACTATTATTCAAAAAGAAGGAAAGGAAGGGAGAGTACTGGCGATTAATTCACCGTCACGCCTATATTCCCCAAGCGGGGGTGGCAGAGGTGTACTGAGTACACCTACGTTTCGCAGACGATGTTCGGTCCCATGTAATAGGGGGCGAGCTTATTGCCATATACCGGGCACAATTCCAGACTCCGGACTCATACTGGTAATTTTTTATTAAAAAAAAACTACATTTGTCCGACCTAGGATTTGAACCCAGGACCTCGTGCCAACCAGACCAACGAGGAAGTCAATTCAATTTATATAAAATAGACATCTTCGGCTTAAGCTCTTGTTATTTTATGAGATCGTAAAGTCATGATTCAGAATATTTAGTTAATCCAATGTGTTCGACTGAGACTTAAGTCATTTTACCTACTTTAAGAATCATTATGAATATTGTAAGGATCTTCATTTTAATAAACAACGTACCGTTAGTCAATAGGCAACGCTAACCCTGGTTTGTGCAAGAGGCCTTTGTCTTCTGCATTGCACCTGCTTAGTGATTTTATAGACGTATTGTCCACTGAATAAAGCCAGCTGAAATGCAGATAACTTCGAGGGATATTTTTATTGAGATCTATTGTGTTCTATCGGTTTTCATTAAAAGCTTGGAAAGAGAGATGTTATGATTTAAAATACGAAGCCGTTACGAATACAGAGTTTATTTGACTGTATTTTTTAACAGAATAATACATGCAGGAGAATAATTTTCCAACTGAATTTGAAATAGGATTTGATTTGAATTATTAAGGTAATCTGTAGTGATAAAACTTTTTCAGAACTAAGTTAAAATTAAGTTAATTAAATTATTAAAAAAAGCGGCAGTAGTTATGTACGGAGGTAGTAGGTATAGAACAACAAATGAGTGTGTTTTTTAGGTTTAACTTAGGAAGGGGTCAATAGATTTCAATCACATTCCAATAGTAACATGCTATGTGTGTTTACGAGCAATCGGTCGATAAATACTGTTAGTTGTAAATAATAAGGTCGTGAGTTGTTTTTTTAAATGTTATGTCATAAAAGTAAGCATACGCAAGGACAGGGTTACTTGGGTCAAATATACCAACCGAATATATTGAGTATCTATATACCAAGCAATTATCTTTTATATAAAAAAAAAAAACAAAAATATAGGTATTCTCGACGTAACCCTTTTACGTCGAGAATACCTATATTTTTTTTTTTTAATTTCATGTCAATGACATAAATGGTAGCAATCAACAGTAATTTTAACATACATTTACTTTAAGATCTAAGAACATTTTTAATAAAAGGTTTTTTTGTTGAATATTATAAAGACGAACGATATTTTACTAAAAACATGTTTTTAATTATTGTAACAAAGCCTATAAAAGTTGAGTCAAGCGTAATATAAAAGGCTGAAATTGAAAAGCTTTTTTATATTCCTCATTTTAATACAAACAACAGGCGGTTGATATACCTTCAAAAAACTTTGCTTTTAATATGAAGACTCATTTTAATTATTCAGTAAGATCACAGATTCAGAGAAAAGGTCAAACTCCACGCGGACTCAATGCGGATTACTAGAGGCAGTTATGTATCCACTTGCTGCTGATATTTATCAAACCGTCTATAAGCCTTCCAACTTGGCTACCACACAAAGTGGTAGCCGGGCCCAACGGCTTGCTTAATAGATATAATCCTAAATAGAAATGCTGCAGATGGCCACTATTTTATACTGAGCAAGTCGAAAGCTACTTAACCTCACAACACAGTCCTGTAGCGTTACGAATATTTCGAAAGAAAGACTCGTAACGCTACAGGACGCTAAAAGAAAAAAAATGAGTTTTGCTACCGACCTTTATTTTGATTGTAATGTTATATTTACCTACTACCTTGAACGGGTAACTGATACCCTCACGCGTCCACGATTAATCCGATGATATCTTTCCAATCCTTTATGGGTCGCCAACGGTATGTTATTATATACTGGATGAGTCTTACCGGAACGCATTTCCGTTAGAAATTCTAAAATCACAATATGTTTATGCTTAACGAGTGTTGAAAGTGAATGTAGACACGTGATGGTCTCTGCTATTATTGAATTCCTACCAGAATATGGAAGCGGAAGGTGAAAGTATATTTTCGCATGTGAGAGGGGATGAATAAATCTAACACGATTTAGCATTATTTCACACGTTTTTTTGTCCATATTTTTCCTTCGCCGTTAGCAATTGAAAATCAAAACCATCATGCGAAAGTTTGAATGTTTGGATGTTTATTCCGCAAGCACACCTAAACGCCTGATCGGATGTGGTTGAATTTCGCAGAGGTAAATAATAAGCTGGAATAAAATATAAACTATATAAAATATCGTAAAAAAATAACGTAGCGCATTCGGAAAAGTTGGCAATTACTACTACATGGGTATATTATCTCGATATATATTTTCTAAACGTGCTGTTACGCTTAAAAGCATAGGCACGAAGTACGGAATAGAAGAGCGTAGATGTGATTCAGTGTGCCCAATCTAGTAGATACGGATCCGCACTTTTATTCGTGAATTTTTCATTTAATTTATCACTGTTCGCGAGAAGATTAGGATACGTGGGAGCGGGGTAAGCTGACGTGGTTGCGTAAACATTTTAACGGTGGCAATAATTAATCAAAGTCAGCTATAAGGACCATTCCGATTTGTCGGTTAGATACCGATCCGCTTGGTTTGCCCTGTGCCGATTTGAAACCGAAACTCCATTGAAGAAATATTGCGGTATTTCATGAGCTCTACCTATGAGGTAAGTGTAGCATCATTTGATGGTAAAGTTTATTGAAAGCTTTATTATTTTGAATTATGAATTTGAATTAAATTGTGCTTAGTTTTCTTGCAAACAAAATTTTATTACTATTTAAAATTAGCGTGAAACTTAATGATAGGTGGAGAGCTGATGGAGTTAGAAAGATTATTTTATAATGATTTTGATTAAGAGTAGACCGTATATAAATATATTTAGGTATGCTAAAGTTATTAAATCACGTATACATAAATGCTGTTTATGATTATCACTAGCATGATGTGTAATTTATGTATTTGGGTTATCGTTTGAAAATATCATGAAATTTATTTATTATATTTGTCGGTATACAAAAAAGATTACAGTCATAAGACAATAAATCGTAATTTGTATATTCATTGATCAAAAACAATACTTTATTCAAGTTGAAACAGGCTTTAATCATTACGCCCCCACGTCGTTTTATTGCTAAAACGTTATCGTATTAATGCTCGAAATAGATTTAATATAAGAGAATAATCTGATTTAACACAATATCAAGTTTTTTTGCCTTAATTCAAATACTTTTATAACAATTAAGCTTGTTACAAAGGAATATCAGGGTAATTTAATTTCGAATCAACTCGCTTCACAGATGACTTATTCTTCATAATTGAGGTCGATTTTTCTCTCGTAGCCCTCGGCTGTAAGCCAAGAAGAATTAAACATTGTTGCTTATTTATTTCTCTGCCGGCAGTTAAAGGTCACTGATTTTTAAAAGTCTTAAATTATGTTAACTACGAAGCGTTATGGCCTGTGTTTTAAGGCCGGAATGTGTCTATGTCACAAATTCTGCCCATTTCTTTTGGGTGGTTAGATATTTTTACGCTCAACTGGTTTAAGTTTTCTTAAAAAATAAAAATATTACTGTCACGATTTTATATCGTAATTGGGACTAGCAGAGATGTACTGAATACATCCATATCACTCCAACAATTTTTGGTCTTAACGTAAAATTGAGTAACTCTATTGTCATTATGTACCTGTACCTGTACAGGTCCAGACACCGCACTAAGATTTTTTCGCAGAAAAATCCGAACATTTAGTTAGACTTAGTATTCCCCGCACCTCATTGTTCTAGTAAATAAAACTAGAAAATTATAAATGCAATCCATAGTCATCTTTCTCTGTATCTCTGTCGCTGAAAGACGTCTACTGCAGCACATAGGTCTCCCCCTAAGGCATAGTTCATAGTAATCCATATTAATATTATAAACTGACGAAACAGATATATAATGCGAAAGTAGAGGGAAGTACCGGGGAAGACCTAGACTATATTACCATGACCAAATAGACTGTACCGACCGTAACCGGCAAGCGTGTATGAGACGAACTATGAGAGTGGATAAAGCCAGAGAGGTATGTAAGAAAAGTACCTATCGGAACTCTGTACTCTCTGCCTACCCCACAAGGGATCCGGCGTGATGATAAAGATAGAGAGAGAATATTATAAATTCGAAAATAACTCTGTGTGTCTGTTACCTTTTCACGCCCAAACCGCGAAACAGTTTTGATCAAATTAAGGAAGGACATAGATTTTATGGATATCGGGAAGGACATAGGCTACGGTTTGTCTCAAAGAAATTAAGGGTGTGAAATATACTCCTGAAAAGAACGTGAACGAAGTTGTGGGTTTGTAGCGACCCCTATACACCGCTACGTAGTTGCGACTACCGACCAATAAATGATGCTGGCAGTTCGTCATACACGTCTAGAACGCGATTTTAGAGTGCATACAATGTGTTACATTTATACGAGCCCCCGACAACAACTCTCGGGGAGAGTGGCAGGCCCCGCCAGACACAACACCCGTCTGGCTGGAAGATATTCCCTTTGACAAATGCTGCCACAACGTTTATGCCGTATTCTGCTAGTAAACTATACAATCAACTGCCTCATTGGGCTAGCGGCAAATAATGCCCGTAGCGATCACAAGGTCCTAGGTTCAAACCCTGTAAGTAATTTTATCGATAGGAAAAATACCAGTATCTTTCTGGAGTCTGGCATTGTGCCCGGTATGTTGGCATTAGGCTTGGGGTATAACATGCAGGCAAAGTTGTGGCGATACCTCTGCCACCTCCGCTTAGAAAATAAGGGCGTGACGGTGTTTATTTTTTAATCAAATCACGCGTTCACAGGCAGACAATTGACAATTTTGTTTCAATAGTTGAGTATCTTGTTAGTTTTCTATCAAAAATATCAATAGCATCCTGGAATTTGGTATAAATTGTATGTAGTATAATGTCAACAGTCTCGCCACTTGGGACCTAACATCGTCGGCGAAATGTGAGTGTAGAAGGTATGACCGAATTTAAGAAAAAAACATCTAAAAAACTTTTTAAGAACAAGCTTCTATTGCAAAAACACAACAAAGATATCTTGCTTAGTTAGGGAATGCCTATGGCTTCCTTACGGCTCCATCATCGGACTTTGGACGCTATCCGGGTTATCCGGCCAACACGAGGGGGTTGGGGGGGGGGGGTGAGTAGTTGGGTGGTTTCGTTGGCCACCTTTCGGCTTCATCATCAGACCCTGACCACTATCTAGCTGTATAGTACTTGTCAATACCAATCTAATAAGCCTTAACACGAGGGGGTTACGCTGTATAGTTTACATGTTCCTATGGTCACCATTCAACGGATTTGACGGATGATTTACCGCAGTGGTTAAGAGCATAAGTCGCTCCGCCCACTGCGTCTAATAGACGCGGGTTCGATCAAAAAATCTTTGTGTGACCCACAATTATTTGTTCCGTTCTGAGTATTTGTGATGGGAATTTTCATGTTTGTAAACGCACCCACGATACAGGAATGAATCCTAGTGGGGCTACGTTTTTCTTTATCTCCTTCATCAGACCAGCTCCACGGTACAATATTATTGCATTGTTACCAAACTTACATAAGTTACCAAATTTCAGGTCAATCGGATACGCGCTAGTGCTTGAAAAATGGATCTCAATGTTTGAACAGGATAGACAGACAGACAGATATACAAACATGGAGGCCCGTATTACAGAATGTAAATCAGTCGTGAATCTAGTTTTAAAACTGATTTTTGAACTACAACGTTAGTTTTAAAACAAATTCACGTCTGATTTTCGTTCTACAGAATACGGGCCTGAAAGTAAATAAAAGCTTGTAAAAATAACTTAAAAAAAAAGGAAACCGACTTAATAAAGCAAAAAATAAATGTTTGAAATCGGTGCCGGTTGGCCCAGTAGGTTACTTGGAATCGACTTCAACCGACACACCGACTTGCTTTTTGAAGTTGGTTTCCATTTTTTTTAAATAGTTATTTTTTTACAATATTAAGTGATGAGTGAATTAATTATTAATATTTATGTACCTATATTATTTATTATATTCTACACTAAGGTTCCTATAGGATTGATATAATACTCATAATACTGAACCCAATGTAGGAATCATCAAAATCAGTCCATAATTGACAGAAATATTGGTGAACATACATAAAAAATGCACACATACAGACGAAAATAGAACCTCCTCCTTTTAAAGTCGGTTAAAAATAGTTTATTTCTTTTAAACCTTTAACTGAACTTAATCTTACTTAGAATAACAAAAAGAGCCATCCTTTAAAGTATATCAATACCAGTATTAGAGGGAAATTCTTTTCTTCTTTCTGTTTCTTAATTCAAATAATATACACATTAAACCACGTGGGAAATAATCGACATTCTGATCGATATTATTCCGAGTTACACCAGCAAATACGAAAAGACAGGCAATTCCCTAGATTCCTTTAGGCATCCTATAGACAAAGAAGACGGATTTGTTGGTCCCTAGAGTGTAATCTTTGCCACACAAAATGTTTCGTGTGGCCACAGTCATTGTTCATTGGTCGGCTTTTTATTAGTAGCTAGTGTTATTTGTGACCAATGAAATAATCGAGCGCAACTTTTCCCAACATCGCGCTATATATGAAAGTTTTTTCTTGCTTGCTATCTATATGACTACCTGAATCTAATAAAAAAGTATAGATAGCTGTAGCCTGTACATAACTCTGTACTTAACTTATACTTTTCGAAAAATAATTTCGAAAGGATTGGTGAATCAATGAATAAATAAAATAAACTAATTTTGAACCAATTATATTGCCTTAAGTTATCACACAATATTTTATTATGAAATTAATAAGCCACTTAAGAAAAAAAACAGACTATATATGTGTGGGGCAAGTCTTTGTTTGTTTAAGTGTGGATATAGGTTAATGTATTTGACATTCGTACGTTCTAAAACTTGGATCTTTGTTTAGTGTTAATTAAAGTTGCCTTTTTTATATCAGGCCCTACTTATTTACTAAAGTAGTAGTTTTCAATAGACACATACTTAAAACCATGTTATAAACACATATAAATATATTTTTACCGAAATTAAATAAGTTTAAACGAATATTCAAAAAACCGATACTTTACCGAAATAAACAAATGTAAGATTATGAACGAATCCAGCGAAATCTCAAATTAAAAAATAAATTGCCGTAGATAACATTCCTTACAGCATACAGAATACCATTTTGTAATTCCACGCGTATGCTCGTCAAGGAAGCGTGTTTACGCTTACTACTAGTTATGACGTCACACGTTACTTGCTGGGAATCTCATGTCGCATAGCGAATAAAGACCCAGATATACGATGCGAAAGTGGAAGGACGTAGAACAACAACCATTTACATATTTTGTAAAAAAAGAAATATACATATTTACAAAGGGTCAAATGGTGCCGCGCCGCTGTCAGTTGTACCTAGAACAGGATGTAGATATCGGGAGAGACCTAGACTATCTTACCAAGACTAAATAGACCGTGTGGTATTCGAAGTGAAAGTCAAGAGTCTCCGTAACCGGCGAGCGTGTCTAAGACGAACTATGTGAGTGGAGAAAGCCAAAAAGGTCTGTAAGGAAAGAACCTGTTGAAACTCTGTACTCTCTGCCTACTCCGCAAGGGATCTGACGTGATGATATAGATTGGTAGATAGTATTAAAGTATCGTAGTCGTAAATAAAAATATGAAATAGGTAACTTTGTTTACACACTAGATCATGGCGATATTATCCTGTATTATATGCATTTGGTAGCTTTTAACGGGCTTGCATGAAGGCCCAAATATATTAATCACATTTTGGCTAAAGAAAAGCCTGGCAATCTTTCGATTTCCCTCATTCTCTTCACAGGCGGAAATATTTGATATTCGTAGCAGTGTGAATACTCACATGGGAGCGACAATTCACAAAAAAACACGGTGATTATAAGCTCTGTAAGAGTAAACATATTGTCTGGAAGTCTGGGGACCTGCTGAAATTGTTCTACAATGAAAATTTACTTATATTTGAGTTGACTTTATGAATACTTTTGCAAAACAAAGAAGACTTGGTTTATGCGATAAAACGTAGACTGCTTAACTTACTTTGTCTAATAGTCGCTGGTACGATCCCCGCACAGCGCACGGGAATATTGATTTGGGATTTGTAATTTTGAAGTAAAGAAGATATTTCATACGCATACGGGCACAATAAAAAAATATGGATTTCCATGTTTAATATCCAGAATGGCAAAAACGATTAAATACACTATCACTGTAAAATGGAGGATTATTCAGAGATTGTTTAAGACTACTATTTAGCTCGGGAAGTGCAAGATTCCTGGGGATAGTTGTTTTTATTTCTCTATATTGACACGGCTGAACGGATTGAAAAGAAACTTATATGGCGATGTCACTTAAGTCTTAGAACAATACTATTCTAAAAAGTCCTACCTACCCATGTCCAATTACAATATAAACACGTGCAAAGCCGCGGGAAACAGCTAGTTCTAAAATAAAGTTTTTTTGTTCAAAAACAAAATGGAAAAAGTTCAATAAATTGTCCCCAATTGTTAATTGGATTCTTTAGAGCACTATGTAAATCTCATATTCAATTTTATATGAATTTGTTCTAAAGTAATTGATTCAAACACCATTATTTCATAGTTCTTTACGGTACGGTACCTTTTAGTAGGTTCTTTAAGATGTTACCTTAGTGTACGCAAATATTTATGATAAATTCGCTCCCATTAGGTAAGTTATTGAATTTATTTCTACAAGATGGTCGGAAGTAGGAAATTGGTTTACAAATTGCGCATATTATTCACGGCACTGGAAAAATCAAGAGGATTAAGAGGTACCGGCGAGTTATAAAATGTGACGCCATTATTAAGTTTGCATTGAAGATTATTCGTAGAAAACGATTGTAAGTTAAGAAGCTGAATTATTGTTCGGCAATTGGAATTTATTCAGTGTAATGTAAAGATTATGTACAACAGTATAATTCATTAATAATTTAAAAGTTTATTTTCGTTTACACGAGTTTGTTTAGTAAGACAGTCCCTTTGGGACAGTCCTCTTTGTTTTATTAAACGTAGCCCCGCACCGAGTGTTAGTCCTGTGTCGTGGGTGCGTTTTACATACATAAATACCCAGGCCGAAACAAATAATTGTGGGTCACACAAAGATTTGTCTCGTGGGGGAATCGAACCGGCGACTATTCGACTCAATGGGCGGAATGGCTTAAGCCCTTAACCACCGCTGCGGTAAATCGGCCGTCAGCTGTATTTAGGTAGTGTGTTCAAGCAAAAACCACTAAACTGAATTTCCTTAATAGTTCAATAGAATCGGCGGACAGCTTGGTCCAGTAGTTAAGAGCTTAAGCCGCTCTGCCTATTGGATCGAATAGTCACGGGTTCGAGTCCCGCACGGGACAAAACTCTTTGTACCCACAAATATTTGTTTCGGTCTTGGTGAATTTCGTGTTTGTAAATGCACCCATGATACAGGAATTATTCTTAGGGTGGGACTTCGTTTTTTTTTTAAAAAAGGTTCAGTAAGATATAGCCTAACTCTGAGCGATTCAGTTATGCGGAGTAAAACACGGAAGAAAATTTTTTCTTCCGCGGAGAGGACAGAGAGATATCTTAGACAGAGATGTAGTATGTGTGTGCCCGACCTCGTACACTAAGGTTCATGAGGGTAGTCTCTGCGAGTAAAAGGTATCTTATAATTGTCTTTAACATTTTTCATTATGTAGGCACAATATGTCTTATCCATAAAAAAATATATTACTGATTTAGCGTTGTCTTTACAACCAGCCGGCCTACTAGATGTAAACGTTTTTCCACTGAAATAAAATACACAATCGGACACCTGAAGGTCAATTCTCGTAATTAAAAGTGTTCAAAATCCAGTTTCGATCTCATCTCAATCTCATCAACTTTACAAACGGTATTCTCGTAACATATTCGAATCCTTTAATGACATTTACCGAATCGAGATCGTACCGAAACTTGAAAAACTTGTAAACGGTATTCTAGTAACGTTTTGAACTAACATAAACTACAAAATTGGTATCCTCGTGCAATAACAAACGTCAAATTTGAGATTGAAATGACACTGAAGCTTGACTCAAAGCTTTTATTATAAGTTTTTACGCAATTATTTCACGTAAAGTGAGTGTATTTGGCTTAAGGTGGAATTATCTAATAGCTGCACTACGAGCAGACGACGAAGCAGCGTCGGAAAGACGTAGGCAACGCCGACGTACATTACATGATCGTCGTTTCGCTTCAGACGCCTTTTCCATGCGCGATCCGGAGTTTGTAAGAACTTACAGACTCACGAAACCGCTAGTGGAAAACCTTATTGACGAACTGAAGCCCCATATGCCCAGAGAAAGACGTAACGATGGTGTGTTGTGTGTGTGTGAATGATGTACGATGTTGGCCGCGAGGCCTTTACAGCTTCACCGGACTTAAAGGCGAGCGTGCTACGCTCTAGCCAGCCAGAAGGGCAAGAGGCGACATACTCGAGGCGCCCTCGGTTGAGACAGTCGCTGTAGGGGGACGGGTGCACTACTAAGTGCACCGGTCAACCGCCGGCTATGGGAGGGGATCTACTACTACGTCGTCGTCGTCGCCCGTATTCTGAGCGGAATGAAGGGATGACAAAGCATCGGGGGGGTCGGTGAGAACATGTCGCGGCCGGCGGTGGCGGCAGGGGTCGGGGGGGGAGATCGTAGTCGGCGGTGGCTACGATTAACGGATTCGCATGGGTAGATGCGTTCGCGAAGTGACGTGTTGACGCCTTTTTAATAAAGGCGTCAACACGTCACTTCGCGAACGCATACGTCATAGGTTCGAGACCTAGATCGGAGTGGAGGTCGACGTTCCGTACGAACCAGGGGGCTCCTACGGCTGTACGGAGGAAGCGGTTTTGAACCACTTGGAGTTTATTGATGTGAGAGGGGGCCGAATGCCCGAACATAACACACGCATAAGTCATGATGGGTCGAACGCAAGTTTTGTAAAGTGTCACCTTATTTCTAAGGGACATTTTACTCCGCTTGCAGATTAACGAATGGAGACGACCGAGCACAAAGGATGTTCGGTGACGGACCCGCTTGATGTGCGGGCCGAAGGACATGGTGCTGTTTAGGGTGACCCCTAGATATTTGACCTCTTTGACCCAGGGAATGGGTCGGTCGAACATGGTCACTTGGCCGAGATCCGTGCTTAGCGCATGCCAATCCACCACCGTCTTTTTGGGTCGCTGAGGGGCGGAAGAGGGGGAACCGAGTCCAATGACTACAGGTCGATGGTCAGAGTCGAGTTCCTGGACTATTTCCAAGGAGTGCAGCCGTAGGGTGACACCCTTCAGAAGCGCCATGTCCAGGACGTCGGGTCGGTGGTTGGGATTGATAGGATAATGAGTAGGGTGCATAGGTGCGATGACGTCAAAGTCGAGAACGTCGACCAGGGCGTCAAGGCTCCTACCGTTAGGGGAAGTGGTGAGACCGTTCCAGGCCAAGTGCTTACTGTTGAAGTCGCCCGCCAGAATGACGGCGCTTCCCAGATTAAGGAGTGCTTCAAAGTCACTCCTAAGAACGGATTTAGTGGGGGAAAGGTATACGGAGGCGATCACGATGGGCTGGTGCCCCGTGAGAGAGACGCGACAGACCGAGGCTTTGATGTTAGTGAGCGCGGGGGGATCGAGAGGGATGCAGTGAAGGGACCTCCTGTAGTAAATGAGAGTACCGCCTCCGCGGGAGCCGATTCTATCATTACGCACGAGGTTATAGTTTGCGATCCTAGGATCGCGTTGTGCGGGCTTGAGGAAGGTTTTCTGCACGAGGAGGATATCAAGTTGGTGATCTCGGAGGAAATCAGCAACCTGATCTCGCTGGGAGCGAAGGCCATCGGCGTTAAAGAACGCCAGGGATAGGTTGTGGGGCTTATGGCGGGGAGGTCGTAAATCCATTATTGGGTTCTGAGGGACGCCAGGACGTCATAGACGTCCCTGTATTCCGCGGCCAGGAGAACCTGGTCCGCCAAGTTGGTGGCGGCGCGGAGTTGGAGGGCGAATTCACGGATTCTGGGGAATAGTGCGGGGCTTATCACCGCCGAGACGTTCATGATCAGGTTGACGTCTTGACTGACGTTAGTGGGCGGAGGGGGACAAGCCACCGCCAGCGGGATCGCCGGCGCGCGCTTCGGGGGGCGGGCAGGGCCAACTGACGGGTGGGAGGCCGCGGTGTAGGGCAGCGGCTTCACCCACGCGTTGGCGCCAAGAGACGGCCTGAGCGGCGGGGGAGGGGGGGGTCAGCTTCAGTGGCGCGGGAGCGCGGGGAGCTGAGGTCGCCGGCGCTGAAGACACCGGACGAGGGCGCGGGGGGGGGGGGGGGGGGGGGTTGCGCTGAGGGCGCAGAGAGGGGGGGGCAACCGCGCGGCGGCGGCGGCCGCCGCGCCTCGCCCGGCCGCGCTTCCCCTTCGGGGCCTTGGGGCAAACGCGATAGTTCGCGGTGTGCCCCTTGGTGCCGCAGAGGCTCGGCCGCCGTCTCCTTCGAACGGGCGCACTGGGACGTCGCGTGGTCCCCGATGCACTTCACGCATCGAGGGCGCGCGTGACAATTACGGGCAGAGTGCCCGTATAGCTGGCAGTTGTGGCACTGCCCGGGCGTGCCACGTTTGTGGGGGGCCTCCACGGAGAGACCAGAGATGTGGCACACGGCCTTCAGGTCGAAGACCCTACGGCCGGACTCGGTGCGGTCGAGGACGACCAGCACCATGTCGTAGGCCTCCTTGGAGCGCCCATTGACCATTCTGTGCACCTGGCGCACAGGAAGGTCCTGGGACTGGAGGTCGGCTTTAATGACGGCGGTGTCCAGCTCCCTAGGGACACCGCGGATTACTACCCTGAGCTCCCTTTCCTCCTCCAGGGTGTAATTGTGATACGTAACGATGGACTGGATGCTGCTGTAAAGGTTAGTTTAAGTACCTATACACAACACACATTTTTACACACCCGAGGTAAATACTCAATATATGCAAAATAAAAGCCATATATTTATATATCTATATCATCACGTTAGATTCCTTGCATTATATATTCTTATATATTAAAAAATGATTCTACTATTATCTTTTTTTCTAGGGTTTGGTAACACTATGTGAGTGGTTCATACCAAAGTTTGGTGGGACTAAGCATTTCACATGGATTTCTCAAAAATAAATCTACTGTGTCTAATCCTTTGGAATATAAGAATTACCTCTGCACGGCATTTGGACGCGGCGAGCAAGTTGATTCTGTCTACACTGACTTTCGCAAGGCTTTCGACAGAGTCAATCATGAGCTACTTTGTCAGAAAATCTTAGCATTCGGAATTAGCGGTAGTTTATTTCGCTGGGTGAAGTCCTATTTATCGAATAGAAGTCAGCTGGTTGCGTTGAAGGGTTACATGTCATCACCAATCCCTGTTACATCTGGCGTGCCCCAGGGCTCGCATTTGGGTCCCCTGTTCTTTGTCATTTTTATTAATGATCTCACCTATTCCCTTATTAACCCCTGCCTGCTTTATGCTGATGACCTGAAAGTATTCTTAACTATTAGGAGCTCTGACGATTGCCTTTCACTACAAAAAGACATAGACAATATAAACCGTTGGTGTGTATGCAACCTGATGTCACTAAATGTCAGTAAATGCTATGTTATTACCTTCTCTCGCATACAAAATCGCGTCCTATATAATTACAGCATTGACTCAACCGTACTCGACAGGCAGTGCGTGGTGAAGGATCTTGGAGTTCGGTTCGATGACAGGCTGACATTTAGAAATCATTATGACTATCTTGTGAGTCGGGGTAACCAGCTGTTGGGTTTTACTTTCAGATCATCGAAACATTTTAAGCAACCCCAGACTTTAATCACTCTCTTTTGCAGTTTAATACGTAGCGTCCTCGAATATGCAGCAATTATTTGGTCTCCATTTTACACAGTTCACAACGACAGAATTGAAGGAATACAGCGCAAGTGCCTTAAAATGGCATGCTACCGTCAGGGAATTTGCACTCGACAGCTGCCATATAACTCCTTACTTAATAAATTTAATCTATCGAGTCTCTTACTTCGGCGACAGCATAGTGATCTCCTATACTTGCATAAAATCCTGCATTCAGAAATCAATTCCCCTCATTTACTCTCATTGCTCCATTTAAATACTCGTTATATCTCACGCAACCCACATACATTTTCGCTCCATGTTTACAGGAACAACACCTCTTACTACAACCCTATTGTACGTATGTGTCGGTCTTACAATGAAGTCACCGCCAAACGCAAAATCGATCTCGACATCTTTGGATCAACTTACATTAGTTTCATGCGTAGCGTTAAATCTCAAATTAAATCAAGCACAATTAATTGAAACTCACCCTCCTTATCTTGGTTCTCATGTTTATATTTATATTTTTAATTTTTTACTTTTCGGTGTGTAGTTGAATTAAGGTTTCTTTCTAAATATTTTCCATCTTATATCAATTGTATTGTATAAAGTTAAACTTTCCTCTTTGTAATATTAGTCTAGATTAATTTAAGTTAATGATGGTATGTTTTTCTTTTTGTGTACATTATTAAGGGTTACTTCCCAGAACTAAATTAAGATACTTATGTTTTATTTATTATTAATGGTTGTAATCTGTTTATGTACCTATTCAATAAAATAAAATAAATAAATAAACATGCTTTGCCACAACCCAGTGTGTCGAGGGCTGCACAGCAAGTGACAAATGCTTTAAACCACCCGGCAGTCTTGAGCAAGTATGTGAACTTTCCTCTGACAAGAGAGGCAAGGGAAAGAATTAAAAGCAGGTAAGTTATACTAATCATTGTAATATGAACCTATCTATTGAATTTGCTAATAATAATAAATGTATGATTTTTTGTATTTTAGATTCTATTCCAAATATGAGCTACCTAGAGGTGTTGGCTGCATAGATGGTACTCATGTCTCGATCATAAAACCTTCAGAACATGAGGAGGCATATTAATGATATAAAGGCTATCATTCTTTGTATGTGATGATAGTAAGTATAAATTAAGTAATATGAAGCTAGATTTATAAGCTAACTTTATTATTATTGATTGTTAAAAAAAAAACTTGCTTTTCAGATTTGTGATACAGACCAAAATATTCTCTGTGTAGACCCATCCAGCCTGGGAGTACCTATGATTCAACTATTTGGAGGGACCACCCATTAAATGGTTATCTAAATGAGGTCACTGAGGGTGTTGAATCAATTTCTCTTTTAGGTATGTATTTTTGCAGAAGTCACATTATAAGATAACTAATATAAACACTGCATAATGACACATTTAAATTGCAGGTGATAGTGGGTATTTGTTTGGTTTTACTGAAAATTGGTTTTCCAAAAACATATTGAAGCTCTGAATGTGTTGGAACAGATTATAGGAGTTTCAAAAGGGAGATTCAGGTTTGTAAATATAAACATGTTTAACTAAATCAAATAAGTGCTTATTTATTCATATAAAACATATCACTAACAATCTATAATCAAATTATTAATCAACAATGTGTAAACACTTATATGTATTATAAATATAGATACACTAAACTTAATTATTTCTACTCCCTAATCAACAATGGTTTATCTTCTTAACAAATATTAATTAACAATGTTTAAAATTATTACTTTTCTAATCAACAATGGTATATATTTATTAATCAACAATGTTTATTATTATAAAGAATGGTTGTAATTTTCAATTTTCTTTTTCTTTCAGGTGTCTATTAGTAGTAAGGCAGCTGCATTACAAACCTGAGATGACTGCAAAAATTGTAAATGCTTGCTGTATTCTACACAACGTGGCCAATCAGGCTTGGCTTAGAGCGCCAGGACTTCCAGAGCAAGACAGTGACGAGATGCTCATCCCGGCCATACCAGCTGCTGAAAGCACATCCACCGACGACAGACACAGCAAATAGTCATGCAAACCCTGTGGGCAATTAAAGATAATACATTTTCTGTTTGACTTGTTTACAATAAAATTATTTTAGTGGTTATTATATTGTTGGTTGTATACTTACTCAAAATTGACCTACTTGTCTCCTGTTAGGACAAGGCCACTCGTGCCCTAATTCCCATCATTCCCGCCACTGCTAGTATTCAGTTCAACAGTCTATAAACAAATCACACACATTAGAATATTTCAAAATTTCTTGATAGAGTTCTACATAAATATTACCACCGATATAATATTTATCAATATATCAAATAGATTATGCCTGACAGCAGGCAACTGAGAACTGCATCCTCCAATAATGCCAATGAAGCGTTCCTCCAGAGGTGTTAAATGGACCTCATCAGCTGGCCTTTCACCAGTTTTCAGGACTCGAATTTTATGGCTCCTTTGTTTAGCCTTCGTGCGGCTCTTGTATTGATTGTAGTACTAGAAATATAAAACGTCACTTTATCACTAAGAATAGTAATATTGTGCAGATCTAAATAATACATACGATAGATTACTTACCTTTTTCCACTCTTGCGCTGACTTTTGAACGTCTCCGACGTCGGCATTCAAAATCAAAGCGCACTGAGCCCACAATTTTGTTGAAAGCGCGTTTCCTTCTTTGCCTTGTTTAGCCATAATATTATAATGGAAGACAATGAAATTCAAAACACTTTGTAAACAACATCAATTTTCGCGCGGTGTTTTTTTCTTATACCTTATGAATTTTGATGGCCATGGGTACTAGCTCGAGTGCGTGGGGTGGTCATGCACCTAAATTAAAATACCCAATTTTCAGACACGTCAAACGAGTATTAAATGAAAAAAAAGTAGAACGAATTAATTATATTTATAGTATTTTTTATTTGTTTATACGTTTATATTTCTATTCATGTGTGAAATATAATTATGTTTTTATTTAAAATTACCAACACTTCCAGTACTTGCCTACAAATTGGCAACACCGATATTTATAAGTTTGACATTACAGTTAATGTTTTAAATTTAATCTATGTCAGCTGTGAATCGACTTGAGATCGATAATAGATCTAAATGTGATCGACACTAGATTATACTGAGATTAGACTGAGATGATACCGAAATCAGACCGAACTTTTAGTGTAACAGAATACCAATTGCGAGTCAAATCAAAATTAAATCTCAATTCAGTCAGCATCTAGTTTCAGTGTCAATTAATTACGAGAATTGGCCTTCTGTTTACTCCTTGAAGCAAGACGCTAGACGTGGTTTGCCTTTACATATAATAAAACTGTAACACAGTCGTGTCTGTACATGGAATATTTTTGAAAATAATAACCCAGGGATATAGAAGCCAATTCCACAATTCTTTACACTAATGCTTTCTTTCATATCTACACGCTTTTTTATTACGCTGTTGCGAACGTGGACGGGCAGCTTAACTACGCATAGCCTCTGAAGAGCTCGCATTCCGACTGAAACAACAAAATTCCTCAACTTGCCTGAAAATTACGCGAACGAAGTCGCGGTTACAGCTAGTCTTATAATACAACATTTTATTCCAGAGCGGTATAACGAAGTTATCATCAGATAAATATGCGGCACGAACAGGCAACTGTGTTTCCTCCTTTCGTATTCAAAGCACGAGTGTCAACATTATTAAGTAACATCTCAACAACACTTGACTCTTTCATGTAGTAACAACAAGACGTACAAGTACATATGAATGATTAGCCGAATGAATGTTTACTGCTGAATATGTACAGGCGGTCGTTTTGGCGATCTTTGGAGGCCTTTATCATACAGTTGGTACCATTCTCACACTTGACAGATGACCACCATAAGGCTGCATTTTGTGTACAGAAGCTGGTGGTTACCTGCGGTGTAAACGTCGCGGATAGTGCGCCAGATGCTGAACTGAGTGATGCGCATTTAGAAAATTTGAGTGAGGTGAACTGATTATTACATGCAATCGAAAAAGTTTAAAACTTGTCATTCTTATCAATTGTACATACACTAACATAAGATAGCATAGTCTACTCGTCTGCTTCGATATACCTCGATAGAGGACTATCTCGTCGATCTAGTGGTGAAAAATGCGCGTAACAATCACGAGGTCCTGAGACGGACAAAGTGTAATTTTTACACAGAAACCTTTTCAATCTCAGGCCGGAGACTGGCATTGTGCGCGGTATAATGGTCATAGGTCACCCCTATTACATTGGGATCTAATATCGTCGACCAAAATTAGGTGTACAGAGTTCACCTCTGATACGCCCGCTTGGGGAATAGAGGCGTGACGGTGTGTAGTGTAATAAATTTTTATATACATATGTGACTTATATTTATGAGAACACATCATTTTCGCACACAAAATGAAGGTCCCATACTGAAGGTGTGAATTGCCTCAAAAAGTTGAGTAATAAAAACAAATGGAACTTATGAGGGGTAATGGCGGTGTTTCCGTACATTCCCTGCGTCTAATGTTTATCATTTGTTTGGCTGCCCAAGTATTTCTGTTGAAGCTTCAGTGAGTGGGCCCCAGATTGCTATCGTTAATTGTATGTTATCTTATATGAAAAGAAAATACAAATATAGGAATTTGGGTACTATTTTTATTCTTCTACAACTTCGTCTAACTGATCTAATGCCTTGTCAACAACTACTGAGAGAGTCGCTTGATATTAGGCTGAAATAAGCTCACAAAGTATTCTATGTTTAATTCAAGATTCAAAGCAAAATATCTATCTATCTATATCATCACGCCAGATCCCGTGCTGGGTAGGCAGAGAGTACAGAGTTCCAACAGGTTCTTTCCTTACATACCTCTCTGGCTTCCTCCACTCTCATAGTTAGTCTCATACTCGCTCGCCGGTTACGGAGACTCACTTAACCTTCAGATAAGACCTATTTGGTCATGGTAAGATAGTCTAGGTCTTTCCCGGTACCTACATCCTTCCACTTTCGCATTGTATATCTCACTGCATTGCATTGTATATTGTTTTGTCAACGCAAAATAGTTCAAATTAAATAGTTTTCCTATATATTCCGAATACTCAAAAGTTGTACAAATTAACAGAGTTTTTATTTTAAAAAACTGTGACATAACCGATCGAAAAGTTTCAAATTGGCGGCCATTTTCACCGTGCAGCCGAGCTCAACTAGAGATCGAAAAACTATTCTAGTTGTTATTTAATGATCGATTTACTGTATGGTAAGTCTTAAAAAGTGATTGTATTGATCAATGTTTTTAATTACTTGATTAGACTTGTGCAACTTGTGTAAACTAAGATGCAGTTTGGAGCCCGACGTGATTTCCGAAACACAGAAATATTTTGATGTAGAATATACAGGAATAATCAAAAAAATTGTAATTGTAAAAAAGCAAATTGGTAAAAAAGATAGTCAAAACAATTTAAGAATATTAAATCGTAATCAGCCGCACGCGAAACGGCAATAAGGTGTAACAATGAACGCATTGTTTTTAAAATTTTGCTTTTCAAATCAAATTACCTAAATAGAAAATTAAGAACCTGTTGGAACTCTGTGCCCTCTGCCTATCCCGCACGGGAACTGGCGTGATGATAGATAGGAAATCTTGATACTATTCGCTTGTGTGAAAACAATGGCATATCAACTCGTTAGCGTCAAACTAACGTCAATCCCTTCGTGCTAAGCTCTATAAATTTTCTGAATTGTGTGTATTCGGTGATAATATCTCTTTCTTCCGTAAGGAAGCTGGCGTGATGATATAGGTAAATAAAATATCTTTAGATATAGAAAAACTATAAACAGTATCAAACTCTACTAATAATAAACAGTATCTAATTATTTCGACGTTCTCATTTCAGTAACTGTTGTGAGAAACATAAAGCTAAACACGACGCCACGTCTGCGCCTCTTGAAAAATGTAACGACACGGAATGCCGTTAAATTATTATAATTCACTGATTATAATATTGCGTAACTGAATTGAAATTTGGGTCGGCTCGCCAGTTACTTATTTACGAGAAGTACCTAATTAATTTGGTCTTATGACCTGTTTGAATACAAGCTTTTGGGAACAAAAGGGTTATAAGACAATAGAAGTTGTTGAAGCATGACAAGGGTTTTCTGGGTACCTAAGTCTGAAAAGTTTAAATTATATGTAAGTAGAGTCCCCACCGCTCGCGACCCACTAATAGGACACGAGTGAATATTGGGTTGGCCCTGAGAAATAGGACGATACAAACGCCCCGGCTAACGAATGAGTGACTGAGAAAATGAGTTTCAATCGTAAGCAGTTAAAGTAATTTTGGTTTTCAGTTGCTGACAACTGTCCTTCTCTGTTTACGCTTCTTCCCTTAAGTACCTCATACATATGTGAGGCGGGATTGGAAGTTTGCTATTTCTAACATTCCTGTTAACTCTTAACTGTAAGTATTGAAATGTAGTTCCAACGTTGTGTTTACACGACAGAAAAAGTTTCTTGTATTAACAAAAAAAAGTAAATAACATACGCCACGAAACTTGATCTTATCATCCTTTCAATACCTATTGTGTTCATGGAAATTCACTGCTCATCTATCAGGAATTCCTTCGGAATTTTCTAGAATGGTAGATATAATGATACAGCTGGTGTATTGGATTTTTGTTTATTAGGATAAGTTTCTATTTTATTAGTGTCATAGGTCGACACTGTTGTTTATTTTGGCTTTGTATGTACATACATCTATATGACCTAAGCCGTGATAAAGTTCCTAAATTCAATTTAAAATAAAAGTTAAAACCAAGTTTTTTTTTCAATGAAAATGAAGTATTTAAACAAATGACATAAGTAAAAGTCATAGCTTGTCTAAAGATAAGTATTGATACCGACGTCTTGCACGGGAAAAATCTTCGTGTGACCCACAAATACTTGTTTTAGTTTGGGTGCTTGTGCATATGCATTTCATATTCGTAAACATATCCATGACTCAGAAATAATTCCTAGTGTGGGGTTACACAAAATGGAGGGCAATTACCATGAATGGCTGTTGTTATTGTTATTTTTACTTCATAGTCCCGGTCTTGGCCGGTCATGTCTGTAAGGGGCCTCCCTTAGAGCCTTCTTGTCCTGAGGTCTTTCAGCTGAAGAAGAAGAAAAGGTCGCATTTGTAACATTATCAAGAACTTGTAGCTGCAAAGCTACTGGTTTTATAAGGTTGTTTAAAACCTGCACAACCATTGCAATCAATACACGAAATAGATAGAAATGACCCGATCCAGGGCGTATATTCTCTATGTCCAAACGCGGCGCATTGCGGTAACTACGTGAAATGATCGTGTAATGGAATACAGAATCCTGTATCATCATTTCAGCCTATAATTGTCCACTTCTGAACATAGGCCACCCCAATCGCTCTCCAGCGTTGCCGGTTCGACGCCACCTGCGCCTATGGCCAAGTTGACAATCTAAACGTTGTTAACACTAATAGAAAGCGAAAAAATGTATGGGAATGACATTTTGCAACAAAAAGTCACGTGGTCAAAACAATGCGCTATAGCTTGCGACAAGAAAATAGAAACCAAACGCTTGTAACTTGTCTAGGCCCTCTGCATCCAATGGCTTCCATCAATCGACCGTCGGTCCATCTCGTAGGCGGCCGTCCCACGCTGCACTTGCGTATATGTAGTCTCCACTCTGGAATCTTCCTGCCCCAACGTCCGTCCGATATGCTGTATACAACTGGAGTATTATACTGGTGTATATAATGCGCCGCGTTATGTTTTTAATTGGAAATGTCGAATAAGAGCTCAAGGGCCGAGGTTTGTCACATCAAACGGGATTAAAAGTTTCTTTGACACTTCTCCCCATTGTTTGTTGAAATATTTCTTGATCCGCAATGTTAGTAGTAACGAGGTAGCTTTTAGTTTATCTATCAATTCGTTGTTACCCGCAACCTTGTTTGCGTATACTAAGTGCGTTAAAATATTTATATGAATCGATTTAATTACTGCAGTATCTTATCTTATCTTATAAAGAGGAAAGTTTTGATTTTTTGTATGTTTGCTTGTAATGAATATTCTTAAAAACTACTAAACCGATTTGAAATTTCTTTCACACATAGAAAGCTGCATTATCAGTTAGTAACATAGCTACATTATATTTTATACAATAACCACCAAGGTATCAAAAATGTGCCTATAAAAGTCATTATTTACGCGTACGCTGCGAAAACTATTGATGATACAAAAAATAATGTACTACATGTTTATAGTACTCATCATTACCTATAAAAAAGTCCGCGAAGGTATATGTCTAACTATTATAGTTTAGTCACAATAACACTTTTTGTTCAAATTAGTCAATCAAAATACGGGTAGAATCGAAAGATGACATTCGTATTACGTATTAATCCTTATCCAACTAAATAGTTTCATAATCAATGTCGATTATGCACATGTGAATTTCTCTGTAAATTATTCGAATCGGACCTTTCATTTAGAATACTAAGACCCGTCGTTGTATAATATATCCAGAAGCCGCGGACAATCGTAATTGCACGTCTCGCGGTGAAGCCAAAAACTCAACAAACGCCCCGCACTCACCGCACTTCCTACCCGCGTTATGTTGGCAGCCCGGAAATATTACAACTTTTTGGGGTAAATGTTGATGACATTAGAGTAGATGATAATAAAATCATTGTTGCGGTAACTTGTATTTTAACGCATATTAAACTCCGAGATAGATATACCTTAACTATTAAGGTTTGTAGCCATATCATGTTGGGAAAATATATATACAAGCTGTAACATAATAAACGCAAGACCTCAGGTTTTTACCCTTTTTTAAGCACTTTTTCTATAGCGCACTGAAGCAGTAAAAGCATTTTTTTGCAAATTTAATAAAAATGTAAGATACATTAAAAATAGTTGGAATCAATTCAGTTGCTGATTTAGAACAAACTACTTTCAGGTCTTGCGTTTATTATGTTACATCTTGTATATACTATATATATAATTTCAGCATCTTAAGGAAACGACACAAGATGGCATAATTCTATTTAATTTGACACGCGCAGGGCCCTTATTCGCTATGACAATTTAAACACGAAACAAGACGTGTTATCAAACATACGTGTTATTGGCGTGGAATGGAATTTTGTATGCCACTGTCAGATTTGAAAACATGACAAGGCTCGTCACACGCCATGTTTCGAACTGTCAAAATAACACGCTCCGCGCTTGCGTGTTATTGAAAACATGTTAAAAACTTGCTAAGGTAATTCAATGTAAACAAACATTTTTAAATAGTTTTATTGCAATTTAAATGATATATTATGATCATCGCGTCGTCGTCGTAGTTATAAATTATTACTCATAACCGGTGACATTGGAAAATTGTGGTGGCTCATCTATTAAAGTGAACTTCTCAATTTCAACAATAGTGTACACATTTATCTTAAAAATATGTTGTTTTGTTTTAGTTTGTAGTCACAATGAACCGGACGAAATCTTCTACAGCCCAATTAGCATATTTACCCACCCACCGGTGGAATCTGGGTACATCAATTGTTCTCCTCAAGGAAGGTCATCGAGAAATGTGGAAAGACTTAACCTACCAATTAAATGCGTTAGGGGGCCCATTTAAAACTGTGATCATAAAAAACAGGTACGTAATAAGGCGAAAAGGCTGAAAATATGGCGCGGGCAGCAATAACGGCTGATAGGAGGCGAGTCAAGTGCGTAGGCGGCAGCAGCTAAAAAGGGCTTTTATATAGGTGCGAATAGGTTCAAGGCTGAGATCGGAATGGTGCTAGGTTTAGTCTGGTTTTTCTTAAGTGGCCAATTTTATGAAAAAACATGGTGTGACAACTAAAGACACTAAAGTGGTCGGTTCGGACGAAGAGCAAGGATTGGGGAATTAATGAATGAATAAAATAAACTAATTTTGAACCAATTGTATTGCCTTAAGTTATCACACAATATTTTTATGTAAAATTGACCACTTAAAAAAACAGACTATATATATCTGTGGGACAAGTCTTTGTTTGTTTATGTGTGGGTATAGGTTATTGTTTTTGACATTCGTACGTTCTAAAACTTGGATCTTTGTTTAATGTTAATAAAAGTTGCCTTTTTTATATCTGGCCCTACTTATTTACTTAGTTTTCAATAGACACATACTTAAAACCATGTTATCAGCACATATAAATATATTTTTACCGAAATTGAATAAGTTGAAACGAATATTCGAAAAACCGATACTTTACCGAAATTAACAGATGTAAGATTATGAACGAATCCAGCGAAATCTCAAATTAAAAATAAAATTGCCGTAGACAACATTCCTTACGGCATACCGAATGCCATTTTGTAATTCCACGCGAAGGCTCGTCAAGGAAGCGTGTTTACGTTTACTGCTTGTTATGACGTCACACGTTACTTGCGGGGAATCTCATGTGGCATAGCGAAGAAAGGCCCAGAGCACGTTATTTCGTACGACGGTCACAGAGTGACTACTCTTGTGAATGTGTGACTACTTGCTTTGCAGGTAGTAATTGTTGCGTCAATGTGATGGGCACCCGCGGCTTCTAGATTATATTTTGTTCTAAGCGACGGGTATAAATATGCGAAAAGTAAGAAAAATACCGCGGTGTGAGCGAACAGCCCTAAGCTTAGTGTTTCAATTACCTACGCATATTACACAAAAAAAATATAAAGGCGAAATGAAGTTCGCGGAACAGTTAGTTTTGGATATAACTAGATAGTTTGATTTTTGTATTACATACCTGCCTGTATACTACGAAGGTAACGAAAGAATAAATTGGAAAAGGATTCAAGAGTCCAGGGAAATTGCTATATAATTATATACTTTGGCCATACAGTTGTCGATTGTCGGTTGTCATATTAACAGTAATTGTGTTAATAATATAAGTTACGCGGACGACATGGTGTTGCTCAGTCCAACTATAAGCGGGCTGAAAGAGCTACTATCGATCTACAAGACGTATGCGGAGGTGCACGGCCTTAAATATAACTTAAAAAAGTGAGATCCTGGTGTTTAAAGCACCTAAACAACAGCCTCGTCGTGTACCTCCGTTATATCTCAACGGCTTAGTACTCAATGTGGTTGATATTTTTAAGTACTTGGGTCACATTGTCACCAGTGACCTACGAGAGGATAGTGACATAGACAAGAGCGCAGAGCGTTGGGGTTAAGGAGCAATATGCTTGCCTGTTGGTTTGCTCGCTGCATGACAGCCGTCAGTGTGTTTATTCAAAGCGTTCTGTCAGTCCTTCTACTCGATCGGCCTGGGTATCATATACAAGCCGAGCCTACAATATCCTGCGCGTACAATACAACAACGCCTTCAGAATGCTGTTGCCACTGCCATGGCAATGCAGTGCGTCGGTTATGTTTGCCGAAGCCCGCACTGATGGCTTTCAAGCCATAATGCGGAAAAAAGTGGCTTCCTTACTGCAGCGCTTACGAGGCACTCTGTCTGTCAGGACTGTCCCATCATTGAATGTAGGTAGTTATGGGTGCGCGTAAATAAACATATAACGCCACGCCTGTCTGCCCCGAATGGTCAGCACAGGAGAACTTATGGTGCACCCAAAACTTGTCAGTCCTGTTCTAAAGTAGTCATAGGAAATTGCTCAATACAGTACTAACAATACTAACGTAGCGTATAAGCAACGCTATTACTAAATTATCACTAACAACTCTTATGGACTTAATGTCTGAAATAAACATATTTTATTTATTTATTAAATAAGAGCGTGACGTCACGCCCTACACCCAAGAGAGATGAGCAAAATGTAATCAGATTAATGATTAAAATTGCATTTTGTAATATTCAGTCATAATTCAAGAAAAGTGTAATCGCAATCGTTGAAGATTACAAAATGTACTTGTATTCGTTAATCATTAAAACACCATCACACCTATATTCCCCAAGCGGGGTTGGTTAATCATTAATCTGATTACATTTGGCCCATCTCTGGTTACGGATATTTGTATCATTGGCTGGTACCCTATTGTGAACAACATATTAATTAATTAAAATCGTACTGAACCTCTCCCACCCTCAAATAAACAAATGATGCAGCGCCATTGAAATGCTGCCAGTTGCAGCCTAATTAAAATGTAAATTCACACAATTTTACGCCAATTATTTCGTATAAAATATTACGTTAATATAGATAACATTTAAGCTCATGGTTAATGTATTTTAGTGATTATTGGGTCGACAAAAGGTAGGAAATGTAAATGAGGATGGTTTGTTGAAATTACGAATATTATTTAGCAGAGCCGTGAATAGAAAACGTTCACGGCTCTGCTAAATAATATTCGTAATTTAAATACACGCAATTAACTATGAGAGTGGAAGAAGTCAGAGAGGTCTGCACATAGTACTATATACAAGAGGAGTCTGTAAGTAAAGAACCTGTGAACCTGAACCGTCAAAATCCCATATTTGGATGAAGGCAAGGATGCTTGGCTATTGGCCTGTCCAAACACTACTCCTCCCACAGATCCGACTTCCTAGAAGCAGTGGGATCGCCCGATCTGCGAACTTACACGGAAAAACCTTATTGAAACGTCCCTTAGTTCTGCGGATCGCGCTCGTATCCTCGCTGCTTCTGAGTGGGAGTCGGGTCTTTGGCTACAGGCGCACCCTTCTGTCCATCTTGGGATCCTATTAGACCCCACTGCATTTCGTGTTGCATTGTGTCTTCGTTTAGGGGTTCCTTGTCTTGTTCCACACCATTGTCAGTGTGGTAGTAGAGTCAGCCAGCTCGGCCACCACGGACTCTCATGCCGCAGAATTGCCGGACGGATTGCGCGTCATGCCAGTCTCAACGGCGTCATACGCCGTGCCCTTGCCAACGTCAACATGGCGGCCATCCTTGAACCGGCTGGTCTCCATCGAGATGATGGCAAGAGAGAGATGGATGCTACATGCGTCGACACTCTCGCTCCGTCTCATCTTCCAGCGTCCTCGGTGCGGGCAGGCAACGCTGCACTGAGCGCAGAATCCCTCAAACGCCGCAAATATGATTCCCTTGGCTCGGGATACATATTTGAGGCGTTTGGGGTAAAGACATTGGGTCCGTGGGGGCCGGGAGCCCACCGGATGTTTCGAGAAATTTCGAAACGTTTGGTGGAGTGTACTGGCGACCGGAACGCTGGTATGTATTTTAGTCAGCATATAAGCATTGCTATTCAGCGTGGCAATGCTGCCAGCGTTCTAGGTACACTGCCAACTGACAGTGGCGTGGAACCATTTGGCCATTAGGTATTTTCCTTTTTTGCACCCGTTTTTATTAATAATTATTTGCTGTTTTTTTATATAATTGTACATACTCAAAAATATAATTATTTTTGTAAGAACCTGTTGGAACTCTGTACTCTGTGCCTACCGCGTAAGGAATCTGGCGTAATAATGTAATAGTAGTAGTAATAAATACATAAATGCTTATCCATATATATTTAAATACTTGGTTATATAACCAGAAATCATTGACGCACATTAATGCGAATAGATTGGCGGTGTCGTGTCGACGTTTGATCGAGATAATTAAAGATTAACATGATTTGTCGGGTCACTGAGTCACACATTAGACTAGTAATCCAACTATTAGTGAGGTGCCGATATAAGAGCGGGTAGATTTGATTTCGATTCCTGTTTCGAAAGCATCTATAATGATTCTATGACCTACATCCGGCGAAATTATTAGTATTGTTATAAAACAATCAAATATTTGATTACTTGACTCAGCCGGTATCCTCATCGAGATTGTAAGACAAAATGTACGTCGTAATACTGATTGATAAATAACTATTTATAAACCACGACTTGATCGACTAGTTGCGGGTTGGATCCCCGCCCGGGACAAATTTTTATTTGAATCGAAATATATTTGTTTTGGTCTAGGTGTTCGTGTATGTGATTCTTACCACTGGACGAAACCGTCGTCACAACATTAATATAGCGAGAGAGGGACAGAGCGAGAGAGAGAGAGAGAGAGAGAGGGAGAGGAAATGATTATCCCGTACAGTACTATGTAAATTTTTGCGTGTTTCATAATAGATCGTAGTTTCGGTCTGGGTGTTTGTGTATGTGGATTCATGTTTGTAAACGCACCCACGACATAGGAATAATTCCTAATGTGGGAAATAAAAATATCCATATACTGGACTGTGTACATTTTACCTTGTTTCATTACGCACTTAATCGATTGATTAAATATAGCGGGTAGCCGATACAAAATCGCTACAAGAACAATCGTCCAAATGAACAAACAGTCCAACTCCGACAGTTGTGTAATGTAATTCGGAGGGTTGACCTTTCCCGTTCGAATCGGAATGACAATTGATTGAACTCGTGTTGTTTGGGTTTTCGGAGTCCACATACTGTTTAATTGTGTTATTAAGTAAATAATACTATTTAAAGCTGAGTAGCGTAACATTTGCCTTTAAATAGATTCCGATAGTTAGTAGATAATATTTATTTACTATAAAATAAGCTTTTATAGGAAAATTACAACGAAGATATCTTATTAGATGAGGAGTTCCTATGGTTTCCTTCCGCCTCCATCATCAGACCCTGGATACCATCCGTGTCTAAAGTACTCGTCAAGACAAACCCAACGAGCTCAAACACTGCGGGGTTTAATTAAGTAGATGGGTGATTCCATTGGCCACTTTTCGGCTTCATCATCAGACTCTAAACACTATCTGGTTGTATAGTACTTGTCAATACCAATCTAACAAGGCTTAACACGAGTGGGTTACGTTGTATAGTTCACATGTTCTCACGGCCACATTTCAACTCCATCATCAGACCAGCTCCATGATACCATATTATTGCATTGTCACCGACTTTGCTTACGTATGCCAAATTTCAGCTCAATCGGACACCTACAAAGGCTTGAAAAATGGATCACAGGATTTGAACCGGAAAGTCGGACAGACAGACATACGAACACACATGTGTCTTTTTTATTAGTAGCCTAGCTAGCCCTACATTAGGAATTATTCTTGTATCATAGATGCGTTTACAATCATGAAAATCATATACACTAACACCTAGACCGAAAGAAATATTTGAGATTCACCCAAAAATGTGTTTCGTGTAGGGGTCGAACCCGCGACCACTTGATCTAGTTGGCGTAGCGGCCTAAGCTTATAACCACTGGACCAAGCCGTCCGTTTTGGATTGGCTTACCTTTTCTAAATCACTAAAGGCTCTCATACAATGATTGCTTCAATGATCAATCGAAAGCCGTCCACTGCGACGACCAGCCTTGTGGCACGCTTATCTGGTAAAGCTGTAAAGGCCCCGCGGCCAACAGCGTAGATCATTCACACACACACACACCCACAAACACACGACCAGCCTTGTGCTGTACCCTTATAGCGTTTAGACGCGACCTTCACAAGGACGTCGGTCCGCCTTGGGGGTCTGCCTATTCCACTCCTTCCGGTACGAGTTCGCCACACGAAAATGTTTCTGATCCAACGGCTGTTTGTTCCTTTCCTTGCTTCCGATTTTTTTTAAAACGTAGGATATTTTTTTGTTTTCTTTTTTTAAATATGTCGCTCCACACTATGATTTATTCCTGTGTCGTGGGTGCGTTTACGAGTACAAACATTAAAATTCACATACACAAATACCCAGACTGGAACAAATAATTGCGGGTCACACAAAGATTTGTCCCGTGCCGGAATCGAACCCGCGACTATTAGGCACAGTGGGCGGAGCGGCTTAAGCTCTTTACCACTGCGCTAAATCGTCCGTTTGAGTTCTGAGAGCGAAATTTACACAGTTTTTCCGTAATGGCGACAACAAGTTATTTTATGTAATGTATTGTTATATTTTATTATTCTTTGACATGTGCGAAACACACTGTTACAGTGCGGGGCCATTTATTAAAATAACAAGAAGAAATTTAACCAAGTTTTTTTAAATTATTAAGCGTACGGACCCACCTTTGAAATGTTTCCCTGGAAGAAGGAGAATTTTACTAAATGGTAACCCTAATTTCACACCAACGCCCAATGTCATCCACGGGCCAAAATATCCTTGTCCTACTATACGCATAAATAAAAATAATGTAATTCAATGTCCAAATCACGGAATTAAAATGTTTCGCCAAACTTCGCTACAAAATTATTTTTTGTTTTTGAAAAACGTATCTACTCAATAATATGTTCGCGTGCTATCGCTTTTACATTCAAATTAGTTAATTGATGGTAGGTCATTAACTTGTTCTGGCTGAGTTCTTTACATCTGTTCGCTCGACGACTACTAATTAGCGAATGAATTAAGCGTCTGTGTGGCATTCGTTATATATTAGTGAGCTTTGTGCAAGTTTGCTACAAAGCACATCGCGGTACCTTGGTCCGTGTTCCGCGGCTGACATATTTAATAACTGAAGCTAATGTAGAGCTGGCCTGGTTTGTTGAGATCACTCATAATTATTACTAGGTCATAGAAAATTGTAAAAAAAATCTATTAATCGTTTTTGGGTTCTAGGTTAGTTCCTCCATTCGTACGTTTGTTCTGAGAATCTTTAAAGTCGTCTACCTTTTGAAGTAGTTAACTGCATACTCTAGGATTGCGCCTACAAATATTTCTTAATACAAAGGACTAAGGACAACTGTGACCCCTCGTTCGCACGGGTGCTTTTTTAACGCGGAATGAATAAAAGGGCCCCCAATATTTTTTTGAGAAGATTCCTAGCGCTTTAGCGCTACGCGTTGAAAAAGCGCCCGTACGAATGTGGCTAAATGTAACTGTTAAGGGTGTATAAATAATAAAAGTGCCACCTCAATCCATACGGACAATAAATTAAGCGTCTGCATCATTAAATTAGTTTAATATTAGTGAGTTTGGTGCAAGTTTGCTACAAAGCACATCGCAGTACCGTGGTCCGTGTTCCGTGGTTGTTACATTTAATAAATGCAGCTAACGTAGCCGCCGTACGAAGCCTTTGTGAGAGCAGCAGTTTGATTGTAGCTAACTACACTGGCTTAAGGTATTTTTATTAAAACATACCTTAACTCAAAAACAAACCTTGCTTTTTACTTTATGAATTCCAAACTAGCGTAACTGGTTAAGCTCTTTGTGTAGTATTCGTTAGGGGATTTAAGCGAATATAACAACTATAGAATTTTTAATAATGAGAAAATACCTGGCTACTATGGAGGCTGTACGCGATGTATTTGGCGATCACCAAAGTTAAGCAGTGTTTGGCTCGGTTGGTCTGAGATGGGTGACCGTTTGTGGCATTTTCATATTGGAGTGTCTGCATGCTTCAGAAAGCACGGAAAGCCGTTGGTCCCGGTTACCACTTAAGGTGGTAGTCGTTAAGCCAAAGTTGAAAGCCACATGAGCTTGATTATCCTTCCCGGAAACTACAGACAACAATAACCACACGAGAAAGTTCGAACAAAATAATTGACATATACTGATTGATTTTTGTGTAAGGCATACAGGACGGTCAGTACAGAAGCGCGTCAATGTACTATCATTCCACTTGAGAAAACTTGAACACCGACCTTCAAGACCGTTGTAAAACTAGATTATTCAAACCGCAATCAATCGCCTGTCAAGATCTCCTGACCGAATGGCAGGAAAGATGGGATACAACAGCAAAGGGCCGTCACCTCTACCTGTTTTTTTCATCCGTACGTGAGCGTTCGGCGAGAACATGGCTGGAGGTGGACCACTGTGTGGCTCAATTTCTCACCGGACATGGCAACTTTAAGAGTAAATTATTCTCTTTTAAACTGGTACCTTCACCGCTATGTCAGTGTTCCACGTCTAACTACGAGTATGAACAATCAGCACACCACGTTCTTTGGGAGTGCAGTCTCTGGAACAAAGAGCGTACTATTATGTTAAACAGTATGCGAAATATATCTGGAGTAATCTACGACACGGATTTTGTGTTTATTTTGTTTCCTATATATTTATCTTAATCATAACGCCGGATCCCTTGCGGCGTAGGCAGAGAGTACAGTTCCAACAGGTTCTTTTCTTACAGACCTCTCTGGCTTACTCCACTGTCATAGTTCGTCTCGTACACGCTCAATTTTGTTTTATTTTCTAATAATTCCTTACGGGAGAAACGTATCTTGTTGCTTACGATATCTTTGTCAAAGTACAATATACGTAAATAAGGACATATTGAGTAAGCTACATCTACACATTTTCTACGAGACAAGATTTCTTTGTCAAGATCACAAACAACAACACGTGTGGGCGGATCTTCGGAATAAAATACAAACATAACGAAGACGAAATAAATAAATATCTTCAGTCATTACACTGGTGGCACTAGTGGTGGTGAAGTCTTTGTTACTTTCTTGACGATACATAAAAATATTATAATAGTTCACATAAATAAAAAAAAAATACTGATTCTGATTGATTTTTCTGTGGTCGAATTGGTAACATTTTTTCAAATCGGTTTTGATGATTTATTTAAATTAATATTGGATGCCGTATGCCATACATAATTGAGGACAGTACAGATTAGCAGTGTGATGCGCGTGATACCAACCCTTTAGGCGCACTATGGAGACGTCTTATAATACTGACTTCTCATCTGGCAGTGTTGGGCAAAAATCAATTGATTAAACAATTGACAATTAACAATTGATCAACTGTAATTGCAGTGTTATGCAATTAACAATTGATCAATTGTAATTGCAATGTTTTGCAATTAACAATTGATCAATTGTAATTGCAAAACAACGCAATTACAATTGATCAATTGTTAATCGTTTTATGCACATTTACGATTAAACAATTAACAATTAATCATCAAAAAAAAGCACACCTAACGTTGGCCCAATGTGGGCACTCCCACAATGTAAACTTCTGTCTGGTGTTGTAAGACTTGAATCGGGAGTACGAAGCTTGAGTGTATGTTTGCCTTCTAAAAAGACTCAAGGCAAAAGAAGACATCATCATCTATGAGATTTTAGGAGATGCTGATAACTAAAATGGCGTTTATTTTTGGATCAAAGATGGCGTCGCGACTTCTTATGAATAATCAATATGGGCATCGTTTTTGGATTTTAAGGGGAACGCTGATTACGAATATCGCGCAAATTAAACACTATGTTCTTTATCGGCATTCCCTAAAACCCCAAAAATAATAACCATATTAATTTAACATCAATATCAATCTACTTGTACTTGTCAATATCAAACTAACCAACCTAAACACGAGGGGATTATGTTGTCCAGTTCACATGTTTCTATGGCCACCTTCCAACTTCATCATCAGACCATCCCCATGGTACCATATTATTGTATTGTCACCGAACTTACATACGTATGCCAATTTCAGCTGAATCGGATACCGTAAGTGCTTGAGAAAAGGATCAGAAGAGTTAAACCGGAAAGACAGACAGACATACGAACAGTGCAAGTTAAATAAAAGTAACACCGTAACACCTTCACGCCTATATTCCCCAGAGGGGGTGGCAGAGGTGTACTAAGTACACCCACGTTTCGCCGACGATGTTAGGTCCCATGTAATAGGGCGCGAGCCTATTGCCATATACCGGACACAACTCCAGACTCCGGACTGCTACTGGGAATTTTTCGTTAGAAAAACTACATTTGTCCGACCACGGATTTGAACCCAGGACCTCGTGATCACATAGCGATGCGCTTTGCCACCAGACCAACGAGACAGTAAGCAGTAGTAAGGCAGGGAGCAAATAAAAGCTTGTAAAAATTAAGTATTCTATTTTGTCCATATAAAAATGGAATATTTTACAAGTTCCAGTTCCATAAATCATTCGAAATTCGACCAATACACTGCACCTCTCTGCCAACCCCCCGTGGTAACCAAATGTTTGTTTATAAAAAGGTACCTAAACTTTAAAGGAGCGCGCGCGCACTTGTCGCCTTTCGGCAGTGTCACGAGCCGACAAGTGCGCGCGCGTCACTAGTAGGGCTGCCACCTTTTATTTGAGCAAATTAAGTACATTGGTTTTTAAAGGTAGGCAAAAAAAGTACATTGTATCAAAATAAAGTATTATTTATTTCACTTTATTATTTTGTTTTAAAACATATTTATTATTACTTTTAGAACTTTTCAGTCACTGTTATCATTGCTAAACACCTTCACAGCATGTTGACAGTCTATAATTAACTTGAATAGATTAGTAAGAATTAAGAAGTGCTTATAGTTTTTACTATTTTCTTTAAGTTAGAGAAGTTAGATGTAATAATGTTTTTTTCTTAAATCTAGTACCATAGATTCAGATTTTAACACCAGACACTTTGCTTTGCTCTGCTGCTTTGTCTACTTTACTTTTAATTGCGATCATTTTTTTTCTTTTTTATGATTTAAGTAAAATGAATCTTAAAGGTCAAACTATTCGAAATAAAGTATTTTCGCTTTACAGTTCTTATAAAGTACAAGGTATACTTACCTTAAATAACGTACGATACGTACTTTATAATAAACTACGGGTAGCAACCCTAGTTACTCGTCGCCTTTCGGCACCGACACGAGCCGACAAAGGGCACGTGCGTAGGTAGCTAGAGTCGGTCGGTAATGCCACAGTATCTATCTATCCAGTAACTCATCTAAGCCGTTTTAGTGGTATAATTACCAACACTCCCCGTCAGAATGTTGTTAAGGTTAGCACCTTTTTATTTCATTTATTAAAACTTATCTACTGCAGTGGTTATAAGCCTGTAATATTTCGTATGAGTGCAACGTAATACAATTTACCATAGGGACTGTGTAATAACAGCATAATGAAAACGTTTATGCTTTTAATGTTTATGCTTAAATATTATTTACCTTTATTGCAATTTTTTTTTTAAAAACGTTGCCCCACACTAGGATTTATTCCTGTGTCGTGGGTGCGTTTACAAACATGAAAATTCACACACACAAATACCCAGACCGGAACAAATAATTGTGGGTCACACAAAGATTTGTCCCGTGCGGGAATCGAACCCGCAACTATTAGACACAGTGGGCGGAGCGGCTTAAACTCTTAACCACTGCGCTAAATCGTCCGTCTTTCAAAAATTCATTTTACGAATAAGTATCATTCATTATATATAAGTATTCTCGAATCTCATTGTTATTGAGAGTGTGTATGATAGATTACTCGGAAATTGTATATAAGTATATTTGTTAAAAACCACATGAGTTACTAAAAATCAATAAAACTATCGAGAAGACGTGTAGAGCGCGCGTCTGTGTGCGTGAGTTTAATTCGGACCATAAGTACTAAGATGTTTTACTGTATTATATTACACTGTGGTAGGGCACACTACATACCCCGCGCACTGAGATCCAGCGTGTCTCTGTTCATTCGGCCTGAGGATTTAGGACGAAAATAATGTCATAATTTTTTTGCGGAGCGCAAAGTATCGCGTATATTTCGACACGATCTCACTTCAGAGTACTTGTACTTTTAGTAGCAGTTGTTTAAACTAAACTAATTTCCACAAACATAGAGAGTGTGAGTCTGAATCGTGCGCACACAGGAATATTGTAGGAACTTAAATTCATTTCCATTAAGTATATTCGCATATTTCAACGAATATTTCCACACTTTTTGGACATTATAGTCATTATGGATGAAGAGGAATATAGTTATATGTCAGTTAACACGTTGGACACGGACATCAATGAACAGTTAGATCGAGATGGGCAGTCTTCAGGGCCGAGCTCAATCACGTCGATATCTTCACCCCCGCGTCTTGCACTACTTGACGGTACATTTTTCAAATATTTACCAGAAGAATCAACAGCACATATAATTACAGCTCTGTGTACTAAATGCTCGCCTGTCACTACTAAAATCAGAGGATTCGACAACTGTACATCCAATTTTCTGAGTCACCTCAAACGGAAACATGGACAAGATTGTGTATATGAATATAAAAGATACATAAAAACAAAGAAAAAAGATAAAAAAGGTGCAAACATTCCAAAAAAAATACCGACTAGGGGCTTAAGAAAAAATGAAGAGGTCCAGCCATATACACAAGAAAAATTTGCACAAAATATGATAAACTTCTTTATTGATTCTATGATCCCATTGAGGGCTATTGAAAACCCATATTTTTTAGACATGTTTAGCAACTTGAAGATATCCGATAAGAATTTGAAAGTTGTAAGCCGTCGAAGTTTGAGTCGCCGTATAAATACATATTATGAAGAAAAAATGTCTGCCATAAAATCTGAACTAAAGGCTGTTGATTTCGTGTGCACTACAACTGATATCTGGTCAGGAAAGAAGAGAAGCTTCTTAGGTATGACTGCACATTGGATCACAAAAGATTTGAAACGTGTTTCAGTAGCATTAGCATGTCAGCGGTTCAAAGGCATTCATAGTTACGATCGTATTACTAATTTAATTAAAGAAATTTATACAGAATTTGGTTTAAACGGTAATAAGGTAGTCGCAACCATTACTGACAACGGCAGTAATTTTGTAAAAGCATTTCGCGCTTTTGGCGTGGAACTTACAAACATCAGTTGTGACAAAACCAGTCAGCCAGAAGATTCCTTGTTTGAAGAAATAGATGTGGAATCTGACTCAAGTCTGGACGAAGAAGAATCCGAAGATTTTTTTTTGCCTGCCCATCTAAGATGCTGTGCGCATACATTAAGCTTATGTGCTACCGTTGATGCCAATAAAGTTTTAAATGACATAGGTACTCCATTATCTCATATACATACCACCACATTAAAAAAATGCAATTCTTTATGGAATGCAGCTGGTCGTCCAAAAACGGCTGAAATTATACAAGATATATTACAACACACATTAAGTCGACCGGGTGAAACCAGATGGAATAGCCTATATGATTCACTTCAACAAATTTTATCAATTCAAGAAAAAAATTTTCAGCTTCATAGAGCTTTAAATATTAGTAATCCCATAAAAGATGTTGAATTTGATTACTTGAAAGAATATTTGACATGTGCTGCACCAGTAGCAGAAGCACTAGATATTATGCAAAGTGAAACCAATGCCTATTATGGCATTTTATTGCCATGTCTGTTTGCATTGATAAGAAAAATACAAAAAATTGAAAGGAGAGGCAATTTGATGTACTGTGCACCTTTAATCGAGGCGTACAGAATAAGCGTTGAAACGAGATTTAAACAGTTTTTTAACTTTAACACTGCTGAGGCAGAACATGCAGCAATAGCTGCTGTATCTTATCCCCGTTTTAAAAATAAGTGGCTTTCTCGCTTAGATAATCAAGACCAAACTAAAGTACAGAATCTTTTTAAAACCCTTATTTCAAAAGAACTCAATGAAGAGCCTCAACAAATTATAGCAACTAAAAGCCGTAATGAAAAATTTTTTGAATCTGATTCTGACTCAGAAAGTAATATTCATGTGTCACCTACAGCGGCTGCCGGTAGTAACATGCCTATAACAAAGGCTGAGCTATTAATGCTACACTTTTTTGCTGAAGAAAGTGAAGAACTAAGTCTGCTGAACAAATACCCAGAAATAAAAAGAGTCTTTATAAAATTTAATACGCCATTACCAGCTTCCGCAGCAGTTGAAAGATTGTTTTCTTTTGCTACTATGACCAATTCACCAAAAAGTCATAGATTATCAGATCAAATGTTTGAAAAGAGAGTCGTGTTGAAGTGCAACTTAACCTATTCAAAGAATATACAGAAAACATTTTAATTATGTGTCATTAAATCGGAACATTGATTTAAATAAAAATTGATTTTTAATATTTCTCATTGTATATTTATTTAACACTATTGTTGCTCCTTGTTTGCTATTGTTTATCTTGAATTCTTATGACAAATTGAATTTGTGATAAGAAGACAAATTGACTTTGCGGGTCGAAAAAACTAGACCAACATATCTCGGTCGGTTCGAGATTTAGAAACTCCGTCGTGTGTTAGATCGTTATATTTGTCTTGACCAGTACTTTAAACTCAGATGGCGGCCACGTCCTGATGATGGATCAGGAAGGTGGCCAACGGAACTCTTAGGATCTATAGTACTCGTCATAACCAATCAAACGGGGTTAGATGGTCTAGATATTTCCCGGTACCTACATCCTTCCATTTTCGCATTTGATATCTGTTTTGTCATTCTTTCTTACGACATTCTTTATGCCCGAACCAACGAAGCATACCCTTTCGCATTTTTACACCAATACTAACATTCATACCTACAAGCTTTCTTACTATGCTATTGCGAATACGGTCAATCACGGCACATCTTCCGCAGTGGTCGCATTTCGACCGCATTTATCCTGCTTTCATTTTTCTTCTTACATACCCAACCCTTACTGCCATATAACAGCGTTAGGACAAGCACTCCTTAATGCATGGCTTGCTACGCCTTTTGGCTTAAGCCTGACGAATCACCTCGAGCCTTTCTTCTCCAATCGCACTAGTTCTTTCAAACATTTCTTTCACTAAAGTTTTGGTGGCACTCTTGCATTGCCGTATATTTATTTCTTCAGCTCTGTCATACTGTCATTTACATTCAAAGAAGAAACACAGTCCTGTCACGCTTTCTTCTTACTTTCTACGAAGCTTTGTAACTCTCCGTCCCACCTTCCGCTGTGCTTTGCTTTTTTGAGCAACGACATACTTCTTTCGCGGATTCTAACAAACTCTCTTTCAGGCTATTTCAGCATTCATTTATATTCGAGTCCGAAGTACCTGCTGTCAAAAGCTTCTCCCGGACCAGAGTCTTTATGAACAGATCTTCATACATTCTTCTCACTCTTGCAACTTTTCAATTATAATTCTTTTATGGCCTCCGAAGGGTATATGCTCTCGCCAGTGCCTCTTCTTCTAAACAAACCACTAAACCACGTAACTATGAGATAGTGTTCCGATTCAAGAGTGGGACCTCTATATGCACAGATATCTTAAAGTTTGCTCTGGAGACGGTTATCTACTAGGATCAAATCTATCATGCTTTTCTGTTCATTCCTTCTCCACGTAATATAAATCGCTTTATGTTGGAATATCGTATTTGACACAAAAAGGCCTCTTTCCAAACATGCATCTACAATGAGCTTACCCGCATCATTTACTCTCTTATCACCATAAGGACCTAGAGCAACGTCGTAAGATTACCACCTGGTTCCCACCCATTTATTCAGGTCGTCGCACAAAATCACCTTTTCATTTGCATCAGTCAGATTCAAATGTTCCCTGACATTATCCCAAAACTTTTCAAGCTCCTGGTGTGTCGACAAGCTTACAGAAGCGTATGCTGCATCCAAAAATACTCTAGTGAGACTTAGGATTTAAACGGAGAATCTTGCATCGTACAGGCCATAGTCTAACTCCAGAAGCCAGGCGATGGGACAGCCAGATACCCACCCCCTTGCTGGCACGACCGCTCAGTGGTACCCTAGAATACACGCGTCGCCTCGGGGAAACGACCCAGCCTAGATGGCTGGCAGGGGTCGCAACGAGCACGCACTTGGACATAACCCCCGAAATGATACCCACATTGATGTTACTTTAAAAGTCACATCCGCCATTTTGGATTTCAAAATTAACGCTATATTCTTTATCAGCTTCCCCCAAACCCCAAAAATAACACCCATACTGATTTTACTTCAAAAGTCGCGAACGCCATCTTGGATTCCAATATTAAGGTTATATTCGTTATCAGAATCACCTAAAACCCCAAAAATGAAACACATATCGAATTTTACAAAAAAGGTCACGACCGCCACCTTGGATCCAGAAACTAACGCCATATTCGTAATCAACATGCCCTAAAACCCTGATATCGATACCCATATCGATTTTCATAACAAGTCGCGCCCGCCATCTTGGATTTCAAAATTAACGTTATATTTGTTATCAGCATCCCCTAAAACCCCAAAAATAAAACCCATATCGATTTTACTTCAAAAGTCACGTCCGCCATGTTGGATCTTTAAATTAACGTTATATTTGTACTCAGCATCCCTTAAAACCCTAAAAGTGACACCTATATTGATTTTACTTCAAAAGTCATGTCCGCCATCTTGCATACAGAAACTAACGCCATATTCGTAATCAGCATCCCCTAAAACCCCGAAATCTATACCCATATTGATTTTAATAAAAAGTTGCGCCCACCATCTTGATTTCAAAATTAACGTTATATTTGTTATCAGCATCCCTAAAACCCTAAAAATAAAACCCACATCGATTTTACTTCAATAGTCGCGTCCGCCATCTTGGATCTTTAAATTAACGTTATATTTTTACTCTGCATCCCTTAAAACCCTAAAAGTGACACCTACAATGATTTTACTTCAAAAGTCATGTCCGCCATCTTGGATCTAGAAACTAACGCCATATTCGTAATCAGCATCCCCTAATACCCTGAAATCGTTACCCATATCGCTTTTCATAAAAAGTCGCGTCCGCCATCTTGGGTTTTAAAATTAACGTTACATTTGTTATCAACATTCCCTAAACCTTGAAATCGATACCCATATCGATTTTCATAAAAAGTCGCGTCCGCCATCTTGGATCCAGAAACTAACGCCATATTCGTAATCAGCATCTCATAGAACCCCGAAATCAATACCCATATCGATTTTCATAAAAAGTCGCATCTGCCATCTTAGATTTTAAAATTAACATAATATTCGTTATCAACTTCTTTCAAAACCATCAAAGTTACATGCATATTGATTTTGTTACAAAAGTCACGTCCACCATCTTAGATCCAGAAATTAACGTCATATTCGTAATCAGCATCCCCTAATATCCCAAATGTGACTCCTATATTGATTTTACTTCAAAAGTCTTATCGTCGTATTTTACTTAGATCCAAAAATTCACGCCATATTTGCAATCAGTATTCCCTGAAACCCCAAAAATGACACCCATTTTACTTCAAAAGTCACGTCCGCCATCTTGGATGTGTTTAAAATATATTGTCGTGTGTTTAATTGTTAATTGTTTAATCGTAAACATGCAAAAAACGATTAACAATTGATCAATGGTAATTGCAACGTTTTACAATTACCATTGATCAATTGTTAATTGTGAACCCTACAATTAACAATTAATTTTTCAATCGTCAATTGCAATTGATTTTTTCTGCGATTGAAATTTCAATTGTTTGGTCCTACAATTGAACAATTAAACAATTAGTGCCCAACACTGTCATCTGGTATTGTTCTACTAATATTATAAACGAAGTTCGTAAGGATGGATGTATGAATGATTGTTACTCTTTCACGTAAAAACTCCAGAACGGAATTTCATGAAACTTTACAGTAGTATAGCTTATACATCAAAATAACACATAGGGTATAATTAATAAAGGTATTTGAAAATTAATTACAAAGTAAAAAAGTAAACGCGTGCACAGCCGCGGATGACTATTTATCTATAATATATTATAAAGAAGAAGAAAGAAAGGATGTAGGTACCGGGGAAGACCTAGACTATCTTACCAGGACCAAATAGACCGAGTCTTTTCGGAAGGACAAGTCAAGGGTCTCCGTAACCGACGAGCGTGTATGAGACGAACTATGAGAGTGAAGGAAGCAAGAGAGGTATGTAAATAAAGAACCTGTTGGAACTCTGTACTCTCTGCCTACCCTACAAGGGATCTGGCGTAGTGATATAGATAGAAGAAGAAAGAAGGATTTGTTTGATTTTTGTAATCGATAAACTCTGAAAATATTTTACCGATTTTATTACTTCTTTTACCATCAGAAAGCTATATTATTCAGAAGTAACACGTGTACGCAGCAGGATTTGATGGCTGCCTTCGACAATGCAGTCAATGTGGCCGCATTCTGGGCCGCTTCCATATTACTATAGCATGTTTGCCGTCAAACGCTAAGAAGAAAAAGAAGTAGGCGCTGCCGACAGCCAATACAACAAAAACGAAGCTACGGAAATAGGCTAGTTGTTCATAAACAGCGTGCTATATTGCGCGTCTCGACCAATATCACACGCACATATTGCGGCCATATCGAAAACGAAAACTTTAGAGCGATAATAACTTGCTTAAGGATGACAGAATATTCTCAGGTTTGTAGTAGGTAAAGCTTAGCCCTTGTTGTCATTAAACCACAGGCGAACACCACAGAGTTTAATATCGCGACGTTCCCGGGATAACCGATTTCCATAAATTCAATATCCGCCTAAACACTTGATAATCGGTTTAATACGTCGCGAAATTGAAAGTCGATGTTCAGAGGCGATGAGGGAATAACAAGATAATCAATATGAATCAATATGTTGCAGCTTATTAAAATTGACACCTTTGTTTTGATATGGCATTTGCGACCGCCGATATAAACAATATATTTATTAAAAAGTTTCGTAACCGTCGAGCGTTTATAAGACGTACTAAGAGATTGGAGGAAGCCTGAAGGTTTGTAAGGAAAAATACCTGTTCGAACTTGGTACTCTCTGCCTATCAATAAAAAAATATTTACTAAAAAATACATTCTAACCGACTCGTTAGTCTAGAGGCGAATAATGTGCATTGCGATCACGAGGTCCTGGGTTCAATTCCTGGTTCGGACAATTGTAGGTAACAATTTGAATTTTTTGGTAGAAAAAATACCTTTGTCCAGATATCAGTCCGGAGTCTGAAAAAGTATCCGCTATATAGCAAAAGGCTCGCCCCCTATTACAGGGGACCTAACATCTTCGGCGAAAAGTGGGTGTACATAATACACCTCTGTTACCCCTACTTGGGTAATAAAGGCGCGGCGGCGTGGGTTATTTTTAAATTCACACAGAAGTATTATATATAGTAATTCCAATCCTTCTGTTTATTTCCATCTTATTCTTAAAACGAAATTCAAATGCAAACGAAACTGCCGCACTTTTCAGCTTCCAATCCTTGCGACAGCGAGTTTTATGAGCCATCAAAGATTAGCTTAACTGCTTGCTATCCAATATCAACGTTTTGAATTAAGGTTATAAGTGACAGTTCACTATTTTTACGTACGTTTTATAATATCACATAATAGTAAGTTTGAAAAAAGGATAAAAATTATTTAAAATTCACGGTCGCGTCGGTCAAGTGGTTAAGAGCTTAAGTCGCTCTGCCCACTGCAGTTGTTCGCGAGTTCGATCCTCGTAAGGGACTAATCTTTGTGTGACACGAACATTTGTTTCAGTCTGGGTGTTTGTATATGATCCCCATCATCAAATATAGGGGCATTTCATGTTTGTAATGACATGAATCATTGTGGGAAGAGGTTCTTTATTTATCCGTATGTATTTTTTATTAATAAAATACAAAACAAAATCTTCTAAATGACGAAGGAGTCAAAAAACTGATTAATTACCGCTTTGTATTCACTAGGGATCAAAATATCCACGATAATCCTGCAAGCTGTCAGGGGACGCGCTTGAATTGGGTTTCGCGGTGTCGTATACGCATGGAGTTCATAATAATATTATAATATTAGCCCTGTTAAGAAACTGTCCCACTATTGGGCACGGGCCTCCTCTCAAACTGAGAGGGTTTAGGCCATGGTCCACCAGGTTGGCCCGGTGCGGGTTAGCGAACTTCACATACCTTCGAGAAACTCTCAGGCATGCAGGTTTCCTCACGATATTTTCCTTCACCGTTTAAGCGAGTGTTAAGTAATTTTTAATAGGCACATGCTTTCGAAAAGACAGAGGTACGTGCCTGGGTTTGATCCCGAGACCTCTGACTTTGCAGTCCAACGGTCTTACTACTAGGCTATCACTGCTTTATGCTGGAGTTCGTGTTGGCCTCCAATGGAGCAGGAAATCTGACATATTATGCTCTTTAGTGAATACCGATCGTAAGCAGATATTTTTATGCCAAGTGAGGTAGTTGTAGCGTTCCTTTAATCGCGGCGCTTGGTATAACCATACGGAATCGGACGTCTTAAGTCTGTAACTATCTACATACATGTAGGTAGAAGAAATAAATAAAAATAATTTAGCAATATATGTACATATTCTCTACTCTCAACCCAGCTCTGTAATCTCTGCCTACACCGCAAGGGATCTGACGTAGATAGGTAATAAACATTATGGTTACATCTAAAGGATGCTATTTGCGCATCATGCTCAAAAAATCATAAGGAAAATTAATATGTACACAGCGCAGATTCAGGACACCGACTTGGAACGAGCGCTGAGGTCGAATAAAATACTACTGGAAATAAAAACAATATTGCATAAAAATATGTATCAAATATTTCGTCTAAATTAACACCCATGAATACGTGCGGTCCACAGCTTAGCCTACTCCCAAAGTAAAGACCATTATTAAGACGGACAGCTCATGGGACTTACATCTTCGTAATTTTGTTAGGGACGAATTATAATGATTGATGTCTAGTGATCCCCATCCCATCTTATTGGAGAAACCCTACTGGGAGCTAATAGAAGCTTACTCTTATTAGCGTCTCACAAAAATATTGATCCTGAATACATACATAAATGATTCAGTGATTTCTAAGTAAATAATTATGGAGAGAAAGCAGGGTTGTCGCCTAGTGGTCTATTCTATAAACGGAATTCCACAAAATCAATCTTAACCCCCACCTATCAACGACTTTCATATATGTATGTCACAGTAGGACAGTAAAACCGTGATATAATTATATCCCTAGTGGTATAGTTATGCAACGCTTTCATGAAACTATCGTCTGGCATATCAGAGGGGGTATAATTACATCTCGGTATTAAGAGCGAGCGAGATATAGGACAAATTGGAATTGGGATATTATTCCGATAGTTGCTGTATTTATACGTTTGTCTAATCAACTTCTGTTCAAAAAACATTAACTGTTTATTTTTCGCGAATTGATTACTATTTTGTTTTCATACTATAATAAGATATTAGTGGCAAAAAAAGATCCTGAGCGAGTCCGACTGTACAAATATCTTGGTGCTTGTGTGAATGAAGTATGGGACTCTGATCAAGAGATAAATACCCGAATAGAAATTGCTCGAGCATCGTTCAACAAAATGAGGAAAGTTCTGTGTTGTCGGCAAATTAACCTAAAGCTCAGAAGTCGCATTCTTCTATGCTATATTTGGCTTATAGTCATGTACGGCTGTGAAGCCTGGACTCTTAAGGAGGATACCAAGAAGCGCTTCGAGGCATTTGAAATGTGGTGCTACCGACGCATGCCCCGTATAAGGTGGACACAGAAGGTCAGCAATGATAGAGTTTGGATTGGATATCTCGGCAACATGCTGCGCCATGATAGACAAACAAACACACACACTATCACGCCTATATTCCCCAAGCGGAGGTGGCAGAGGTGTACTGAGTACGCCCACGTTTCACCAACGATGTTAGGTCCCATGTAATAGGGGGCGAGCCTATTGCCATATACTGGGCACATTCCAGACTCCGGACTTGTACTGGGAAGTTTTCGTTAGAAAAACTACACTTGTCCGACCTAGGATTTGAACCCAGGACTTTGTGATCATAAAGCGATGCGCTTTGCCACTAGACCAACGACCAAACAAACTATAATAATATATAATATCTTTTCAATTTTTAATACAAATTGATCAGCTGGTCTAGTGCGTATGTATAGAAAACTGTAATAGGAAACACAAACACGGTCGACCATGTTTACATCTGCTCTGGCATACATAATCAAAACCCATGTCACATTGACAGGAAGGAAGGCGCAAGTAAGAGCGCTATCAGTTTCATGACAAAAAAATGTAAGGCCCTACAAAAAGTACCCATAACTGATAACCTGTCTTCCCTACCTATTTCCTACCTGTGTAATTAATGCCTTATATTCACTTATATTTTACAGGACATAAGATAATATCTTGCATAAGAAAATATCACTGCTGTGGACGCCTGTTCAGATTCACAGACATTACTGTATTACTGTTTACGTTGTTTTTAGCAATAAGACCGCCAATTGTACATATTATTCTATAATTAGTTGTGTATTAATTGTAATTTCACTGGTGTACAATAAAGAGTACTCTATCTATCTATCCATCATTACCAACCTGGATTACTTGTGCGGTAAAATTCAAAGTATGGACTCGTATGCCACCTTATTATATAGTGCTCTGCGTGCCCTAACACCTGGACGCAGCAGACCTTGATGATCGCTTCCCACATCGCTTCAATGTGGCCGCATTCTGGGCCGCTACCATATAACTAAAGCATGTTTGTTGTAGAAATACTAAGAAGAACTTGCTGAAATAATTATGATAAGTCAGCCTATACTTACTTACTGCTGGGCAAAGGCTTTTTCGCACTCTCCGCCTCCTGTTGTTGGAACTTATCAAGCCGCCTATAATAGTGGAGTGGCTGCAGGTTCGATCACAACATTGTATGTGTAATATATGTGGGTAGTTCGTAAGTTTAGATATTAGAACATGAAAAATGTCTACCCTCTCTCTTGCCAATTAGACGTTGTAACGTACTACTGTGTTTTCATTGTGCTCCGAGAATATATTAAGATTCCCCTGAGATCGACATACATATCAACTGGCGACGAGATATAAACGAAATCTACGTGTGTATCGTTAATAATCGGCGATACTTTTAATAATATACTGTGTATAATGGCCGTGGGAAAGATCGAACAATTCGACATACACAAGGACAAATGGGACTTGTATATTGACCGTTTAGAACAATACTTTGTGGTTAATGATGTAAAGCAATCAGTGAAAGTGGCAACGTTAGTAACGGTGGTCGGTGCCGAAGCATACGAACTTATGGTGAATTTGTGTACACCAGATAAACCGGCAACAAAAACTTTCGAATGCTTAGTGACGCTGATGCGAGGACATTTACAACCACAGCCGAGTCTTCTAGCGGAACGGTTTAAGTTTCGGCAGAGGATCCAACGGGACGGGGAAAGTATAGCTGAGTTTGTATCAGAATTAAAAAAGCTATCGAAACATTGTAGATTCTCAGCGGAAAACCTAACCGAGAATTTGAGAGACCAATTCGTGTGCGGGTTGGTTAACGAGCACATCAGGGAGCGCCTGTTCACCGAGGACGACATACAATTCGATGCGGGATATAAAATAGCCGTGTCGATGGAAGCAGCCGAGGCCAATGCGGCGTCGGTGGAGAACTGTACTCGCGGGAGGGGTAGCAGTACTCCGGCGCAGGAGGTGCATCAGCTGGCGGCGAGAGCGCTGGTGGCGAGGAAGGAGCGCGTCGGGAGTGAGCGAGCGTATCGTCGAGCAGCGGTATCGAGCCACCGTAGCCGGGAGGAGGCCGCGTCGCAGAGAATGTCCGGTGGTACAAGTGGTAAGAGCGGAGCGAGTAGCGAAGCGAAATTTGACATCGACAAGATGAGTTATGGCCCGGAGAGGTGTTCCGTATGTGGGGGCAAGCATCAAAGGCATGATTGCAAATTTAGGAAATACGTGTGCCGGGTTTGCAACAAAGAAGGGCATTTAAAGAGGATGTGTCCTAATATTAAAAGAAATGCCCCACTTTTTAACGTGCTAGACGGCGAACGAAATTACCTAAAAGAGAACAATAGTGACAGTGACGAGGTAAATAACTATGCACTCACATCTAATTATTTAAAAAAGTTTGGACCATACACCATAAATGTAAACATTGAACAAGTTAACTTAGATATGGAGGTAGATACGGGCAGCGCGATATCGTGCATTAGTCATGATTGTTATTTAAAAAAATTTAAGCGATGTGAACTTAAGAAAACAAATTTAATTTTAAGGTATTACACAGGTGAAATAGTCGTACCTGTGGGTAAAATAACGCCTACAGTTAAGTTCGGTAGTCAATGTCGGAATTTAGATTTATACATAATAGATCGAGGGAAAACAAGTTTGATCGGTAGGCAATGGTTACACGAGTTAGGTATCAAGTTTTCGTTAGCTAATTGTCATAATGTAGGTAAGGTAGATATTATATTTGACTTAAAAAAATTTAGTTCCAGATACTGTGAAGTATTCTCCGATGGTTTGGGTAGATACACCGGTGGCAAGGTGGGGTTCCAATTGCGAGAGGGAGCCCGGCCCGTGTTCATGCGAGCGAGACCGCTGGCGTACGCGATGCGTGAGCCGGTGGAGTGCGCGTTGGACCAGCTGGTGCGGGATGGCATCATCACACCTGTTTCTACATCGGACTGGGCGACTCCTATCGTGCCAGTAATGAAGAAAGATGGGTCTATTAGGATATGCGGCGATTTTAAATTGACACTTAACAAATGTCTGGAGGTGGATCGTTTTCCCTTGCCTCGAGTAGAAGATTTACTAGTTAAATTAGAAGGGGGGCAACGTTTTACAAAATTAGATTTATCGCAGGCCTATGCACAACTAGAGTTGGACGACTCTAAGAAATATACAGTCATTAATACGCATAAAGGTTTATTTCGATATAATAGACTAATATATGGACTAGCTTCGAGTCCTGGGATATTTCAACGAAAATTAGAACAACTTTTTTCCGATATGCCTCGGGTAGGTGTATTTCTTGACGATTTAATCATAACGGGGGTGGATGATGAAGATCACATGAGGACACTGCACGAAGTCTTTGGTAGGTTACAGAGGTATGGCCTGAAAATTAGAAAGGATAAATGTACATTTTTCGCCAATGCTGTGACTTATCTAGGGTTTGTGATTAGTTCACAAGGCGTGCATACGGCCCCAGAAAAAGTACAGGCCATCAGAGAAGCACCGGTACCCAAGAATGTCACAGAACTGCGGTCATTTATCGGGTTAGTTATGTACTATGCCAAATTTATTCCACGGATGAGTACGTTGATGTCACCATTATATGACCTTCTTAAAAAAGATGTAAGGTTTGAGTGGAAGACGAGACACGAGGAAGCATTTAATGAGGTGAAGCAACTTTTGGTTTCCAGTGAGGTGTTAGCTCACTACTCGAGTGAGATGCCGTTGGTGTTGACCACGGACGCGAGCAGCGTAGGGGTCGGAGCGGTCATCTCACACCTGACGCCGCACGGCGAGCGGCCCATAGCGTATGCCTCAAGAATATTAAATTCAGCGGAGAAGGCCTACTCACAGATCGAGAGGGAAGCTTTAGCCATCATTTATGGAGTAAGAAAATTCCATCAGTACTTATATGGTAGGAAATTTATATTGAGAACCGATCACAAACCATTGGTATCGATTTTTGGTCACAAAATGGGTATACCAATAATGGCGGCGAGCAGAATGCAGCGCTGGGCGGTTATATTGTCGGGGTATAACTATGACATAGAATACGTAAGGAGTGATAAAAACGCAGCGGACGCCTTGTCACGTTTACCCGTGGAAGTGGAAAAGAAACCGGCCCTGGAAACTACATATGTAAATTTTATACAGAAGTTCTTACCCGTGACTAGGAAACTGGTACAGGAGCACACGGGTAAGGACGAAGTATTACGACAAGTTTATATGTACGTACAATCGGGGTGGCCACGGCATGTTAGTGATGAGGCGCTGAAGCCATATTTTCACAGACGACATGAACTATATGCCGATGACGGTTGTGTCGTTTGGGGATATAGGTTGGTGATGCCTAAGTTTCTTAGGAGAGATGTACTCCAGGAATTGCATACGGGACACCTAGGCATCGTGAAAATGAAAAGCATGGCCAGGAGTTTCGTATGGTGGCCTGGTATTGATGCAGATATCGAAAGCACATGCCATGGATGTTACACGTGCGCAACAGAGAACCCAGATCCACCGCGCGCACCACCGCATCCGTGGCCGTATATATCGGAACCGTGGTCGAGGATACACGTAGACTTTTTGGGGCCATTTCATGGTAAAACCTTCCTGGTAATTATAGATTCTACTACTAAATGGATCGAAATCTTCCAAATGTCACGGACGACGGCTGGAAGTGTCATAAAAGTATTACGGGAAACATTTGCAAGATTTGGATTACCTAAACAGGTTGTATCGGATAACGGGCCACCATTTTCGAGTAAAGAGTATGCTGATTTTATGGCTAATAATGGCATAACATTGACGTTCACCGCGGTGTATCATCCTTCATCAAATGGTGCAGCGGAAGGAGCCGTCAAATTATGCAAGCGTGCCATTAGGAAGTCAATGAGAGATGGGGTGGATCTGGATGCAGCACTACAGACATATTTGATGGCGTACAGGAACGTAACTCATAACACGACGGGTTCATCACCAGCTATGTTGTTGCAGCACAGGTCACTTAGATCAAGATTGGATCTGTTAAAGGCGGACAGAACGAGAGAAGACAAAGTACATAACGCCCAACAGAAACAAGGTTTTTATAAAAGGGGGAAGGAAAGAACGGTTAGCGTAGGAGAAGAGGTTTTGCTGAGAGACTATGGGGGAAGAAACACGTGGTTACCCGGCCGCGTACAAAATAAAGTAGGGTCCCGTCATTTTGTGGTAGGTAGGGAAAATGGCCCACCGGTTAAAAGACATTTAGACCAAATAAAAAAAAGAAATATCATACCCATTAAGGTACCCATTATGACACAGACTAAACCAGAGGAGAACGACCCACCGAGTGGTAATGCAGAGGCGGAAGAGGAAGCAGGGGTTGACGGTAGTGATAATGATAGTGTAGATACAAACTCCACCGAGCCACCAGTGGTACCTCTCAAGCGAATTAGGAGACCGGTAGTAAGATATGGTCAGGAGGTTAATTAATTATTGTATGTACTAAATTAAGGGTGAAGGTGTAATATATGTGGGTAGTTCGTAAGTTTAGATATTAGAACATGAAAAATGTCTACCCTCTCTCTTGCCAATTAGACGTTGTAACGTACTACTGTGTTTTCATTGTGCTCCGAGAATATATTAAGATTCCCCTGAGATCGACATACATATCAGTATGAACCACAAATATTTGTTTCGGTATCTAGATGTTTGTGTAAATATACCTACAGGAAAATATCTGGAGCAATGGCAAAACAAATACGTCAAATCGAGTAATTCACAGATAATAAATAGTAACAGGCAGGTCAATTCGCAAGCAGAAGGTAGTTAATATTATAACGGTGCTTCAAGTATTCATTCCGATAAGAGATTCTTATGTCTTAACTTTCTATGTTTGGGCTCTAGTTAACTACGGGTAGCAAGGTCGATAGGTTTTATGGTCTTATTTATGGAGGGCCCAACGTATTAGTATTCCATTCACGTATAGTTGTGAGTAGGTAACAGTTATGTGATGTGTATTGTGATTTTATCCGATGGAGAGGATAATAATGCTCTAATAAAACATCTAAATAGCTTGAATATTACTTTTGAAGTCTTATCATAATTTGCCTTACCTTTGTTTGGGGTTGAATAAATATGTATTTTTTCATTATTGTTATTGCGCTCATAATCGTTATTGTATAATTAATCAGCTTTCTTGTTCTTTTATTTACAAGAAATAATCTCGGCTTATGTAATGGATTATTCCAATTGCAGGATTAATATGCTACTGTATCACATTTAGGAGGTAGTAATATTTCTTAATTTTTAATTCTTAATTGTACAAATAGTAACAAATTATAAAATTAAAATTAAAGAATAGGTAAATGTACAAAGGCGAGCTTAACTCAAAGTCGAGTTCTCTACCAGCAAACCTTTGAGTGAAAGAGAAACAAATCATCAAAAGGAGGATAGTAATAAGTGTACAACACAGAAGATATTAGAGGTATAAACTACAGATATATATCCATAAATATACTACATACTATACAATACCATAAAATAATATACTACATAGACATATACAGACATACATACAAACATCTTACGTAGATAGGAAATGTTGTCTAATTCTTCTCCTGAAAATCTGTAGAGTAGGGCTATCACGTAAAGAGTGAGGGAGAGAGTTCCATAAACGCACAGCACGCACAGTGAATGAGCTATCATATCGACTTGAGGTATGTCGGGGTGTACTAAGTAAAAGAGAAGAGGTGGAGCGACAGGGTTTTCCCCTGGGGACAAGATACTCAAAGCGTTCACGAAGGTATACTGGGGAATTTGGATTATTAAGAACAGAGAAAAGCAAAAGAGAGAATATGAGTGTCCCGACGCTGCCGAATAGGCAACCACTTCAACCGCCTACGAAATTCTGACACATGGTCGAATTTCCGAAGGCCAAAAATGAAGCGGATGCACAAATTCTGCAGCCGTTCGAGTTTATTCAGAAGTTCCTCACTAGCATCGAGAAAGCTGACATCGGCATAGTTAAGAAGTGGCAATAGAAGAGATTGAGCAAGAGTTACCTTGGTTTGAAAAGGCAGGAACTTTTGGAGCCGTTTGAGAGATTGAAATGAGCAATAAACTTTCCTGCTTACTTCCGAAACGTGTACATTCCACGATAGATTGCTGTCTATGTAGATGCCCAAGTTTCTTGCGCTACTTGAAAAAGGGATCGGTAAAGCATCATATACAACTTGCGGAAGAGACTGGCGATCTAAAAGGTTGTTAAAATATCTGCCACCAATAATTAGCGCTTGTGATTTTGCCGGGTTTATCAAAAGGCCAAAGCTTTTTGCCCAGTTATTAATATTTTGGAGATCATTATTGATGGCAGCGATGGCAGCGGTAAAATCATCGACTTTGTAATGCTGATAAATTTGCAAGTCGTTTGCATAGAGATGATAGTGTGAAGATATAACTTTAGTGATTGCGTTAATGAAAATTGAAAAAAGCAAAGGAGAGAGTACGCCACCTTGCGGAACCCCCGCAGCCAGATTACACCACTCAGAGGAGACTTCATCAGAACGAACCGACTGCGAGCGACCGCGAAGATACGAGTTGAACCAAGCAGTTACAGAAGGAGAGACATTTAGGGAGGAGAGAATTTCTGTTAGTATCGAAAAAATCACATGAAAAAGAAATATATCTAAACAGATTATCATAATCTTATATTCTAAATAGAGCCTTTATAATTATTTTCTTGGTGCTTTCACGATAGATTGATAACGATGTAATATATCTGGTATAAGATCGAGAAGGTTCAGTACGGCGACTTCCGAAAATAGAAGAGTTCAAAACTTATGTGCTTAGAAACCATGTCGTCGATTTTAGAGGTAAAACAAACTTTTATAGATTAAAAACTACCCTTCAGGAGTTTAGTTTTTCTTATCTCTAAAATCTGTGATATGGTCCCTCGACCTTCACACGGAAAGAACCTTTCTGTGTGCCACAAATATTCGGTTCGGTCTGGGTGTCAGTGTATGTGAAATTCCTGAACATATTCACGATAGAGGAATAACTACTAGTAGGGGCCACGTATGTTTTGAAAAAAAGGTACCTAATTTATTATTAAAGTTGAAATTCAAGCTCCAGTCATTTATTTTGTAGAAAACATGCAAGGCACTTACAAATTGTAAAGGTTACATTTTCTTTTGTTATATTACGAAACTTCCACCGGATCGAATCACAGTCCCTATGGAGAAGATCTGGCGAGAAACGCAGCGGGCTTGAAATAATACTATTTTTCGGATTTTATCGCGGTTTGTTTTTGATTTTTAAGTTCCCGACATTTCAGTGCTTTGCAGCACCCATAGTCACGGAAGGGACTGAGGTGTTAGACTTTCAAAAGGCATAGTTGTGCCGGGGTACCCTCAAACTTCTTAATTATTTTTCTTGGTCCGATCTACGCAAAATGAGCTCACGGTGTGTTGAGGTCTTGCAGTGTTATGCTTAGTTTTGGATTTTATTATATGAATTACCGGATCCCAAGTCGATGGAAGCACCCAGCCATCTTCTCTATTGAAATTAGGATGTTTATTAATTTCAATAGCCTCCCGAACTATCCTTAGGTACGAATCGGTGTTCTTTCCCGAGGATTTGTGGTCTATCAAATCTGATGTTATGGCAGGTGCGGCCAAGGACATGTTCACAGACCGCAGACTTCTTTGAGCGATGGTGTTTTAGTTTTTACCGGTCTTTTGAAACGTCGGGAACTTAAAAATCGAAAATAAACCACGATAAAATCCGAAAAATGGTTTTATTTTATGTGTAATATTCGCGTATATCTAAGAACTCAGTATGCAGCGGGCTTGTTTAATTCAGTTTCCCTCTTTTAAATTGGTGGAATTAGATTAAGTCTTAAGGTTTTGAGATGATTCAATTATAAGCTCATTAAGGTTAGTATATCTTTGATATTATAATCCCTTTGTCTGTGTAGCTAATCTAGTCAAATACCGAACTAAAAGCTACAGGGTACGAACTGAATATTATCTTATACCGGCAAGTTCGAAGATTACCTTGCCCACCGGCCGGTGCCGAGCACCACGGCGAGACATAGGCGGCTAGTATATGGCCTCCCCATAGTGACTGCCCCAGCCGAGCCAGTTTCTCCTGGAGGCACTCTTGAGCAATCACTAGCGACATAATTTGTCTCCGTACAGACGGGAGTTGATCTTACCGGGAGGTCGGTATTACAGGCAGTTTCGGTTTGTTTGCGGATTAACTTTCTCTGTATATTGATAGTATGTGGTTTAGTAAGCAGTACCATAGTGGAGCAGGGCACTTATTGGGTATTACCAAATAAAGACGTAACGCGGTTAGGTCATTGAAATCTGGAGGTGGACTCCTAGGGGTCTACGGGAGACTCGACGGGGGTCTACGTTGGCGTGACAAAAAAATGGGGGTTCAGTCGTAAGCGGGCTGTCCACGAAAATTTATTTGCTTTCGATAGTAAAGAACTAAAATGTTAGCTTGACTTCATCTATCACTGTAGGCAGATAATATTTTAAGAAGCTCACCGACTGTTACTTGTAAAAACTAGCATATTCCATATTCAGTACAACGTGTCAAGAATTGCAAAGCGCCGCTGCCGCCATCCGCAACGCTTGTTCAGACGTGCAAAGAGACGAAATACGACCTGTGGTGTATGTGCTTTCAATCTTGCATGAACTTGTTTGATTCTTCACCAATAAAATACGAATGCCAAGGATAAACGAAAAAATATTGTTTCCGGAATTTCGCAAAGAAAAGTAAAGTGAAGTGAATCGATGTTAGTGTTTGCCAGTGTCAGAAAAAGTAAGATTAAAGTAAAATTTAGCTGCCTATTTGTTATACACACTTTTATTTTATGCTGTAATAAGTATATTTGTAATATTTGCGTGTGGTCGGTACGTATTAAAAATTAAATATTGAACAGAGTCATTATTAGATACTTCCTTCCTTCTTAGATTCTGACGATGGAAATACCACCATGGATCATAAATCCATTTGATGAAACGGAAGTGGAGAATGCGATATTACAAGAGGAGCTACTCGAGCTAAGCACTAATGAGGCACTGAAGGTGAAATTTAAAAGAGGGTATCAAACATTTTGGCTGCAGGCAGAAATACCCGAAAAATATCCTGGACTGTGGGGAATTGCGAGAAAGCTTTTGATAGCGTTTCCCTCATCTTATCTTGTCGGAAAAAGTTTTAGTGTCGTTACAAACGTTTTAACAAAAAAAAGAGCAGAATGAATATCACGGAACGGGGAGATTTGCGGTTATTCCTAACAAAACTGAAGCCAAATATTAATTATTTGCTGTCAATCCATCAAGTACATCCCTCCCATTAAAATTATGACTATTTTGTGATTTTCATTGTAGAAGTTACGTCACGTTATTAACGTTTAATTTTAATTATATTACGACTGTTATCATATCACAATGTAATATGATAACAGTAATAATTAATAGTGTAATAATTACATATTTCAATAAATACAAGTCACAGTTATGAAAAACGACTGCATGATCAATGGCTTACACTTGAATGTGAAGAAAACCAAGATTATGGTTTTTGAAAGGGAAGAAACCAGAACGAATGTAAGGATTGTGGTTGGTAACGATGTGCTGGAGCAAGTGAATGAGTTTGTATATCTTGGATGCGCCTTCAGTAAGGATGGGAAATACTCCGCTGACATAGAGAGAAGAGTGAGTGCAGGGAACAGAGTGAATGGTGCGATGGGAAAGCTACTCGGGAGCCGGCACTTAAGCCCTAAGGCGCAGCTGGCCATACATAACGGAGTTCTTGTCCCAACGCTGTTATATGGTAGCGAGAGCTGGGTATGTAAGAAGGAGAATGAAAGTAGGATAAATGCGGTAGAAATGCGAGCTCTGCGGAAGATGTGCGGAGTGAAGCTGACCGACCGCATTAGCAACAGCATAGTAAGACAGCGAGTAGGTATGAAAGATAGTATCGGTGTAAAGATGAGAAAGGGCATGCTCCGTTGGTTCGGGCATATAGAAAGAATGCCAGAGAAAAGAATGACAAAACAGATATACAATGTGAAAGTGGAAGGATGCAGGTACCGGGGAAGACCTAGACTATCTTACCACGACCAAATAAACCGAGTCTTATCTGATGGAAAAGTCAAGAGTCTCCGTAACCGGCGAGCGTGTATGAGACGAACTATGAGAGTCGAGGAAGCCAGAGAGGGATGTAAGGAAAGAACCTGTTGGAACTCTGTACTCTCTGCCTACCCCGCAAGGGATCTGGCGTGAGGTTATAGATAGATAGATAGATACAACACAATGAAATATACTAGTTTTCTTTTTATTTTTACCACTCCGAATGGGTAGTTTCCTAAATGAAATAAGTGAGAATTGATTGATTCCTTTTGCTAAAGTTGGACGGAATCACTTTTTTGATTGGCCAACTTTACTTTTTTGACATCCACTCACAGCACAATTAATTAACTAAGCATTCTCACTTTTTTTTTGAAAACTATTAATTTTTGTGAAATAAAACTATTTTACGGATTTTATCGCGGTTTATTTTTTTATTTTTAGTTCCCGACGTTTCGAGTGCTTTGCAGCACCCATGGTCACGGGAGGGACTGAGGTGTTAGACGTCCAATAGGCATAGTTGTTCCAGGGTACCCTCAAACTTCTTAATTATTTTTGTTGTTGTGGGTCCGATCTACGCAGAATGAGCTCACGGTGTCTTGAGGTCTTGCAGTGTTATGCTTGGTTTTGGATTTGATTATATTAATTACCGGATCCCAAGACGATGGAAGCACCCAGCCATCTTCGCGAACCATCCTTGGTAGGAATCGGTGTTCTTTCACGAGGATTTGTGGTCTTTCAAATCTGATGTTATGGCGGGTGCGGTCAAGGACATGTTCACAGACTGCAGACTTCTTTGAGCGACGGTGTTTTAGGTCAGCTATGTGTTCTTTAACCCGAGTTTTTACCGGTCTTTTTGTTTGTCCTATATAAGAGAGACCACATTCACAATCAAGCTTGTAAACTCCTGCATCTTGTAGAGGGATCTGACACTTGACAGATGGTAAAAATTGACTGATCTTCTTCGGCGGCTTAAAAAATGTTTTAATCGAAGCACGCTTCAAGATGTAGCCAATCTTGTCCGTGACTCCTCTCATGTAAGGTAGTACAGCAGGGAGACGCTCAACTGTGGCTGGTTTCACTCGGTCACTGTGACGTTGGCGTGGGACTCGAAGCTTATTGTTGTGCAGGACTTGCTTGACATGTTGAAGCTCGGCAGCCAGATGTTTCTTGTCACAGATCCCTTGTGCTCTCTGAAACAAAGATTTACCCACGGTAGCTAACTGTATGGGTGTTAAGTACCTATCAGTATGGGTCTTTTTACGATAAACCGTATGGCTTAAGGTGTTGTTGGGGTTACGGATTACTAACACATCTAGGAAAGCTAGGGAATTATTTGCCTCCAACTCCATTGTAAACTGAATTTTAGGGTTAATGGAGTTAAGATGATTTAGGAATACATGAATTTTGTCAGATGGTAATATTGTGAAAGTATCATCTACGTACCGCTTGTAGAAACTTGGCTTTACAGGTGAGGTACGAAGGGCTGTCTCCTCAAAGTCTTCCATAAATATATCGGCAACAATGGGAGATACAGGTGAGCCCATCGCCACGCCATCTACTTGCTTGTAGAACTGCTCCTTCCACAATAAGTGCTGCAGTGTAATAATGTGAGGGGATTAGAGGCATTTCTGCTAAAACGACATAAAGGCTAAAACACAGCATATTTAAAGGTTTATTTTTATAGTTAGTATTTTTGATTGCGCTTGTAAGATAGTTATAGTAACGAAATGCAGTATATGTTTAAAATAACTCTACATAAAATTAAAAAATATAGTTCATCCATCCATCGTTAGTTTGTGTATTCTATAAATATAATTCGGCTTGAAATCAAATTTAAACGTGAACATTATAATATAATACGTAATGTTTATCACATTCTATGAATCTATTCTTACATCACCCTTGTGACAGTTGTTGTAAACTACACACCCAGACAGTGGATTAAGTAATCTAAAATCTCTTTCTAAGAAGTTACCTTCTTTGTCAGTTTTAAGTTGTATATCATTTCAGGAGCTTTATACTGAGGCTTTCAGTTTCATTGTATTGGGTGAAACAATGAAGCCCGTACTGACCTGCTTTGAACCAGCTGCTGCCGGCTCAAACGAGTTTATTTCCATTTTACAGGAAGCCGTTAAATCGATCTTAAACTAGTGATAGCTGAAAATTGAAAACACGAGAAGTATGTGAACACAACCACACACTTTTCGCCGACGTTGTTAGGTCCCATGTAATAGGGGGCGAGTGTATTGCCATATACCGGGCACAATTTCAGATCCCGGACTCATACTGGGAAGTTTTATTTATTTATTGAAAAAACCAATAATAAAAAGAAACTAAAGATAAAATTAAGTAAGGCCAATAACAGGTTTTTCTAAATTGAATTAAATATAATGTAGCTGAAAGCTTAAATCACAAATCAAACATACCCTAATACACATATTTACGTAAATATATAGAGAGTAAATATATTATTTTCGCATGTTTTTGTAAAGTTAAGAAAACATGCCTTTTGAACACGGTGTTCTCTTTTACGGAGCATGCAAAATTCGTCGTAATCTAACTGATTGTTATACTTCTTCCATCTAGAATGTGCTTTACTTTTTTCTTTTATTATCCTAATTAAAGAATGAGTGGACCATGGATAAGAACGATTATTTGTATGTTTAATGTAGGGGATAAATGTATCGATACAATGATAAATAATGTTATTTAAAATATGTACTGAACCATCAACCGTGCCCTTGGTTAGAAGAGAATCCCAGTCATATTCATCCAGGCAATTGCGTATTTTTCATAATCACCCTTCCTGTAATTCCGTCTAGGTACTGATATTTCCTTGAATGGCAATAAGTTTACATCCAAAACGTCTAATACAAAAGCAGGATGAGCGCGGTCTTCTGTTATTAACGGCAGCGTACACTTAACAATAGAAAGTGGGAGATTACAAAAGGCAAGGTCAAGAGTATTGTCAGTATAATTTCTAATTAAATTGTATTGAGATAAACCTAAAAGTCCCAATTCCTCTAGTAATAATACTCCCGCCCTCTGAACTTCTAAGGAACCCCGTTTTACGTGAAAAGGCCCGTTTATGCTCCAGTAAATATTAGGCAAGTTAAAATCACCGATAAGTATACAATTATTATTCGGATAAGACTCAAAAATTGTTTTGGTTGAGTGGACTATAAAATCAATATCTGCGGGGATATAGTGGGGATATTTTTGTTAGAAAAACTACACGTGTCGGACCTAGGATTTTAACCCAGGAAATTGTGATCTTAAAGCGATGCGAGTGAGAAAATAATTTAAATTCAAAGTCCTCAATTCTATATAGGTGTTTTTTGTACTTGTCTACCAGTATGTATAAAATTGATACCTAACAGATGACTTTTAAACTTCGTCCAAAAATAGGCGGAACAACGCGTAAAATATAAATTCATGAGAAAATAAAGAAATATCAAACGTGATTATCGACAAACAGTTCCACAAGGATCGTGTGGCCCGCGGCCAAAATCGGAACTAACGCTGTCATAAAGTGAAATGTTACTTCATAACAGCCGTTTGCTATGAAATTTACACAACATCATGTTTTGCGGCCCCACCTATTGAAATATTCTCCTAGAGGTAGAAAAATTTTACTAAATGATAACCCTTATTTCACACTAACGCCTCCCCCCCCTGTCAACATCATCCACGGGCCAAAATAACCTTGTCGCAATATACACAACGTTTTCTTTTTATAAAAAAGTTACAATTTTTTTCCTATAAATATATATTTTCCGTTAATTATTAGGAATTAGGGTAAGCCCTATTTTTGGTAAAAATAAACGGAAAATAGATCATAGTATACAGAATACTGTTCCATATCGAGGGTTGACGTCTCACGCATTTGTTTAGATAACAGAATCTTCAGCAGTCGCGATATGTCACGTAGCCAGCATTAGGTACAATGTTTACCTCCAGGGAGATACTACAATAGAAGCAACAGTACTTGTTAATTGTTTATTTGCAAGATAAGCAGTCATGTTTTTATCACTAGCTGACTGTAATGTAACTTATTCGCGCGGCAAAGAGCAAAAGAATTGACGTAAAGTTCACAAAATATAAGCAATTTATCGTAAAAAACACGGTCACGTTTATATTTTCCAAATTTATCTCCATTAAAATTCGGACTGGTATTGACAATTTTAAGATAAAAAACACCTTTGCCTAGAGAACTTAAGATTCGCACTCAGGACCAGTCAGGATCACTCTATCAACATTTTTCTCTCATACCCCATGATCGCAATGTATACAAAAACAATAGCAAATCTCACATTTTTAAAAGCATAACTATGGAATTTCTTGCCTTTCTTCTCTACAGGACTGAAATTTTGTACGGGTGATAGATTCTAAAGTAATCGCTAACTTCTGTTTGTTGACTATTTAAAAAATATCTACATGAATAAAAAAAATTGATTTTGACTAGACGCACTGATTTATTGTGAGCCAAGATAAGTAAAAAGTTCCCCAGAGCAACTATCGTTCAGCTAGTTCTGAGAGCTGCGGGGCGCATTCAGCGTGGAACTTGGACGATTAGCGACATGTGCTCGACTTGGGTACTAGTGCTGGGGGAAGCTTATACGATAGCTATAAATAATAAAAATAGTATGGTTTGTTTATGTTACCTAATCTACTAGATGAACAAAATGAGTTCTCCTTTTAATAAGCATATTAATACCTGTGTTGATAGCTACTGGTTTTGATTTCTGGGTGTGTACCACAATCTTTTTAACAAAAATATTCTTTATTGTAAGAAAGACATGTGAATGAACGTATTTTATAGCTCTTGTTTTTTTTTTTAAGTTAAAATAAGAAAAACACTTTTGCCAAACATTTTGTGGTAACCGCAACTATTATAATATTAGTTTACTGTAAGAAAGAGATATGGATATACGCAATTTATAGCACTGCCTTGTCTTTACGGCAAAGAAAGATTTAAGTTCTTGGGTACTACTTAAGTATAATATGATATACATATTTACAACTTTGAACTTATTTTTTATAGATCACCAACACAAAATGATTACGGATTGTGTTACTTACTTGAGATTATTCTTGATTGGGCATCTGTGTATTGCTTATTAATACAATGTGTTGACTACACATGAGTTGAATATCGACAGATTTTCTGTCTCGCATACTAGTGCATGATCTGTCTCTGTAGGGGCTGGATGTTACTGGGAGGTCGGTGTTACAGGCAAAGTTTCAGTTGCTCTACGGCTACTAACTTCATCCGTATTTGATAGTTTGTTGTTATTTAGTAATATTTTTTTCTGTTAAATGATAATTACTAACTTGCGTATGGTATTATATACCTACAACTTTTGAACTTATTTTTTATTAATCAACAAATATTGTGGTCATTATATATTTTGGGTATTTTCTTATTCTTTTTTTTTAAACGTAGACTTTCTCTAGTTTGTGTATGTTAATTTCATGTTTGTAAACGCACCCATGACACGGAATGCATGCGTGACTATGAATGCTTTCATCGCGTGTAGCGTGTCCAGAACAAGCGGCCACTTAACAGTCCGGTATACGTAGTGGAAGTTATGTGTTCGGCATAAAGGAAGGTTCGATTATGAATAACCAATTAATTCCTTAGTTTCTAAATGTATGATTATATGAATCGTATTAAGTGTTGATTTTTGAGATAATTTTGGTATCGGTTTTATTATATTTATTTATAATATTTAGGCTAATTAATTCCGATGGTGAAATGACAATACTTCCTAAGGCCTCATTTGCTGAGTGCTTTTTCAGAGCGCGTCAATAAGTGTTGGAATAAAACAAATTGGTAACGATACAAGCGCCAACAGCGGTTTTTTTTTAACATGCGTTAAACTAGTGTGGGGTATTTATTTATGTTATTCTTTATGCACTTATGTACATAGACGGACTTAATGTCTGAGACATTTTCTGCCTGTCTACTTTGAGGTGGTGTAGAAACAACTGTACTCTGTATATGAACCAGATAGTGTGACATAACGACATGACCTACTAACGTTTAGAAGATTCCGCAAACATTTTATGTAGTAGACATGCAGATTTTTTTAAAAAGTGAAACGATTGCTAGCCATCCTCAATTCATTCTATAGAAGGATAGATTAGATAAATAAAGAAGAGTGAATGAAATCAGTCCGATGAGAGGGACACTGAAGAAGACGAAGGAACGTAGAAGTTTAAGAAGCCACACGGTTTATAGAAAAAAGACCCATACTGATAGGTACTTAAACGGTGAATCTCACCACCATCCAACACAGTTAGCTACCGTGGGTAAATCTTTTTTTCCGAGAGCACAAGGGATCTGTGACAAGAAACATCTGGCTCCCGAGCTTCAACATGTCAAGCAAGTCCTGCACGACAATAAGCTTTAAGTCCCACGCCAACGTCGCAGTCACAGAGCGTAACCAGCCACAGTCGAGCGTCTCCCTCCTGTACTACCTAACATGAGAGGAGTCACGGACAGGATTGGCTGCATCTTGAAGCGTGCTTCAATTAAAACATTTTATAAGCCGCCGAAGAAGATCAGTCAGTTTTTACCATCTGTCAAGTGTCAGATCCCTCTACAAGATGCAGGAGTATTCAAGCTTGATTGTGAATGTGGTCTCTCTTATATAAGATAAACAAAAAGACCGGTAAAAACTCGGGCTAAAGAACACATAGCTGAGCTAAAACACCCTCGCTCAAAGAAGTCTGCAGTCTGTGAACATGTCCTTGACCGCACCCGCCATAACATCAGATTTGATAGACCACAAATCCTCGTGAAATAACACCGATTCCTACCAAGGATGGTTCGCAAATCTATTGAAATTAAAAAACATCCTAATTTCAATAGAGAAGATGGCTGGGTGCTTCCATCGACTTGGGATCCGGTAATTAATATAATCAAATCCAAAACCAAGCATAACACTGCAAGACCTCAAGACACCGTGAGCTCATCCTGCGTAGATCGGACCAACAAAAATAATTAAGAAGTTTGAGGGTACCCCGGAACAAATATGCCTTTTGGACGTCTAACACACGTCTCAGTCCTTCCCGTGACCATGGGTGCTGCAAAGCACTCGAAACGTCGGGAACTTAAAAATCAAAATAAACCGCGATAAAATCCGAAAAAAATAGTTTTATTTCATGTGTAATATTCGCGTAAATCTAAGAACTCAGTAGAAGTTTATCATGAGTACAGAATAGGTACTGAAATTGGGAAGTAAGATAAGCAGGAGAGACAGAAGAATGAAGGATGCAGAATAATGTTGTCGATGCCCTCAGAGCTCTGCGTTGCCGAATAGGAAATCACTTTAAAAGTGTACGGTGCTCTGACACATCATCGTATTAACGCATATTGAAGATCAATCGAATGCAGTTATTGAGTAACCGCTCTAATTTATTGAGTTGATCTGCATTCAGGTCGAAGTAACACACATCACCATAGTCGAAAATGGGAAAGATTAAGGACTGCACAAGCATTGCTTTTGTATTGTGTGGGAGCAAATTGTTTAATTGATACAGGTATCGCAACGTTCCAGTAACACGTTGGCTAACGGATGTGACTTGGGTCTGCCAGGTAAGCGTGGTGTCGATATGTAGCCCAAGATCTTTTACTCTAGAACTTAGGGGGATGACTGACCCATTGAACTCCTGTGCAGGCAGCGTACTAATGTTAATTTCGCTAATAAGTCTAGAGCTCCGCACAAGGATTGCTTGGCACTTCTTTGGATTCACCGCGACACCAAAACTGTCGGACCAATTTTTAATTGCCCCCAGATCCCGATTTAATTTGCTGATAATGTCACAAATTCGGTCAGCACTATCCTGCGATTATAATGTGGGCCTTCCGGTAATACCTATAACAGTATCTGTTTAATATCTATCGATTTTTTATAGGGTAACTAGTGTGGGGCTACGGTTTATACCTATAACAGTATGTGTTTAATATCTATCCATTTTTATAGTGTGAGGCTACGGTTAATAACCCTAAACAGTATGTGATAATGTCGATCGATTTTTTATCGCAAGCATTCTTGCACATCACTAGCTGCATGATCTGTTTTTGCAGGGGCTGGAGCTGATGTCACTGGGAGGTCGGTGTTACTGGCAAAGTTTGGTTGCTCTGCAGACAAGCTTTGTTCGGGCATTGTGATTCACCAATTATGTGGGTGGACCGCAAAAACTGCGACTCGGAATATGAGGGTAGTTGGAAAACTACAACATTGAATTCGGGTGCAAGGGTGTTGATCGATTACCGGAAATATTTAAATTACTACATTATTCGTCGGTTTATTTGTGCAAAACAACTTGTGAGATTTCGGACAATAAGGTGGTATGCTAAAGACATCAATATAAAAGGATTGAAACAACCAGGCAGCCGTGCACGGCGGAGCTACCTTCGGGAGACGAGTCAAGGTGAGTGGTTCACCTTGTATTTGGGGATTGCGGTGCCTGGACTCCCAAATCTAACCGATAGAAAACTCAGGACCAGCAACTGAGCTATCGAAGGGGTTTTCACATGAACATAATTTTGGTCCCCGAGCCGGATTGGGTTTTCGTAAATTAGTTGGTTAGATAGGGGTTTCATTTATTTATAACGGTTACAAACGGGGTACCTACTTTTGGCATAGAAATAATTATTTAAATTGTAATAGGCATTGTGTTTAGAGGTTCTATTGTTTTCCAAAGATGGCAAAATCTTTTGAAAGCAAATTTAAAATTAAATACGACTGGTTTGTAGATTCGTCAAAATTAGTAAATAGTAAAACTTGTAGTTCGGGTGTTTTATCAGCTCGGTTCAAAAAACTGCATGACTATTTCAATGTTTTAACGGAGTCATACGAGGGCATACTGACCAATACTTCTTCAGAAGATGAAGAAATAATCGGTAGATATGAGGTAAAATACAAAGAGGCCACGGAGTTATACAACCAGTTGGATGCGGTCTCGGCGGCCTATCCGAACCTTGACGGCACCCACATGCCCACGGAGGGCGCGTCAACGCCGCGGCTACCGCGGATTGTGCCTAGTACGTTTGACGGGGACGTTTTTTCATGGTGTAGCTTCATTAGTCTGTTTACATCATTGGTTTTAACACGGAAAGATATCACTAAAACGGAAAAATTTCATTATCTTATTTCGCACGTGGAAAAGGAGCCTAAAGCACTTATTAAACATCTGCCGATGGTGGACGGGTCGTTAGACACGGCATTGGATATCCTAAAAGGCCGGTATGAAAATAAAAGATTGTTGGCGGATTCACTGATTGCGCGGATTTTACATTTGCCGGTGTTGAATAAGTGTGCTGGGCTTCGAACTAAAATATTGAACCCGTTATTGGAATCTTCGCGGGCATTAGCTAATTTAGGTTTTCCAATTAACGAGTGGAGCTACATTTTATTGCATGTAAGTCTACAAAAATTACCAATTGACGTCAGAACACGGTTTGAGCAAAAACACGGTGGCAATAATATAAGTTTACCCACTTTTGATCAGCTCATAGAATTCCTACAACATGAATGTAGACTTATAGACACGGCCACTGCGGAACCGGTTTCTTATTACGCGGATCGCACTCACAACAGGCCCGAGCGCAGGGTGCATAATATTGTGACGGAACCACCAGCACAGGACCAGCGGGAACGGGCGAACAACTACGGCCGTATTAAAGACTGTGGCTATTGTCAGAGGTCGGGGCACGGTATAGACAGCTGTTATAAATTTGCTGACATGTCCAGGTCTAAACGTAAGGATTGGGTTAAAAGACAATTCTTATGCTTTCGGTGCTTCGGTACTCATTTGGCGGCATCGTGTACCCGCAAGGTACCATGCAGTCGGTGCGGAAATATCGGACATAACAAACTAATTTGTACAACGTCCATTGCGCGCTCTGACTCACCGGCGGACGGCGAGCCGTATACACGGCGCGCATTTGTTACGGCGCAATGCGATAGAGCGACGGGCGGTCGGCGGCGCTCACCTATTACTCAGTCGCGGCGGTCACGGCACGCGTCTCCTAGGTCGTCGGTTCGAGACTCGCGTTATCCACGGCGTGGTGATAGTTCCGCGGGATCTATGGACCGGGTACGCGAGTTAAAGGATGGTTACGGGCGTGATTCGGACCCACGGGAACAGCGGGACTGGGAGACCCGACACCGCCGGGAGCGGACTGATTGGGGTGGGCGGCAGTCGAGTCCTGTGGTGCCGCGTGTGCCACAGGAATAGCAATTACAGTCGTGTAATGTCGCCTCGGTACCTCGGCTAGCGGATAATGTCATCTTACCCACGGTCATTGTAGAAGTAAAATCCAATCGGGGGGATTTTATCAAATCCAGAGGCCTGCTAGACCTGGGTAGTCAAGTCACTATAATTAAGAGTGATTTGGTAGCAAGTTTGGGTTTAAGGCGACATTACAACCAAACACCGTTAACAGGCGTCGGCGGATTTAATAACAATGAATGTTGTCATGTTGTTAAATTTTATTTTAAACCGGTAAATTCGAGTTATTTGTTATCGGTTACGGCGGTGGTTTTGAAGAAACCAACTTCATATTTAGCGCGTAGGTTTAGTAAACAAATTGCTCATATAAAATTTTCGGATGACGGTTCATTTAATATGTCAAATGTTGACATAATTTTCGGATGTGACATATTAGGTCAAATTTTAAATGGTGAAAAGGTGAATTTCGGTACTGATGGACCGTATGCTTTAGGCACCATTTTTGATTTTGCGATTTTCGGTCCGGCGCAACCATTAAAAAATGATAACTCGGAATCAAATGTTAATGTTGGTGTTACATTAATTGAAGCGGTCGAGAGATTTTGGCGATCGGAAGAACCACCCAGGCTGAAAATCAAGGACCCGGCGGACTTAGAATGTGAACATTTGTTTTCTACAACTACCTCACGCGGCTCGGACGGAAAATATGTTGTCAGATTACCACTGTTGCCAGATCGACAGCGGTTGGGAGAATCTAAGGAGACGGCCCTGCGTCGATTTACGGCCTTAGAACGAAAAATGAAACGGCTACCAGAATTTAAAAAAAAATATGTGGAATTTATGTCGGAATATTTAAGACTCGGTCATATGACGGTTTCCAAATTTGATGTTTCGTCAGGACAGGAACATTATTTTCTTGCGCATCACGGTGTTTTTAAAAAATTAGGCGACGTCGGAAAAATTCGGGTAGTTTTCGACGGAAGTGTACCCACCAGCACCGGTGCGTCCATCAACGATTGTTTGTTCACGGGTGAACGACTTCAAAATGACATCACACAAATTATAATTAATTTTCGGTTGCCTCTGTTTGTGTTCACTACGGATGTGAAAATGATGTTCCGGCAAACCTGGATACATCCGGACGATCGGAAATACCAATTAATATATTGGCGCTCGTCACCCGATGAACCGTTGGTAGTTTATGAGCTGACCACAAACACATACGGGTTAAAGTCCAGTCCATTCGTCGCTATACGGTGTTTACATCAGTTGGCGAGTGACGAGGAGCACCGGTTCCCGCGGGCGGCCCGGCTGCTGCGTCACAACAGTTACGTGGACGATCTGAACGGCGGCGCGGACACGCTGCGCGACGCGCGGCATCGGAAGGACGAGCTCGTGGCGCTCATGCACACGGCGGGCTACGAGCTCAGGAAGTGGTCGTCGAACGCACCGGAACTGTTGGACGACTTGCCGGCGGATCATTTGGAGACGGCTCAGTCATTTAACATGGATACCGACGGATCGGAATTTATGAAGGTTTTAGGTATACAGTGGAACCCAAGGTCAGACAGTTTTTCGTATAAGTTGAATCTACCAACGGACACTACTGTCACTCGGCGCAGTATTTTATCATTGACGGCTCGCCTTTACGACCCTCTCGGATGGGTGTGTCCGGTTGTTTTCAAAATTAAATTATTACTACAACGATTGCTTAGCACTGGTGATAATTCACGGAAGGTAGACTGGGACGCTCCCGCGCCGCAGGATATAGTGCGAGCGTGGCGCGATATCGTTTCGGATTTGCCTAATCTACAAAAGATTACAATACCTAGATGTCTGAAACCGGATAAAAATAGCAGTTATTCGGTTCATGGGTTTTGTGACGGATCATCGGTAGGATTTTCTGCGGTCGTATATTTGCGGTCGGTGGATGAGGCCGGTAATGTCTTTATGCGGTTGCTTATGGCTAAGTCTCGGGTGGCACCATTAAACACAAAGCGGACCATCCCTAAGTTAGAGCTGAGTGGTGCGACCCTATTGACTACGCTTATCAACCACATAGTCCCCTCCCTGCAGAGTGACATTGCGATTGATGATGTCGTGTGTTGGTGTGATAGTACCATTGTATTGGCGTGGCTAAAAACATCACCACATAAATTACAAGTGTTTGAAGGAAATCGGGTATCTCAAATTATTTCATCTAAAGTAGATATTTTATGGAGACATGTCCCCGGCGAGGTGAACTGCGCGGACGTGGCGTCGCGCGGCGCGACAGCCGACGAGCTGCTGCAGCACCCGCTGTGGTGGGGGCCGCGCTGGTTGCGGGACCCCCCGGCCCGGTGGCCCGGCGAGTGCTCGGACTTTCCGGCGGACATGTTACCGGGCATGAAAGCTAAAGTTGTTAACCTTAATACCGTCGATTCAGAATTCGATTTATTGGATCGGTACAGTTCGTACGATAAATTAATAAATGTAACGGCGTACACACTACGGTTCGCTAATAATTGTAAAAATACATGTAAACTCGGCGGTAATCTCTCAGTTGCGGAACGTAGAAACGCGACCATACATTTAATACGAATTGTACAAAATACATATTTTCACGAAGAAATTTCGGCCCTTCAGTCAAAGAAATCAATTAAGGGCTCACTTCGGCGGTTGAATTTATTCATTGATAACGATCAGTTGCTTCGTGTCGGCGGCAGAATAGGTGCGTCGGAGCTGCCGTACGCTGCGCGGCATCCTGTTTTACTACCGGGCAAAGGTCGCTTCACGGAACTATTGGTAACTCATTATCATAAAATATTTTGTCACGTCGGTGCAAATACACTTTCGGCCATTTTATCTCGGACCTATTGGATTGTTTCGGCTCGACGCGTGACGCGTCATATCACCTTTAAATGCGTACAGTGCTACCGGTCCCGGGCGCGACCTGTCCAACCCTTCATGGCGGATCTGCCCGCAGATCGTGTACAGGGTGTTCGTCCGTTTCTCGGAGTCGGTACGGACTTTGCCGGACCATTTTATATTAAATCTAGCTCGCTACGGAACGCGAAGATAGAAAAATGTTTTTTGTGCATTTTCGTATGTTTAAGTACTAAATGTGTTCATTTGGAAGTAGTCAGTCAACTATCGGTTGAAGCCTTTATAGCGGCGTTTACGCGATTTATTTCTCGTCGAGGACTACCCTCACTAGTGCGGTCGGATTGTGGCACAAATTATACGGGCACGGATAAATATTTAAAAGAATTGTATGTTTTCTTGCGGGACAACCAATCTGAAATTGAACGGAACTTGACGAAGAATCACATTAAATGGCTATTTAATGCGCCCTCGAGTCCAAACCACGGCGGTTTATTTGAGGCGGCGGTTAAATCTGCAAAAACACACGTCAAGCGTGTGCTCGGCGAAGCACGTTTAACGTTCGAAGGGCTCACCACGTTCTTCACCAAGGTGGAGGCCGTCATGAACTCTCGCCCGTTATATCCGCTTAGTACGGATCCGGCGGATCTGGATGTATTAACTCCGGGGCACCTTTTGATTGGACAACCACTGGTGGCTCTCCCTGAATACCCTTACACCGATGTCAGTGTGCACCGGCTGTCTCGGTTTCAACAAATTCAAAAGATGTCTCAACACTTTTGGTCTCGGTGGAAAAATGAATACCTACACACTCTTCAACAGCGGTTCAAATGGACCTCACAGACGGAACCTCCTAAACTCAATGACTTGGTTTTGATTAAAGAAGATAATTTAGCTCCTTTACATTGGAAACGCGGACGGTTAGTCAAACTTTTACCAGGTAAAGACGGGGTTGTACGGGTTGCAGAAGTGAAAACTCAAAACGGTGTCCTGATGAGGCCCATTTCTAAATTGTGTAGGTTACCCATAGATAATTAGGAACCAAGACGGGTCTTGGTTAGGCGGGGGGATGTTCGGGCATTGTGATTCACCAATTATGTGGGTGGACCGCAAAAACTGCGACTCGGAATATGAGGGTAGTTGGAAAACTACAACATTGAATTCGGGTGCAAGGGTGTTGATCGATTACCGGAAATATTTAAATTACTACATTATTCGTCGGTTTATTTGTGCAAAACAACTTGTGAGATTTCGGACAATAAGGTGGTATGCTAAAGACATCAATATAAAAGGATTGAAACAACCAGGCAGCCGTGCACGGCGGAGCTACCTTCGGGAGACGAGTCAAGGTGAGTGGTTCACCTTGTATTTGGGGATTGCGGTGCCTGGACTCCCAAATCTAACCGATAGAAAACTCAGGACCAGCAACTGAGCTATCGAAGGGGTTTTCACATGAACAAGCTTTATCCCTATATTTGTAGTCTGTGGTTTAGTTAGTGGTACCATAGTGGTAAATGAACATGACCCTCATCTGGTATGACCGAATAAAGACGGAACGCGGTTACGTTAACTTGAAATGGTAGTTTTGACACCCTAGTGGCATTAAGAACACCATTACCTAGTATGCGCCCTTCCCCATAGCGACCAAAACCCGAAGCCGTTGCTCCTTGAGGCGCTCTTGAGCTAGTTGCCCCCTTGCCCTTCTAGCTCGAGCGTAGTGGTTGCACGCTCGCCCTCTTGTCCGGCGAAGCTGAAAAGGCCTCGTGGCCAACAGAGTAGATCATTCACACACACAATATAATACCATTATACATTCATTTCACAAAGTTATAGTAACGCACCGCGATGGTGATACCGAATAAAGACAATGTATTTGGTCGCGGGTTTTGTGTTTAGGTGGTTTAGGTTCATAGTAAGTAGTTTAGGTGTCATACTTCCTACTAATATTATATATGTGAAAGTTGTGAAATGTTTGGATGTTTGTTACTCAGTCACGCATAAACGGCTGAACAGATTTGGAGGAAACTTAGCACACAATACGTACAATACTTTTTATTCCGGAACAATGTATTTTTTTTTTCTAAATTTGACGCACAGGAAGTCGCGGGCAGAAACTAGTATAGTATATGGCAACAGGCTTGCCCTTGTTCGCATTGGCACCAAACGTACCTCGGTGAATAGTGGGTGTACTATGTACACCAATATGTTTCCCTTTTCGAGAAAACAAGCGGGAGAGATGTGTAAGATGAAAACAAATATTGATAATGTTGTGACTGCCTCGTTGATCTGGTGAAGAATAACACACGCAGGACGAAGACCTGGATTCGAATCTTAAAATGGGTAAAGTGTTATTTTTCGATAGTAGTAGTCCGTGTTTGTGCCCGGCATAATGGTAATAGGCTTGCCCCCTGTCACATTGGGACCTAACATGGTCGGCGAAAAGTAAGTGTTCACGGTACTCTCATCCCCGCTTAGGTAATATACGCGTAACGGTGTTCATTTTAAATATTGTTAATAGAGCTTTTAACATATTATTTCATCCAGTTATTTCGTCTGCATATTTCAGAGTTTTGTCATACAAAAATTCCTTCTTTAATTGAAATTTTTTTTTGTTCCTAAAAGCAACGCCAACAAAGTAATCATTTTTAACATGGTTATATTTTAGTTGGACGTTTTCGAAGAAAACTTAAGGGATTTAGCACATTTTGTTGTGATAATCTGTATATACAACATTTTTCTTATGAATCTAAAGAATTTCCCTCCGTTTCCAACGTATTCACGACTTAAAAAAGATGTTATATATATTGTTTAAAATGCGAAAAGCTGCATTTATTGCAGTTTTTCTTTACTTTTTGGTAGTTTAATATACTGAAAGTTGCAGGTGAAAGCTGGATGCGTAAAGCCGGTCGTCGTAGCGATTTTTGGTGGAGGTTTGTACACAAATGGAGAAACAGATTTAGTTTCTTACGAAATAAACTAAATTATAGATGCATATATATTATGACATTGGAGGAAGTCAAAGAGATCTGTAGGGAAAGAACCGGTTGAATCTTTGTACTCTCTTTGTAACCTGCAAAGGATCTGGGGATTCTGGCGTCATGATATTTGACATGACATAATATGTTATATGAAGTGTTAACATTTATTTACTCCATTTTGAAATGCCTATTTAATAGCACACGCTTATAATATTCCAATAATTCTGTCCCCATTTCGTCAGAATTATTTCAAATATATTACACGAAGACGTTAAGAAATGAACCAATTTTCCGTAACGATAAACTGCTGACTATCATTTCTTTAGTTATGCGTCGTTGGTCTAGTGGAACAAAGGGCTCACGAGGGTTTGGGGTCGAATCTTAGGTCACACAAAGAATTAGTGGGGTGTTTCTTTCGAATAATTCTCAATAGCAGTCTAGACTTCGCCATATTGCGCGGTTTGATAGCAATAGGTTCGCTTCCAATTAGATTAGGACTGGGTAGACTTCTGCCCAGCAGATTTATTTTGATAAAAAGTAAGTATTTTACGCACTGGTAATTATACGGCTCTAATCTCTCTCTCTCTCTGAGCTCTCTCACATGGGGAATTGTTAAAAAGTCCACTCCAGTACTTTTAGTTAAAATTTGACCAAAGGCTCGGTCTAGTAGTTAAGATCGCAGGCACCTCCTGTTACTGGATCCAGTTATCGCAGGTTCGATTCTCGTACGGGACAAATCTTTGTACGACCCACAAATGTTTGCCTCAGTCTGGGTATTTGTGTATATCCACGACACAAGAATAATTACTAGAGTGGGGCTACGTCTTTTGAAAAATACCAAGTATTTTCTAACTTCATTGCCTGTAATAAAGTTAGTAAAAATGCCAGGGACGGCGAGGTGGGTAACGAACAGAAGTTTGATGCAGTTCTTAATTGAACTTCCATGTTGCTTTGAACCAGGATGGGGCCAAACCACAAACGGGTAGACTTTTGAAATACGGTTAAAAACTGTTATTCTAAAAAGAATATCACAAATATAAACACCGCCACGAGTATTGCCATATAGACCAACTTTTTGGTAGGTCTACCTATTTTGCCTATATTCTATCTTTACTGTTCAAGTCTGCCTATTTTTTATAATATTACGAATCTATATAAAAACCGTTTTTTACTAAGAAGTTTGAATTGAAGTTATTGAAACAGAGCGTTATTGAGTCTGATTGAGCGCTGACAGGGATTGTGGTATAGTGCGACAAGGATCTATTTCAATTAGTAGAAAGACCCTCAATAACTATACCTTGATTTTTTAGATTTTTCAGTTAAGTCTACCGTTCTGAAGGTGCTTTATGATCTACCAATCTCCGAAACCTACAGATTTTCAATACTGACCGTCACGCCTATATTCCCCGAAGGGTGTACTGTGAACGTGAATACATCTCGTCGACGATGGCAGGGCTCAATGCATAGGGTGTGAATGTATTGTCTTTATATTGGATAAAATTAGGAGAGTTAAACTACTAGGATTTTTGTCTCACTGCACTCCAGAGTAGAAATTTATATTTACATATGAAAACTCATATGAACTATTTTATATAATTTATGGTTGTCTACCATGTCCAGAAGAAAATATATTCTTTATGAATTTATTCTATGTTTAAATAGACCACCTGGATGGGCAGTACAGTATTGTCCTATAGTAAGATTAAGTCTCTTGTGGTGAGAGTGCTTACAGATATAAAAGCACTAATACCCACCCATCAAAAGACGCTAATTCAATCACTTCTTCGTTTAACTATGATGTTTAAGGTTTATCTATGTGTTAATAATAACGAGTTCAAAGGACGGAGTAATAAGGGAGTTCATAAACAAAATTTGCCGCTTGCCTTCTGAGGCTTTTAGAACTAGTAAAGAAATTTAATTTTAATTTAAAATTATTTGCTAATAATCTAACTTGCGAGAGGCCATAATCACCTGACGATAGAAGTTAGGTATTGTTATCTTTTTTTAAAGAGCTAATATTTGTTGTATGAGAGTTTCAGAGTTAAAAAAAGAAGTCTATGAATATCGTTTGGTTAAACTTGAAAGATTATTAAATACCATTTCAGTACCGGTGACGCAAAAATGAGAATCACCTAAAAATATAATTATGTACATGTATTTTTATTAAATATTAGAGAAATCATAGTACATTCTTTAAATACTTTTCAGCATGAACTCTACTTTTTTATACTTTTTATACGTATTTAAAAAAAAAAAGTTTTATTGTAAATAAAATTTCTTATAAGGCCCTTGGATAGCTGTACTCGTAGGTTCGATCCCCGCCTGGTACAAATCTTTGTCTGACCTACAATTATTTATGTTTATATAAACGCACCCACGGCACTGTAATAATTAATAGTGTTGAGAAAGTTCATTGAAATTAGAAATAAGTTTATTGTGTATCTATCTATCTATATCATCACGCCAGATAGTCAAATTTTATCTTTGTCCCTTAAGTGTATAAAATGTAGAACGCTATCCTAACGACAATGATCAGGCAAATAATTTTTGTTAAATTTGTAAGTCGATAACAAGAAACAATTACGTGTTATAATGATCCCGATAAATTGATATCAGGGTTGAGTATAAAGGCACCAACCCGATGCTTTAGCGCCGATAAAAGTAAATTATATTATTGGTTTTGTTGAAGGTTAAAGATTTATGATGTTATTTGTTCATCTTTATATATAAAATTTCGTGGCGCGTAAGTTTGTAATGTTTTTCCTCATAAAGGGCTTGACTTGATATATTTTAACGAAAATTATTTTTGTTTATGGGATCATTTGGATGGTTCTTAGTGATAGTTAGACACGGCGCTGTCGTCGATCGTGTGTGAAGCCGCTGGAAACCGATAGCCCTACTAATATTATCCTATTAATATTATGAATGTGAAAGTTTGTATGTTAAGATGTTTGTTACATTTGGCACACAGATAGTCTATTACTTGGATTATCACATAGGATACTTATTATCCCGGAAAAATGTTACGTTCTTGACTAAAGTCAAAGCGGATGAAGTCCGGGCAGAAAACCAGTATCTATACTATGAAACTAGCGGTTACCACCCAGCAATTCCATCAGCGTTATTTTTTTGACAAATCAGAATCATAATATTTTTTATTCATGTTAACCATTACAGTTTTTATGAATCGTCAGAAAAGTAACGCACAAAAAGCTGCTTATGTAAGGACATAGGACTAAGAAAGGCATTAGGATGTGATTTGTCTCCTTGCCAAAAATTTACATATAAGCAGAGTTACTTTCATTTATTTAGTCTGCCTCCCCCACTTGGGGAATATAGTAGTGACAGTGTTTATTATCTACATATTCTTACATATCCATCAATTACTTTATATTGCGTCTACTTATTGGTCCATTGTTCCTTGAAAAGTGTCTAGCATGCATTACATACACGTACATAGTTCGGATCTAAGGATGAAGTATTATAGTCGTGATATTATATAATTAATACCATGCCATTTTCAACTTTTCAATACCATTTTTGCGTGCGGGACAAAATGATTAAATCTCACTGAAATCACCGACCGTCACGTCGTTACATAGGTCGACAATAATAAGATCACCCAAGAGTTCTTTTCACGACGAAATGTCCAATCTAACTTGATCTTTTCGTACCTAATGTCTTGACTATTACAGAAGTCACTGAATTTGGTTCATAAGAGGTAAAAGTTGGGAATTACGGATTCGCCAAATGGCCAGTGTGTCTGTTCCTGATTAAAACTAACGTTGACCACTTTGTGTTACGCTCGAGATAATTTGTTCTCGAATCTATCAGATCAATAGACATATTGGATAGAATATTGATGTGGTTAGGAAAATATAGTGCGGCATACACCTACAATGTGATTGTGCGGTTTCTGTAATTAGTCTATTTTATTAACTATATGGGGATATGATTAGAGTATTATTGAAGATTAGTAGATAAGTCTTCATTTAATTGCACTCTATTTATTAATTGTGTGTAGGGTATATTTTACACTATATTTAGGTCGCGTTTTTGTGACAGCGAATATAGGCTTCTTTTTAAGTACTCACCTCTATGGCAAAACTATTTTTTCTTATTTTGCTGTGAAAAAGAGACATTGCTATAAACTCCGTATATTCACATCTCTTTCTTACAGTAAAGTATTGTAAGTGATTGTGGTACGCGCCCAGATTCAACGTTTTCGTTTTAATATTGATTGATGTAATTTTATTGATTTAATATCATTGTACTTTCTGGGGACAGGGATGGTATAGTTAAAAATGTGAAATGTGTAAACATTAATGCACGATTTTATACATACTTGTTTTGTTCATAAAATAACGTTGTCCCACACTAGAATGTTTACAAATTAAATTGTTTCATACACAAGTACCCAAACAGAAACAGATATTGTCGGTTTACCCAAAGATTTGCGTCGTCAGGAATAGACCTAGCGGCTGTTCAATTCATGAATGGTGTAGCTAACGCTAAAATCAATGCCATGACTTTGTTGATGTATGGCTAGCTTTAGGAAAGGTACTTTGTTAATAAATGAGGTCAGAAAATAAGTTAGCTTATGGAATCTATTAATGTCCAGTAGCGGAGTGATACGGATTGATGATAAAGATGATGATAATGATGAATAACCACTAGAATGGAACGTTTCTGACTGGAATGATTTGGCTGTATCATCGTTTACGTTGTACGCTACATATTTTGAAATAAATATTTTTAAATAAATATTGGACTTTTGTTCTAATGGGGCATAATTCAGTGGCAACCACGAGACCCCGCGTTTGAATACTAGGTCGGACTAAATGTGCTTTTCCAACCTCTTCTAACTAGTTATACCTTATAAAGTTTTTAATGTTATCCAACTGATTTTAAATTGCTTTCAAAAATATACTTCGAAGACGATTTATTTCTTTAATCATTTTTTTCTTTCTTCAAAATTTCATAAATACATAGTAAAAACTATGTTATCAGGTCATCATATTAACACCGCGAGGTGATTTTGTAAGACAGAAAATTAAAAAGGCACATAGAAGAATATTAATTCCACGTGAAAAAGTTGGACAAAGAGTGCTTTATCGAACTTTTCTAAATCAGTACTATTATATACCTGATAAAGTTGTTATTTTAAAATTACTTTGAGGACGATTTAATCTCCATAAAAATATATTTCATCCTTCAAAATTTCATAAAAACATTATTAAAACTATGACAATATGACAATGACAATATTTATCATGGCGGACAAGAGGCGCATATTCAGAGATGTCTCAGTGATCGCAAGATTTAAAACCGGAAGCGACCACCGGCTCGTACGGGGCACTCTGAATATACAATGAAAGCGCGAAAGAGCCCGCTTGATGAAGTCTAGTCTCCGACCGAATTTGCTCCAAGCCGCTATAGATTCCCAAGCTTTTCAGCTAAAATTGGAAAACCGTTTCGCTGCGTTGGAAACCACTGACAGCGTTGATCAGAAGTTCGAGCAGGTGGTACAGACTCTTAGAGACGAGGGCACTAAATTCTGCGAAACGAGGCGTACAGGCAAGAAATCTAAGCTTTCGGGGGGGACTCTGGAGCTTATGAGCGAACGACGCCGAAATGCTGCCTCAACCTTGTCAGAACACCGGGCCTTAAATAAAAAGATCACAAAGCTGGTCCGACACGACCTCCGAGCTTTCAACAAGCTTGAGATTGAGAAAGCCATCGAGCAGAACCGGGGGTCGAAAGTGTTTGTCCAGTCACTTGGGAGAAACCACTTGACAAGGTTGACTACACAAGCGGGTACTGTGATCGCTTCTAGGCCGGAAATCCTCTCGGAAGTCAGGAATTTCTATAGCCAGCTCTACGCCTCACACGCACCTCGACCCGAATCTCTTAGAGGAGATCCCAGAGCCACCCTTACACGTCACTTCATAGAAGACTTGCCCGAGATCAACCTGGATGAGATCGAGTTGGCCCTTAAACAGCTTAAAAATGGAAAAGCCCCGGGTGAGGACGGCGTCACGACTGAGCTTCTGAGGGCAGGGGGTACCCCACTACTTAAGGAGCTTCGGAAGTTATTTAACACTGTCCTCTACACTGGGAGAACTCCGCAGGCATGGAACAGAAGCGTGGTCGTCCTGTTTTTCAAGAAGGGTGACAAAACCCTTTTGAAAAACTATCGACCCATATCGCTTCTGAGCCATGTATACAAGGTGTTTTCAAGGATCATCACGAACCGTCTTGCGCGAAGGCTCGACGAGTTTCAACCCCCGGAGCAGGCCGGGTTTCGAAGTGGTTACGGTACCATAGCCCACATCCACACAGTGCGGCAGATTATACAGAAGACTGCAGAGTATAATCTGCCCCTATGTCTAGCCTTCGTGGACTATGAGAAGGCCTTTGACACTGTCGAAATCTGGTCAGTTCTGGACTCCTTGCAACGATGCCAAGTTGATTGGCGATACATCGAGGTGATGAGAAGCCTTTTTGAAGCCGCAACGATGACCGTCCAAGTACAGAACCAGCGGACTGAACATATCCACCTGCGCCGCGGAGTGCGCCAAGGTGATGTCATATTACTAAAACTATTCACCAATGTACTGGAGGATATGTTCAAGACGCTGGACTGAAAAGGTCGCGGCATATAAATGGCGCATACATCTCTCACCTGCGATTTGCAGACGACATCGTCATCATGGCTGAAACGTTGCAAGACCTACAACAGATGCTGGACAGCCTTGCTAATTCGTCTCAGCGAATCGGTCTCCGGATGAACTTAGATAAAACTAAAGTTATGATCAACAAGCATGTTGACCCGGGACCGATCGCCGTAAACGGAGCCTCCCTCGAAGTTGTTTCTGAGTATGTATACCTAGGGCAGTTGCTCCAACTAGGTAAAAGCAACTTCGACAAGGAAGTTAAGAGACGGATACAGCTGGGCTGGGCAGCATTTTGTCTAATTTGTTTGCCACTTTACCACAGAGGGTCGTAATAGCATAATCCGTAGATAAACCAGGTCTGAAGCCATATTGGTTGTTCGAGATAATATTATATTTTTCCAAGTAGTTTATCAGGTAATTATTCAAAACACGTTGCAAGATTTTTGATAGTGTGGTAAGACTGGAAATAGGCCTGTAATTTGATATACAGTTTCTCTTCCCACGTTTAAATACTGGAGTAATAATTGCTTTTTTGAAATCCTTTGGAAAGACGCCTGTAGATATTGTGAGGTTACATAGATGTGTAATAGGTGGAACAAGGGTATGAAGTGATAACTTGATAACTTTTGCAGGTATGTTATCCCAACCCGTCGCGCAATTATCTCGTAGAGACATAATTATGGTTTCAATCTGTTCCTTACAAACAGGGATTATAGCCATAGAATTATAACGCATTTCATTAGTTTCAAGATGCACACAAGGGACTGATACATTATGATTGGCTCTATTTGAAGCCAGTTTCTTTCCGATATTTACAAAAAACTTATTAACGCAATTTGTAGATGTTTTTTCAGTTTCAGTCATCTTAAAAAGTTCCACTGGAGTTTGAGTGTAGCGTTTTCTACCAGCAATTTTGTTAATCAGATTCCACGTTGCCTTGGGATTGTTTTTTGCCTTGGAGAATTCATTCGTTTCGTAAACTCGCTTAAGTTTACGCAGCAAGGCATTACAAAAATTTCGGTACCTTTTATACGTAATAGAAAGCACGTTGTTGTACGGATTTTTTTAAAATAAAGGTGCATTTTATCTCGGTTCCGGATGCATCTTAATAGGCCGGGAGTAATCCAAGGCTTTATAATAGAACTTCTAGTAGATCTTTTAGCTGTTTTTGTATTTCTTTCGAGAACATTTTGAATAGTCGATATTAAGTGTTCACTAGCTAAGTTGACATCAGTTTCATCCATGACTGCTTTGAAATCACATTGATCAATTTCATTTTTAATTTTAATGTAATCAAGATAGAAGGAGCATCGTGTTTTAATAATTCTTGTATTGGATCTATGGTCAAGACAAAGTACAACTGGTAAGTGATCTGTATTTAATACCATCGCAATAGCCGCCAGCGATACTTTTAACATTACATGATCCAAACAGCTTCCATCTCTTGTGGGATAAAAATGGGCCGGTAAAAATCTAAGAGATGCTATGACGGTAAGAAAATCGTCTGCATTTTTGTCTGCACTATTGTTCCTAATATTTATATTTAGATCTCCTATAATGACCAAATTTTCAAGCGGTGCTAAGGATGTGACGATACTTTCCAAACTATTGTAGAACCCGTTAAGATCATAATACGATGAAGAGCGATAAATTGCAATAATGCCTATATTGTCTACTGTGCATACTAAACAGTTTGCATCTACAATAAGCGGTTCAGAGATATTAAATAGCAAGCCTGATTTCGTGTATATGACAACTCCATCGTTTTGGATTGGATTGTTTGCAGAAGCATGAGCAGTGTAACCCTCCAAGATTGGAACGCAGCCGGAAGTCTTTAGCCAACATTCTGTGAGAATAATCAGGTCAAATTGGAATGGTATCATGGATAATACTGATATAAACTGATCTAAATTTTTATTTATGCTCCTGATATTTATGTGTATTATTTTTAAGTTATTTGGAGGATTTGTAATTATTCTTGAGCACTGGTCCGGCGTGCATTCATAGAAATTAGCTACACTCAGCTCATCGATATCATTAGATATCTCTTGTATGTTATTAACCATAACTGTAAAAAGTAAAATGAATATTGGCTGCTTACTAGAATTTCGAATTTATGTGGGATATTCCATAAACTAATGATAAGCAATAAATAAAAAATACTTAGAACTAATCCAGTGAAATAACTTAGATATGATGACATGTTGTGGTGAGTAAGTGAAAAATAACAAAGGCTTGAATAGGAGTAATTAAATTTTCTGAAATTGTAACAAATTTCCGAGCATAGTCATTGCTTTGATTTTATATCCAAGATACAATTTTCCGTCTTGATCCAATGTGTTACTTTTGTATCCGCATTCTTTCTCAGCAGTATTTTCCCATTTGTAATCCAACAAAATTTAAATCCGTTATTTTTGGCAAAGTCGCGTGCTTGAAAATACAATTTCATTGCTGTGGCGGGTAGGTGTTCATCGACATATATCGGCTTTCGTTCTCCTGTTATTCCTGCATTTTTCGTGCTGAGCTTTTCCTCTACTCGTTTACCTCTATTAAAAGCGCGAGCCGCAGATAAATAAATATTTTTAACTGGGACTGTAGAAAATTCAGCAACTAGCGATTTTGTGGTTCCCGTTTTGCCAGACATGCGATAAATGTCACGAATGTCAGATTTTTGGACAACAGCGCCGGTAGTTGTTCCAATTTTCTCGACAATAGCTATTAAGTCAACCACATTTTCCCTTTCTTTTGATGGCACATTTCTTATCTCAATAGCTGCCGAACGTGATTTTGACTAACTATATTTATAGGTCATCATATTTGAAGAGCAATGTATTCATGTAAGACAGAAAATTAAAATTACACATAGAAAAATATTAATACCAAGTGAAAAACAAAATAATTGCTATTATTTTAAAAAGCCGGAGACAAAAATGAACCGTGGCATTCTTTCAGATGCAATCCCGCGAGGTGACGGGAATCCAATACTGTTACATCACAATAGTGTCCCGTTAACAAAAGATACTTTTTATGACTATATATCTGTTCTGACTTTGCTCCCTTATAATTAAACCTTCTTCTGACTGCGTTCTTTAGAATTCGGTTTAGGGTCGGTGAGAACATGCCGCGGACGGCAGTAGCGGCTGATAGTAGGGGAGTCAGGTTCGTAGTCAACAGCGGCTACGATGAGCGGATTCCTATTATTGGACGCGTTTGCAAAATATCGGGTTGTACAACATGCACCGTCACGCATAGAGGTAATAGAAATATAAATTTCTCAAGCGGGAAAGGCAGAGCTGTACCGTGAACACCCACCTCACCCCTGTTTAAAAAAAAGCTACTTATACCATAGACGGCATATAGATAAAGCGTCATATTTATTTGATTCTATTGGTATCCCAGTGGATAAACAATAACAAAGCAGCCCCTACTGTCCTACTGCTGGGTAAAAGCCTTTTCTCAGGAATAAGTAATAGAGAATAGATTATACTCCACCACGCGAACCCAGTGCGGATTATGATTAAAGACTACGACTGCCTCGTTGGTCTAGGGGGAAAGCGCATCGCTTTGTGATCACGAGGGTTCAAATCCTAGGTTAGACAAATGTCGGTTTTCTAACGAGAAACTTCGTAGTATGAGTCCGGAGTCTGGAATTGTGCCCGGTATATGGCAAAAGGGCTCGGTCCTATTATATGGGACCTAACATCTTCGGTGATAATTGGATGTACTCAGTACACCTCTGCCACCCCGCTTGGGGAATGGGTCTGACGGAATTTATTTTATTATTAACTACGACATGGAGAGGTTTCTTTTAACAACGGCTTAGCGTGTCTTCTGAAGCATGAAAAGGCTCGAATATGGAAATGCTATAAACGGTCACTCATCTCAGACTTACCGACTCGAACGATCCTTAACATTGGTGGTATCTAAGAACAACGTAGCCAGGTGAGCTACGAGTACCTGTAGATCAAAAAGTTCATTTTCAAACGAAAATATTTGTGTTTTTTATATTAGCAGAGGAGAAAATATTTTTTCAATATATTTATTAAGATTTCTAAATATATAACAAGATATTTGGTATAAAACCCATTGCTCTTTGCCAGTCTGCCATTTGTTTATTTAGTAACCTTGTACTGGATATTTTAATACAATGTATATTATCGAAAGAAAAATAGTAGACGGTTTCTATGAACTATAATATTACCCATATATTTTATTCTGAAACATTGAAGGAGAGTATTTTCTACCTCCAAGACAGATATTATTATTATTGGCTAAAAGACGTAAGTCGTATGATCGAAACACATGTTTACACAAAGATACGCAGAGTTTTAATGCAATAATAATAAATAGCTAAATGCCTAAGAAGACAATACCTATAAAGCGAAATGGCTGGTAGGTTGAATGTCCGCGAGGCACATTACCTGTATAGATAAATGCCCACTAAGTAAACTGCCTGAGTAGTCGATCGTTGAAAAAACAAAATTTCTGTCATGGAATTGAACTATCGTATAAATACGTCATGTAACGTAATGTCATTCAAATAAATACTGTTTTATTTTATGATATAGCAACTCTTGATACTCTACCAGTGAAGTTACATTTTGTATTTTGGGCATCTTGCTTTTCACTCATGCTGCTTCTTAGGAATCTTGCTTCTTAGACATCCCAATGGTTAGCCATGATACATTTTAGGTATTCCGCCTTTTTAGGTATTTTGCTTTTTCGGCTACTTATTCATAACCCGTATTAACCAACTGTGACCCAGTCACAAATATTTATTGTAACAAAAGTTAGGCATTCGTGAGTTTACTGTGCACCGAAATAGAATAGATATGCCATCTACCCGATATACAGTTCTAGCTCTAGCGCGTGCCGGCGCTGTTCACAGTAAATACGAAGGGAAAATATTTTTGAACTTGAGTACACTTTTACAACCGCCTTCATATTTTTTTTACGACATTTCATTATTTTCGAAAACATTTTATAGAGGTTCATATTGATTAAGCTTTTTATTTTTAATACTCCGTTACAATAAAAGATGTTTATACTTGCGATTTGATATTAAGATATTTTGACTTAAAAGAAAATTTGGTCCTTCCCAAATTACAGAGAGAAAGTTATCTTCAATCAAAGTTAATATTATTAACAGGACCAATATTTATTACATGTATTCCCGACCCGTACTCAGTTTACTCACTCATTGCAAGTACATTAGAAGATGATGCAATAAAAACAAAGTATTGATCATACAAATCAATTCTAAGAACTATTTTGATGATTCGGCTTAACTCGCCTCAACTGCGTATTTATCATGTAAACAGATATCAAATTACATGTTTAGTCTCCGTTAAGTTCCACTAACTGTTTTGATTAATAAGCAAATATGAATGAATACGGCGCACTCCGTCCGTCCGGCGCCGCGTCAACAAGTTTGTTCGGCGATGCCTATAAATGGCCATTTTACCCGCTTCTCAGGTACATATTTAGGATTAAATAATTGGTGCGTGATTCCTAATTTTATCAAAATTTATCTTCAATTACGAAAATGCGTTATATTTGAAAAATGTGCGTGAAATCCTTTTTGAATGACAAGATTGCTAGTATAAAAATAAAGAATCCGTTACTAAGCGTTGACATTAGAGGTTGGTCTGTTTCATGCAGAATTTAGGCGTGAACATCCACCCCACCTTGGAAGTAGTTGCTGCTTTCAACCTCCAAGTAACTCGGAGTGCAGTGGGAGCGGAAAAATCTTCAAGAACGCACGGCGCACGACTCTGGTCGCCGTTTTTAAGCTGGCCGCCTTCAATAATCCGCCCCAGGCTCCATTTTAGAGGAGGCTGATTATCATCTTTAATTAAGACAAGGGTATTCTTTTGCAAGTCGTCCTGACTCTTCTGCCACTTGACCCTTGCTCGTAGTTTAGAAACGTATTCTTTTGACCAACGAGTCCAAAAATGTTGGTGTTCCACTCGTTGATAGCGATCCAGCCTGGTCGAAGGCACGGTGCTCAGGTCGGCACGGTCAGTGAACGGCCAACCAAAAAATGCCCTGGGCTACGTGGAAGAAAATCCTGCGGATCTGTGAAAAGTGGAGTTAAGGGTCGGGAGTTCAGTATGGCTTCGATTTCCGCCAAAACCGTGCCGAACTTCTCAAATGTTAAATGTGCGTTGCCCACTACACGTTTTAAGTGATGTTTACAACTTTTGATCCCAGCCTCCCACAGGCCCCCAAAATGACTTGCACCAGGAGGTTTCATTTGGAAATGAATGCCCTGAGAAATTGCGTATTTCTTAATGTCATCAGAACAGTTGGCGAGAAATATCTTAAAATCGTTCATCAAACCCACGAAATTCTTTCCATTGTCCGACCAAATTTCGACTGGTTTTCTTCGACGTGAAATAAAACGTTTGATTGCGTTTAAATATGTATTCGATGAGACATCGCTAACGAGCATATCTGACAAGCTCAGCGCCGTGTAAGAGTACAAGCATCGATTCCAGTGACCACAATCGCCTGGCTGAATCCTAAAAAGAACCTACCGTCGAACAAAGAAATTCGTCAAGAAGTGCCTGCAGATGTTCATAGAGCGGATATTCGCCATGAAAAATGCAGCATTGTGTGAGTTCCAACCTTTCCCACAGGTTCCTATTTTTCGGTCTATTCTGAATTTTATTCGCTAATTTCATTCAGACCCCGAGCCTGTAATTCTGGTCAGAAATCACGGGAATTATTTGGATAAAAGGATCATCATCATCATCATCATCTCAGCCTATACTTGTCCACTGCTGAACATAGGCCTCCCCAATCGCTTTCCAGCGTAACCGGTCCGATGCCACCTGCATCCAACGACTTCCTGCCATTTTCACAAGATCGTCGGTCCATCTGGCAGGCGGTCGTCCCACGCTGCGCTTGCCAATACGTGGTCTCCACTCTAGAATCTTTCTGCCCCAACGCCCGTCCGATCTTCGCGCTATGTGGCCCGCCCATTGCCACTTCAGCTTGCTAATCTTAAGGGCTATGTCGGTGACCTTAGTTCTTCTACGAATCTCCTCATTCCTGATTCGATCACGTAGAGAAACGCCGAGCATAGCTCTCTCCATAGCTCGCTGAGCAACTCTGAGCTTTTTTATGAGACCTATAGTAAGAGACCACGTCTCTGATCCATATATCATTTCTGGTAACACACATTGACTAAAAACTTTAGTCTTTAGGCACTGAGGTATTTTGGATGAGAAGATGTGGCGCAGTTTCCCGAACGCTGCCCAGCCGAGTTGGATTCGTCGATTGACCTCTCTCTCAAAGTTGGACCTACCTAACCGGACTACCTGTCCCAGGTAAATGTATTCGTCGACAACTTCAAGAGTAGAGTTCCCAACGGTGAGTGCGGTGGGTACGACATGGACGTTACACATTATTTTCGTTTTTTCCATGTTCATCAAGACCCACTTGTTGAGATACTCTGTTGAGGTCGCCGAGCATTCGTCCTAGATCTTCCAGCGACTCCGCCATGTCCACAATGTCGTCGGCAAATCGAAGGTGAGTGATGTATTCGCCATTGATGTTGATGCCAAATCCTCGCCATTCCAAGAGTTTGAAGGCGTCCTCTATGGTGGTCGTAAACAGTTTCGGAGAAATGACGTCTCCCTGTCTTACTCCTCTTTTTATGGAGATCGCCTTCGTGCACTACCCTTGTACACGGACTGACATGGTGGCGTTATTATACAAGCACTTCAACACTTCGATGTACCGATAGTCAATGCGGCATCGCTGGAGAGATCTAAGAACCGCCCAAGTCTCGATCGAATCGAAGGCTTTCTCATAGTCCACAAACGCCAAGCATAGTGGCCGATTATACTCCTCGGTCTTCTGTATAATCTGCCGCAGCGTATGTATGTGGTCTATGGTACTAAAGCCTTTCCGGAAACCGGCTTGTTCGGGAGGCTGGAAGTCATCAAGCCTGCGTTCGAGACGATTCGTGATGACTCTCGAAAACAACTTGTAAACATGGCTCAGCAGTGTGATGGGCCAATAGTAAAGATGGAGATAAAAGGATATCACATTATTATTAGACAAGCATCGCTAATTTGTGATAAGCTTAGGATCTCACGGGATTTAGACAAGCATCGCTAAGCCATAGGTCACCAGTTAGGGCCGTAAGAATCAGACAAGCAACGCTGAACTTACGTAAAACTGAATTTTAATTTCAGTGAATCGATCACAAGTTTCATGTGTATCTATCTATCTATCTATCTATAACCTCACGCCAGATCCCTTGCGGGGTAGGCAGAGAGTACAGAGTTCCAACAGGTTCTTTCCTTACATACCTCTCTGGCTTCCTCGACTCTCATAGTTCGTCTCATACACGCTCGCCGGTTACGGAGACTCTTGACTTTTCCATCAGATAAGACTCGGTTTATTTGGTCGTGGTAAGATAGTCTAGGTCTTCCCCGGTACCTGCATCCTTCCACTTTCACATTGTATATCTGTTTTGTCATTCTTTCCTCTGGCATTCTTTCTATATGCCCGAACCAACGGAGCATGCCCTTTCTCATCTTTACACCGATACTATCTTTCATACCTACTCGCTGTCTTACTATGCTGTTGCTAATGCGGTCGGTCAGCTTCACTCCGCACATCTTCCGCAGAGCTCGCATTTCTACCGCATTTATCCTACTTTCATTCTCCTTCTTACATACCCAGCTCTCGCTACCATATAACAGCGTTGGGACAAGAACTCCGTTATGTATGGCCAGCTGCGCCTTATGGCTTAAGTGCCGGCTCCCGAGTAGCTTTCCCATCGCACCATTCACTCTGTTCCCTGCACTCACTCTTCTCTCTATGTCAGCGGTGTATTTCCCATCCTTACTGAAGGCGCATCCAAGATATACAAACTCATTCACTTGCTCCAGCACATCGTTACCAACCACAATCCTTACATTCTTACATTCGTTCTGGTTTCTTCCCTTTCAAAAACCATAATCTTGGTTTTCTTCACATTCAAGTGTAAGCCATTGATCATGCAGTCGTCTTTCATAACTGTGACTAGTGTTTGCAGATCAGTGGCTGTTGGCGCTATTAAAACCGCGTCATCTGCATAAAGTAGATGGTTTACCACTAAGTCACCCATTTGTACACCTTCATTCATCACTTTCAGTCTTTGAAGACTTTTGTCCAGATATATTATAAACAGTCTAGCGGACAACACGCAACCCTGCTTGATGCCGATTTTAACGTCAAACCAGGGTGACCTGTTACCACCCACCCGTACGCATGCCTTGCAGTCCACATAAGTGGACTGGACGGCTCGCAACAGAGTGCCATCTATACCATACTCTGGCAAAATGTCCCAAAGTCTCTTTCGCACAACTCTGTCAAATGCCTTCTCCAGATCTACAAAACCGCAGAAAACCTTCCGGCCCACTGCCAGATGCTTCTCTACGATGTTGCGGAGTGAGAAGACTTGATCCGAACATCCTCTTCCAGACCTGAAACCCCCTTGTGCCTCGCACAACATTCCATCGGACTTCACGCGCATTCTCCGTTCAATAATTTTACCGTACACCTTGGCTGCCAAGCTGATCAAACTGATGGCTCTGTAATTGGCGCAGTCATATTGTGAACCCTTGCCTTTATACAAGGGTACTATGACTGCGCGGCGCCAATCTGTAGGGACTCTACCGGTCCTCCAGCAAAGGTTTGCAAGGGCCCGGAAAGCGTCCCGGACGCAAGTTCCACCATATTTGATCATCTCGGCAGATATCATGTCTACTCCCGCAGCTTTACCGTTTTTCATACTTCCTATCGCCCATTCAACTTCTTCCATAGTGATGTCCTCCGTTGATTCTGGTGCCGCAATCTCGCCTTTAGGCACGTCTGCGCCATCAGCATCCGGGTCATCTCCATACATTTCTCCAAAATATTCACTCCACCGGTTTAGCACAGCTTGTGTGTCTGCAAGAATGTCACCATCTTTAGATTTTATCCTTTCCATTCTGGAGCCTGACGAATCACCTCGAGCCTTTCTCACCTTGCTCCAAAAGAGTTTGGTGTTGTTCTCGAAGTTCTTCGCCAGCCTCTCCTCCTCAATCATACTGGCTCTTTCACGCTTTTCTTTCACTAAAGTTTTAGTGGCATTCTTGCATTGCCGGTATATTTCTTTCTTCATCTCTGTCATACTGGCATTCAGGTTCAAAGAAGATACATAGTCCTGCCACGCTTTCTTCTTACTTTCTACGGAGCTTTGCAACTCCGCATCCCACCATGCATCACCTTTTGCTGTAATATGCTTCTTTGAGCAACCACATACTTCTTTCGCGGATTCCACCAAACTCTCTTTCAGGCTATTCCAGCATTCATCTACATTTGAGTCCGAAGAGCCTGCTGTCAAAAGCTTGTCCCGGACTCTGTCTTCATACATTCTCCTCACGCTCTCATCTTGCAACTTTTCAACCTTTAATCTTTCAAGGTCTCCGAAGGGGATACGCTCTCGCCAGTGCCTCCACTTCCTGAACAGACCACTAAACCGCGCAACTACGAGATAGTGGTCTGATTCCAGAGTGGGGCCTCTATACGCACGCGTATCTTGTAGTTTGCTTCGGAGACGGTTATCAACCAGGATCAGATCTATCATGCTTTTTTGTTCATTCCTTCTCCACGTATACATATGTATGTCCTTATGCTGGAATATCGTATTAGACACAAGGAGACCCCTTTCCAAACAAACATCTACAATGAGCTTACCTGCATCATTCACTCTCTTATCACCATAAGGACCCAGAGCAGCGTCGCAAGTTTGCCGCCTGGTTCCTACCCATCCGTTCAGATCGCCACACAGAATCACCTTTTCGTTAGCCTCAGCCAAATCCAGAACTTCCCTGACATTATCCCAAAACTTCTCAAGGTCCTGGGGTGTCGACGAGCTTACGGGAGCATACGCTGCGACCAAAAATACTCTAGTGACACCCAGTTTTAAACGGACCCAGAGAAGTCTCGCATCGCACAGGCCATAATCTCTCACTCCAGAGGCCAGGCGACGGGACAGCAAGATACCCACCCCCATGCTGGCACGACTGCTCTGCGGTACACCAGACCACAGAGCCATCGTTCCATCAGGCAGATCACAGGTTTCACTGCCCCTCCGCTTAGTCTCTGTTACACACAGAGCATCCAGGCGTCTCTCTTTCATTACATCAATCACCTCATGCATCTTATCTTCCATACCACCTCTTACATTCCAAGTGCCTATTCGGCACTCTGCACCCCACGACTCGCCAGTTCGGGCCCGGCGTGATGGGTGGCGGCCCCCATCGCCGCTTCCACCTATATTCGTACCGACGGGGGCGGGCCGGTACGCGTCGCCTCGGGGGGACGCCCTAGCCCGCACTGCGGTACGTCTTCGGTCCAAGATTGCAGCCATAATGACTGGATGTGTATATTATTGAAAGACATTATTGAACCGATTACACGGTTTATAATAAACGTTTTTCTGCCTATAAGGTTTAAAAATAATTTAAATTTGTAAACATATTTTTAATTTGTATTTTTTATTATTTTTGTGATATTTTTTATTGTATTTTTTTGTTTTCTTTTGTGTGTAATTTTTATAGTATTATTTTTTAATGTTATATTTTACAGTTATGAAAATAATAAGTATTTAAAATAATTCAAATGCAAATTATTCCGAAAGATATTGGATATTGCTCCGCGTTATGACGACAACGAAGATTTATTAAGAGAATTAGAAGCAACAATAGATATGAAATATGAAAACATTTGGTTTAAAAACAGCTCCCGCAACATTCCAACGTGCAATGGATAACATACTTAGAGGTTTACAGGGTGTCCATTGTTTAGTTTATTTAGATGATATCATTATACTCTCAAGTAGTTTAGAAGAACATTTGGAACAATTAGAAGAAGTTTTTGATAGATTTAGGCAAACAAATGTAAAAGTTACATTAGACAAATGTGAATCTGAGAAAATTATTACAATTTACTACGAGTATTGCGTCGGGCATTCTAACTCCTGATTGAAATTCTAAAAAATTTAATATGGCTTTACCATTTTTAAGATTTGTCGGAATTTTAACGCGAGTCTCTGAACGCGGTGACAATTTAATTTCATAAGGTTTTCTATGTAGAAATGAATATATATCAGGCAATAATAAAACTGTAGATTATAGGTATAAAACGGTAAATTTTTAGACCTATCCTATTTAAAAATATAGCTTTGCATTATACAAATGCACTTCAAAAGGACTGTACAGTAGAATTTGCAGAATCTCATAAATTTCGGTGCTAGGAATATTATTCACGGTGTACCAGCATAGCGCGGTCTACACTAACTCGTAGCAGCTACGGATATGCTACGAGACGGAAATGTAGCTTTATTGTTATTAAACTTGGTGTTAATATAATGTTGGGGCAAGTAGAAAGGAAACACATTTTCACGCTAATTGAGATCTAGATAATACGGATATTTTTTAAACTTGATCTCTCTCGTAATATATTGTTATAGCGTTGATGTAGCTATCACCGAAGTTAAGCAGCGTTTATCAAGGTCAGTCTGCGATGGGAGGCTGATTATGTCATTTCTACTTTTGAACGCCTCTGTGCTTCAAAAGATTTGCTAGGTTGTTTAAACTGTTGGTGTCGGTAACTATTTAAATGGTAGTGGTAATGCCAAATTGGAAGCCTTATGAACAGCTTGATAAGTTACAACATTAAGTGCCAAAATCCGGCCTCCATCAAATCACACAGGGTCGACGTGTTGAAGTTAATCTATCTATCTATCTATCTATAACCTCACGCCAGATCCCTTGCGGGGTAGGCAGAGAGTTCCAACAGGTTCTTTCCTTACATACCTCTCTGGCTTCCTCGACTCTCATAGTTCGTCTCATACACGCTCGCCGGTTACGGAGACTCTTGACTTTTCCATCAGATAAGACTCGGTTTATTTGGTCGTGGTAAGATAGTCTAGGTCTTCCCCGGTACCTGCATCCTTCCACTTTCACATTGTATATCTGTTTTGTCATTCTTTCCTCTGGCATTCTTTCTATATGCCCGAACCAACGGAGCATGCCCTTTCTCATCTTTACACCAATACTATCTTTCATACCTACTCGCTGTCTTACTATGCTGTTGCTAATGCGGTTGGTCAGCTTCACTCCGCACATCTTCCGCAGAGCTCGCATTTCTACCGCATTTATCCTACTTTCATTCTCCTTCTTACATACCCAGCTCTCGCTACCATATAACAGCGTTGGGACAAGAACTCCGTTATGTATGGCCAGCTGCGCCTTATGGCTTAAGTGCCGGCTCCCGAGTAGCTTTCCCATCGCACCATTCACTCTGTTCCCTGCACTCACTCTTCTCTCTATGTCAGCGGTGTATTTCCCATCCTTACTGAAGGCGCATCCAAGATATACAAACTCATTCACTTGCTCCAGCACATCGTTACCAACCACAATCCTTGCATTCGTTCTGGTTTCTTCCGTTTCAAAAACCATAATCTTGGTTTTCTTCACATTCAAGTGTAAGCCATTAAGTTATCAATAGTCATTATATTCTATCTCATTCTCACTACTTTTTGATCCCTCCTCGTATATCATTGGCTTGCATTGCATATAGGCCATTAAGCACTGCCATTAATCATACGAATTCCATCAAACTTCCTTTAAATAATGAAACATCATTAAAATAATATTAATCATCATAATAATTAGTAACTGACTGCCTCGTGGGTCTGGTGGCAAAGCACATCGCTTTGGGATCACGAAGTCCTGGGTTCAAATCCTAGGTCGGACAAATGTAGTTTTCAAAAAATTCCCAGTATGAGTCCGGAGTCTGGAATTGTGCCCGGTATATGGCAATAGACTCGCCCCCTGTTACATGGGAACTAACATCTTCAGCGAAACGTGGGTGTACTCAGTACACCTCTGCCGCCCCCTCTAGGCGTACATAGACGTGACGGTGTGTTTTTTTTTATAGCTTATAACATATACTGAGGCGGTGGAGTGGGCAGGCCCTCAAAAAGGTGAACCGCTGACCTGGTGAAGGTGCAGGTAACAGCTAAATGGGTACAGCACAAAGCTGATATTTGTAAGAGGGATTTGTACTGTAGTGGACGTCTATCAGCTGATACGTATGCACGCAACTGAATATATTCTTTTTACGACTATTAAAATAATGGTCCGATGCCTCCTGCATCCAACGACTTCCTGCGATCCTCACAAGATCGTCGGTTCATCTGATAGGCGGCAGTGCCACGCTGCGCTTGCCAATACGTGGTGTCCACTCCAGAATCTTTCTGCCCCAACGCCCGTCCGATCTTAGCGCTATGTAGCCCGACCATTGTCACTTCAGCTTACTAATCCTATGAGTTATGATGGTGACCTTGGTTCTTCTGCGAATCTCCTCATTCCTTATTCGATCATGTAAAGAAACGCCGAGCATTGCTCTTTTCATAGTTCGCTACGCGACCCTGAGCTTAAAAATGTAGCAAGTAAATTTAAAATTTTCCCACAAACTTGCATAACATAATTTTGGAAAGAGAACTTTCGTTTTTGTTTTTAAAGTAGACTTAAATAGGAACCCGTTCAGCATTAATGCACTATAATTAACGCAGCGCAAAGGGAACAGCGTATTGGCATAGTTCCAAACGGTGACTGTAAAATTCTACACGGCAAGTACACAACGGCCATTTAAAGTAAAATAGGAGACATTTTTATGCTTATCGAGAATGCAAGGAGGAGAAACATACCAGATATAACTTGGCTAAGTCATTGGTGGCCTGCGCTACGGCTATTAAACGCAAAGTTTCGGGAAATGCGTTTTTTTGCAGTGGGTTTAGGCACATCTTGAACCTATTTTGAAATCAGTTTCAATAGAAGCAATGATAATTTTCTACCATATTAAAAACTTACTGGTATGAAAATGTTTTACTACACTAATATAATAAATGTGTCAACTATCTATATGAATACGCCAGGTATCATTCTCATTTTTTTTAAATCAGTATATATTAAAAAATTTGGTGAATATTGTCTAAACCAAATTATTAGAGACATATTCAAAAACAATAGATTTCATGCGAAAAAAAAGTGTGCAAGCGATTTAAAAATCTGAGAATGCTAAGTAACTTACGTTGCTGACCATACAAAAGGCATTTCAAAAGGTTCTTTCCTTACAGACTACTCTGGCTTTATGCATTTTCATAGATCGACTTATACACGCTGGCTGCTTACGGAGACCCTTGACTTGCCCTTCCGATAAGCCACGGTCTGTCTGTCATTCTATATCATATAAAGTGAAACACAATTTGAACATTAGGAAAACACATAACTAGCGTGATTACGGGTAAAATTGCCGAATAATTTGGCAATTATGCTAATGGATGCTAAAATACAAGCGTGATTTAGGTCGAGAGCCTAGTGATGTGCAATATTGTGTTATTCTCGATTCGAGTTAGCTCGTATTTGAATGCAATTTTATCCACAACTCTCACTTTTCTTTTTACGTAGGGCTAAAAAGACATTGAAGAAGGAAAGAACCTGTTGGAACTCTGTACTCTCTGCCTACCCCGCAAGGGCACTAGCGCGATGATATAGATAACTAGATAGAAATATATTTTAAAAACTAAGTATACGAGTACTTTACTTTAGCGAAAGAAGTCATAGCCTAGTGGTAAAACTGTTGGACTGCAAAGTCAGAGGTCTCAATTTAAACCCAAGCATGCACCTCTGCTTTTTCGAAAGCATGTGCGTATTAAAAATATACTATCACTTGTTTTAACGGTGAAGGAGGAAACTTCTTGCCAAAGAGCTTCTAAAAGGTGTGTGAAGTTCGCCAACCCGCACTGGGTCAGCGTGGTGTTCTATGGCCAAAACCCACTTTGTTTGAGAAGAGGCCCGTGTTTAACAGTGGGACAGTTTCTTAACAGGGCTAATATGATTATACTTTACTTCACCTTCTTTTTGACTTATGAGTATAACGCGTATGAGTATAGTGCGGCATCGTGTTCATTCAATAGATACAGGGTTCATTCAATAGATTCATATACTCTTGTATATGTACGGTCTGCGTAGGTACTTAACGCACACCTATGTCCCTTTATGTTGGGTATTCATCATGACCTAAAATATAATGACCCCATACTATGTTTTTTTTTTTTTTTTTTTTCAAACGTAGTCCCACACTAGGATTTATTCCTGTGTCGTGGGTGCGTTTACAAACATGAAAATTCACATACACAAATACCCAGACCGGAACAAATAATTGTGGATCACACAAAGATTTGTCCCGTGCGGGACTCGAACCCGCGACTATTAGGCGCAGTGGGCATAGCGGCTTAAGGTCTTAACCACTGCGCTAAATCGTCCGTCAAAGTACTTGAGTATGTGCCAGAATTGATATATACCATAAAAGTTTTATTGATTTCAATGTTTACTTTCCTTAAAAAGATTAGAGCAATTTCTTTTTGGGTAGAAAGCTGTGTTCTTGAAACCACAGACATATTTTTCGTGGTTTATCGATATGTACTTGAGTTAGCATTTCAGGTCTTCGCCCGCAACTAACCTACCAAGCACAGCCCGACTGTCAATAAACCAGGTGTCTGTGATTAGTCATCTTGATTGATGTCGGTTGGAACGCTACACGACATCTCGAAATCAAACTGTAATCCGAAGACTGAAAGAAGGCATATTATGAAGTTGAAACTACTAAGGCAGTCCCAAACTGTAAAAAAAATATGCGGTCGGGGGATCCCCGTCATGAACGAAGCTCTAATTAGACAATGTAGTTCGCTTAGTAAGTACATTCGAATGTCCTAGATTTCCTTTTTGTGGAAGGTAATTTGTACGACTTGTCAAACTTTTATTTTAACTTTCTTGTTGATAGGTACAAGTATAGCTTCCTTCTTCCATGCAGGTACATCCTAACGGGGTTGCGTAGAATGGTTGCAACTTTTTATGTGAGTTATACTTTATCACTTTGTATTTATACATAATATTTTATGAGATTATGGTGTAATTTATACTATAAAGTGAAAAGATTTGTTTGTTTGAAACAAAGGACCCGATTTTAATGATTCTTTTTCTATTAGAAACTTAAATTATCCAGAAATTCGGTCGGGCCGGTTGCGAAGTCACAGGAAACCGTAAGTATTCAATAAGTAGAAATGTTGCACATATACAAGGTGTATCGTAAATAACGCAAGACCTCAGACACCTCATTTAGATAATTGCTTCACAAATTTAATACTAAAAACAAATTTCCAAATATAAGTTTTTCACCCCTATTTACCCCAATTAACAATGAAAATTGTATGTGAACAATATGTGCGTATTGAGAAATATGTTTTTAAAATGCATTTGAAATCTCCGTATCGCTTTAAATCAAGAATGACTTAAGTCTGTTATAGCGCACTGAAGGAGTAACGGCATTTTTTTTAAATTAAAAAAAATATAAGAGGCACTAATAATTGTTGGAATCAAATGCAGTGACCGATTTTCAACAAACTACTTCCAGGTCTTGCGTTCACTATGTTACACCTTGTATAGTTATCAAAAATACACTTTTGCTGCAAATTACCTACGTCTATTAACCTTTATGATTATTATAAAGCTTTATCATAATTGTTTTTTTTTTATGATTAAAGCCAAACCAAAAAACGTTTATCAAAAACACACTGAAAACGTAAAATATAAAAAACGATAAACACGTTTCTAGCCTTTTCACTTGCCACTCAATTATTCAACGTGCTCCCTTCGTTCCCAACACCCACTTTGTATCGACCCTACATCCCTCGACCGGGCTTTGACCAGTGGCATATCAAATGAGATGCGAGAAATCAATTTTAGGGTCCGGCGAGAACCCTTTTGAGAAATACATAAAATAATAGTCCGCTGAAGGTATGAAAGATCTTTGGAAAATTTGATTGGTCAGTTGAAGGAGAAAGAACGGCAGAAGGATATCTTCCATCTCAGGGCGTGCTTTGTGTTGTTTTATGCCAAAATAGTGGGAAGATATTTTGACCTTTCTTCATCACCCGGGAGGCGTCTAACAGGACAAAGGCTTCGACCTTTCTTCGGTGTTTTTTTGGTTTGTGATATTGTACTGCACTAAATATTTTAACTAAGCTTAAATAAGCCTAATTAAGGAGTGCAGTATCAGTAAGAATAGGAAATACACCGCTGACATAGAGAAAAGAGTGAATAGTGCGATGGGAAAGCTACTTGGAAGCCGGCACTTAAGCCAAAAGGCATAGCTGGCTATACATAATGGAGTGCTTGCCCTAACGCTGTTATATGGCAGTGAGAGTTGGTTATGTAAGAAGGAGAATGAAAACAGGATAAATGCAGTCGAAATGTGAGCTCTGCAGACGATTTGCGGAGCGGAGCTATCCGGAAATTTTCCGCTGCTGTTAAGCTGACCGACCGTATTCGCAACAGAGTAGTAAGAAAGCGCAGGTATCAAAAATAGAATTCTTTCATCTGATATTACTTTTATGTCCCCGAACCAGCGAAGTATACTCTTTAAGTTTAAAGATAATATCGGATGAAAGAATGTTAAAACAGATATACAATGCGAAAATGGAAGGGATACTGAGAAAGATCTAGACTATCTCACCATGACCAAATAGGCCATGTCTTGTCTGAAGAGCAAGTCAAGAGTCTTCGTAACCGGTGACCGTGTATGAGACGAACTATGAGAGTCAGGGAGGACTGTAAGGAAGAAACCTGTTGGACTCTCGTACAGAGAGTAATGCCTACCCCGCAAGGGATCTGGCATGTTGATATAGATAGAGATAGATAGAATTAAGGAGTGCCTACCACCAGTTTTGATCATTTACGTATTTCATCATCAGCCGATGTCCACTGCATGACAAAAGCCTTGCCCACGATGACAGGCTTTGTGCTGTAAGCACCGAGCTTTGGCCCACGACCTTCATCAGGCTCTTTCCTTACATACCTCTCTGGCTTCCTCTACTCTCATAGTTCGTCTCATACACGCTCGCCGGTTACGGAGACTCCTGACTTGTCCTTCAGATAAGACCCGGCATATTTGGTCATGGTAAGATAGTCTAAGTCTTCCCCGGTACCTACATCCTTCCACTTTCGCATTGTATATCAGTTTTGTCATTCTTTCTTCGGACATTCTTTCTATATGCCCGAACCAACGGAGCATACCCTTTCTCATCTTTACACCGATAATCTCTTTCATACCTATTTGCTTTCTTACTACGCTGTTGCGAATACGGTCGGTCAGCTTCACAGAACGCAGAGCTCGCATTTCTACCGCATTTATCTTACTTTCATTCTCCTTCTTACATACCCAGCTCTCGCTGCTATATAACAGCGTTGGGACAAGCACTCCATTATGTATGGCCAGCTGCGCCTTTCGGCTTAAGTGCTGGCTCCCAAATAGCTTTCCCATCGCGCCATTCACTCTGTTCCCTGCACTCACTCTTCTCTCTATGTCAGCGGTGTATTTTCCATCCTTACTGAATGCGCATCGAAGATATACAAACTCATTCACTTGCCCGTACCTAATTATATTAAGTCTTATTTCTCTTATTACCTAAGTGCCATAGATAAGAAGATAAATTGGCATGTTTCTTAAAATATATCCATTCCCAATGAGCGTTCATTGGTTTAATGCACTAATTGATTGGCAAACAGACTTGACAAATTAACAGCTTATTGCCCATAGTGACGCGATCGCTGTTTTATAGACACAATAACTCATTCAATGCCAATATTTTTAAAATACACATATCTTTTTCTGAATAGGTATAAGTTCATTTGAATTCTGTATTGATTATCTTCTTTCATAGAGATTAAAATGAACCAGCAGGCATTTACTTCTTGCTGGTTCAAAAATATAAATAATTTTAATTTAAAATTAAAAACAAGATTTTATAGCAATCAACGAAGATATCTTGCTTAGAGGAGGAGTTCCTTAAAAAAACTATCTTCTTTCCGGCTCCATCATCGGACCACACACACCCCGGACACCATTTGGGTCTAAAGTAAGTGTCAACTGTTAAGGGAACGCGACGAGAGTGAAATTGAAATTAAAAAAATCGTTACCAAAAACTCACAATTAAAAAGCGAGCTATCTGAACTTCATATTCAGTACATGGATGTGCTTGACCAACGGGATCAACTACAAACTGTTGTTTCTAGTTTTAAGGAATGTACCTACACCCATGTAAGGGCTCTGAATCGCATTTCTGAGCTGGAAAGTAGCCTTTGTGAGGCTCAGAAATCAATAAATAACTTAGAACAACTAAAAGAGTCTCACGAGGCCCTTTCCACTCAGAGTCTTTTCAATGAATTATTAGGTTGTAAAACTCAGCCCAATAGTGAGAGTTGTACTGTTATTGACTTGACATCTGAAAATGATTATAAAATAAACCATATAAAACTGAGCAGTCGTAGAAGAATAAAAAAATACTTAAAATTAACCAATATAATAAAGAAAACTAAAAGGCTTTTAAAGGTACAAAATTCTTGCCAAAAACTCAATGTTTTTAGAAAAGATAGAGTGAATATCCTAGGTAACCTTAAGGCATTAGACTCTGAGCTTGCTCATAGTCACTGTGTGTATGACACTGAGGTAAATGAATTGCAGACTGAAATCTTTCATCTGCAGTCTGAACTTAGGAAAATGACCTCAAGGTATGAAGATGCTCAAAAGCAGATCAAAGAGCATATCAGAGCTACTGATGAGATCCTAAAAATGGGGACATACAACCTTGAGCGGTTTGAATCTCTTACAGCAAGCTGTGCTATCCCACCCACCCCAATCGATACCCCCTCATTGGACACATTATTATCTGATTGCTCTATTAATGTAATGCAAGTAAATAATAGTGCTAGCTCTTACCTAAATAACCCTGTTAGCCAACCGGCCACAAAAACATGCAAAAAACCTACATATCCACAAAAGTCTGTAATTGTTTTTTCAGATAAAATAGGCCAAGACTTAGGTTCCTTATTATCTAGGCATTTAGATCAGAAAGTAACTAATTTCTGTTCACCTGGGGCCAGTTTAAATCACTTGATTGATAATATTAGTCAAGCTAATTTAGACAAGGACACAACCACTGTTATATTTTATGGTGATAGTTTATCAGTTAAGAGGAAGGACCTGACTAGGGGTATTGAAAAATTATTAGAGCTGCATTCTAAATTAAATTGTAAATTTGTATTCTGTGCCTTGCCATATGCCAGTAACTTAACCACTCAGCAAAACAGGCACATTTATGACATGAATTTATATATTTACAACATAACACACCGTCATAGTGACGCCATTTTTTATTTTGATATAAATAAATTCATTAGCAAGTTTAGGCTGACAGAAGATACTATGTATCTGCCCTTTACAACTAAACGACAGTTGGCTACATTGTTAGCATTTAATATACAAAAAAATTACGCGGTTATATGCAATATAAACCAAAATAAAATGATTGATACTGGCAGCAACATTAGGTTGTGTGACCATAGTTTAAACTAGTAAATGCGACAACAGCTAAGTCAATAGAATTAAATATTTTTCATCAGAATATGCAAGGTTTAGCTGGCAAAGATCTCGAGATAGAATTATTTCTTAGGAAATACAACGTCCATTTATTCTGTGTTACTGAACATTGGCTGAAATCTCATGAAATAATCAAATATCAAAGTCAGTACACAGTGTTGAGTGCGTTCACAAGAAAAACAGCCATACGCGGAGGGTCTCTAATATTAGTCGCCAACGACATCAAGTGTAAAGAGCGCAAGGACATTATGGGTCTTTCTATTGAACGCATTGTTGAGATATCTTGTGTCGAACTGGATAGTTATGTTGTAGCATGCGTTTACCGACCGCCCTCAGGTGATTTTAATACATTTGAAAACGTTATGGAAGAGGTGTTAAAAAAAATTTCTGGTATTAAAAAGCAAAGCATTATATGTGGTGACTTCAATGTCAATCTAATCGAAAAGTCATCCATTAGCTGTAGACTAATTACTCTTTTTAAATCTTTTAATCTAGTATGCTTGTTTAATGAACCGACTAGAATCACTGCTACGTCTGCTACCTGTTTAGATAATGTGTTTTGCGACTGTGAAGTGTTTGATAAATTAATTATAAACGCTTTGCCCTCAGATCATAGTGGTTTGTTGGTGTCAGTACCCAGCCACCTTATACCTAAGTTATGTAAAGTTACTTGTAGGCCGATATCAGATCGACGTATAAACTGTTTTAGGGATAAAGTTTACAATCGCATATCTAATATGGATTGGTTACATAATGATCCCAATTACCTATATCAAAACCTTTTTGATACCATGAAATCAGAATTCGATAATATATTTAAAATAAAATCATTTTCAACGGCCAAGAAAGCAAAGTTTAGTGATTGGGCTACTGTAGGAATTCATAAAAGTAGAGCTAAGATGTATGAACTGTATGATACGAAAACATATAATCAAAACCCAGCTTTCTTGGAATATGTTAAAAACTACTCGAAGACTTTTAGGAAGGTGTGTACTGCAGCAAAGTCTTTATATTATAGCAATATGATCAAAAGGTCATCAAATAAGATCAAAACCACATGGGGTATAATTAACAGTGTATCTGGGAGAACTCAACCACGCGATGATCTTATTGAACTTGTAATTAATGATAACATCTTAACAGATGATTTCGATATTGCGCAGGCTTTTACTAAATTTTTTAGTGAAATTCCAGTTCATACTACTGGCTCTTTGAACTCCTCTTCCCGAAAAGCTGAACTAATATTAAAAATCAGTGTAAAAGAATGCAATGTCTTGTTTGAATTTGAATATGTGACCCCGACAGACATAATCTTAACCTTTAAGTCGTTAAACATTAAAAACACTGTCGACTTCTGGGGTATATCATTAAAAATACTAGATAGCATAGTAATGGCTATAGCACCTGCGCTGGCGACGATATTTAATAAATGTGTAGAGAAGGGTAGGTTCCCCGACTTAATGAAACTTAGTAAAGTTGTACCGATTTTTAAATCAGGGATAAAAAGCGAGCCTTCCAATTTTAGACCGATTTCCATCTTGCCGGCCTTGAGTAAAATTTATGAAAAGATCCTACTCAATCAATTGCTTAACCACTTTAATGAGAATAAGCTGTTACACGGTGATCAATATGGTTTTACTAAGGGACGTTCAACCACAGACGCGGGAGTAGGTCTGCTTCAGCAAATTTACGGTGCCTGGGAGGCATCGCAGAATGCAATTGGTGTATTCTGTGATCTCTCTAAGGCATTCGACTGTGTTGAGCATGCAACCCTTATTAAAAAGCTAAGGCATTACGGTATTAAAAACACTGCCCTTAATTTATTAGCTTCATACTTAGGTGAAAGGTCTCAATGTGTTGAGATTAACGGGGTCAAGTCTCAGGAAGTTAATATTTCAATTGGTGTTCCACAGGGCTCCATCTTAGGACCCTTTCTCTTTTTAGTATATATTAATGACCTGCCGAACTTTGTCCGTGATGTCTGTGACATTGTACTATTCGCAGATGATACCTCATTGATCTTCAAAGTTGACAGAGCTAAGCTTAATTTTGACGATGTGAATGGTGCTCTTTCACGGATATCAAATTGGTTCGAAATAAACAATCTATTGCTTAATTCACTCAAGACAAAGTGTATTAAATTTACTATGCCCAATGTAAAAGTTAATGCTACGAATATTCTTATTAATGGCACAAAGCTGGACCTCGTGAACTCCACTGTCTTTCTAGGCATTACCCTAGACTCCAAACTCCAATGGGGGGCCCATATCTCATCACTTGCGGGTAAACTTAGCTCCGCTGCTTATGCAGTGTGGAAAGTACGGCAACTTACGGATGTGGATACGGCACGTCTAGTTTATTTTAGTTACTTCCATAGCATTATGTCTTATGGTATCCTACTGTGGGGTAACGCTGCTGACGTGGAAAATGTATTCATACTGCAAAAAAGAGCTATCCGTGCCATTTATGATCTTGGACCTAGGGCTTCCCTCAGAGAACTTTTTAAAGAGATCAACATTCTCACGGTCGCTTCACAGTATATATACGACAACATAGTGTACATACGTAGGAATATCCATTTATTTAATAAAGTGAGTGACGTTCATAAATTAAATACTAGAAATAAACATAAACTGGTATTACCAATTGTTAGGCTTAAAAAAGTATTTACTTCCTTCGTAGGAGTCGGTATTCGCTGCTTCAATAAGATACCAAAGCCCATGTTAGAGTTGCCACTTGACAGATTTAAAAAGTATATTAAATCTTCACTAATGAGTAAAGGATATTATACACTAAATGATTTTTTAAATGATAAAAATGCCTTTACACAAATTAACTGAAATCTAGAAGAATTTAATGTTAAGTGCAGCGTGTCCTGCCTAGCGAGCGTTCATTGATTTTAAATATTATTCTCGAACGATGTTGACAGGGTCGTGGATTGGTCATGCTCACTAAAATGTCTTTGCTAGTGGCGGCTCTGTGGAGCGGGTCATTCTTTTCCCTCTAAAATGGTTGAGGAGAGTGATGGCTGCTTCTCAGGTCATACTCGTGAACGGGTGCTGCTGGTGGGGACTGGTCCGTCCCCTGCCCTTTGTCTGACTGAACGTGTACCATAATGCTGTTAAATTTTGTCTCGTTCGGCATCACACTGGAGCTATGACCAGTTGTTTTGTACGCGCTCTTTACATATTTTATAGTAACACTTTCTCTTACTATTATTATTATGCTTTTTATTATATACCTCTACAACATCTCTATTTTGTAAATGAGAGGACTATGTAGACACTGACCAATATCATGAATCTAAGTACACTTATGATTAATCTATACTTAAGCACATCTATTTAGCTCGTTCTGCATTGTTCTCCCATACTCCATAAATGCAATGTATACAAAAAGAATTGTAAACCTCATTTTTTAAAAAAGAGTAACCGTGGAGTTTCTTGCCCTTCTTCTCCACAGGAATGACTTTCCGAACGGGTGGTAGAGTCTTAAGTAATAATAATTTTCTCTTTTTGACTATTCATAAGTGCCTTTTGGTCTACATGAATAAAAAACTTTTGATTTTGATTTTGATTTTTGAGTAATCCTCAAAACAAATCCAACGAACCCAAAAACGGCGGAGTTTTATTGAGTAGTTGGGTGGTTCCATTGGCCACCTTTCGGTTTCATGTAAATTTTCTATCGATAAATTCCCAGTATCAGTCTGGAGTCTGGAATTGTGGCCGGTATATGGCAATAGGCTCGACCCTATTATATGGGGCCTAACACCGTCGGCAAAAAGTGGGTGCACACAGTACACTTTTGCCACTCCCACTTGGGGGATATACGCCTGAGGGGGTTTACTTATTTTATTATAATAAACGATTGCCAAAAATTCTACTCGACTTAAAACTTAAACCTAATATTGTCTGAATTAGGGATCGAATTCAGGATATCGTGATCGCTAATACACTACGCATCAACGAGGCATTTCAAATCTGTGTTCACTACTGCAATATTACCAAAAGATAATATTATCGTATTTCGTGATTTTATGGTAGGCCTCAAATACCCAGTGACCGAAATAAACAATTATCGTGAACTCTTGCGCTAAGTTTGCTGTGTAATGCGCAGTTCATTACTTACTGCGGACGCAACATGAATTGAGATTGATCGCATAACAAAGGAAAAGTATTTTAATTATTAAATACCTACGCCTAGGCCTATGCGTCAAACGACCTATAAACTTATCGATATATCAATCTATCTCTATCTATTTATCTATGTCATCGCACCAGATCCCTTGCGGGGTAGGCATTGAGTACAGAGTTCTAACAGGTTATTTCTATACATACCTCTCTGGCTTCCTTCACTCTTATAGTTCATCTCATACACGCTCGCCGGGTACGGAGACTCTAGACTTGTCCTTCAGATAAGACAAAATCTACTTGGTCGTGGTAAGATAGTTCTTTAACTAGGAGGAAAGACTTTTCTTTCCCCTTAAAATCAATTACATACCCTTACCGTGCTTTGGAAGGCACGTTAAGCCGTTGGTCCCGGTTATCACTTAATGTGGTAGTCGTTAAGCTGAGTTCGAAGCCATATAGGCGGCTTGATAAGTTTAAACAGCAGGTGGCCACAAACCTACCCCCACCAATCCGCACTGGGTCCGCGTGTGAGAGAAGGCCTTTGCCCAGCAGTGGACTGTCCCACTGCTGGGCAGAGGCCGTCTCTCAAATAGATATTATTATACATATACTTAATTTTCGTATATGTAAAAAAATGCGATCGGCGATGGAGACACCACCACGACTATATTAACGCCGTTACAACCCTTCCAAAAAGCGTCGTAGTATATCAACTCATATACTTGCGCTCACGCATATAAACACGTACACACACACACACAAACTCCTTTTTTTAAATTGTTGTTAGATGTAAGTATACAATGACTATTTCATACTCAAGTTAGCTTCTGTTTCTTCTTCTTTAAGTTATGGCTTCGCACTAATTTTAAGTGTATTTTGCCAGTGTCCAGTGAGATGCATAATCGTGTCTGTTTAAATTAATTCGACTCCCCGATGAACTTGATGACAACATACCAATTGCGACGGCCGTTTTGAGGGAAATCAAAAAGGCACGTTTTATCACTTTTAAGAACTTACGCACATATAAGAATACGTAATGGTTAATACTCCACCAACATTACACATTATTATTCGAAATAGCACAAGTTTTGGAAACTACGACAAATTGACAATATCACTCTTTGACTTTCCGCCAAAAAAACTCTAAGTTGGCTTTTGTTGGAAGGCTGCGCATTTTTCTGAAGGTATTCTTCTTTTGTTTTCCCCTTAATAACGACGTCATATTGTAAGAAGAAATGAGCTAACAATATTCCAAGCATACATGATTCCCCAAGATAATATCGTACATGAATCCCGCAGGCCAAATTAATTACGCTCAATGTTTTTTACGTAGCCCCACACTAAGATTTATTCCTGTATCGCGGGAGCGTTTACAAACATGAGAATTCACATACACAAATACCCAGACCGGAACAAATCATTCTGGATCACATAAAGATTTGTCAATGGAATCAAACCCGTGACTATTAGACACAATGGGCGGAGCGGCTTAAGCTCTTAACCACTGCGCTAAATCGTCCGTCAACAATTCATTACTTAACAAGTGCTCGAATCGGTTCATGCTATCGAAAACGGTAAAAGAAATTTTCTCGTTTTTTATTTATTCTCGGATTGATTGATTGTGTAAGTGCGAACACTCATGCTTTAATAAATCTTGTCATAACTCATGCTGAGTACCGACCTTTCTCCCCGACGCTTTGTTTACATTACCATATTTATAATTATGTACTGTTCGTGGGATGTACAAGAGTGTCGGTTATTTGTGTTTGTGTAAAAGGGTTCTTTTTATTTTGCATTAAGTTATTCAAAAATGAGAATATCGAATGTGACTACATCCAGAATTTATTTATTTATTTACTAAAGAAGCTACATCTTCAACTTAACACTAAGCATTTAAAATAAAAAATGCAATAGTAATAAGTCAAAGTGTTTAATCACTACAGGTGTATACAACATTATTTAAAAAATAAAATTGGTCATCAAGTTAAAGATAATAAAAAGTACATTAAAAATGACCAAATGTGTAAAATAATAATGTATATGACAATAAAAAAAAAAAGAAGCTGGAAATAGAACTCGATTTTTTCAATTTATAAAATAAAGAACTAATTTAAGTAGGTTTTCGAATGTCAGTGAGATGAAAGATGTCAATATCGTCAGCACAGTTATTCTTTGTCATTTATTGTGTATCTAAAAGTCGGTTTATGCAATCGATTGCACCCCGCATTCTACTATAGATTTGTTTTGTTTCTCGGTAGGGTAAATGTATTCTGACTGAATTACCACTACTTTGGTAGCGATTTCTAACCAAAGAAGGATATTTAAAATTATTTGGCCACATTGGCCATTTTCATATTTGAGTTTCTCTGTATTTCGAAAGGCACGTTAAGCCGTTGGTCCCCGTTACCGTTTAATGTGGTAGTCTTTAAGCCAAGTTGGACGCCTACAGGCGGCTTGATAAGTTCCAACGGCAGATGGTCACAAACCTGCCTCCACCTATCAGAACTGGGTCTGCGTGGTGGAGCATGACCCAATCTTTCACCTAGATTTGTAAAAGAAGGCGTTTGCCCAACGGAGGGCCGGAACAGACTGATGTTATTATATTATTATCATCATATTTATAATCAAACGACCATTAAATCGAAAGTACCAATGAAAAAACTAGTTACATGGATACGTCTGAGAAGTCTATCTATCTATCTTTATAATCATGTCAACCATGCGGAGCAGACAAAGAGTTAGAACATGTTTTGTACAATACTCTCAGGCTTCCTCCACTCTGATAGTTCGTCTCATAGACGCTAGTTATGGAGACTCTTGCTCATCCGATAAGACATGGTATATTTAGTCATTATGAGTTAGTTTAGTATTTCCTAGCTTCCACTATCTCGTGTCTAAAAATATTTATTACCTACTAGTAAAATAGAACGCAAGGCCATTTTTAAACGCGATTAATGCTATCGGCATTGATCGCGATATCGACTGCTTGCAAGTGATTGGTCCTCTTCTGATACATAAAAACGGCATGAAATCTACTTATACAAGTATCTAGATACATAAATATCTACAGTTGTGCCGTGCATGCAGTGATGTTACATTTCACTTTATAGCCACTATTTTGGTAAGAGATTCCATGTGTTGTCGTTACAAACGACTATCCCATTTCAGTTCGGCAACTTTTCTATAGCAAACGCAGTCAAGCACGCTATATGCGCTATACTGTTTCACTGCAGACTAGATGGATGAATAGTATTTGCTGTATAAACTCTTTGCTGGTTTAAATATGGAAGGAGTATTTTACAAATGTAATGGCAAAAGTCAATTGTTTGCTGTTCATGTCAGTTCGTTGTGTGAGATCGATTAAAATGGACGTCTTTCTTTTATCCATTCCACTTCTGAGGGTTTAAAAATACTAACAACAGACGATGTTATTCAAAACTGGGTTTATTTTATAAAAAGCGAAGCGGAAATTTCTTTCCGCTTTGGAATTCCATCAAATCAATATACGATGCAACAAACAAAGTAGTTTTATCCGGTGAAAAAGCGCAGTGCAGCTACTAATCTAGATTTGTAGTGATATTCTACTTCCCTGTTCATCATCATCTCAGCCTATACTTGTCCACTGCTGAACATAGACCTCCCCAATCGCTTTCCAGCGTAACCGGTCCGATGCCACCTGCATCCAACGACTTCCTGCGATTTTCACAAGATCGTCGGTCCATCTGGCAGGTGGTCGTCCCACGCTGCGCTTGCCAATACGTGGTCTCCACTCTAGAATCTTTCTGCCCCAACGCCCGTCCGATCTTCGCGCTATGTGGCCCGCCCATTGCCACTTCAGCTTGCTAATCTTAAGGGCTATGTCGGTGACCTTGGTTCTTCTACGAATCTCCTCATTCCTGATTCGATCACGTAGAGAAACGCCGAGCATAGCTCTCTCCATAGCTCGCTGAGCAACTCTGAGCTTTTTTATGAGACCTATAGTAAGAGACCACGTCTCTGATCCATATATCATCACTGGTAACACACATTGACTAAAAACTTTAGTCTTTAGGCACTGAGGTATTTTGGATGAGAAGATGTTGCGCAGTTTCCCGAACGCTGCCCAGCCGAGTTGGAGTCGTCGATTGACCTCTCTCTCAAAGTTGGACCTACCTAACCGGACTACCTGTCCCAGGTAAATGTATTCGTCGACAACTTCAAGAGTAGAGTTTCCAACGGTGAGTGCGGTGGGTACGACATGGAGGTTAAACATTATTTTGGTTTTGTCCATGTTCATTTTAAGACCCACTTGTTGAGATACTCTGTTGAGGTCGCCGAGCATTCGTCCTAGATCTTCCAGCGACTCCGCCATGACCACAATGTCGTCGGCAAATCGAAGGTGAGTGATGTATTCGCCATTGATGTTGATGCCAAGTCCTCGCCATTCCAAGAGCTTGAAGGCGTCTTCTATAGTGGTCGTAAACAGTTTCGGAGAAATGACGTCTCCCTGTCTTACTCCTCTTTTTATGGAGATCGCCTTCGTGCACTGCCCTTGTACTCGGACTGACATGGTGGCGTTATTATACAAGCACTTCAACACTTCGATGTACCGATAGTCAATGCGGCATCGCTGGAGAGATCTAAGAACCGCCCAAGTCTCGATCGAATCGAAGGCTTTCTCATAGTCCACAAACGCCAAGCATAGTAGCCGATTATACTCCTCGGTCTTCTGTATAATCTGCCGCAGCGTATGTATGTGGTCTATGGTACTAAAGCCTTTCCGGAAACCAGTTTGTTCGGGAGGCTGGAAGTCATCAAGCCTGCGTTCGAGACGATTCGTGATGACTCTCGAAAACAACTTGTACACATGGCTCAGCAGTGTGATGGGCCTATAGTTCTTTAATGAAGTGTTATCACCTTTCTTGAAAAAGAGTACCACCACACCCCTGTTCCATGCTTCCGGCGTTTTTCCTTCGAGCAAGACGGAATTAAACAGCCTCTGAAGGACTTTAAGTACCGGCGATCCGCCCGCTTTCAGAAGCTCTGCGGTAATTCCGTCTTCACCCGGCGCTTTGTTGTTTTTAAGATGTTTGAGAGCCATCCTAATCTCATACAGGCTGATGTCCGGGATATCTTCAGTGTAGTGTCGGATTAGCTTGGCTCTTGGGTCTTTTACCCGGTCAACAACAGGTTCAGCTACTGAGGTATACAACTGCCCGTAGAACCTCTCTATCTCCCTGAGCACCTCTGACCTATTCGACGTTACGCTTCCGTCCTCCGTCTTCAGCTTTGTCAACTGGCTTTGCCCAATAGACGCATTTCTTGCCAACACTTTGGAGCCCTTGTTCTGCTCTATGGTCTCCTCAATACATCTTGTATTGAAGTACATCGTGTCGCAAGGACTTCAATATCTGTCCATTGAGCTGCCTATAGGACTTAGCATCATCGGAGGTTTGGAGTCTCATGGTACGTCTCTCAGCCATAAGGTTTCGGGTGTAGTCAGATAGCTTTTGAGGCCTATTTTTACGGTGGGGCTTAAAATGCTTGGACCCGACCGTATGGACAGTCTCTACCAACCTATTGTTGATTTCGTCCACTGATGCGCTGCTGTCTAGCAATTCGAAGCGGTTTGACAATTCGAGTTGAAAGTTCTCGGGGTTTTGGATATGTGCATTAGAAGGTCGGAGCGTAGACTTCATCAGACGCGATCTTTCCATTTTGACATTAATATTTAATGTGCCTTTGACCACTCAGTGATCACTGCCGGTTTTTACCCTGTGAATCACGGAGACATCATTAAATATTTGTCGCTTGGTGCTCATGATGAAGTCTATCTCATTTTTTGTGAAACCATCAGGGCTCATCCAGGTCCATTTCCTATGAGACGGCTTCTGGAAGAAAGAGTTCATCATAAAGAGTCCCTCCTTCTCCAGATATTCGGCCAGCCTCTGACCCCTGGGGTTGCGCTGCCCATATCCAAATTGCCCACTCTCAGCTCATCATCGCCCCGTTGGCCCAGCCGCGCATTGAAGTCACCCATAACTACTGTAAAATGTGCTTTGGAAGTATGTATGGCTCTACTAATGTCCTCATACATAACTTCGACGTTATCATCTGAGTATGCCGAGGTCGGTGCGTAGACCTGTATGACCTTCAGCGAATATCTTTTGGATATTCTGAGTATCAGGTACGCTACCCTGCTCGACACACTAGTGATGGACACAACGTTGTTTATGAGTGACTTGTGGACGATAAATCCGACACCACCTTGGGACTGCTGTTCGCCCTCCCGGTAGTAAAACAAGTTGCCGGATTTTAAGGTTATCGTGTCCTCGCCCTCTCTTCGGACCTCCGATAAACCAACAATACTCCACCGCAACTTGTTTAACTCTTCTTCCAGCTCAACTAGCTTCTCATCTGTCCTCAATGTGCGTGCGTTGTATGTCACCAGGGCCAATTTTCGGTTTTGGTGGTAGCCGAATCTCTGCCGGAGATTCTTAGCACCCCTTGTCCTGTCGTTACCATGGCTGCTACCGTGGCCAGGACGAACAGGACCACCGGGGACTAGGGGCCTGGTTTTCTTGCTTTCTTCCATAATATTGGTTGGGGGTGTTTGCCATACTCGCCACGCGTGGCAGGCGGGTTGGCGAGCGCAGTTTTTGGTCGTAGAAGTGTTAAGGGAACGCTGCTGTCCATTCCCTAGTTTTCCCTTAGACGCCTTGTACGACACCCGATGGGATGAGATGGGTTGGTCCTATTCTAAGCCGGGAACCACGCGGACCACTTCCCTGTTGGAGTACACGAAACTTTAAATTCTTTAGTAAAATAAATAAATGTATAAAATAATCTTCCACAATAAATAAGCGGTCTATACTGTTCCACTGCTTTGCTGCAAAGACTATCAATCTCAAATCACGCAATGTATTAAGTCATACTCCTAAGACTCCCAATCGGCTTAACGACTATCACATGAAATCCAACCGATCAAAGTACCTTCTGAAGTATGGAGATGCTTGAAAATGGAAATTTGTTAAACAGCCACACATTTTAGAACGACGGAGTCGAAAGCAGCTTAATCTTGGTGATCGCAAAGATAACGTATAATAACTTTCAACGTCCACCTTTTCTGTCTGTCTCCAAAATCTATATTTTCAAAAATATTATATCACGATCCAAGTGTCAATGGGAAATAAAGTCTGCGATTACTGCAATTTCTATCAAATAATACGAAATATTTGAGTCATCTCACGTAGCAAATGAAAAGAAAATATATATAGTGAAAATTCACATCATCGCGAGACTATTGAAATAGGCGTTCCAGAAATCTTCACAGAATTGAGATAATATCACGCACAAGTATGTGTGTACGTGCGTTAGTGTAACTAGGTATTTAATACCCTGCTATAAGTTGTGGTTTGTTTAGTCGATCTCCCGAAGTCTATATTTTAGCTGAGTTAATTTTCAAACGACTGCCTCGTTGGTCTACTGGTGAATAAAGTGCGTTGCGATCTCGAGGTCCTGGGTTCAAATCCTAGGTTGGACATTTGTCCAACCTAGGATTTGGCAGGTTTTTATTATGGAAAAATCTCAAGAACTAGTCCTAAGTCTGGAATTATGGTCGATATACAGCAATAGACTCGCCCAGACCTAACATCGTTGGCGAAAAGTGGGTGAACAGACTACACCTCTGCCACCCACGCCTGAAGAATCACAAATTATTTTTTTGGAACCATAACAATGTACAAAATTGAATCGTGTACATTAGTTAAGTAAAAGTTGTGTCGCAGCCATAAACGCCCACTTTCAGAAAAAGGCGGAGCGTTCCAACCGCCGCGTTGTATAAAATAAACCCAGTTTTGAATAACGTAGTCCATTGTTAGTATAGCGCAAGTACCGTGCTTGACTAAAGTTGCAATCGAAAGCTGCCAAACTAAAATGGGCCCGTCGTTTGTCGCGACAACACGAAATCAACTGCCAAAATAGTGGCTATAAAGTATGATGTGACATCACTGCACGCATGCACTGCAGAGTTGTAGTTATTTATGTATCTAAATATTGGTATAAGGAGATTTTATACTCTTTTCATGTATCAGAAGAGGGCTCATCACACGCACGCAGTGAATATCGCAATTAATGCTATCGCAAAAACGCAATTGCGTTATATATTACTGGTATTTTATTAATAACTTCTCAGAGATGCCAAAGCGGAAGGATGTAGATACCAAGAAAAACCCAAATTTACTTATCTGATGAGCAATTCAAGAACTACATGCAAGAGACGAATTATGAGAGTGAAGAAAGCGAGAGATCTATATGGAAAAGACATGTTGGTACTTGGTCTGGAAAGGAACTAGCGTTATGATATAGTGGATAGCAGACTAGGAAGATAAATAATCTTCTCAGACATTTGACAGAACTGTTTTCGAATTGATACTTTTGATTTAACGGTCGTTTGTTTACGAGATGTCAAATAATTTGAAATCTCCGTTCATCCTTTATGGCACAACTGCTTGGCACAACCAATAGTGGGATAGGAGATTTTTCCCGTTTCTTTACCCAGCAATTCCTTATAACTTTATTGATACATAATCCTAAATTTAATAATAGTTTTATTTTCTTAAATTTGACATCCAAATTTGTGAATAACATAATGCAAATAGCTCTCTCTAACACAAACATAAAGAACCGACGTACTTCTTGTACATCACACGAATAGTATATAATAATAAACATGGCAATGTAAACAAATTGTCAGGGATAAAGGTCGGTACTCAACATGAGTTATGACAAGATTAATTACAGCATGAGTGTTCGCACTTACACAACCAATCAATCTGAGAATAAATTAAAAACGGGATAAGAAATACCATTCTCGACAACATGAACCGATTCGAGTACTTGTAAGTAATGAGTTGTGACCGGAATTAATTTGGCCTGCGGGATTCATTATTCTCTTGGGGAAACATGTGTTTGGAATATTTGTAGCTCATTTGCTGTCATACTGAATGAACAAAGTTTTTAAGGAAAAAACTAAAGAAGGGAGGAAAAATATGCTATTCTTTCTCAAATTTTAAATAGTCATTTCAAATTAGTGTCGGTACATGAAAATAAAAAAGGGTGTATAATGAAAACTCCAGTAATAAAAGTAGGAAAGTCAAAGGTGGGAAAATGTGTACACAGTACACTCACATTCTGCTGAAAAATTGTAGGTCAAATGTAACGTATGCCTTTCGTCACTCTTTGAGCATATAATTTCACATGTCTTTTTATTATTTTTTAGGTTTAAATTTGACTTATAGATTTTAGTCACACATATTATCATTCTATTTAAGTATGAATATAATATTTTTATTACTATATTATTAAAAATACATACCGACTGCCTCGTTGGTCTGGTGGCAAAGCGCATCGCTTTGTGATCACGAGGTCCTGGGTTCAAATCCTAGGTCGGACAAATGTAGTTTTTGTAACGAAAAATTCCCAGTATGAGTCCGGAGTCTGGAATTGTGCCCGGTATACGGCAATAGGCTCGCCCCCTACATGGGACCTAACATCGTCGGCGAAACGTGGGTGTACTCAGTACACCTCTGCACCCCCTCTGGGGATATAGGACTGACGGTGTGTTTTTTTGTGTTTTAAAAAATAAATAAAAATAAATACCGTCGCGTCTATAATAACCTAACGGGGGTGGCAGAGATGTACTTCGGCTCAATCGGATACCCGCAAATACTTTAACAATAGATCACAACATTTAAACCGAAAAACAGACAGACAGACATATGAAAATTACAAGTTAAAAAAAAGATTGTAAAATGAACAACATCACGCCTATGTGCCCCAAGCAGAGGTGGCACAGGTGTTCTGTGTACACCCACTTTTCGCCGACGTTGTTAGGTCATGGATCCAGATCGGAACTCAGACTCGGGATTAATACTGGGAATATTTTCTAAAAAAAAACTACATTTGTCCAACCTAGGATATGAACCCAGGACCTCGTGTTCGCAAAGCGCATTATTCGCCACTAGACCAACAAGGCAGTACTATAATTTTCAAAATCGTTTTTTTATAGCATAATGCTATTTTGTATAGCATAATGTGCTATTCTGGCTATTCCACAAGGGATCTGGAAAGCAGTTGTGTAGTTTTAGTATGATGCCGCAACAAAGGAAAATTTTTAAACATAGTTTTATCTTTAGGAATCTGTAGCCAGCCTCCTTAACAGTCCTATATTTTTTTTTTTTTTTTTTCTTAAAAAAAAACGTAGCCCCACACTAGGATTATTTTCCTGTATCGTGGGTGCGTTTACAAACATGAAAATTCACAAACACAAATACCCAGACCGGAACAAATAATTGTGGATCACACAAAGATTTGTCCCGTGCGGGAATCGAACCCGCGACTATTAGACACAGTGGGTGGAGCGACTTAAGCTCTTAACCACTGCGCTAAATCGTCGTCAATTTCGACAGATTTAGATTCTATGTGTGGAATATGTGAACTTTTTGATAGGATTTAAGTGAATATAATTATTTTAGTAATTAATGGTTAAGAGGTGATGTAAAGACGACATTTGTCAAGATCAAGATAGAGATGAACGATTCACGATTTGAAGAATTGATAACGTTTTCACGATTCTTATGCAATTAACATTTAATAGATTATACAGCAAGAGTATTGGTGTTTGTTCCTCAATTCCACGACACCCCAATCTACATATACATATGTAAAACGGTTGGTATATACGGAATCAGGCTGTTGTATTACCGTATATTTTATTTACGCGCTGGTCCCTTTGATTAACGTTTGCAATGGCACTGAACTACCGAGTAGGTAATGTATTTACCATGTTACAATTAGACACTGAATAATGTATTTTATATTTGTCTTGACGTCAATTACTAAATCTTTAGCATGCTATCTATCTATCTATAACATCACGCCAGATCCCTTGCGGGGTAGGCAGAGAGTACAGAGTTCCAACAGGTTCTTTCCTTACATACCTCTCTGGCTTCCTCGAATCCATAGTTCGTCTCATACACGCTCGCCGGTTACGGAGACTCTTGACTTTTCCGTCAGATAAGACTCGGTTTATTTGCTTTGGTCTTAGCATGCTACTTGTCAATTACATGTACAAAAGGGTGATAAAACACTTCTAGAATATTTCCATTTGGATGTTTTCATTTTCGAACGTATATTTGTTCTTAAATGACATTTAAGTTGTCAAAATAAAACCGTCATAATAATATCAGAGTGCAGAATAAACAACCAATTGTTTACCAGATTACCAAATAACAACAATTATTTTTAGTGGTATATGTATGGAAACCCATAGTGACACCATTTCGTTATAGGACTACCAAATCTGACAAAAATCAATAACTTTAATACCAATGATCTACATTTTATTTAAAATAGCTATAGCAGAGTTAAGCCCCTAGACCTCGTGATCGCCACACGAATTATGCACTATTAGACCAACAACGCAGGCTTCAAGTAGGTAAATGATAATAATGTGAAAACCCGTAACATCTAGTTTGGAAATAGTGACTAAATGTTTCAATGGATTTAGATAAATTTTGGCAGACGGTTTCATTATACACTCAAATAATGTAAGCTATGACTGCCTCGTTGGTCTGGTGGCAAAGCGCATCGCTTTGTGATCACGAGGTCCTGGGTGCAAATCCTAGGTCGGACAAATGTAGTTTTTCTAACGAAAAATTCCCAGTATGAGTCCGGAGTCTGGAATTGTGCCCGATATATGGCAATAGGCTCGCCCCCTATTACATGGGACCTAACATCGTCGGCGAAACGTGGGTCAACTCAGTACACCACTGCCACCCCCTCTGGGGAATATAGGCGTGACGGTCATAATGTAAGCTATATAAATTATGTAAAAATATATACAGCGAGCTGAGGCCCGGGCAAAATCTAGTCGTTTCTAATCAACGCGTAGCAGTTACTATAGAATTTGATATACCAATCGCGGCATTCAGTTATTCACTAAAATCTCAGTGAGCAAACGAGTAAACATTAGTTCTGGTGCAATCCCGCCGTTTAATGTTTGTCTTCTATTACTTAAAGAACTTGGAATCCCGTCTCAATGGCACCCACATACTCCGGATTGAAGTTGAGAATGCGCTGTGCTGAGAACCTTGAAGGAATCTTGGGAAATATCTCTTACGTAAATAGTAAGAATTGCTTTGTTTTCAAGTAACGAAATTGATTGCAAAATTAACATAATAATTTAACTTTTAACACGCGCTTAAATTAGTTCTCACTAAACCTAGTATGTAATTTGGTTTTTGAGTCATTTTTAAAATTGCTTTGATTTATGTTGTTATTGATTTGTTATTTCATTTTCGAAAAAATCTTATTTGGTAATTAAGTAACTGGTTATGAAATCATAGAATATTTTAGATTTTGTCGGTTGGTCATCAATCCGAAATATTTTAAGTATCCAAAGATATAAAATACAAAATTAAGGTGTAGCTAGATTTTTGAACTATGTGTTTATTATTTTTGGCAATATTTCCCAATACCAATATTTAAAATTAACAATTAATTCATAGTAACTTATCAAATTATGTAGAAAGAAATAATCAAGGCTTCATACTTAAGGTACTTTATCTTTGAAAACAGTTTAACAATTAGTTTAATAGCAACTTATACTCAGATTTGTCCTACTTTAGTTCCACAAGGATCTTTTGGCCCATGGATGTCATTGCCAGGGGCTGTTGATGTGAAATTAGGGTAAACAATTAGTAAAATTTTCCTACTTCCAAGGAGATATTTCAACAGGTGGGTTCGTATTTCAGGGTTACTCGTCACAGCAGTCATACTCGTGCACGCGTGCTGCTTGTGGGGACTGGTCCATCTGGAATCCTTTTCATGCTCTTTACGGATAACATTAGATTCATATCTCGAGAGGCATCACCCTGGAGCTAGATCCTAAACTAATTAATTGTGACCTAAACATTGTATCCACACAATTTGATTAAAAAAAGGAAAGAAACAGAAGTAAATAAAAAAGACAAGCCCGCTGAGTTTCTTCGCTGGATCTTCTCAGTGGAGGCCGCGTTCCAATCCGGTCGTAGATTAGTAGCTTAATTAGATTTAAAAAAAACATGTAAATTGACTATTTGTAAGCGCCCCTGCAGGGCTTCTACAAAATAAATTGTTTGAGTTTGAGTTAATAGCTAATTAAAAAAGAATTTGGATAAATTTCATAGCACACGGCAACTCTGCTACTGTTATGAAATGACATTTCACTTTATGACAGCGTTATGTCCAATTTTGGCCGCGGGCCAAAAGATCCTTGTACGAATGGATATTCGATGTAACTGAATAGCATGAAAGTAAATTTAATGGGCTAGTAAATAAAATTTGATTTCAAAAAATATACATACAGACCGATCGGTTCACCATAACGTTTCCACTCTCAAATAACGTCCTCCTCCTCCTTGCGTCGGTTTCCTCATTACTGAGGGTCATGGTCGTATGTTAGAGAGCAGTTTTCTGCGGATGATGAGTCGCCATCCACTCCTATCTGCAGCCGAGTGCAGAGCATCGTGAAACGTGGTATCAAGAGCTGTGCGAATCTGATCCGTCCAGCGTGTTGGGTTCCTTCCTGGTGGTCGCTTGCCTTCAATTTTACCGGTGACCATCAGTTTTTCGAGGTTGTCACTGTCTTTTCTAGCAATGTGACCAAAATACTCTAGAACCCTGCGCAGGCAAGTAGTGGACAGTCGAGTTTGGATCTTGAGTTCAGCTAGGATTGACACATTAGTGCGGTGTGCTGTCCATGGTATACCTAGAATCCTTCTCCAGCACCACATCTCAAAGGCATCAATGCGGTCGCGGTCAGCCTTCTTGAGAGTCCATGTCTCGGCACCGTACATAAATATGGAGAACACCAATGCTCGGACTAAGTTGCTCTTGGTGTTGGTAGAGATGTTTCTGTCTTTCCATATCTTATCCAGCTGTGACATGGCGCCCTTTGCCATCCCGATCCTTCTGCGGATCTCCATCTCACAAGAGCCATTGTTGCTTATGTTTGAGCCCAGGTATACAAAGTTGTTTGTAAACTCCAAATTGAGTGTCCCACTGAGCTCCAGCTTGCCTGAGCGATCAACGATCATAAGCTTTGTCTTAGCTCTGTTAATTGCGAGTCCGAGTTTCCCACCAGTGCGCTCCATCCTGTCCAACAAAAGGCTCATCTCGGCTTCGCTTGCTGCAAGAAGGGTGGTGTCGTCAGCGTATCGCAGATTTGAAATCTTGCGTCCTCCAATAGTGATGCCACCATTCCAGCCGTCGCATGTTTACCTCACGATGCATTCGCCGTATATGTTGAACAGGATGGGTGACAGAATACACCCTTGTCGGACACCCTTCTGGAAACTGAACAGATCGGATGCAGTCTTATCAACTCTCACAAATCCCTTGCTGTTATAGGGATTGTAGCAGTGCAGTGAGATGTTGAGGTACACCCAATTCCGCTAAAATATCCCACAAGCAGTTCCAGTCGACACAGTCAAAAGCCTTACTATAGTCAACGCAACACATGATGACTGGTGTGTCGAACTTGTAACATTTCTCCACAATTTGCCTGACGTTTAGTATTTGCTCCCTGGTGCCTTTGCCCCTCACAAAACCCGCTTGTTCTTGAGGGATTTGCCAATCGAGATAATAACGAATCCTGCTGTTTATCACGTAAAGAAGAATTTTGCTGGCATGAGAGATGAGGGCAAGTGTGCGGTAGTTATCGCAATTTTTTGTTGATCCTTTCTTGTGCAATGGGATAATGACAGATTGTGTCCATGTTTTCGGCCACTCTCCGTTTTGCCATACGTCGTTACAGATCTTGTGCAGCGTATTAACGCCCTTGTCACCCAAGGCCTTCAGGATTTCAGAAGTGATGTTGTCAGGTCCTGGAGCCTTTTTTATTTTAAGACGGTCAATCGCTGCAACTATCTCCGATTTTAGTATGTCAGGTTCTAGCTCCAAGAATTTCCAGTCCAATCGGGTGTTGGACAACGCAGAGAAGGGTTTTCCATATAGTTGCTGACAGTAACCTCGCCAACGTTCTGCAATTTTGTCAAGTTCGTGCAAGGGTTTTCCCTCAGTATTTTCAATGACCCAAGACTTGGGCTTGAATTTTTTACTCAGCAGGCGGACTTTCTTGAAAAGGTCCGAAGTTTGCAGCTTCAATGCGTGGGACTCTACCTCTCGACATATACCCATGATGAAGTGGTTTTTATTCCTGCGGCATTCCCTCTTTATCGTTTTGCACAGCTTTGAGTATTCCTTCATTACGGTGGGGTCCTGAAGACCTTTGCATTTAATATCTTTCCTGCGCTGAACTAGGCTCCACGTCTCTTCGGTTATCCATGTGGATCTTTTCTGGTCTTTTTCTTTTTTAGAGACAACGTCGTCAAGAGCCTCATTGAATTTGGTTTCGAAGTGATCCCACAAGGAATTGGCATCGGCTGTCGATGGTGGGTAAGAATCGGTGAGTTTTCTTTCTGTCAGACTTCGAAAATGGGCACGTTCTATCGGATTCAGAGATCTGAGTTTGGGTTGCGAACCTTGGTGGATAGCTTTTGGTCGAACAGAGAAGAATGCAACAAGCAGCATGTAGTCTGAACCACATTCGGCTCCAGGGAAGGTCTTCACATTTTTGATAGAGGATCTCCAGCGTTTGTCTACTAGTATATAGTCTATCTGATTCCTAAAACGGTCGCCAGGAGATTTCCATGTGTAGAGTCGTCTCTTGTGATGTTGAAAGATAGTGTTAGTAACGGTTAGACCTCTTCCTGTACAGAATTCAGCAAGCCGTTGTCCCCGTTCGTTTCTAGTTCCCAGGCCATATTTGCCTATGATGTCTTTAAGTTCATGTACAGGTTCTGTGTTGCCTATCTTGGCATTCCAATCTCCAAGTATTATTGTGATTTGTCGGCTTGGAATGTCATCTAAAGTCTTCTCAAGTCTACCGTAAAATTCATTGATCTCTTCTCCCGTGGACTGTGCCGCAGGAGCGTAAACTTGCACGATGTTGAGGAGACATAATTTAAATGACTTTTTTAATGAACCCACTTTTACATAATTTTTTTCTCAACTTCGTGCGTGGTTGAATTAAGAATTATTAAATGTATTATACTGTGTCCTTCGTTCTCGATATAAACTATATTAGCAGCTCTCTCGAGTCGCTTGGCAACCGCGCGTCATTTAGACAATTGAAAAGTCAACGCCGCCTCTATGGTATCTGTGGACATAACCTCTGCAAGCATTCTTTTGAAAGCGCGGCAGCCGACGCTTTGTAATAAAGTTTGGTCGACATTTAATTTAATAACTTGTTATGGCACTGAAATTATATAACAAAAAGGTTGTAATATACTCAAGTGACCTTGTGAAATAAATTTAAAACATCGTATAGGCAAATTTAGAAAAGTTTACGTCCTGGCAAAGAAGTACATTCTAAAAAGATCAACCGATAGTTGTTTATTTGTGGTGTTTTTCAGCTTAACTTGTTTATTTATATAATATCTAATATTTGGAGACGTGAGTTTCGTCATATTAAAATTTGGGAAAGCTTCGTCGTCCGAAAAGTAAACTTATGAAGTCTACGTCCCTATTCGTGTACAAACAGTTTAACACGAAATATACCTGAAAACGATTATTAACCGTCTATAAATTGGCAATGTTATACCTCCAATAAGAGAAATTAGGGGGACGTTCATCAATTATGATGATTGTTCAGGATCGATGGCATTTTAAGGACACGGGTGATGTACGAGATACATCGACGTGGTCCGCAAGACTTGACGATAATTCAAGGACACGAGTGGTGTACGAGATACATCGGCGTGATCCGCAAGACTTGGGGCCCATACGAGATATGTGCTGAAGGTCATACTACTCATAGGTTTCATCCATGAGGTGTTCCTGTGCAGTTCACATTTCTACAATGGTAAGAATCAAAAATGTTACCTAAAATACATACCTTAAACATGCCTAAAACAGTAAATACAAAGACTATTGCTATAAACTATACTAACTATTGAGATAAGAACCTTTAAGGTCAGCAGTATATATTTTGCATAAAAGGAGTGTTAATATAGTTGATTATCAATATGGAATTATTAACTAGCTAGTCATAGCCAGTAGTTAAAATTTCATAAAACAACCACCGTTGTAACCAATATAGACCAACAATCCTCATCCTGGGTGTGAAAATATTAAGTCACACTGTACCTATCAGTTCACCAAAAACAACATCACGTTGGACATTGGAAATCTCCTACCAAAGAAAGTGAGGTACAAAAAGCATGATAGGCATTTTACACAAGGACTTGGTTTTTGAGTTGCTGAAAAATTCAGAAAATCAATCAGGAATACAACATGGGTTTTACAAAGAAACCATAATATTGGAGGCTAAAGGTATTTACTGACTGTGGTATGTATCTATGACACTAATAATGCCTTCAACGACAAACATAATTTTATTGGTTTTGTGCAAGTACTTGCACTTCAGACAAGTGAATCTTGTCCTACATATGTTTAACATTATGTATAGAAACATTATTATTAGAAACACTATTGTTTAATAATTTGAAATATAATTAATAGCCATTTTTATTAAAAAAAAAAAAAAACTTAATGCTAACACGCTAGACCTTACAGTCATAATAAATATACTAATAGAAAATTTATTAGTACCTATTCAGTTTTCTATCATGTAATGAGTTCAATGGTTTTGGGTTCTTGATTATTTCCTGCATCAATTATAGTGTACTTAATAATATTAGATATTTGAGGCACACACAATGGAAAGCTATACATCAATTCATGATTTGGAGAGTTAGATGTTTTTACTGTATTTTTGTTTGATCATATGATAATCAATAAATAATATGTAATTAAATAAGATTATTCAAGAAATTAATAAACTAAAAAATAGTTTTGTAATTAGTTTGGAATGTGTACAGTTATTTTGAACACCAGTGATGTTTTCTGGTATAGTTATGATAACACAAGTACAAACTGCTACCATTAAAGTAACAAGTTGGTTTTAGAGCACTATATATGTTGTAATTTATTTAAAGGTGTTTCAGTAAAAAATATTGGATTGAGATATCATACAAAAATTTGCAATTTTGGTATTGTTATACTTAAGTTATTACATCCACATGTTACATGTATCTTATAAATAGGTATCTATATATAAAAAGAAAATAAAGTCATGCAAATGACTTGATAATAATATCCATTTGAAAATTTAATGATATTATGTTGACAAGCTACGGTGGATGAAATATTGAGTTACAGTATTTGAAAGTATGGATTATCTTAAACAAGAATAATCAAAAGTATATTCTTATCACAGGTATGATAAATATTATGTAGTATCAGCAATAATCCAAGTCCTAAGGAACTTGATATTATTTATTTATTATTAATGGGGGATACATAATAATAAGTTGAGTAACACTCAATTCTCACGGTTGGATATCTAGAACTAACTAGAAAGTTACCCATTGCAATTTTTGTTTTTACTTATAAATACAGTCACATACAAAGAAGCAAAGGAAGTGTGGTATGAAATGAAAATTTCATGGTATGAAATAATTCAGTTATGAATAGGATTCCCAATATGATACAGTTGTAACCCATGGTTCGGTTTAGTCGACTGTAACTTATTCGCTTCTTAAGTTATTACTAAATTAGGAGTGTATTTTTTTGGTATTTTTAGTATCAGTAATGTAATTGGTTCAGGAGTGGTCCAATCGTATTGCCAAAACGAACGTTCGCGGGCGTTATTGCGCAAGAACGAATCGTTAAGTAATACATTAATGTTTATGTAGCCAAGGATTTATTTGTCGGCGCACACTCAGAACATGGAAATGATTCCGGGATAGTTTCACGCATTAGTACTGCCCTTCGTTCCAGACTCTAAAATTGGGGGGGGGGGGCGAGATAATATAGGTAAAGCACATAGCCTTATGGGAGGAATATCTCCAGATAAGATGTGTGTGTGAGTGATGTACGCTGATGGCCGCGAGGCCTTTACAGCTTCACCGGACTTAATTCCATATAAGTTCATTAGTACAAAGGCCTCTAGTACAAAAACAAAATAAAAAAAATGTTAAATTGTGATATATGTACATCTTTAAAGATTAAAAATATAACTAACATTAAATATAGCCGAATGTTGATATTAAAAAAAAAAAAAAAATCATAAATTAAATATGTAAAGATAGCAAAACCATTCTTATAATCACCAAGTTAATTCGTAGCCTTCGTTTGGTACCGTACTCAAAAGGAGATCATTTGACAAAAAACAGTTGGAAGACACATTAGTGGGGAAATAGGTTTACCTGTTATATTTGTATCATATTGTTATAGATTGGGTACTAACAGACTTTGTTTTCAGGTCTAGTACACAGTAAGGGTTTCTAGCTATCTATCTATCTCTATCCATATTATGACGCCAGATCTCTTGCGGAAGGACTTCGTATAATAATGATCGAACTTCACTTCAGGTAAGTTCGTTTGATCACTTATTATTTTTTCTTTTCTTCTTAATAAATTAATAAAAATTATTGATTTAACTGGCGCAGTTTTGCCTGAACAACAGTTATAATAAATAATAATATTTTATTTTTGTACCAACTTTGATCTCATTTGACATTTATTTTATTTTACTGGATTAATTGACTTTATTGGTACTGTTAAAAAAAAAAAACATTTTATATTTGTACGCCGGATTTGGCAAAAACATGTTGATTCTATTATCGATGTTTACTTCCTATGTACCTACACATGTTTTGGCAAATAAATATACTTTGACTTTGACTTTGACAAGGTTTGGTGTTCAGTTTCATTGTAATAATTCTGTGCGACACTGGGTTGTATCCAAGTACGAACTTATTCATGTTCGATGGCAAAAGTATAGCTACACCGCCTCTGCTAGAGTCGTCCAGCCCCGAGAAATATAGTGTGCTTCCTGACGTGGTGGTGAAATGGCCCTGACCACGGAGATGTGTTTCACTAATACCCAGGATAGAAATGTTGTGGTTAGCTCTTTCTTTGTCCACGATGCTCAATTTACCTGTCTGGAGTAAACCGTTAACGTTCCAGGTACCAATACGTTGATATGATCGTATTGGGAATTTTGTTGCGCCATCAGTAGCATCTCTTCCTACGGAGGCCTGGTGGCTCGCCTCTTCGGAAGCTTCGGTAACAGATTTCACACCATTCGGCCCGGGTACCCAATGGCGCCGGGCGTCAGCCGGATTGTCCAACAACTCATTCTGAAATGCTCCTTTTTCCATGACTTTCTTGGGAAATAATTGTGGTGGGTTCCCACGTCCTTCCACATCAGTATTTCGAAGGGATTTAGTCCTTCACGGCGACTAGTGCCGCTCCGAGTCTCTAGGTGGATCCGGGGGCTGGGTTATTAACGCCGCCCAGTGCTCGGCGTTGGCATTTTATGGTAGACTTGCCTCCCTCTAACCAACCCTCCTCTTTTTTCATCCGGGCTTGGGACCGGCAACGGCAGAGTTCTCCGGCAACGGTAGACTTGCACTCTCAAAATAACGTAAAAGCTTATTATCAACGTGGTGGTTCACACTTGGCTGAGTTTCAATCTTGGCTGCAATGAGTTTTGGTCGCCTGCCTTATGTGTACACGAGTTAGGTATAGCATGAAAACTTTAATATTAGCGTGATGGTAGCGAGTAATCATGTCGCTTCCATGTTTAATTAGTAAATATGTAGTGTGAAAAGGATGGCATATCGACTCGCTAGCGTCACACTAACTTCAATATTTTTGTGCTATGCTCTCTGTAAAACAGATTTGGGTGGATCCCTTATTATCCAATGTAAAACTTTCGGTTACACGGGTGTTTTAAGAAAACTAACTTTTGACGTATTACTTTTGACAGGTTCTCAACTATGGAATAAAAATCATGTACTAAGTGAATACTTGAGTAAAAGTAACTACTTAAACATGTTTATAGATATGGGTGTTAGTTTAAAGCTACTAAGTAGCCTGCTTAGAAAGAATTCAATCGACCCGACGCTTCTTCAAAGCAACGGAAATGAGAAACACAGACCAATGTATTCCGTACAGTGGGAAGTTCGCTCTTCGACGGGAACTGTTTCAGATAATTACTCAGTAGTTCATTAATTTGTTAGTATCTATCTGTCTGTCTATCTATATCATCACGCCAGATCTCTTGCGGGGTAGGCAGAGAGTACAGAGTTCCAACAGGTTCTTTCCTTACACGTCTCATACACGCTCGCCGCGCCGCTCGCTGTTAGTATCTCTTTGAAGATTATCAATAGCAAGTTAATTGTAGGCAGTCGTACAAAGTTAATCCGTTTCTATTTGTAAATAAGTTATTCGAATTGGAAACAACATGTCTTTGACCGTTTTAAATGTATAGTGCGAAAAGGATCATAGATGACATTGACAGGGGGCGTTGATGTGAAATTAGGGTTAAAATTTAGTAAAAAAATTCTACTCCCAAGAAGATAAATAACCCGAAAACTATTAAAAAATTTGCTTATAGTAGGTTTCTTACCACATCACTCCTATGAATGACCCCACAACGCAGTACCTTTTTTCGCTATGACCAATCAAACACGTAACGCGGTGCGTCACGATAACTTCGTGAGATGATCGTTTACACGATAATTTTGATCGATCGAATGATAACTTTACGAAGTAATCGTTTGGTCATAGCGAATAAGGGATAATAGCAAAGTTCTTGTAAAGCAGTTTTTTATTTCCTAGTGTAGTATTTTTAGAAAATAATAAAATTTGTATTTGCACATACGTCGTTTATGTCCGAGCGCGCCCTTAATATATCCGTCCCTTATTATTCTTTTGTAACGTAATTGCATCACTGTCACTCTCCCGGTCGATAAATGGTCGATCGCGGTAGTCCCTTAAAGCTAATAGAAATCGAAATAATGTATGGGAATGACATTTTGCACCGAAAAGTCACGTGGTTAGAATAATGCGCTATGCGGTAAGAAAATATTAACAAAATGCTTGCCTCTTCGGTAGGCCCTCATAATATCTACTTTATAAAAATACTCCACGTCTTAATAAAAAAAAAAAGGTTTTGATAGATATTAAGTAAATTATTCCGTACGCTTAAAACCCTTTTATATCCTACCAGCGACTCACTCCGGCTTCGCAGGGGTGAATTATACACATAAACCTTCCTCTTGAATCACTCCGTCCAATGGTGAAAACTGTATGAAAAGCCGTTCGGTAGTTATTGAGTTTATCACGTTCTGACAGACAGACAGATGCGGTGGGAAGACTTTGCTTTATAATATGTAGTAATACTGGTGATGCTTACGAATTGCACATAACTAATAAGGAACTCAGGTTAAAGCTGTTTAACGTTTTTAAGGATTCCGAATGCTTACATGCGTGATAACAATGCCGGCTAAGTCTTAATTAAGTAAGCCTACAAGTGAGACGGCTTCTCAAAACAAAATTATATTTATGTACACACACGCAACTATAGCGCATTTTTTCAGGAGATTGTTACCGTAACTACAGAGGATCAATTTAAATCCTCTCTAAACCTTACCTGATTCTGAGTTAAGTCCGACTAAACATCCGGTTAGTAGCGCTTTCAGAAATACGAACACTTCTGCAGGTAATATGACTATGATACAAATTTTAAATGTTGTACGGAAATATGCAGCTCTGTAAAATTTGCTCATATGTCCATGTATGACGTGTATTCTTGTTAGTATGCCAGCGGAATAATAAGAATATTTGCAATGTAAAAACATAGATTTTCCTACATTCTAATATGTAAGGAAGAGAGCGATTTAAGTATAACCGACCTAAAGTGTTAAGAATAACCCGCCTTATAATGGATTATGATCAATTATTCTAATCGAAAGTAACACATATTTACAGCGATTCGTGAAAATTGGGCATCGACTTTATATTGTAAATATTATAGTTATTCTCGTACAAACAACTTTAAGTGCAACCTTTTCAAAATAAAGAAATGGATATCTAACATAGACAAATATACGTTTCTTTTTTTCGAAATCTTAATAACTCTCCTGAAAACGTTTTAAAGTCGACTTAACTACACCATTCTTCACCAGCATCCTTTGGACATATTTTGAGACAGATGGGGTTGTACTAATAGGCATGATATCATTTGCAATTGCACATTTTTTTTTTTTTTTTTTCGGGTAGTTAAACGAGCACAACGTTTTCTATTTGGCTCTGTATTTAATTTAAAATTAATTGTATACACTCATATTTTAAACAGTATTAATGAATATAATTGATAACTAACCTTAATAACTTGCCTTACAAGTGTTATTTCCTATATTTACTGTGAAACACTATTACACACTATCACCATGGAATCACTACAGAACTCAATGTCTCAACTGACGGAAATGTTTCACAAGAAGATGTCTGACTTTGAAAGCGAGCTCCAGAAGTCCTCTGCCACTCCTACATCAACCACTGCTGTCCTGGCTGCAGAGTTTACATCATTTCGTGCCTTCATTATGCAAACACTTAATGCCCTCCAACTGCAGATAGAGATGTTGGCTAAAACTGTCGACAATATTGAAATGAGAGGCAGAAAAAAGATCCTGCTGGTTCACGGTGTCGCAGAAGAGGCCAATGAGGATACAACACAGGTTATCGCCAAGCTTGCTAGGGACTGTTTGGGTTTGAGCGATTTTCAAACAGTTGACATACGCCGGTGTCACAGGATGGGACGTGCTTCAAAGAAGTCAGCTAGGCCAGTTCTGGTTAAATTTAACGATGTAGCGGCCCGCAACAAAGTCTGGTTCGTCAAGACTAAGCTCAAGGGCACGGGGGTCACCATCTCCGAGTTCCTCACAAAGACCCGCCACGACTTCTTCATGGCTGCGAGAGCTAGGTTCGGTGTCGCCAAGTGCTGGACAAGAGATGGCCAGGTGCATGTCCTTGGGCTGGACGGGACGCGACATTGTGTAAAGTCTCTTTCCGATATTAACAGTATTGCACAGGATCCTGTTAACCCAACGACATCGAAGACGAACACTGGGGCTGCAGCACGACCCAAGCGAGGGGTGAATGCAAAAAAATGAAGGATTAGGTGTAGTATTTCTGTCCTTTTTGTGTATTCCGCGCATTTTTCCTTGTTTTTGTACCCTCTTTTCTAGTTATAATTTGTTTTTAAAAGTAATGTTTCTCAGTATGTCAAACCTAAATGTCAATGTCAGTTGCGTCTAAATTTCGTCATTTGTTTTCGTTCAAAAATCGTACATCGCTACGTTCTGTTTCGTTCTAAAATTGTCCTTTTTTTTTTTTTTTTTTTTTTTTTTTTTTTTTATTGGTTCGATGACATTTATGTTTGAGTTATTTGTTGTATGTATATTGTCCATTTTTATATAATTTGTAATAATTAATATAAAACAGCTCTGTTTGCTATAGCACTTTTGGCAGGTGGGTTGGTTATTTACTACTGAATAATTTACAGGTATATTTATTTATTAGTATTATTATATTTGCATTATCTTTCATTTATTTTAATTGGTTAGACTTTATTATTAGGTATATAATTTGTATTTTAATTGTTTAAACGCATCTATATATTAATATATTATTTGATTATTTATTAAATTTATATGACAGAACATGAGAGTGAAAGTGATACCGATACATTCTTCTCTTTAGAAAGCAACGATGACAGTTTCATTAGTGTTCCATCTCTTACTGATACCCTCACGTCTACCTTTTCTGATGTTACTAGGAACTTTAATGTGGTTCATATTAATGCCCAAAGCATCCCGGCCCATTTTTCCGATATGCTGGTAAGCTTTGACTGTAAGGATATTCATGCAATCCTTGTTTCAGAATCTTGGCTGAAACCGTGCCTTCCGTCTACGCTATACTCTCTTCCTGGCTTTAATCTAATCAGAAACGACCGTTCAGTTGGAGGTGGTGGCGGTGTTGCGATATATCTCCGTTCAAATATTCCTTTTTCTCTAGTTGATTTATCGCCACAACCACCTCCATCAAACGCTGGTGAGCATCTTTTTATAGACATTGAGCTCTGCCATTCTAAAATACTTCTCGGTGTATACTACTGTCCCTCATCACGTATTGATTTCTTTTCCTCCTTTGAGAGTCTTTTGGAAAATGCTGTCCCTTCTTACAGTCATAGCATTATAATGGGCGATTTTAATACATGTCTGCAGAAAAACGATATTCGTTCTTCCAACCTTAAATCAGTTCTTGAATCCTGTAATCTATCAATTCTTCCTCTTGATGCTACTCATCATTTCCCTAATTCTACTCCATCACTTTTAGATCTTATATTTGTTTCCTCAGCTGCACATGTAGCCAAGCATGGCCAGTGTTCAGCTGACGCCTTCTCTTATCATGATTTAGTTTTTATTTCTTACAAAATTCGGCCACCTAAGCCCAAAGTTAAAATTCTTCTGCAGCGTAATTTTAGTGGCATTAATCTTGACAGGCTTCGACAAGATGCCGCTAGCATTAATTGGCAACCTTTGTTGTTAGCAGACACACTAGATGACAAAATTAATATCTTCACGTCTACGCTAATTCAGCTGTATGATTTGCATGCTCCTATTCACCCTGTCAGAGTTAAACATCTTCCAGCACCCTGGTTAACTAAAGACATTAAGTTATTGATGAACAAAAAAGTGGCAATGAAATCCAAGTATAAAGCTAGATCCACCGATTCTAATTGGATCAACTACATTGCCATCCGGAATCACTGCAACAAGGTGTGTAGAGATGCTCAACGCCAACACATCCATAGTTCGGTTCAAAATGGTAATCCAACAAAGGTTTGGAAGTTTCTTAAATCAATGGGGGTCGGTAAATCTCGTCAAGATAACTTCCCTAAAGATTTAGATATTAACCTCCTCAATCAGCATTTCTCGACTTCGTCTAACTTTGATAAGACTACGAAATTAAGTACGCTTAACTATCTTTCATCCATTCCGACACCCGATTATTCACCTTTTGATTTTAGTCAATTTACTGCTTGTGGTGTTAAAAAGAGCATAGAATCGATCACATCAAATGCAGTCGGTAATGATTGTATCAGCCGCAAAATGATCCTCCCTATCCTTGACGAAATCCTTCCCATCATTTGCCATATCTTTAACTACTCTCTATCTAGCGGAGATTTCCCATCCTCTTGGAAAGAAGCCCAAATAACGCCCTTGCCTAAAAAATCCAATCCTAAATCTGTCTCCGAATATCGTCCAATATCCATATTACCTTTCCTATCCAAAGTTCTTGAGCGTCTTGTTCACGACCAATTCAGCAGATTCCTCAATACGAACTCCCTTCTTAATCCATTCCAGTCAGGATTTCGTCCTGGTCACAGCACCGTTACTGCTTTGGTGAACATCACAGACGACATAAGATTAGGTATGGAAAATAGCAATTTGACTATACTAACACTACTCGACTTCAGCAATGCTTTTAACACTGTGGATTTTGATATTTTGCTTGGAGTCCTATGCTCTATTAACATATCTCCAACGGCAATTGACTGGTTTCGTAACTACCTGTCTGGTCGCCGGCAACGCATTCGCATCGATGAAACTTACTCTTCTTGGTGTAACACTAGTGCCGGTGTACCGCAGGGTGGCGTTCTATCTCCTTTACTTTTCGCTGTTTTTATTAACTCCATTCCCAATCAATTACGTTCGTCATACCACCTTTACGCAGATGATCTCCAAATATACACACAGGCACCATTAGCCGGGCTGTCGGAAGCTGTGAATACTATGAATCATGACTTATCTAAGATATGTGAATGGAGTGGGTGCTACGGCCTCAATGTTAATCCAACTAAGACACAAGTGATAGTTATTGGTAGTTCCAGACTTACTTCACGTATCAATTGGTCGCAACTTCCCCAAATTATTTTTAATGGTATCACTATACCAGTAAGCAAAAGCGTAAAAGATTTGGGGATCTACATCGATACCAATCTCACTTGGGGTCCACAGCTGCAGGAGCTCAGCCGAAAGGTTTTTGCTTCTGCAGGTTCATTAAGAAGGTTGCGCAATTTTCTTCCAACTGCCACAAAAATTGCACTCGCACAATCTCTTCTACTCCCTATAATAGATTATGCAGACGCCAGCTATCTTGATCTCACAGAGCAGCAACTAAATAAACTCGAGCGACTTCAAAACTTTTGTATAAGGTTCATATTTGGCCTGCGTAAATATGACCATGTCTCTGAATTTCGTACAAAGCTCAAGTGGCTGCCAATTCGCCTTCGCCGGAATGCTCATATACTATCGCTTCTGTACAGTGTCCTGTATAATCCGATAACTCCCTCTTACCTCAAAGATCGATTTGAGTTTCTTCATGAGCCACACTCGAGGTTCCTGAGATCATCGGAAAATTTAAAACTGAAAATGCCGATGCATTCCACAAATTTCTTCGACAAATCCTTTACCATTCAAGCCGTCCGTCTGTGCAATGCATTGCCAGTGTCAGTTAGACGTGCAAAGTCGTTGGTTTCGTTCAAAAACATGGTTAAGAGTCACTATCTGTCAATAATATGATTATTTGCTATTTATCTTTATCTGTTAGCTATAATATGTGTGTGGTATGTAATAGTGTATATTGTAATGTCTGTATATATATGACTAGGTTTATATTATATATATGTGTATTGTAAATTATTATCAATAGTGTACACCACCAACTGCCCTTTTTATTCTTTTTTTTTTTTCCTTCCAACGGTTGTCTGGAAGAAATTGCTTTAAGCGATAAGACCGCCATTTGTACTGTTTTTGTATTTAAATTGTTTCTTGTATTGTTTTTTTGGTGTACAATAAAGTGTATTATTATTATTATTATTATTATTATTGCTATTGCATGCCTTCATTCTCTGAAATCCATATAGAAAGAAAAAAGCTTACCATACACTCCATGCCACATGTCAAAACACCTTCAAAACACATTTAAGCTCGGCAATATGATATTGGCAATATGTCAAGGGGCTGACCAATAGGCAATAGATAATACGACAACTCATTACCATCCCGAGCCTTCAGTCTCTGAAACCGGTATGTCTATCAATCTCTAATTTAAGAACCAGGTGAAGACCTTGAAAACAGCTCAATTATATACACAATTTAAAATTTTGATTTTTGTTCATTAAAAGTATTGTGACTTATTTACAACTAAGCGATTTGTGCCAAATGGACGCGTTAAGATGTGTTGTGCAAATGTCAGGGACCAGCTTAAAATCAGTGTTGTGCATATATGCATAGCGAATATTGAGCCGCCTACCTTGCCACACTCGTTTGTTTTTATTTTTTGTCTTTTTAACTTCTTTCAACTCCGACTCTTCTATCTATCTATATCATCACGCCAGATCCCTTGCGGGGTAGGCAGAGAGTATAGAGTTCCAACAGGTTCTTTCCGACTACGACTCTTAGTTTTGATTATTTATTTTTCCCACCCTTCCCCCCGGACCGCCGTAAGGTGTTGACGTGCTCTGTAACCGTATTTTAATTTATTCATAAATATTTAAATTAAATTCAGTTTATTAACACACAAAAATAGGAGTGCATGAACTTCGAAGAGTGACGGAATAAGCTTAGAAGAAAGAATCTCTACTAAACTTATGACAGCCTGGTAATTTCAACCGGTAATCTACTACCAAGGTACGGTGCAATAACTTTGTTACCACGCAAGAAAAACTGCGCACACACTGACGTGTACCCCTGCTACATAACCCCGCCCCTTATCATTCTTCAAGCAACGCCTTCTACCATGCATAGCGGGATTACGCTCCGTGTGCATGTGCTGCAAAATCTGGTTGTAGTAATTAATTTGCACACTACTGCAGATCATCTTTACTACTGCGACAAACCGAAGTTATCGTTTGCATGTTTATTAGCTCCTAGTACATAATAATTGTGAGAAGTACAAATTTGAAAGGAGTGGGACGGCTGGAGTATTTAAACACAACTTTTAAAAAATCATCATATGATAGATATTACAGCGACAAAATCGACATTAACTCTTGTAACTTCATTCACTCCTGGTACTCTGCAATCACCGCAAATACAAATTAGAGAAGCGTGGGACGACTGAAGCATCTAAAAGCATTTTATTGAACATTTTACTAGCAGTCACCTATTATATCCCGGTAGTTGAATTATTTATTTATTTTTATTATTTATTCTTTATTGTACACGTTTAATTATATTAACAATAAGATAGGAAAGTTTATGTACAAAGGCGAGCTTAACTCAAAATTGAGTTTTCTTACAGCAAACCTAATAGGCATAGAGAGGAAAACACAGAGGACAGTACCAAGTGTACAATCGAAGTAAAATGTGCAAATAACTAACTATATATAATTATACAATATATAACATATACATACAAACCTAACATAATAATATATACATAAACATTTATCGATACATAAAAAAAATACATATATATCAATAATAATACATACATATTTACACATATAGATCATGATGAAAGGAAATGCTCTTTAATTTTCCTTTTAAAGATGTCTAGTGAGACACTATCGCGTATAGTGTGTGGGAGTGAATTCCAAAGCTGCACTGCACGAACAGTAAACGAACCACTATAAAGGCTAGAAGTGTGATGGGGAGTGCGGAGAAGAAGGGAAGAAGATGTGCGGCAGGGTTTTCCCCTGGGGACTAGAAACTCAAAGCGTTCCCTTAAATAAGTTGGTGAATTAGGATTATGGAGAATAGAATAAAGGAGTGAAAGAATGTGAGTATCTCGACGACGTCGAATAGGCAACCACTTCAATCGCGCCCGAAATTCCGACACATGATCGTATTTTCGGAGCCCAAAAATAAAGCGGATGCACAAATTCTGAAGTCGTTCGAGTTTATTGAGGAGCTCTTCCGACGCATCCAGGAAACAGATATCAGCATAGTCCAGAAGAGGAAGAAGAAGAGATTGAGCAAGTGTTATTTTCGTATGAAAAGGCAGGAACTTCTGGAGTCGCTTGAGAGACTGGAAAGAGTAATAAAGTCTTCTGCTTACCTCTGCAACGTGAACATTCCACGAAAGATGGCAATCGATATAAAGACCCAGATTTTTAGCCCATTTGGAGTAGACTATGGGTACTGAGTTGTAGAGTACTGGTGGAAGGACATCTTGATCCAAGTGGTTTATGTAGTATCTGCCACCAATAATGAGAGCTTTTGATTTTGTGGGATTTACTAGCAGGCCAAAAGATTTAGCCCACTCGTTGATATTTTTAAGATCATTATTGATGGCATCAACGGCTTCGGGAAGCTCATCTATTTTAAAATGGCGATAAAGTTGCAAGTCGTCTGCGTAAAGATGATAGTGTGATGATAGAATTTTAGTGACAGCGTTTATGAAGACTGAGAAAAGAAGAGGAGAAAGGACGCCACCTTGGGGAACGCCAGCAGTCAGATCACACCATTCAGAGAAGGCCTCATCGCAGCGGACCGACTGTGAACGACCCCGAAGATAAGAATTAAACCATTCAGTCACAGAAGAAGCTACATTAAGAGAGGATAGGATACCTAAGAGAATGTCAAAATCAACTGAGTTAAACGCACTGCTAAAGTCCAGTAGTACTAAAACTGTAAGAAGCTTATTTTCCATGGCCAAACGGATGTCGTCTGTAATCTTTATAAGAGCTGTTACAGTGCTATGGCCAGGACGAAAACCAGATTGGAACGGACTAAGCAGGCAGTTAGACGAGAGATAGCAAAACAGTTGATTATGAACAACACTCTCGAGGACTTTGGATAGGATTGGTAAAATGGAAATTGGACGGAATTCTGATGCAGAGGTGGGATTTGCAACTTTAGGTAAGGGTAGGACATGAGCCTTCTTCCACACCGAGGGAAAGGAGCTTGTGACAAGGGAATGGTTTATAATATGAGTTATGACAGGAATAAGTGTACTTAAAATGTGGAGAAGCATCTGAATATGCAGACCATCATCACCCACTGCTTTAGTGGAAATGGATAGGATATTTTTCTTTATATCTTCTTCTGTAACCTGGTGAAAAGAGAAGGGTGCACATTTTGGCAAAGAAATAGCGGAGAGAAAGTTCAAAGTAGAAGATTTTGTATTGTCATCCAGGATAACAGGCGACTTAGAGAAATGCATATTTATCGCATTGAGATCCAAATCGGGTGCGCCCTCACTACGGGCCTTACCGATGCCAAGAGACTTTAGAAATTGCCATACTTGTGCAGTGTTAAAATTTCGTATAGAATCATCAATGTGGCGTCTCTTAGCATCTCTACACATACGATTGCAACGATTACGCAAAGCTTTATAAGAGCACCAGTTTTCTTCCGTCGGAAACTTTTTATACCGCCTTTTTGCCTTATCCCTTATAGACATAGCTTTTTTGATGGAGTCAGATAGCCAAGGAGCAGGAAGATGTTTTACTCTCACCTTTTTTATGGGTGCGTGTATATTGTAAAGCTTTAAAACTAGACTATTAAAAGCTGCCATTTTCATGTCTAAGTCACTGCAGTCGTAGACAGGAGTCCAGTCAATATCAGCTGCATCAGCGCTCAAACGATCCATATCAATGTTCTTGAAACTACGAAGGAAAAGAAATTTGGATTTACGTTTAGAAGAGCGACTTTTATAGGACAGATATATGAGGTCATGATAAGAAAAACAGGCAGGCAATTGACCATGGGTGGCTACTTTACTAGGGTCAGAAACTAGTATTAAATCTAAGAGAGAAGGAGTACAGTGAGGAGCATGATGAGTAGCATTGAGTTGAAGGATATGCATATTGACAGAAGAGACAAGGGATCGGAGTTTACGGCTGCGTAGATCGTCCTTAAGCAAGCAAGTGTTAAAGTCTCCGAGGATAATAGTATGGTCATATAATTAAGAGAGATATTCTAGCTTAGATTCAAAAGTTGAAAAATAATCTACGTGGCAACTGGGACTGTAATAAACGCCTAGAAGATGTTTAGTATGGTTAATAATAATTTCAATGAAAAGATGCTCGGCAAATTTTGAATAATCACTCGGAGACTGATCAATCACCCTATATACGATATCTCCTCGCAGATATATGGCAACCCCCCCACCTCCTTTGCCAGTCCTGTCATTACGCACCAGCTTGTAGCCGGGCAACGCATACTGCGTAGAAGGAAGGGCAGGCTTGAGAAAAGTCTCAGAGACAAGGATAGCATGGATGAGATTAGAATCGAAAGATGTCAACAAATCGGTATAATGTGCGGGAATGCTTTGAGCGTTTATATGGACCAAATTGAAAAATTTGCTGAAACCAATTAAATTTGAAGTTAGTTGGTCTCGCTGAAGAACAGAATTATCACTGAACGCGCTAGCATAGCTTTTATCAGATTCACAAGATGAAGAGCAAGACGCAAAACTATCTTCGGAATCATGATCTGACATAATTATTATCTTATAATAATAAACTAAAACAATAAACTAAAATAATAAACTAAAATAATAAATAATAAGAATAATAACAAATAACGATACCAATAAATAACTATGCTATATCATATATGTCATCCTCGATGCACTCGTCGGTTAAAACTAATTTGGGCTAAAACACTCGTATCCAAGGCTCAAGAAATATAGTTTGACATTTAACATTTCTAAACGAGTGTTTTAACTTCAAAACAAAAACTACAAAAATAAAAATAAAAGTGACCGTCAAAAAATAGGTACAATAAAAATTAATATAAATAAGTCGAGAAGAGTGTTCAGACACAAGTATCACTTTTTTCGCGACTTCTTATCGGCGGTCGACGTAGCTGGCTTGCCACTTATCTGCGACGTTCCTGCTTTGGCAGTTTCGCCGGACGCTAAATTCCTTGTCGGAAACCGAGCAAGAAGGGGCCGTAATTCCGCTACAGATTCGATTTTACGACGCGACTTATCTGGGAGCAGTATATTTATTTTGCCCTCAGAGGTCCAACATTGATTCACACCGAAGTGTCTACGAGCTTGTAGAAACACATCATGTCTTGGCTTAGTTAAAAACTCAGAGAAAATTAAACCTGTGCCTTTCAAAAGGGTTTTATTGCGCCACACTTCGTTCCGCAAATTGTGCTTCTGGAATCGGATGAGGAGAGGTCGCGGCTTGCCTGAACTAACTCCTAGGCGATGACAGGCCATAATGTCTGAAGAAGAGACATTGCTAATCTTCATCTTCTCCTGCATTGTTTTTATAGCCTGGACAATGTGATCCTCATTATGCTGTTCAGGAAGGCCATGGAGTAGCAAGACCTTTTTGCGGGATGCCATTTCATGACGATCCAGGCCGACTGTTAGTAACTCCACCTGACTCTTCAGAGTACCCATAGTTTTCCACATGAGACACTTGAACTCCGTGAACTCTCTGGATAAGCTGGCTATCGTCTTATGTGGAGCTTCATTGTCATTGACGATCCGAAGGTCTTCTTCGTACTTCTCCATCCGTGTGGCAAATGTTGTTGAGAGTTCTTCCACACAGTGAGACAGCTTGGCGTATAGGTCCATGATAGTGCAGATGGAGTGAATTTATAGGAAAAACTTGTAGTGAAAAGAGTGCACCAAAGGATATAGCAAATATTACAGCATATGTCTGATGTATATATACACTTTAATTATTTATATTAATAAATTAAATCAAGAGCTCAAAAAAAATGTTGTTACAACTTGAACTACCCTCGAAACTCCAATTAAGTTTATTGATGCGTTGAACAAGATATCAATGAAACCCTGCGAAATAGGCTCATTGCTATAACTTTAGTCAGTTGTCACATCTATTCACTTCATAAACGCCTGGAAATTCTGCCTTACAATATCCAACCGAAAGTAAGCCCAATAATATCAACACTCTATCTCATTATCCCCTAGTGCTTGTTAACAACTGAATCTTGGCTTCCCTGCCGTATAACATAACTTAAAACTAATAACTCCAGAAATAAAACAGCTCCTGTATCTCATTGTCTCCTAGTACTTGTGATGCAAGAATTAAGCAACAGATCCTTGTCAGAATCGAATATCTCTGAGCAAATGGAACATCGCACCCCTCCAAACTTTAAAAATCAGCGTAATAAAAGGCTTAGGGAGCCTGAATATGATAACGCTGACTTTGCAAGTTTTAAGGAAGAAATGAAAACCATGATTTCTACAATGATAGCATCACAGCATGAGGAACTCAAGAAAATTTATCCAACCCTTATGGAAATAAAAAGCACTAATATCAACATTGAAACTGCAATGACCGTTCTTTCAGCACAAAACGATGATCTTAAGAAGAAATTAGAGCAATTAGAGGTCCAAGCAAAAAAAGACAATGAATACATAGTAATTCTGGATGATAAAATTGAGGAACTTCAACGAAGTAACAGGAAATCCAACTTTGAGATCAAAAATGTTCCAAAAATAGAGAAAGAAACTAAACAGGTAAATTTGGTGACCAATTTGTCCACGGTGGTAGACTGCAGTATCGATTCTAAAGATCTATCTATCTATCTATCTATAACCTCACGCCAGATCCCTTGCGGGGTAGGCAGAGAGTACAGAGTTCCAACAGGTTCTTTCCTTACATACCTCTCTGGCTTCCTCGACTCTCATAGTTCGTCTCATACACGCTCGCCGGTTACGGAGACTCTTGACTAAAGATATTAAAGATATATATCGAGTAGAGAACAGACGTATCAACAGACAAAACAGTACTGTTATAATTGAGCTAGGTTCCACACTCCTTAAAACCGAATTCTTAAAGAAAACCAAAGAATATAACAAAAAACGAAAAGACAAAATCTGTGCAAAACATCTTGGTTTTAAGTCTGATGTTTATATCTCAGATATCGATTGTTCTCAGATTGATCTCAGATGTTGATTGTATTTATGTCTCAGAACAACTGACCACAAAGGGTTCCAGGCTCCACTTTCTAGCTCGAGATTTGGCAAAGTCGAGAGAGTACAAATTTTGTTGGACTGCTTAAGGAAAAATCTACGTGTAAAAAGATGAAAGCTCGCCTACAATATTAATAAAAAGTGAATCACAAGTTCATAATCTAATGCAGCAAAAATGACTAGACATCTCACTAAAGTGGTCAAGTCACAGTATTTATTTTTCCTATTCACTAAAAAACCTAAGGTGTTGTTACAATGATTTAATGCTATTATAATAATAATAAACGCCAACCCGCACTAGGCCAGCGTGGTGGACTATGGCCTAAACCCTCTCAGTTTGAGAGGAGGCCCGTGCCCAGCAGTGGGACAGCTTCTTAACAGGGCTAATATTGTTTAATTATAATATTAAAAATGTAATTGGAGCGCGATTACTTAATCAACAAATACTGAAAAATACTATTTTCGAGTCACATACTATATATCTACAATCACACACTAATACACTACACATACACACTAACACTTCACTCACACTTTTCATACCAAAACTAATAATAGTTTCATATTACTGTACATATCATTACATTAATTATGGATAGCACCCTACAAAAATTAAATAACATTGATAATACAGAGATTGCACAAGTTCATGATTGCACGCCTGATGAATTTTTTGAAATAATTAGTGTGACGCCTCAGATTTTACCATCATATCCCAAAATATAAGAAGTATTTACTCTAATCACCACGACTTATTACTAAATCTATTAAACCTAAAACTAGAAGTTGATCTAATATCTAGTAAAGGAAATAAAATTAACACACGCATCTTGCCTACAAATTAACATTTCCCCTGATCTTATAGTCTTAACAATATATCGGTCTCCATCAACTACGAAATTAGAAGACTTTATTTATTCTCTTAATCAACATCTAACCACTATTTCATTCAGTAAAAACATTATAATCACTGGCGACATTAATATTAATTTAATATATAATCATGAAGAACAATCTAGCGACCGCTCAAATAGACTAAATTACTTAAATATGCTAGATATGCATGGCCTGCTTCCAGGCCATTACCTACCTACTCGAGGTAAAAATTGTCTTGACGACTTTATCGTTAAGCTTAATCCACTGAAAAGAAAGCCCGACATAGCTGTTATTAGCTCCACAATTACTGATCACTACATGATTTTCTTAAAATTATCTAATCGAAAATACATGCATAAAACACAACTACAAAAATAACGATTAATCTAGATAACGCACTCGAAAGTCTAAAACAAATTAAACTTCGGAGTCTTTTAAAATTAAGTGACCCTAACATACTCACTGATCGTCTAATAAAAATATTACAAACTTGTCTTATCACTAGTACTCTAACAAAGATTATTCCTTTGAAATATAGAGCAATTAAACCTTGGATGACCATGGGTTTACTTCGCTGCATTCGAAATCGGAACGAGATGCAAAGAAAACTTATATTAGACCCGTTTAACGAAGTACTAAAAATCACTTACAAAAGATACCGTAACCACTGTAACTGTATAATTAAAAAACAAAAGCGTAAACATGATAGAGATCAACTAGCCAAAGTGCAGAAAAATACCAAAAAGTTATGGAATACAATAAACAACATAACCCAACGCAAGCCAACAAGCTTAATAATAGTCCCCTAGAGTCTGTAAATTGTGTTAATAAATAGTTTTCTAACGTAGGCCAAATCCTTGCAAATGAAATTACGGTAAACACCGCCTGACCGCGTAAACTTAGACCTAATACGACGAATAATAATTCCCCATTGTCATCATTTGTACTATTGAATACCGATTATAAAGAGGTATCCAATATTCTAATGAACATAAAGTCTGACAGCGCTCCCGGTTGGGATGGAATTCCGTTCAGCTTCCTAAAAGCTGCCCACAAACTAGTTGTCCCACTTTTATGTCATTTAGTTAACTTATGCTTTGAACATGCAACTTTCCCATCTGCTCTAAAACTAGCATTAATTACACCGGATTACAAGGATGGAGACAGAGCTGTTCTGTCAAACTATAGGCCCATATCAGTCCTACCATCTATATCTAAAATTCTTGAAAGAATAAATAATATACGTCTTATTCATCATCTTAACAAGAATAACCTATTGTCACCCAACCAGTTTGGCTTTAGACAAGGCATGTGTACTGAAGATGCAGCGCTGGCACTTGCCTCCACTATTACTCATAGAGTAGACAGCGGTGATAAATGTCTTGCAGTGTTCCTTGACCTTAAAAAAGCGTTTGACACGGTCTGTGTCTCCATTCTTCTAAACAGATTGGAGGGTTGCGGTATTAGAGGGCTACCACTTACTCTACTTAGAGATTATCTAACAGGACGCAAACAAAAAGTTAAAATTGGCGATGTCATCAGCCTTGAAGAAATAGTGAGATACGGGGTTGGGCAGGGAACTGTCCTTGGACCGACACTTTTCCTGGTGTACATCAACAGCCTTTGTGACATGAAAATTGATGTATGTAATGGTAGTATCTATTTATACGCGGATGACACCGCAATAGTTTTCGGTGGCAAAACTTGGAAAAGCATTCAAAAATCTGCAGAATGTGGACTGGCTAAGATTTCAGCCTGGCTATGCGATAACCTTCTATCTCCCAACACTACTAAAACAAACTTTATTTGCTTTACCAAATATGAGAGCTCCCAGCCATCTAATGAATTAAAAATTAAAATTCACAACGGTCAAAATCCACTCAATTCAAGCTGCACATGTAATAACATTGCTAAAGTTCAATATACTAAATATTTAGGAATTATTATTGATCAACGTCTGTCATGGCACAGACATATAGAATTAATTATGAAAAGAGTGAGAACACTGATCTGGACATTTAAAACGCTTCGTCACATAACATCGAAAAGCTTACTTCAACAGATCTATATCTCGCTAGCCCAGTCGGTATTAACTTATTGCTTACCTGTCTGGGGTGGGGCAACAAAAATTAAATTCCTTGAATTGGAAAGGGCCCAAAGATCTCTAATTAAGGTCATGTTATTTAAGCCCTTTAAATTCTCAACTGATAGCCTTTACTCAATATCAGACCTTTTAACAGTTAGAAAGCTCTACGTCCATCACATCATTCTAAAAAAACATAAATCTCTTACATTTGATCCAGCTAAGATGAAAAATAGAAGAAAGGATATGGTAGCTCCTTCAGTCATAATTAAATCAACATTTGCTAAGAGACAATACGCTTGGCAATCGTCACACCTGTATAATCTCACTAACAAAGAGATATTTATTTATTCCCTCACATATCAAGAATGCGAAAAAAGATTGACTAAATGGCTTAAGTCTAAAACATACGATGAGATCGAAAGATTAGTACAAGCTTTAACGTTGTAGTCATTTATAAATTTAGGGTGAATGAGTAAATCACGCAATTCATTATTTCATACTCTCAATAGTCTCTGCATCATTCTACTCACTCTCAGCTCATCGCACACACACGCACACACACATACGCACACGGACAAGCACACACACTTATACATACACACACATTTGCGCGTTCCTACTATTTTACTATTTTGTTTTTGTTTTTTTGTAACTCTTTTTTAAATATATTTTTATAATTCTGTTGTATGACACCACACTTTTTTATTATTTACTTTATTATTTTTAAATTTTTGCTTTGTATAACACTTTTTAGCAAAATTATGCCTTAAAATCTTGAGTACTTAAAATTTGTAAACAAATTGTGGAAGGACGGAATTTCCTAACACAAGCAACCTATTGCTTAAAAGGATATTCCTAAAGGTTCTATGTAAACTAATTTTAAGTTACTGCAATAAACAATTTTAATTTAATTTAATTTAAATTTAATTTTATATAAGTAAAAATTGATGTTTTGTGTACTCTTTTTATTTAATATTATTTTAATTTTGTGTGTGTGTACGTGTGAGTGTGTGTGTTGCAAATTAAATCGTTTGAAAGAAAATAGCGTACCTTATACTCCATGTCTCACGCATAACGCCTTCAGAACACATCTTGACGGCAATACGACATTGCAATATCTTGACAAAATCCAACCACATGTAAACATCTCGCAGATATCTCTTGATTCTCGTTCGTCGGCGGATCAAAGGTAATTTTCAACATACACGAAAAGCTTAATTACCAAATAGCTTCCTGCTCCAATTTTATGTGTCATCCACATTAATGGATCAATTAAGCGATCCTTTCGGCCTATCTAACTAACACCGGCGTCTGCGAAACCTTTGATGTTGAGCAAACATGACGGAACTAATTTGTTTTGAACATTTAGAACATGTAATTATGTTGTTAAACTGTATAAGATAAAAATAAATAAAGAGCGACTGTTTTAGGAACTATTGACCACAAAATAAAGTGGTTTACTAAAAGTGGGTGTACACAGTATACCCCTGCCACCTCCACTTAGGGAATATATGCGTGACGGTGTTTACTAAGGAATGAAACGCTGTGTTTAACTGGGGTTTGAATAAGCTAACACCTTTCGATTTGAACAGCGAAAATACCGCTAGTATTTCCTCATGCAATAAGCATTTTTTTGTTAAAACTTAAGTCAATTTTACATAGAATTTTGAGTCAGTATCATATAATATGTATTCAGAAACATAACAAAAATAATAAATTGTAATGTTGTAACATGTAGAGGCATCTTAGATGAATTACTTGTCTTAGTCTAAGGCAGGTATTTAAATAAGCAATATGTACAAATATACCAAAAAAAAACAGCAAAGTATTAGCAACAAAAAACGGGTATAAAAACATAAACCTATATATTTACATAGGGTCAAAGGGTTCCACGCTGCCAATTGGCAGTGTACATAGAACGCTGGCAGCATTGCCGTGCTGAATAGCAATGCGTATTTAAGATGACTAAAATATATACCAGCTTTCTGGTCGCCAGAATTAGAATGAGTCAGTATTAGAATGAATCAAAAACTTCAAATGGTGAGTGGGAAGTAGCAAAGGTGTACTGTGTGTACCTCTACCACTTTAATTTATATATAGGCGCTTAGATTTTCTGGATGGCCGTTTCAATGCTGGTAACGGTGAAAGGTCGATCTTCGTTTACATAGTCGTCTGCATGGTGGCCGAACATAAAGGAAATATTAAAATAGCACTGAGGTCTCGTCCGGCACACTGATCTTCCTTGATGTCAGAGTGTATTTTTGACGTGAATACGTCTTTAAAATTGCCTACATAGTAGGAGGCAAGTCAAAAAAACGAATGATAACAAAATCGGGGTATACAGTTTGGTATTGCAGCTTCATGTCTATCATCTGCATCCTAAATTCAATTACAGCATTGGATAGCTTAAGGGTCAAGTGAGGACTCTGACTTATCGCGCGCGGTGGAGGGGGAAGCGCCGCCATTTTGTGGTCATTTTGCTGCGTATCGAGATTTACACTTAGCGTAACTTTTGACTTGGAAAAGCTACGACGTTCGTTTAAGTTTCAATCGTCAGCTCTTGTCAAAATCTATCTATTGTATATAAAACATTAGTGTACAGTGACGTGTGTATAGTGGCAGTGAACAAAATAAGGTGTTAAAATTGTAGCGTGTCAACATTTATTATAATACTTATAAATATACACATACATTGTCATTATTTTCTAAGCTAACATACACGCGGCTAGATTATATTCGCTTATTTCATGTTTCATCTTTCATCTTCGCTTTCACTTTCACACTATTGTAATATAAACTGTTTACTCTTATCCTTGAACATTTATTTGCTGTACTTTTCTATTGTGCTTGTGCTTCTATCCTACTGTGCCTTCTGACTTTTAAGTGTTAGGATTATTTTAATTATAATTGTAAGTGTGTTATTTTATTATAATCCAAAACTGTAAGTGTGTTATTTATTTCACTAACTCCAAAAAGAAGATCCTAACTTTGGTACATAAATAACCAAAAAATAAAAATAAAAAACATATCAAATTATATCATGTCGGCCTATCCGCGTCAAAAAGCCAAATCCAAATGCAGAAATATATGGTTGGAAAGGGCTTCTCAAGACCAATCGAATGGTACCAATAAAACACTATATGACCGAGTCAAGCAGTGCCGCGAACGTAACAGTATGAACGCGGCCGAGTGGATCAACGACGGTGCCAGTACATCTGCAGCTGGGGCGGTTGAAATTATGCAATTAGATGTAGAAAAGGAAATAGTTGCATCATAAACAAAATATGGACTTCTTAGTCTTCAAACATGATTATGATATACACATATAATAATATTTTATATAGAAAATATTACCCGTTACGTAAACGTATTCACGTAAAAGAAACGGCCGTGTCCATGACACAGCCATACCCCGTTTTTTTATGGGACTAAGCCCGCCATACATTCCCACCATTGTGTGACGGGCTTAGTCCCATAAAATGCGAGTATGCGCACAATAGTTGGAGATTAATATTCTCACATGGAATACACTGAGGTTAACTGCTCCGCGGTACGTCCGACTGCTTCGATTGCCCCGTTGCCAATCGAATAAAAATGCAGCGCCGTCCGCCATCTTACAACGACTATCTGTTATCGGTGATTCTGATAGATGTCACCTGTCATCGCTTCATGACTAAACACACTCGAGCAATCATTAAAGGCATAGAGTACGTCTATGACAAGATTAAAATGTTACTAAAATGAAAATAACTCCTCGACATTCCATTAACTGTGATTTTCAAATAAGAGGATACGACATCTATTATTATGAGGCTGGCCTATTGCCATTAAACTGGCCGCATTCAAAACTCCAAATTGCTATTCAAATTTTTTTAATAAAAAGAAAACTAAATCACGAAAGTTTTATCCCTTTCACTCAATGTCCATTCGTTGTAATTTCACCGTTGACACAGTATATTATAATGTCAACGGTGTGATTCTCTGTCCTTAATATTTTTAAGTTCTTTGATTCTTACTATTCTGATTTGGAAAACAGATCACAACAAAACATTTCAAAAGAATTCGCTAGGAGACAATACTTCATCTTCATTCTTGTTGATTTTCCCAGACGACACTATAAAAGCGGTGAAATCATCTGTAAAGTTAAGACAAAAACGGCGACACAAATCACTTTGAAGACTTGAATAAATGGAAAAGGCTTGACGGTTTCTTTTACACTACGAATGAACTGAATGAAATAATATTTTTGCTGCTTTGCTGTTGTTTCTGTTTTTAATAATGTTCTTTAAATTAAATACATTTATATATAAATATGCAGTATATTACAATTTAATCTACGCAGGTCGCCGCACCTTCATTTTCTTTCCCTTATCGCAAACTTCTATTCAACTTATCAGATTCAGAATACTTAAATTCAAATTATGTTAATCTCCATAAATAAACAATAATAGGTATTACTATGATTGGGAAGTAGTTCCCGAATAACTTCGAGAACTTTTAACGTAATGTTAGGTACCTAATTGTTTATATATTAATTTAGTTATGTTTATTGTATCTAGTTTATTGTTTTGTTGCCGCTTCCGGCTTCGATAATCGGATTTATATAAATAGGTCTTAATGTACATACAGTCGTGCTAGGATCTTACGGCCCGCGGGTAAAATCGGAACTAACGCTGCCATCGAGTGAAATGTCACTTCATGACAGTCGCAGAGCAGCCATTTGCTGCAAAATTTAGGCCAAGTTCTTTTTTTAATTAGTAACCGTGCAGACCCACTTGTTGAAATATTTCCCTGAAAGTAGGAAAATTGTAATATATTATAACCTTAATTTCAAAGCGACGCCCTGACAATCTCGTCCATGGGCCAAAATATCCTTGTCGTACTATATACACGTACGTACAGTACGACTGTTCTAGCATTGCCAGCCTTATTTAATAGCCCCCTGTCTTTACAAAACGCCCTACTTGGCCGGTAAAGCTGTAAAGGCCCCGCGGCCAACAGCGTAGATTACACACACACAAAAAAACCACATCATTCGCCATTTTATATCGTTTTCTCAACAAACTATTACTCATGCAGTCCACACACTCTACATACATTTATTTACCATAGAACGTATTTCCACCGCATTCACAAAACATCATTTGTTCTTGTTTTACTACGCAGTGTGGATTGATTACACGCAAAGAGTGCCATAACACGACAGTGCTTTGGAGCGAGCACTTAATCGCTCTTTCCGTCTAATAGGAGGATGATTCGGCCTTTTAAGGCCCATTGTTTAGTGTACACCCCCACGTTTATTATGTTCGTATCCCACACTGACCTGCTTGTTCACTTGGCAATATCAAGGCGCTGTCTCTTAGGCTTGTAAAAATATAATCGATTTACAAAAAAAAATTTTTTCGTTTGAATCATTTTTTAAAAGTCGATATATATTGATTTTATTATTTTTTGAGTTCTTAGATTTACGCGAATATTACACATGAAATAAAACTATTTTACGGATTTTATCGCGGTTTATTTTTTTTTATTTTTAGTTCCCGACGTTATTATTTTTTGTTAATTATTATTTTATTCTGCCTACCAGCAAGGGATCGGGCGTGATAATATAGATTATTTTATTTATAATTGAAGTTGATTATGTCGTCGAGCAATAAGTTTTTTATTTTTTTTTAAAACTAATATTGTTGACATAATTTATTTATTATAGCAAAAAGAAATCTTATCTTCTTCCTGATTTATAGATATGTATATCCAGTTCACGTCGGGCCGCCCCACTTGGGGAATAGAAGTGACGGTGCTTTGGTTATAAAAAGTCGTCGCGCCGCCCTGAGTTTAATGACATTTAACAATCTCGCTGAACTCGCCACATGTAAACAAGACATTATAGTGACTAAAAAACAAGACATCAAAAAGCAATTACGTTCAGATTATAATGTGTAGCAGTGCATAGATAGTATTGAAGAAAATGGTGTCCTTTAATAATACTCCGTTTATGGAAGACGTTAGTGGCGTGGTATATATTTTGTGGGGATCAGGACACGCGAGCGCCTCCGACGACAATTTTTTCTAAATTGTTATGATTTTGTTTTGCAACCCATATTTTTTGTTTCGTCATAAATACATGTTTGATATAATATAACGATTGTATGATCGACATCGATCCGAACGTCAAGTCAAGAGTCTCCGTAATCGGCGCGCGTGTATGAAACATACTATGAGAGTGGAAGAAGCCAGAGAGGTCTGTAAGGAAAGAACCTGTTGGAACTCTGTACTATCTGCCTACCCCGCAAGGAATCTGGCGTGATGATATAGATAGATTGTATGATTAATGTTTGTTGCTCAATCACGCAAAAACGACTGAACGGATTGGGATGAACATGAAATATATATACACGGGAGGGTCTAGATAGCCTGGACAGATATTACCTGGATTAACACATAAGAAACATTTTATGCCGAAAAAATGTTCGGTTCCTATCTAAACTCAACGCGGACGAAGTCGCGGGCAAAAGCTAAAATAGAATAATGATTATAAATAGAAAGAAAACTTCATCGCTTCAAATCGCAATCGAACACACGCAACCCGACAAACCGGGTTCCTTATTTTAACTGGGGAAGTTGACTGAAGCGGGGTTTTTTTTTGTGCGTGTACATTCAAATTAATCCATCGATATTTTTTTCGTTCCATGAGAATCACTTTTCTAAAACTACTGAAATACTCGACATGCAAGTTATAAGCAACCATTTATAAACCCTCGTTACCTGTCGGCGGGAACTTCAATAATCTTGTTAGCAGGTAAACCTACTTAGCCAACTAATATCTCGGGGCCCTAGCTTCAGCAACAAGTCTTAAGTTCATAACAACCCGTGGGCCCAATAATTGGAGCAGATTATTATTCAATTAGGTTTTCAGGATAGATCCACCGAGGCTTAGAAAGTCTTGTTATGAAGGCGAAATCTTAATGCAATATGAAATAAAATAAAATTATTTTACGGATTTTATCGCGGTTTATTTTTGATTTTTAGTTCCCGACGTTTCGAGTGCATTGCAGCACCCATGGTCACGGGAGGGACCTGATGGTACTTAACGCACATGAGAATCATGAAGTTCTGGGTTTGGGTACTTGGTCGGCCAAAGTGTATTTTTCTATAGGAAAATTTTCTTGTCTGTCCGGAGTCTGGATTTTTTCGTCATAACCCCACGCTACGTAGAAAATAGAAATTTTTGTGTCATAGGTGTTTTGATAAAATGAAATTTATCATTTACCGAATCAATAATATTTGATAGGAACAAATGCTTTCATCGAGTTCCTTTCTCCACAACTAGATAGTCCATTCAGCTAGTCAAAATGGAACGACCGTTATTTTTTTCTACATTAGATATTGCTTCGTGTAGTATACATACGGTTAGTCAGTAGGTAGCTACACAAAGTATCCATACTAATCAAAGTTACTCTTGACATTTGAGTTTACAACTTTTATTGGAAACGTATTCGACGTTTAGTTTGGAATGAAACTTTGACTTGTAGCGATGTAATGAAATTGTATTTTGAGATCCTTTTATTCAGTTGAACCTTTTATTTTGGTTTACGTATCGAGTACAAATTACAAGAGAGGGATAGCTTTAGTGCGAACTGATAATCTCCAGGTGATCTGCAGGTGTCCGCCAGGGGTGTATAATATCACCACTCCTTTCAAGACCTATAGCGAAATTGTTATGCGAATAACTCTCAAAGATGGGACCGATGGTGTTGAGATCGGCGAATATAAAATTGCCAATCTGCGCTCCGCAGATATGGAGAAACTACCTTTTAAAATAGTGTGTGAGCCTTATATTTGAATTAATGATTAATCGGAGTAAGACCAAGATTATCATCGTAGACCGCCAACAACAACTCGCCGGAAACAAAACAAATTGCAAACTATGATATGGTTAAGACCTACATATACCTCGGTGCTTTAATGTCAAATAATGGCAAATGCATACATGAAATAAAGTGACATATGGGAATTACTAGAACGCCATTGAAAAGGTTGGATGAGCCAAAGCCCCAAAAACTAGGCTTGTACAAACACTCGTCTTCCCCTTATTCTTATAAATTGCAGAGACTTGGATATTGCGAGAACTGGAAAAGAAGAAAATAAATGCTCTGGAAATGTGGTGCTGGAGAAAAATCCTTGTGATATCGTGGACCGAATTTCAAACAAATTCCTCCATACTCCACGAACTCGGCATCAAACAGCGTCTATTAGCACTACTACAATCTCGCATAATCAAATGTTTCGGCCATGTTCCGAGACGTAGCAGCGACTTAATAGAGCATCTGGTTGTGCAGGGCAAAGTGGAAGGAACTGGACCAAGCGAGTGGTCACCAATACGATGGACAGATTAAGTTAAGTCCGCAGTGGGAGACCGACTAATTGACTGCACCCGAACCTCAAATGACCGAACTAAATGAAGACTATCGCTGGCGCGAGCGTTGTGGTTGCACGTTCGCTCTCTTATCCGGTGAAGCTGTAAAGGCCCCGCGGCGAACAGCATAGGTCATACACACCCCACACCACAAAACGGAGAGATAGGGTAAGCCGAGCTAGAGAGTCAAGAATGAAGCGCATAAGAATCGAGTAGATAAAAATACCGAGGCAAGGGGGCAGTCTAAAAAGATGTATTCTAAGCATTTCACAAAAAATTCGGCCTGATTGGTGTTAAATGGTTTTTTCGTCATTACATATATTTTATGTCATCTGTAGGAAAAAAGGAGTAATGGTATTCAACTTTCAGGTCTACAAATCTCCAATAAAGAACAGGAAAACTTATTTGAAATTATCTGGATATGTAAATATATATAATGTATATTATAGATACATCAGCCCATGATCAGCCTCACACAAATCAAAGTCAAAAAAAAATAGAATATATTGTCTACTCCACCACGCGGACTTAATACGAATTGGAGGTGCATGAATTCATATAAAGATAAAAAACCGTCACACCTATATTCCCCAAGCGGTCGTGGCAGAGGTGTACTAAGTACACGCACTTGTCGCCGATGATTTTAGTCCCATGTAATAGGGGGCGAGCCTATTGCCATATACCTAGCAAAATTCCAGACTCCGGAATAATACATTAATGTTATCGTTAGAAAAACTACATTTGTCCGACCTAAGGTTTGAACCCGGGACCTCGTAATCAGAAAGCGATGCGCTTGGCCCCTAGACCAACGAGGCAGTCATATAAAGGTTAGTTAGCTTATAAATTCATTATAGTTATAAGTTATAAAAATATAAATATTATAGTCAACATATAATAATTTTAGCTACAAGAATTGCCAAGTAACACAAATAGGCTGCATAAAGGCTGATTTACAGAGTTACTTTACTGTTTACGCTGCTAAGGAAAGCTGTAGTTAGGCTGCATAAGCACTTATGCAGTTCTTATAACTCCGATTTGGGCCCAGATTATACAGCCAACAGATGTAGAATGGCTGCTAAGCAGCTGTATAAATGTGGTAGAGAGGATAACCAAAGGCTGCTTTAGGGCTGCCAACAAAGAAAGAAAGAAAAATAATTTATTTTGTGCTCACACAACTAAACACAAAAGAATGAAATGCATAACAAATGTAATTAAAATGACAAAAGAGTAACAATAAAAATGGTAGAAATGCAAAGCAGTGATTGTGTGAGACACAAAATTGGTCCCTGCCTCAGCTAATGCCGCAGCTGTATTATGCTGCAGCGCTGATCTTCCGGCAGCGCCATATTTCGGTAACATCACGGGCGGTCTCACATTAGATATATTTATTAAAGTCTAAAACTACTAAGGCATATATATATAAAAAGCGCTCGAGCAACCGAGGGGTTAACAAACTAGAATGAAAATAAGAAAAATTGCCCTGTGTAAACCTAATCTTCCAAAAGATCTTTTCAAAAAATATATATTTATGGTCTGTGGACATTTTGTAGTTTTTTGTGTTTTTTTTTTTTTTTTATTTGGTATTTGGCAGCACTGTCTCGTTTTGCTGTCAATCAATGTCAATCCAAGGTGTCCCCAAGCAAAATGGCGCGTACGACGTGGCAAATCGATAAAACGATAAATCGTGTCATCTGCAATCGTTTGGACGACTGGACGACTGTGCGACCCGATTTACATAAAATACCCAAACCAAAATGTTCTTGTCGTTATTAAGTGCCTATATGTGAGATACGCCGCAACCCCCTGCATCGACGAATGGCTCCCCTTGCCTATCGCGTGCATAGCCCGACGTAAGTTTTATGTACTTATTTTTTGCTTATTAAGAAGGTGACTTTTGTATTTATAATTAAGCAGCCGCACTGTTTTAAGGGCACGAAAAGGAGGAGGCAGGTTGTTCCAGCATCGGGTTGCAGCGTATCTGAAACTGCCACGGAAGGCCGCGGTCCTGTATCCCGGTATCAACAGGAGATATGAAGAAGCCCTGGTGTTGTGCTTATTGTGATCCCGGGCCCAAGATAGTTTTTTGTACAGATACTCTGGTTTTTGGGTGAGTATTATTCCCAACAACATTGTAGCCAAATGAAGTTTTCTGCGCGCTTCCATTTTCATAAGGTTCCCTCTGTTTAGGTATGGTGTAACGTGAGTTCTTGGAGGTATAGGATAGCAGAACCGAGCACACGCATTTTGTACGCGCTGGATGAGCCTCTCCGTCCGACTAAGCAAGCATGTTCCATACACAGTGTCGGCATAATTCAGCTTAGAGAGAATGAGTGACTCACATAACTTGATGCGCATATCCACATTTAGGTAAGGACGGATTCTGTACAGTAATTTAAGGCGGTAGAAACAATTACGCACAGCTTGAATTATATGAGACTCAAAGTGGAGTTCTCCGTCAAAGACTACACCCAGGTTGCGAGCCTCTTTTACTTGCTCAATGGGACATCCTCTGATCCTTATGTCAGGAGCAATGGAACATGTGTTGGCAATGCTGGTTTTTGACCCAAGAATGATGTATTTTGATTTTTTTGGGTTAAGAACTAATGAGTTTTTACTAGCCCAGTCAGCTATGCGTTCTAAGTCCTCATTTATTTTTTTGACAGAGTTGGCACAATCTCGAGGGTAGAAAGATCTATATAGCTGCAGATCATCAGCATACAGATGGTACTTCGTGTTGGATATGCAGTTGGTTATGTCAGCTGTGTAGAGGATAAACAGGAGTGGACCAAGAATGGAACCTTGCGGCACTCCACGACTGACAGAGCTACAGGATGACGACAACTTGTTTCCATCGCAGCTGCTTGTCAACTCGACAAATTGGGATCGGCCATTTAGGTAACTGTGGAACCATTGTATAGCACCAGTATCAAATCCATAGTATGCAAGCTTTGAGAGCAACAATGAGACATTTATCGAATCAAATGCACGGGAAAAATCGAGAAGGGTAAGAATTCTGCTCATACCATGGTCTCTAGCCTCTAAAATATTATCAACCACATCAAGGAGAGCAGTGGCTGTACTATGTCCCTGTCGAAAACCAGATTGTGCCGATGGCAGTATTTTGTGGTGGTCTAAGTACTCTCTGATCTGATTGCACACTACTTTTTCCACTATTTTAGATAGACAAGGTAGTAAACTTATAGGCCGCAGCTCTTGAATGCTGGTTGGGTTTGCATTTTTTGGGATTGGTTTGATTATTGCTATCTTCCACTGGTCAGGAAATACGGTAGTTGAAATAGACTTATTCACTATGGAGGTTATTGTAGAAAGAGTGTGTGGGAGAGTCATCATTAACATGTTTAGCGTGATACCGTCACATCCCTGGGCATTCGATTTGAGGCCTTTTATTATTCTCATCACTTCATTCTCATTAACCATCTTAAGATGGAAGCATCCGGTACCAAATCTGTTATATTCGAAATATGTCAGATCAGAAATACTCACTGTGCCACTTCCGGGTACCTCCAAGAAGTATTTATTGATCTCGTCTGGATCATTGAAATAGGGGGGCAAGTCATGTTTGTGTCCCGTGGCCCCTGGGATGGTAGTTTTTAAATTTTTCCATAATGTCTTTGGATTGTGTATGTTTTTATTTATATATGTTTTAAAATATGCCCGCTTTTCACTGTCTATAGCTGCAATGGTGAGGTACTTTAATTTTTTATTAACCGACTTCAAAAAGGAGGAGGTTCTATGTTCGGTTGTATGTATGCTCTTTTTTTTTTTTTTTTTTTTTTTTTTTTATGTATGTTCAGCGATATTTCCGTCAATTGTGGACCGATTTTGATAGTTTTTTTTGCATTGGGTTCAGTATATCTCCAAGGTGGTCCCATATTAATTTTATTGACATTGGACTTTGGACTTAGAAGATACACCAGGGAACTCCTTAACGACAAACAATAGGCATGTGTAAATTGCGATATTATGGGTATTACGTCAATCCTATAGGTACCCTACTATAGAATTCACTGGTCACTTAAAATTGTAAAATAAAAATCTTTTATAAAAAAAGGTAAACCGACTTCAAAAAGCAAAAAAATAAATATTTGAAGTCGGTGCCAAGTAACCGACTGCACCAACCAGCACCGACTTCAAATATTTATTTTTTTGCTTTTTGAAGTCGGTTTACCTTTTTTTATAAAAGATTTTTATATGTAATGAAATGCGTATCTAATTCGGTCTGTTTGAACTTCCTGTGTGATTTGTCCCTTAACTGCATCATGTCTTTTACTGTGTCCGTTATCCAGGGGATAACGATTATTGAGTAAGACACCTCCTTTGTACAGCTCGTACTCAGCGTCAGGAGTAAGAAAGGCAACATAACGGAATGTAAATATTCTTTCGGCTTATTATTGACACATCCTACCTAATATTATAAATGTGAAAGTTGGTATGTTAAGATGTTTGGTTACTTTTATCCCGGAAAAATGTTAGGTTCCTGTCTAAACGCGGACGAAGTCGCGGGCACATACTAGTGAAATACAAATGTAAGTCGTGGTGCCACTTGACCATTTACCGTCCGGAAGAGTGACAGTGATGATATTACTTTACATAAGAATAAGGGAGCGCGCGATAGCGAAATAAACGACGTATGTACAAGAACAATTTTTATCATTTTCTAAAAAAAAACTACACTATAAATAAAAAAACTGCTTTACCAGAACTTTGCTACAATTATTTGATATGATTTAAAATAAATTCTATTGAACGGTTTACATTAGAATCAGATAATTTAAAGCAATCAGATGACTTTAGATTTTTTTTCTATCGAGAAAATTTCGTTTAATCGTGTATTCCTTTTACCAGATTCTAAAATATACAGTCATAACTCATATTTCTAAATATTCAGTCTCTAATCCTTATACTTTCTGAAGTGAACAAAAATACGTTTGTATCGCGGTTTAATGGTAGGCTTTTGTTACTTCGGTTAGTACCCAAACACTTTTTCTCTCCTTAAGTGCGAAATATGATTGCGAGCATCAGTTTACCGTGTAAATGTATGTGCATATGCTTTAAATTATTCACTCGCCTTCTAACTAAACTGTATAAAATGTATATTATACAGAAAAAAATATACAGGAATAAATATTTTTAGTTAATTATCAAATAAAAAGGATGCCCCATCTTACTGACCTTGCCTTGTGATTTCTTGTCTTAAGTTGATAAAAATTAATTAAATTTTTTTTAAATTAATTATGTGACCAAATATTTTCTTTTCTCGAAACTTTAACAAGTAATGGTCGTTATGAGCTCATACAGTTACGAGCATTGGAAACTGGGTTCATGCAGGTCTTAGTGTTAAATAGGCTGTATTCATGGCAGCTTAAGGCTGTACAAGTGTGACTAAACACAGACATAATCCAATATACTGAGTGTGTCAACTTTGAATTCTCTTAAAATCTTCTTTTTTTCTTTTTGTATGATATTTTAATGCGACAAGGCTCTTTTGGCCCATGAATGAAATTGACAGAGGGGCATTGGAGTAAAATAAGGGTTAACATTTAGTAAATTTTCCTACTTCCAAAGAGATATTTTAACAGGTGGGCCCGCATGGTTATTATTAAGAAATAGCTTTGTTAAATTTCATAGCAACCGGCAACTCTGCTACTCTGATAAAGTGACATTTCACTTGATGACAGCGCTAGTTCCGATTTTGGCCGCGGGCTAGTAGATTCTTATACGACTGTATATAATATTGACAAATTTAATTCTTTGTTACAGGAATAGACATTTATTGCCTTGAATTATAATAATTTGACTATAATATTGAATTTTTTTATATTATAACATGCTAATGATATTTGGGCAGATGCCAGGCATTTTGACATTTCGAATTCTACGATTGCCTTGTACTGCACATTCTCAGTTGAAAATAAATGTTATGGCTCAGATAATAACCAGTGTGAAAGGATCAAGTGAGCACCTACGTGTTCAAGAATAAAGTTCAACCTTGCCAGTTAATATACAACACTACTTTGTTTTTAGTATCACATGTTTAAATGGTAAACGTTGTAGATTTTATTCCGTTGTACGTTATTAGTATAATACTTAAAATGCTCTCTGGAACTTTAAAAAAATTAAGGGATTTCCTGCAAATAAATTCAGTACAAAAAGTGTCGCGGGTGCGTTGACAAACATGAAGTACACAAGCACCCAGACCGAAACAAATATTTGTGGGTCACACAAAGATTTGTCCGGTGCGGTAATCGAACCCGCGACGACTCAATCCTCACTCAAACTCAAATGATTCATTTTGTGTACAAATGGTACGGTATCACTAACCCGCTGACTTTCTTAGCCGGATCTTTTCAGTGAAGGCCGCGTTCCGATCCGGTAGTAGATAAGTAGTTAAATTAGATTTAAATAACAATGTAAATTGACTATTTGTAAGCGCTACCGCAGGGCTTATACAAAATAAATTGTTAGAGTTTGAGGGTTTTATTAAATACTTGCGGTTTTATTCTAGTGAGTTCAAGTTCGAACATTGTCGGACACCGATATTTTAACTACAGCACGACAGATTGATATTATGTAATGATGTCGACATGATATCCATCCTTTTCAAATAACAATTTACTAAGTAAAGATGAATGTGTTCGTGCTAAGCTCTCTGTTAGCATCGAGTTCCCATTTTATTCCCTACCAACTTCCGTACTATAATCGATCCATTACAGTTATTTCATTTTACATTTAAAGCACATGAGTAAATATCCCAACAGAGTCAAAACTTCAAACAACCGCGCTGCGATAGTACACTACTAGAAGAGCACGCTGCCCAAGAACAATGGCCGGCGTAAACCGATTTTGTCCTCGGGCGACGTTTACGTGAACTAGTCAGTGAGAGGGCACACTCACACCGCTGCGCCTTCTAGTAGTAAGCCAGCGTAATGCGGTTGTATCAAGCTTAGTCTCTGTTGAGATATTTACTAATATGAAAATTAACGTGCACAAAAACACGCCATATGCAATAGATAGCAACGGTAATAAAGAGTGCCATGACACCGAAGTAACTTTTTTTATGTGCATATAACAAAATGCATTTGATCAAAGTAAAAACATACTCAAAAATTGTACCTGCTATAAAATTATTGATGTAAAAATATAATATGCCAAAATAAAACTTGATGACTTGATAGTCGTAAGGTTTTATGCGATATTTTATTATGTTATTTTCAGTGTTTTATTATTGTTTTTAATAAAGTTTTAAGTATCTGAAGTGCCATATGATGAAATGTTTTGATACAAATGTCAACAATCTTTTAATATCAATAAAGTAGTTATTATTTTAATATGTTAACTGTTGGGCTTTTCTGTTGAAAATCTCTTAGTAGTAGTTCAGAGTCTATAAGTGTGGCCTTGGTGACTGTAGCTCTAGGCTCGCCTCTTACCTCATCTCAGCCTATACTTGTCCACTGCTGAACGTAGTGTCCGTTTTGTATATTGATCGTAGATACAAGACAGGTGTGACCGTCGCATTTGGTGTAGCTACTAGGTTATTAAAAATTGGCGCCACTATTTTGTCCTGACCCTATGTTCCTTTGTGGGTACGCGTGTGTGTGTTTGTGTACGTATTAGAAAGTGTGTGTTGTATCCTGTGCCTCTTTAGGGGTATGATGTGTGGACGCAAAAAGGTACTATCGAAGTAAAAACCAGTCAACACCGATAAATCAGGCTGCGAAGACATTACGAAAGCTGTTCAAGATCGTTCTGATAAAAAGTAGATGTACAGAATACTGATAATGTTTACAAGGTCTGATTCTGGAGATAAAATACGGGCAAGATGATACGGATACATATTATTATTTGTGTTAAGATCCTCTTTCAAAATTAAATCACCACACCACCGGTTGATCGGGAGAGTCATAGAGATGCAATTACACCGTCACGCCTATATTCCCCAGAGGTGTACTGAGTACACCCACGTTTCGCTGTGGATGTTAGGTCCCATGTAATAGGGAGCGAGCCTATTGCCATATACCGGGCACAATTCCAGACTCCGGACTCATACTGGGAATTTTTCGTTAGAAAAACTACATTTGTCCGACCTAGGATTTGAACCCAGGACCTCGTGATCACAAAGCGATGTGCTTTGCCACCAGATCAACGAGGCAGTCAATCATCATCATCAGTCATGCAATTACTTTAGAAATTAATGCCTCGCCCATATACAGCATATGCACAAAAACAAATTTTATCATCTTCAAAAAAGTATGTTACTAAATAAAAAACTGTTTTACAAGAACTTGAATACCATGTTTTTCTATATTATATAATAAATTCTTTTGACTAGCTCCTAAGAATTTCACGTAGGAATAAAAATTTTTTTTTAAAGAATAGAGATTATTTCAATATTTTTTTTTGCCGTGGATATATTTTCTTTTGATCATGTATTCCTTTTACCGGATAATAGATTATAGAGTCAAAAACATATTAATTACCTAATCCACAGGTTTCATTAAATACAATACGAAAAACACTGTTTTTTAAGCCTTAAGTAGTCTTACGTACTTAAGTTGGTACAATGTTGACAATACGTGCCTCCTTTGAGGCAGCGTGGTCCGACAGGGTAGTTCGATACATCGAACTCTGAGGATTTTTGCATCTTTGTGTTACGATTGATCGAACAAGGTGGACTACCGGAATGCTTCTTGTTCGAGACCATAGTCTTATTAATAGGACCTACATTTTGCAAGTGAGCATGGATCGACTGATCGAACGATGCGCTCTACTGAATCGTTTTCGTTCTAACCCATAGTCGAACTAGCGGATATACACTTTACAAGTGAAAGTCTCCTGTAACAAATTGGAAATAGAAAGATTTTTCAAATATTTTTAGTCTTGAATTTTGTTCCGAGAACCAAGTACCATCGCTCCCCGCTGTGGTAAGACCAAGTTATCAGTATAAATAACGCTGTACCTACTGCACAATCTGAAAATTCCTCATCGTTGGATCTATCGAACCATATGTTTGGTTAGTTCGACTATACTCGTAGAATTGATCAAGAAGGATTCAGGAGTTAAACCACACAATCGTACCAAACGGATTTATGAATCCTCATCGTTCAATGTATCGAACTACGCTGTCGGACCACGCTGCCCCAAGGCCTCATGCAGTAATTATGCAACTGTAGAACTAAAATCATAACAATGGCCATATCCAATATCAAGGTCTCATACCTGATAATGTTGTTCAGTTTCAGTTCAGAATCAGATTATCGTTAACCTAATGCTATCGAGTTGATATGCCATCCTCTTCACACTACAAATTTAATAAATAAAGATGAACGTGACAGCACGTTCTCTTAACAACGTTACGCTAAAGTGAATATGTTCGTGCTAAGCCCTCGGCTCAATAGTTCAGTAACAATCTTCGTAACTGCAAGTAAAATTTACTACATAAATATGTACTTCCTCGTTGGTCTAGTGATGCTTGAAGTCCTGGATTTGAATCCGAGGCGGAAGAGTGTTCCTTTGATCATTTTTTTGCATCTCGTAGTCTATATTTGTGTTCTGACAATAGGTTTGTCCCTTACTTTATTGGGACCTAACATCGTAGCGATACGTTTGTGTACATTGGTGTACACAGTACACCTCTGTCACCCCAGCTTAAGGAATGTGAGCGTGACGTTATTTATTTTTTCTTATAAATAAGAAGGTTAGTTACCTGTAGTTCACAGAAAAGCAATTCAGTTTGAAACGTTTCGAATATTTCCTTTGTACCTTCTGTGTTTTGAATAGCTTTTTACGTAAAATTCCAATTATCATATTAACATAATATAAATGAGAATTCATTAACTTTATGGATGACTGTGATTGTGTGGGACTTTATAGAAGTTTATACTGTTATAATGAAATATAACAAACAATAAATCATTAGAATTGAGTAATAAGACGTATTGGAGAGGACGTAGGATGACGATATTGAAGTTTTTAGTATATTGGAACAAAGTTATTTTGATATAAAAGATTCGTAAATCGTTTTTAAAGTAATATATTTGTTGTGATGATTTAAATAAAGATAAATTTGTATAAATATTATTGTTTATTTAATAAATAATATCACAATAAATTAGAATAATTACTTGGGTAACTTTGAGTTCTAATAAAATGTATCCAGTGTATCTTTACTGTGATTCGGGTGTACGTCACGTCGATACGAATTTTTTAAACAATAGATAAAAAATTATTCATAGCAAAAGTTATAACATAAACAAATTAAAAATCACACTGTATGAATAAATAGTTCAATGGTTTTACTTTTATATACAGCCAGTTACTTGATGGATAAGCCTGCATCCGCACGAGCACTTATTCAAAATGCGTTTTTGTAGCCTTGTACGCCAAAATACTGTTGGCTATTTATTGTTTCATTCCAGAGCATTAAAAAAGCGCTGGTGCGAATGCGGGCTAACTTTTATGTGATGTTAGAAACATCTGCCATTCATTAAATATTCAAGGAACAAAATTATCGCTGGTCAGTGTCTTAAATAAAAACAATAACATTCCAAATTCGAATAGTAATTCTCTATCACGGCTGCCTGCACAGCGCCAACGGCTCGCATCCCGGACACTGAGGCGGTGCGTATGCAATACACTCCTCTTCGTCGATACACGTGTGATCCTCACACACATCCAACGATGATAAACACGAGCGGTATGCTGCCAACAAAAAAAAACTCACAGTCACGCCTATATTTCTCAAGCGGAGGTGGCAGAGGTGTACTGTGTATACCTAATTTTCGTCGTCGATGTTAATTCCCATGTAATAGGGGGCGAGCCTATTGCCATTATACCGGGAACAATGCCAGATTCCGGACTGATACTGGAAATTTTTATTTCAAAATGTCACATTTTTGTCCGACCTTGGATTCGAACCCAGAATCTCGTAATCGCTACGCGCATTATTCGCCACTAGATCAATGAGGCAGTCATATAATTGGGCGCTAATAAGCAATATTATTTTAACCTAATCAAACGTGGCATTCGATTTACAATGTTAATGGTGCCCAGATAAAGTACAATTTTCATTGGTATATTTTGATGATTAGTACATTATTGCAAATCGGTGTCCAATTACGAACACAATAACACCGTCTCGCTCATAGAATACTGCATCTATGGTCCCGCTTATATCTTCAAGCGGTATTTGGAGAGACATACCTACTCTGTACTGTGATACGCCTACATTTGAAAAATATTAATAAAATAAAACGCCGTTTATCGATTTATTAATGAATATTTTTAATTAAAAAAGCCCTTATTAAAAACATTAAAAGCTTGTGAAATAAAACTATTTCACGGATTTTATCGCGGTTTATTTTTTTTTATTTTTAGTTCCCGATTTTTAGTTCGATTAAAACATTTTATAAGCCGCCGAAGAAGATCAGTCAATTTTTACCATCTGTCAAGTGTCACATCCCTCTACAAGATGCAGGAGTTTACAAGCTTGATTGTGAATGTGGTCTCTCTTATATAGGACAAACAAAAAGACCGGTAAAAACTCGGGTTAAAGAACACATAGCTGACCTAAAACACCGTCGCTCAAAGAAGTCTGCAGTCTGTGAACATGTCCTTGACCGCACCCGCCATAACATCAGATTTGATAGACCACAAATCCTCGTGAAAGAACACAGATTCCTACCAAGGATGGTTCGCGAGGCTATTGAAATTAAAAAACATCCTAATTTCAATAGAGAAGATGGCTGGGTGCTTCCATCGTCTTGGGATCCGGTAATTAATATAATCAAATCCAAAACCAAGCATAACACTGCAAGACCTCAAGACACCGTGAGCTCATTCTGCGTAGATCGGACCAACAACAACAAAAATAATTAAGAAGTTTGAGGGTACCCCGGAACAACTATGCCTATTGGACGTCTAACACCTCAGTCCCTCCCGTGACCATGGGTGCTGCAAAGCACTCGAAACGACGGGAACTAAAAATAAAAAAAAAATAAACCGCGATAAAATCCGTAAAATAGTTTTATTTCATGTGTAATATTCGCATAAATCTAAGAACTCAATATTAAAAGCTTGTTTTTCAAATACACTACTAAGAAATCTTGTTTAGTTGAGGAGTCCATATTGCATCTTTCCGGCTCCATAATCAGACCCAGGACACTATCCGAATCCAAAGTACTCGTCAAAACAAATCCAACGAGCCCAAACACGGCGGCGTTATATGGAGTAGATGGGTGGTTCCATCGGCACCTTTCGGCTTCTTCATCAGACCCTGAATATTATCTGGTTATATAGTACTTGTCAATACCAATCTAACAAGCCTAAACACGAGGGGGTTACGTTGTATATTGCAGATGTTACTATGGCCACTTTCCGACTCCATCAGACCAGCTCCATAGTACCATATTATTGCATTGTCATCGAACTTACATACGTTTGCCAAATTTCAGCTCAATCGGATAACCGCAAGTGCTTGAGAAATGGATCATAAGATTTCAACCGGAAAGACAGACTGACATAGGCACATTGCAAGTTAAAGAAAAGCTTGTAAAAACACACGCCTAAATTCCTCAAGCGAAGGTAGCAGTGGTGTACTGTGTATTTGTATACACGTACTGGGTACCCCAAATCGGGGTGCCATCCCAAAAATCGTAGCATCTATGCGTCAGTCTCACAGAAATCAAAATAATAAGATGGAAACTTGTTGCAGGTAGAAATTCCAACTAAAACATTTAAAACAATCGAAATAAAAAAATTGCCACACTTACGTTTCTTTTTCTATAAAAATTTTGCGAAGTGGCTTTGCGAGCAATATTGAATGAATGAAAACAGATTATAAAGAGCGAACAAGCAACGGATTCGTATCACTATGCCGTCATAATATTTGCTTAGCTTAGAGAAATTAAGAATAATATATACTTTATTTTTACAAATTAGTTTATAAAATAAATTAAATCATGTGAGTCTACAACTTTGTGCCAGAAATTAGGCCAGTCAATTCATTATTAAAAAAAATCGATCATAGGATCAATTATAATCGAAGGCAATTGAATCGATACTCAATTAAATCGAGGATTAAAAGATTGATTTTTGAATAATCGATTTGATTCCGATTTCATTAAATTTGCCGATCAAATAAAAGTAAATTTTTGAATTTCTCTCTTTGTAGCAAAGCAAAGCAAGAGAAAACAAGAAATGTTATAATTAGTACATAATATTTTAAACAAAAAACGTATTATCTGATTATTTAAATTCTTGATGTACACAACTTGAATATTGTCTTGAAGTCATATTGTCGATTACCACATTTTTTATTACAGAAACATGAATCGATCCGATTCGAAAGCTTTCGGAATCGATTCACTTAATCAACTTAGTGTTTCAGATCAATCTAATAATTCGGTTATTTGACTAGAAAAATCGATTTTGAGATTGAAACTGAGGTAAATAACATTATGGAGTTTTTATCAGGAGGTGTTGGTTTTTCATTCATCGATTTATAATAACAATGATGGCTTAAAATAATAATAAAAAAAACAACGAATTAACAAAAGTTACCTACCTAGAGCCTCATAATCATTGTCGGTCGTTAAAATATCACCGAACGATAAACATATTATTCTTTCCGGATGGGTTGCGATAAGGACCAATTCTTCCATCACTCTCTTTTCCACTATTGTTACGTGATTAATTGATCCCGTTCACGGCACGGTACCATTATTTGCCAAACCCTCTTCTAAAGAACTTGTCATAAATTAATTTAAATCTTGGCCCTCTAGATTCGACTCACAATTATATGGAGTAAGAGGTAAAACTATATTTATTACAATATATTTTTAACAACATCGTCTGAGACATTTTTTTTTACTTTTATACTAATTTTGTAGAGCAGGTTACGTACGTACGCACGGACGTGTTTCTCTTGACGTTTAGAAACTAATACCATCTTATCAAGTTTAATAGTAATAAGTTTAATAATATAATACCTAGTATTCATTCAATCATTCCTTTACATTTGTCGTAATATGCAATGGTCACTTCACTAAAACCATTTAGGATCTATCTATCTATCTATCTATAACCTCACGCCAGATCCCTTGCGGGGTAGGCAGAGAGTACAGAGTTCCAACAGGTTCTTTCCTTACATACCTCTCTGGCTTCCTCGACTCTCATAGTTCGTCTCATACACGCTCGCCGGTTACGGAGACTCTTGACTTTTCCATCAGATAAGACTCGGTTTATTTGGTCGTGGTAAGATAGTCTAGGTCTTCCCCGGTACCTGCATCCTTCCACTTTCACATTGTATATCTGTTTTGTCATTCTTTTCTCTGGCATTCTTTCTATATGCCCGAACCAACGGAGCATGCCCTTTCTCATCTTTACACCGATACTATCTTTCATACCTACTCGCTGTCTTACTATGTTGTTGCTAATGCGGTCGGTCAGCTTCACTCCGCACATCTTACGCAGAGCTCGCATTTCTACCGCATTTATCCTACTTTCATTCTCCTTCTTACATACCCAGCTCTCGCTACCATATAACAGCGTTGGGACAAGAACTCCGTTATGTATGGCCAGCTGCGCCTTATGGCTTAAGTGCCGGCTCCCGAGTAGCTTTCCCATCGCACCATTCACTCTGTTCCCTGCACTCACTCTTCTCTCTATGTCAGCGGTGTATTTCCCATCCTTACTGAAGGCGCATCCAAGATATACAAACTCATTCACTTGCTCCAGCACATCGTTACCAACCACAATCCTTACATTCGTTCTGGTTTCTTCCCTTTCAAAAACCATAATCTTGGTTTTCTTCACATTCAAGTGTAAGCCATTGATCATGCAGTCGTCTTTCATAACTGTGACTAGTGTTTGCAGATCAGTGGCTGTTGGCGCTATTAAAACCGCGTCATCTGCATAAAGTAGATGGTTTACCACTAAGTCACCCATTTGTACACCTTCATTCATCGCTTTCAGTCTTTGAAGAATTTTGTCCAGATATATTATAAACAGTCTAGCGGACAACACGCAACCCTGCTTGACGCCGATTTTAACGTCAAACCAGGGTGACCTGTTACCACCCACCCGTACGCATGCCTTGCAGTCCACATAAGTGGACTGGACGGCTCGCAACAGAGTGCCATCTATACCATACTCTGGCAAAATGTCCCAAAGTCTCTTTCGCACAACTCTGTCAAATGCCTTCTCCAGATCTACCAAACCGCAGAAAACCTTCCGGCCCACTGCCAGATGCTTCTCTACGATGTTGCGGAGTGAGAAGACTTGATCCGAACATCCTCTTCCAGACCTGAAACCCCCTTGTGCCTCGCACAACATTCCATCGGACTTCACGCGCATTCTCCGTTCAATAATTTTACCGTACACCTTAGCTGCCAAGCTGATCAAACTGATGGCTCTGTAATTGGCGCAGTCATATTGTGAACCTTTGCCTTTATACAAGGGTACTATGACTGCGCGGCGCCAATCTGTAGGAACTCTACCGGTCCTCCAGCAAAGGTTTGCAAGGGCCCGGAAAGCGTCCCGGACGCAAGTTCCACCATATTTGATCATCTCGGCAGATATCATGTCTACTCCCGCAGCTTTACCGTTTTTCATACTTCCTATCGCCCATTCAACTTCTTCCATAGTGATGTCCTCCGTTGATTCTGGTGCCGCAATCTCGCCTTTAGGCACGTCTGCGGCATCAGCATCCGGGCCATCTCCATACATTTCTCCAAAATATTCACTCCACCGGTTTAGCACAGCTTGTGTGTCTGCAAGAATGTCACCATCTTTAGATTTTATCCTTTCCATTCTGGAGCCTGACGAATTACCTCGAGCCTTTCTCACCTTGCTCCAAAAGAGTTTGGTGTTGTTCTCGAAGTTCTTCGCCAACCTCTCCTCCTCAATCATACCGGCTCTTTCACGCTTTTCTTTCACTAAAGTTTTAGTGGCATTCTTGCATTGCCGGTATATTTCTTTCCTCATCTCTGTCATACTGGCATTCAGGTTCAAAGAAGATACATAGTCCTGCCACGCTTTCTTCTTACTTTCTACGGAGCTTTGCAACTCCGCATCCCACCATGCATCACCTTTTGCTGTAATATACTTCTTTGAGCAACCACATACTTCTTTCGCGGATTCCACCAAACTCTCTTTCAGGCTATTCCAGCATTCATCTACATTTGAGTCCGAAGAGCCTGCTGTCAAAAGCTTGTCCCGGACTCTGTCTTCATACATTCTCCTCACGCTCTCATCTTGCAACTTTTTAACCTTTAATCTTTCAAGGTCTCCGAAGGGGATACGCTCTCGCCAGTGCCTCCACTTCCTGAACAGACCACTAAACCGCGCAACTACGAGATAGTGGTCTGATTCCAGAGTGGGGCCTCTATACGCACGCGTATCTTGTAGTTTGCTTCGGAGACGGTTATCAACCAGGATCAGATCTATCATGCTTTTTTGTTCATTCCTTCTCCACGTATACATATGTATGTCCTTATGCTGGAATATCGTATTAGACACAAGGAGACCCCTTTCCAAACAAACATCTACAATGAGCTTACCTGCATCGTTCACTCTCTTATCACCATAAGGACCCAGAGCAGCGTCGCAAGTTTGCCGCCTGGTTCCTACCCATCCGTTCAGATCGCCACACAGAATCACCTTTTCGTTAGCCTCAGCCAAATCCAGAACTTCCCTGACATTATCCCAAAACTTCTCAAGGTCCTGGGGTGTCGACGAGCTTACGGGAGCATACGCTGCGACCAAAAATACTCTAGTGACACCCAGTTTTAAACGGACCCAGAGAAGTCTCGCATCGCACAGGCCATAATCTCTCACTCCAGAGGCCAGGCGACGGGACAGCAAGATACCCACCCCCATGCTGGCACGACTGCTCTGCGGTACCCCAGACCACAGAGCCATCGTTCCATCAGGAAGATCACAGGTTTCACTGCCCCTCCGCTTAGTCTCTGTTACACACAGAGCATCCAGGCGTCTCTCTTTCATTACATCAATCACCTCATGCATCTTATCTTCCATACCACCTCTTACATTCCAAGTGCCTATTCGGCACTCTGCACCCCACGACTCGCCAGTTTGGGCCCGGCGTGATGGGTGGCGGCCCCCATCGCCGCTTCCACCTATATTCGTACCGACGGGGGCGGGCCGGTACGCGTCGCCTCGGGAGGACGCCCTAGCCCGCATTGCGGTACGTCTTCGGTCCAAGATTGCAGCCATAATGACTGGCAGGGGTCGCGACGAGCACGCTCTTGGACAGACCCCCTAGACCATTAACATATTTTTTTTTTTTATTTATTTATCCAAACCTAGCCCTATCTTTACAGGTTTCCCCAATACAATAGTGTTGCATTTCTAAATTATAAAAAAATAACAATTAAAACTAATAAACAAAATGTACAAATACCTATATAAAAAAATCTTCCTAGCCTACCTATAACATAAAGTTATAGGTAGGCTAGGAAGACGGACGATTTAGCGCAGTGGTTAAGGGCTTAGCCTGCCCCGCCCACTGTATCTAATAGTCGCGGGTTCGATTCCCGCACGGGACAAATCTTTGTGTGATCCACAATTATTTGTTTCGGTCTGGATATTTGTGTACGTGAATTTTCATGTTTGTAAACGCACCCACGACACAGGAATTTATCCTAGTGTGGGGCAACGTTTTTTTAAAAAAAAAAAAAAAGTATATAATGTTAATCGTTATTTTTTTACAAAGTTTTAAAGTTTGGTTGGAATAGACTATAAGTATCCTCTACCTCTCTCACCCCCGCTTGGCGATTATAAGACGGTGTCATTGTGTTTTAATTAAATCCCGAGACTATTGAAATAGGCGTTCGCAAAATTTTTATAGAATTTAGAAAATATCACACACATATATATTTGTACTTTTGTGTACTACGCAGTTTTGTGTAGTACACGGGGCCTTTACAGCTTCAACGAACAAGAAATAATTTTGTACGTGAGTTAGCGTCATTAGGTACTTAATGTAATACTGTACTAACAAACCAAATTATAGTAACAAACCAGAACTTGTAACATGTACCTAATACATGTTACAAGTTTTGATTTGTTTAGTCAATCTCTCGAAGACCCTATATTTTAGATGTGTTAATTTTCAAACGACTGCCTTGTTGGTCTAGTGGCGAATGATGCACGAGATCATCACGAGGACCTGCGTTCAGAAAGTGTAATTTTCTATAGGATAGTATCAATCCTGAGTTCGGCTTTGTGCCCGATATAATGGCAATAGACTTGCTCTCTATTACATGGGAAACTAACATCGTCGGCGAAAAGCTGGTGTACACATTACACCTCTGCCATTCCGGAAGTATGAGCGTGACGGGGTTATTTGTTATTTTATTTCTTTAATTAAATGATCTTACTATCAATACATTTTCCGTCGAAACAGCATCCACCGCAGCATTGTTCGTGATCCACGCACTGTAAACAATAAACGATATTTATACAACGTTTAAATTAAATAACGCAAGACTATTAATTTACACATTCAACACGATCTGTGGTGAGGAGGAAACGAGAGAGATCTGTAAGAAAAGAACTTGTTAGAATTGGAACTCTGCAGCGTTGCCAATTTAGCATTTTTTATGCTTGATTTGGCATACTATAAGGTTATTTGGAATAATTTTTTGTTGCTTAGCATAATGCATATATATTTTTTTAACATATACAATAATTATTAAATAAACTTTACCCATGAAATAAACGATCCGTTTTGATCCCGGTAAGGGTACGTAATTCATTTCATTTAGAGTAAATTCCAGGTAATTCCACCTTTGTAAATATCTTGGCACACCTGTCGCTTCAAGTGGCCTCTATAATCATTTAATATCTCTATCTATCTATTTATATTATCACGCCAGATCTCTTGCGGGGTAGGCAGAGAGTACACAGTTCCACAATTTCGTTCACATTTATTATCTATAATTATTATTTTAATTTACTTGTGCTATTTACAAAGCTTTTACATTCATTTTAAATTCAAAAGAAATCCCAAATAATACTTTAGCAATCTATTCACGTCTGCATGCACATCAGCTGCCGATGAAGACCAAGATATTAATATTTTATTCGATAACGTCGTTGATTAAAACAAAAATTAAATCTAAATTTTGTTAATAAATAAACATTTTAAATTAAATGACGTTTTATTTGACATTAAAAAAATGTTAGCATAATTTTTAGCAATATTGCAAAGCAATTGGCATAATTTTGGCAAAATTTTGAAATTGTAATTCACCAAATTTTCTATTAGTCTTGTTGGCAACACTGGAACTCTGTATCCCCTGCCTACCCCGTAAGGAATCTGGCGTAATGATATAGATAGGTAGAAATTCAGTACGAAGACCAAAGTTTCAGTTTTAACGAGTTAATTAACATTTTTTAAGAACTCTAATGTAAAGATGTATAGAATATTCTATTAAATTATTTTATTTTAATCATGGTTAAATGTATGTAGACCGAGGAATGATTGGAATAAGTTACAGCAAATAATAGATGATTTAAGAAAAAAAATAACATATTGGCATCAGAGGCCAGTAAAAGTGAACAGATTACAAAGTTTGACGGACGATTTAGCGCAGTGGGTAAGAGTTAAGCTGCTCCGTCGCAGCTCCGCTCTGGTCGAATAGTCGCGCGTTCGACAAATCTTTGCGTGTCCCACAATTATTTGTTTCGGTCTGGGTATTTGTGTATGTGAATTTTCATATTTGTAAACGTACGTACAAGGGAGGGGCTTCGTTTTTTTTATATAAAAGAAATGCCCTACACAACATCGTAACTCGTTTCCACCCCGCCATCTGCCTGTTAGTAGAAATAGATTCAGTTCCCAATTTAGGACAAACTACTCTTAGGTTTTGCGTTAATTATATTACACCTTGTATATCCACAGCATGCATACTGTACAATGGCCTGCTCTAAAATATAAACATTCCCTAATTTATAAATTATGTAGAGCCTTCAACTGCCTTAATAATGTAGGTATGTAAAGCGGCGTTTTGTAATTGCTGCAAGGCCCTTTTTCGCTATGATCAAACGCGCCACGTTACGATTCGTGAAATGACCGGGATTCATTATGCCACTAAAAATCATTTGTGAAAAAATTAAGTTCCAATTACAATATTTCGAATTTCGTCGCGGCTTATTTGTCATTCTAAAGTGGCCGCTGTTTCAAGTGCTGTAGCTGTAGAGCAGACCTATGATCACGATAGGGACTGAGGCGTTTGACATCCAAAGGTCATTGTTATTCCGGAGTAACTCAGGGGGATTAATTTAATTGCAAATGAAATTTCAATTAATTGATCCTACAATTGAAAAATGCCCAACACTGAGTACAGGCCACTGTATAGTCTATTCCAATCAAACTTTAAAACTTTTTAAACAAACCATCACCATTTTAGATGTTTAAGTTGTGATTGCAATCTATAACAAGTGTAATATGGAGGTGACAGTATTTCCGAAGACATTGAAAACAAAATGCTGTTAGCAAGAAATCGACGTTTTTAAGTTAATGAATAAAGTTTTTAAGTTTCATTGGAATAGACTATATATAAAATTATGGTTGTATTTTATTTGGCTAGGCTCTTTATTTTCATTGCTCCTAAGTATAATTTCATTACTACTAAGTAAGCTAAAGTGGCAATGGGCTGGTCACATCTGCAGAAGGACCGACGACCGATGGAGCAAACGTGTCCTAGAGTGGAGACCGCGACTTGGTAAGCGTAAGGTAGGACGGCCCCCAGCTAGATGGACCGACGACCTCAAAAAGGTCGCTGGGACAGACTGGATGCGGAAGGCGGAGGACCGTGTGCAATGGCGCGTGTTAGGAGAGGCCTATGTCCAGCAGTGGACTGCGATAGGCTGATTGATTGATTGATTGATTGAAGTATAATTTTCATTGCTCCTAACTAACAAATTTACAGCCATCACGCCAGATCCCTTGCAGGGTAGGCAGAGGGTACAGAGTTCCAACAGGTCCTTAGAGACCTCTCTAGCTGTGTTGTTTATGATGTTAATAATATAGTCCTGCGAGGTTATTAGTGTTTTACAAGTAACCTTGTGTATTAAAAATTACCGAGATTTCGATTGTAACATCAGTATTCGCACAATGTTCTTCAGACTTATCTCCTTTAAAATAAGCGTATTGTACACACATATATACACAATGTGCAGGGTATGTAATATGGGATAAAAATATGAAATTAAAAGATTACCAATTTCCCGCCAACCTTGCAATCCTGCGCGTACGCAAACACGACCATATAAATATAGACTAGCACCAATATTTTTCGCATGACCACTAACTAACTACACATTAATGATTAGTAAATAAAATCATGACAATTATATTTAAAGTGTATGTAAGGATGTACATATATGATTACTACTCGCGTACGATATGCGGGCGCGCAGCCGACGCGACCTCGCGTCCATTATGAATGACCAAGTTAGCATTCGTGCGCAAGCGCTTATTACATGTCCATAGCAATAAAATCTCGTCATGTCACCAATTATAGAAATTCTTTGGTTATCGTTGAAGAATTTTGCAGTTTGACTAATTCTGTTAGTAGTTGTTTTATAACTGGTAAAATAATTGCTACAATTAAGAACATACTCGTCTATCTATCTATCTATAACTTCACGCCAGATCCCTTGCGGGGTAGGCAGAGAGTACAGAGTTCCAACAGGTTCTTTCCTTACATACCTCTCTGGCTTCTATAACATACTCTTAACATACTCGTCTATAATAATATTAGCCCTGTCGAAAAACTGTCCCACTGTTGGACACGGGCCTTCTCTCAAACTGAGAGGGTTTAGGCCATAGTACTCGTACTCGTCTATAATATTAAAAATATTTTTGGATCAATCAGCTTTAAAATTCTGGAAGCTATTATTTGTTCTTGCGAAAATCAACTAGGTTCCGCAATTTTCTATGAATTAAAAAAAACAAAATTCGCAGAATTGGAAATACTTCCGTTTCGTGAATGCACGTGAACGTAAACCGAGACCGAAATAATGTGTGTGGCTCACTCAATGAATTCACTCGTGCGGGTATCGAACCTACGACTACTCGATTCAGTGGGCAGAGAGACATACGCTCTAACCACTAGACCAGTGTATTTCAACCTTTTTTAAGAAGTGACCACCTAGTACGAAAGAATTTTTCGCGACCGCCTACCCTCTGCCATTTGCATTCTATATTTTATTATGTTACAAATCCGTACATTTTTATAATTTTTTATAGTTCGGTATCGGCTAAATACATAATTAAGTACCTATAACAGACATATTTGTACATCCATTACATCGCCGAAGGCCGCCACAAAATTTAAAAAATGATTTGATTCTATGTTTAGCAAAAACGGTGCCAAGATGAGAGAAATTATAACGACGAAAAATTGACTTGTGTTAACACACACCGTCACGCCTATATTCCCCAGAGGGGGTGGCAGAGGTGTACTGAGTACACCCACGTTTCGCCGACGATGTTAGGTCCCATGTAATAGGGGGCGAGCCTATTGCCATATACCGGCCACAATTTCAGACTCCGGACTCATACTGGGAATTTTTCGTAAGAAAAACTACATTTGTCCGACCTAGGATTTGAACCCAGGACCTCGTGATCACAAAGCCATGCGCTTTGCCACCAGACCAACGAGGCAGTCAGACTTGTGTTAATCTACAAAATATGTCCTTTATTCACATTTTCTAATATAAATATACATTTAATTTGTTTCTTCTTACTGAGTTTCTAAAAGGGGGTTTCTTTTTTTATTCATTTTAATAATAAACAGTATCTATTAGGATACTTAATACCACAACAGGTGAGTATGATTTTGTAATAAATAACCATATTAAAAAGGTCCCTGGACAAGTATTAAGTTTTCCTCTCCTCTCACTATTTACTTCAAGTGCAGGAGGGATCAGAGGTCTACATAAACTTGTTTCAGCAAATCGTAACACTCGAAAAATTTGGTGAATACGGGTGATAGAATATTCACAATTCGGTGAGTTTTATAACAATTGTGAAAGTATTGTGACATGCTTAATGAAGTTGTACAAATGTGGTGTATTGTGTACATCCAATACAGTTTGGCTTCATTTGACAGTATTGTTAGCATTGTGATGGATATTGACTATTACTGAACAATGAATTATGATTTGATAAAACATGGGTTCATAAACAGGGCAGAATGCTCAGTACAAACAGATTCATGTTCTACGTAGTAAATTTGCAGTGTGAAAAAGATGGCGTATCAACTCGATAACATTACGCTAACATCTATATGTTCATGCTAAGCCTTCAAGAGTACTTACAAAATTTCGAAAACCACTCCACATTGCTTCGTTAGTCTAGTGGCGAATAATGCGCGTAGCGTTCACGTTGTCTTGAGTTCGAGTCCTAAGTTGGACTAAAATGTAATTTTTCGATAGACAAATGTACAGTGTTAGTCTGAACTCTGGCATTGTACCCGATATATTGGGAATTGGCTCGCCCTAATAGGACCTAACACCGCTGTTGAAAAGTGTGTGTACACAGTACATCTCTGCCACCTCCGCTTAGGGAATGAAGGCGTGACGGTATAATCACCGTTACTCCTTCAAACACCGCCGCCATTACTTACACTTATTTACAAACTAGAACGAAACTGTACTTTCCGCCAACCCCGTAAGGGATCTGGCTTTATGACATACATTTATTTACATTCAGCCTACTAGTGCGGCAGTGTGTAGGGAAAGGGATATGTAAATGATCAGTGCGATGATCATGTAAAGGTTAAGTAACCACTCTATTAACTTTCCTATCCATGTCGCCGCTAACTGCCGCAGTTTACATTCTCTCGCTGGCTAGTTTCATGTCAATTCCTCTGCTCACTGCCAAGCATAGCGATCGACTATCAATTGATTCTTATATGTTTTTTTTATTTAATTCAATGAAAACGGCCTTGAATGGCGAAGAAGAGGCTCTATGTTTAAATTGGGGTTATTTATAGACTCATAACAAGCACTGAGACTACGTAATGGCTGTCTAGAGCCGCGAGTCTGCAGACCGAAGAACTTCTTCGTTAAAATTATCTAGCAACATTCAAGCAAGTCTTGTCTACTATGTTTAATTGACTTGAAATCGTGAAAGAAATATTACGGGGCTTTAATCTCATAAAGATTACTTAATCAAATTTCGATCTTCAGAATATTAAATATAAAGTTCCTTTTTACCACGTTTTTACTAATTCGCTTTCTTGTCTGTCGCTTGCAAATTTTGCAATCGATTTTAATGCCATGCAGGTCAATATTGGTTGACAATAAAAAAAACTAACTCACAGGACAAAAACCTGAAGTTAATTATTTTAATATTAATAATAGAAAATCAAAAACAAATCAAAACATTAATAACTATTTTATTGTTATGCAAATTATATAAACGCTTTGGCTCGTCTTGAAAAACCCAGATTGTAGATTGTTGTTTGGAATCAAGATCGTAGGCATAGATCCAAGATTCGTCACCACTGATGATGTCGTAGACGTGATTTGACTCTCCTTGGTTGAACCTTTGCAGTGTTTTCTTACACCATCTGAAGCGGGCCGCCTTGTGATCGTCGGAAAGCAAATGCGGTATCCAACGGCAAACTAGCTTTCTCACACCAAGCGCTTCATGCAAGATCTTCTGAATGGTTGTCCCTGAGACATAAGAGATCTTCGAGAATTAGTTGTCTCACAGCAATGATGTTATTTTCAGTGAAGGCGGATTTTGGGCGTCCTTCGCGAGATTTGTCACTAACACTAGTATGTGTTAGTGACAAATCTCGCGAACATTCCAGAACGAATGTAAGGATTGTGGTTGGTAACGATGTGCTGGAGCAAGTGAATGAGTTTGTATATCTTGGATGCGCCTTCAGTAAGGATGGGAAATACACCGCTGACATAGAGAGAAGAGTGAGTGCAGGGAACAGAGTGAATGGTGCGATGGGAAAGCTACTCGGGAGCCGGCACTTAAGCCATAATGCGCAGCTGGCCATACATAACGGAGTTCTTGTCCCAAAGCTGTTATATAGTAGCGAGAGCTGGGTATGTAAGAAGGAGAATGAAAGTAGGATAAATGCGGTAGAAATGCGAGCTTTGCGGAAGATGTGCGGAGTGAAGCTGACCGACCGCATTAGCAACAGCATAGTAAGACAGCGAGTAGGTATGAAAGATAGTATCGGTGTAAAGATGAGAAAGGGCATGCTCCGTTGGTTCGGGCATATAGAAAGAATGCCAGAGGAAAGAATGACAAAACAGATATACAATGTGAAAGTGGAAGGATGCAGGTACCGGGGAAGACCTAGACTATCTTACCACGACCAAATAAATCGAGTCTTATCTGATGGAAAAGTCAAGAGTCTCCGTAACCGGCGAGCGTGTATGAGACGAACTATGAGAGTCGAGGAAGCCAGAGAGGTATGTAAGGAAATAACCTGTTGGAACTCTGTACTCTCTGCCTACCCCGCCAGGGATCTGGCGTGAGGTTATAGATAGATAGATATACTAGTATGTCCACGCTGGAATTCTAAATACCAGCGTTCGACAGTCCGCAGACATGGGGCTTCATCACTGAACACAGATGTTAGCTCTTGAAAACACTGAAGCCGTGTAAGGCCTCTTTTAAAGTTGTAGAAAATTATTGCGCGAACATTTTCCTTAGAAAGATTCATTTTCGTACGTAACCTGACAGATTCCAATCGACGATGTGACTAAACAATAGCATTAATCCTAATACTTTCAACTGTTTTGAGATTCAAAATTTAAACACATTCAAATATAGAACAGTTCCAAATTCAAAATTGTCGGGAAATATGGAAACGACAGATCTTAAAAGGCATGCCTCGTACTGATAGATATATTTAAATTTTAGGTAGATAATATTAACAGAAAAAAGAAACTTAATTACCGTAACAAACATCTTTTTGATAAAAAAAACACTTACGATGTCGCCAAATCTGCGCCACCGCCATCGATAAACAAACAATAAACAAAGTTATTGACATCACGTTGACAAACATGGCGGCCTGATTTATGGACCTGCGTCTGTGCAGAGTGCAATCTATCACACGTGTCTATTTATTATAGAGACCTCACAACCCTATAACACACAATACAAAATTACCAAAGCCCTTAACACTTCGACATAGAGATGAAAATTGTATTTTATTCACACTATCAGTGGAACAAATAACAAATATGTACACGCAAGAAAGTGTAAACAAAATGTTATGCGATATTTCAATATAAACTTAAACCACGAATATCTACGATTCAATTTACAGTGCTATAGTTGTAGTACTTAAGTAAAATAATTCCAATTTTAAAATTACGGATGAGTACATACTACGGCCACGTCAAGGTTGTCACGCCTCATTTGTGAACAATTCGTCGTAAATTTTGAACAAATATCGGTCTTTGTGTGTGTAACAAAAGAACAGATAAAAGACAATAAAAAGGTCAAACGTCAACCCTGATGTTTTCCAGAGCTGGTAAATTGCACTCGGAATCCATTTTTTAACCGACTTCTAAAAAGGAAGAGTCTCTTTTTTTTGTATGTATGTTACGCGATAATTCCGCCAATTATGAATGGATTTTGAAAATTCTTTTTGCGTATGGTTCAGTATAGCTCCGATATGGCTATAGGCCAATTTTATCGGTATTGGACCTTGGATTTGGAAGATACTCCAGGGAACTTAACGACAAACAATACGAATGCGTAGATTGTTAAATTATGGGTATTACGCCAATCCCATAGGTACCCTGCTATAGAACTAATCAGAATATTAACCGACTTCAAAAAAGGAGGAGGTCGACAATTCGTATGTGTTTTTTTTTTATAACGTCTTTATTTATGAACTTATTTTGATGATTCTTCTTGCGTTGGGTTTAGTATAGTGTCGAAGTGGTTCCATTTTAATGAAATCGGTATTGAACTTTGGACTTTGAAGATACACCAGGGGACTCCTTTACGGCGAACAGCACGAATGTATAGATTCCGTTATTATGGTTATTATATCAATCCTGTAGGTACCTTGCAGTACAACTCAACAAAATAATATAATATAGATATATACATATTAGTAATAACTTGTCACTTAAAACTGTAAACTAAAAATCTTTTTAAAAAAAAAAAACCGACACCAAAAAGCAAGAAATAAATATTTGAAGTCGGTGCCAAGTAACTGACTGCACTAACCGGTACCGACTTCAAATATTTATTTCTTGCTTTTTGACTTCGGTTTTTTTTGTTTAAAAAGATTTTTCTTATTAAAGAAGTATTGCTGCTGACCGTTGTGTGATTGTTAAGGTTTAATACTGTTTCGATAATTTATTTTTTCTTTATAACAACATTGACATTTATTCCATAAGATTTTATTAGAAAATATGATGCTTTTGTTTTTATTTGCCTGGATTTTTTATTTATAACATCTTAATTCATTTGGCCTTTGCCCAAAACCTGATTTATTATTCATGCGTCTCTTATACTGGCTTAGGAAGTTTTGCACGGGAGAGGATAAGGTCCAATACGATGAGACCTACTGAAAGATTGCAGGGATTACTGAAAATGTAGGAAAGAACACCGATTGGATCCTGGCAGGTAAATAAAAATATTTCTGATATAAAGAAAAATAAAATCGCAAAGGGATTTTGACACCATTTCTTTTTTTGAGTGGGAGTAATTCCTTATAACATACCCGCTAAGGGAGAAAAAAGGGGTTATTCTAAGATTCTAGTTTAAGCCCAGGCCATGCTCCAGGTTGTCGCTACTACTAGATCTGTTATGGTTCCTGGAACACACAAACATCCGCAAACCGCCAGCGCCCGCTACATTAGGAAATTTACTGTTGGCAGAACACTACCAAGGAATTTGATTTTACTAGATGAGCCCTTTCAATGATCGTTATGTGACGACCAAGTCGTATTTACCTTGTATCCCTATATGAAAGTTTTATAGGCTTACCCGGCTACCACTAGGTGCGACCGATATGTGACGACTAAAAGACAAAATGTGCTTTAAAAAGTTTGCCTCAGAGCCAGTATTATCGGAATAGTAGGTTAGAAAGACTCGTATTAACCAATACAAACGACGTAAATGGCGCCTGATTTTAACCTTATATAAGTAAAATACATCTAAGTTTAAGCAACTTCAGCCTATAACCTTCTAGCTATAACAATTATATAGAACTAGTTTCTGCCCGCTACTTATTCCGCATTGACTTTAGACAAGAACCTAACATTTTTTCGGGATAAATAGTATCCCATGTGCTAATCTAGGTAATATCTGTGTGCCAAATTTCATCCAAATTAGTTTGCTGTTTTCGCGTGATGGAATAACAAACATCCAGACATCACATTTATAATATTAGTAGGATGTAGACGTCCCGAGAGGTATGAGACAAACTATGATAATGGAAGAAGCAAGAGAGGTCTCTAAGAGCCTGTTGGAAATTTGTACTTTCTACCTGCTCTGTAAGGGATCAGAGCATATGATATACACAGATATATAAAATAGACCATGGCCAAACAGACCGTGGGCGATAGAGATAGTTATATTTATTTGTATATATTCTCAAGTTTAGTAAATCACCTTTATTGGTAAACAGAAACCAATAATTAACTTAGCCGTTATTTGTCCAGGAGAGTACACTACAATGGGCCATCGTCGGCGTCCCACCGCAGTACCTCAGTTCGTGTTCCTACGTGGCTAACGACAACTTTGATCTTTTTTCCCGAAGCGGCTTTACCCATACAAAACTTCGTATATATGCTGTTGGCCATTAAAGAGATCCTTCGTCTGGAGCCAATCCTGGGTGTAGAACCAGGTAAGGTTTGCCATAAAAATGCATCAACATTGGAACTGAAACAACATGTTTATAACTCCATAGGATAAGAGGAAGTTAAAAAATATATGAACGCCCCCGCGTAACATAGTCACCGAAAAGTAGGCATACACTCTACACCTTTGTCACCTCTTGGGATAGACAGAGTCTTATCTGAAGGACAAGTCAAGAGTCTCCGTAATCGGCGAGCGTATATGAAACGAACTATGAAAGTGGAGGAAGCCAGAGAGGTATGTAAGAAAAAACCTATTGGACCTCTGTACTCTGTGCCTACCCCGCAAGGGATCTGGCGACTTGATATAGATATACCTCTTGGGGAATAAAGGCGTAACGGTATTTTTATTTATATTCCCAAGTTGAGTAAATAAGTTTTATTGCTCAACCAATAATTCTGGACGGTGGGAATAATTCTAAATAACGGATAAGTTTGCACTACAATGGGCAATCGTCGGCGTCCCACCGCGGTACCTTGGTCCGTGTTCCTACGTGACTAACGACAAGTTTGATCTCCTTGCCCGAAGCGAGCAACTCCTAATTTATTTACAAGAATTTTATTGGAGTTGTTGCTGAGGAAATATTAGGACACGGTGATATATTGGTGAGGTATGAATAACCTTTGGAAGAGGGTGGATAAAGGTCTATTTGAGGTTTTGGCGGGGAGTTGAAGAGTAATGTCGTGGATTTGTTTTAATTTCAAAAACTAGTGTTATTCCTAATAATAATGTGTAATGTTAGGGAATTATTAACCATTATGTATTTTTATGGGTGCATGAATGAAGTAATTATAACAAAGAAATAATTCGTGCCTTTTCGATTCCCTAAAAACGGCCTTTGCTATTGGTATGTAAAGTATCCATCGTTTTATTGACTAGGGTTGGGTACTTCATCAATTTCATCGTCATCGTTGTCATCAAGTTTCTTCGGAGAATTGAAATAATTTAGAAATTAAATCTTACAAACGCGATTATGCACCTCACAAGACATTGGCAAAATACACTTAAAATTAGTGTGAAGCTATGGCTTAAAGACGAATAAGGCGAATCCTTTCTATGTTTCTTATGAAAAAAAATAAACAACGTCACGCCTTTATTCCACAAACAGAAGTAGCAAAGTGCCTGTGTACAATTACTTTTTGTCGACGACGTTAGGTCATAGGGTCATAGTCAATGTCAAGGGTCAGCCTACATAGGCTGACCCTATGAGATTGACTATATATTAATAAAATATTTAAATAGACAGGGTATTATCTGAAGGACAAGTCAGGAGTCTCCGTAACCGGTGAGCGTGTATGAGACGAACTATCATAGTGAGGAAGCCAGAGAGGTATGTAAAGAAAGAACCTGTTGGAACTCTGTACTCTCTGCCTACCCTGTAAGGTATCTGGCGTGATGATATATATAGATAGATAGATAGAAAATATTTAATTATTTATATATAATATTATTAATATTTATTTTCTATATAGAAATAAAATATTTAAACGACCTTTTGACGAAAACTGAATGCTATTTTGTATACACATTTTATAACAAAAGTAATCTAGAATAAAATATGTCAAAGCGACACATTTAATATATCCTGTTAAGTGACTTTCCTAATTCAGGAGGTATAATTGCGCCACACGGACGGCACGTGAGTTAGGTAATCGTGAAGTAGTGTACGAAAAATATGCTTAACCTCTTTAAACATTAAAAAGGAATACATACTTAAAATATCCTTCATTCACTTTCCAAGGAAAAAATCTTCTGAAGATTGTATGATTCCATAGGGGAAGGATTGAGATTAGTGGGACTTTTACCGTCAGTATGTCCTCCAAGCAAGGGTGGCAGAGGTGTACTTTGTACTCCCATTTTTCGCCGATGGTCCCATGTAAGAGGGGCTGGGCCCAATGTTTACATGATGCTGGTTTTTTTCTATCGAATAATAGCATTTTATACTCAGAATCTCATGATCGCTACGCGCATCATGCACCACTGGACTAACTAGCTTGTATTACATTAAAAAACACCCACAATAACCTCCTTTAGCACAGTAGGGGGCTCCGGGATCTCCAAACGGAACGAATTGGCCCCCCTTTTGCATCTTGCTCGATTGCGCATATCTTAGGGTAGTAGCACAGCTTGCTGTGCCAAACGAACTCGGGGTATTGCTGCTTGGTAGACATTTTATAAGTACTATCTTTGGTGTCTGCGATTGGCCAGAGAGGTATGTAAGGAAAGAACCTGTTGGAACTCTGTACTTTCTGCCTACCCCGCATGGGATCTGGCGTGATAATATGGATAGATAGATAGATAGAATACAAGACTTTATTGGTTTTAGCCCCAAATCACATTCACTTAAAAGTAACAAACTGTTAGTTGGATTTTTTCTGCGTAACATAACAACGTCCAAATAATAAGACATACAGCCCAGTGGGATATACTTAAGAAAATGATGATGATTACTTCTCTGTATTCTTGTAATCAGTAAAAGCTATAACAATGTTCTTACACTTCATTAATTTTGTTGGGGGTAGTTAATTAAGTTTAAGATCCAACTTGCGTAAACCGTTACTGAAGTCACTTATATAACTTCAGGATACTGTCCCCTGGTGGTTGCCTTCCCTAAAATTTGACAAACTTGATGTCTTATGAGTACGATAGACTACAGTATATTTAGGATACATTATGCATCATCATGTCACCGACTAAGCTCACAGCTATTATTTATTTAGTGGTTAGACCTCTGTCGTTTTGAAAGCATGTCCGTATTAAAAATAACTATCACTTGCTTTAATGGTGAAGGAAAACATCGTGAGGAAACCTGCATGCCTAAGAGTTTCTCGAAGGTGTGTGGAGTTCGCCAATTCGAACTGGGCAAGCGTTGTGGACTATAGCCTAAACCCTCAGTTTGAGAGGAGACCCGTGCCCAACGGTGGGATAGATTCTTAACAGAGCAAATATTATTTTTGTATCTGAATCTCACATTCATGGGCTTAATCCGGATATTTGAAAGGCTTGCATGGGGACATGGGCCCAGCACGTAGATTCCCTTTGCGAGCAGTTCATGTTATGCAAGTCACCTGCTGAGATCAATTGTTGAAGATAAAAAAACAAAAACGGCCAACTGACTCCGGCAGGTGCAAGAACTATTGTAAATTATGGAAAGAAAACAAGGACGGTATGGATGAGATTTGATGGACAAAAACTAGACTATTCCAAAGGGACAGACAACGACCATAATTAGTGTTTCCTTACTACGCGTGGCCGGTGGTGACTCGCCGCTCACTCATATTATTATTCTATCTATCTATTTATCTATATCATCTCGCCAGCTCCCTCGCGGGGTAGGCAGAGAGTACAGAGTTTCAGTAGGTTCCATATTATAATTATTGTTAGAAAAACAAAATAATACACAAAGTTAAATCACAGCCCCACATAAGCAGTTTGACTGTGGGGTCAGTTGAGTCACATACTATTACAGATACAAACTTTATATTATGGTATTATTATTAAATACAGCTACTGAGAATTCGATAAAAAAATCATACATACGTACGTAGTCATATACTAGGATTTATTACTGTATCGTGGGTGTGTTTACGAATATGAAATATTTCAAATATGATGAAACATGAAATATCCAAGAATGGAAAATCATATACACAAACACCCCGACCGAAACAAATATTTGTGGATCACACAAAAACTTGTCCCGTACGGTGATTGAACCCACGGTTACTTGGTCCAACGGGTATAGCGGCTTAAGCTCTTAACTATTAGACTAAGCCATCCATCATATCATCTGTCATTTTATACATATTGTTAGACCAGTATCAACGCCAGCCATACCAAAGCTTACTAGACCAACGGAGGAACGATAAAATATTTATCGGCGCTTGGGTTTCCTGGATGGCCGTTTCAATGCTGGTAACGATAAAAGGTCGATTTATCTTCGTTTTCATAGCCGTCCGCATGGTGGCCGAACATAAAGGAAATCTTGAAATAGCACTGGGGTCTCGTCCGGCACACTAATCGTACATGATATGCGAGTATGCGTATAATAGTTGGAGATTAGATTATTATTGTTTCGTGGAAGGCAGTGAGGTTTGCTGCTCCGAGATACGTCTGACAGCTTTCCCCGTTGCCAATCGAATAACAACGCAGCACCGTCCGCCATCTTACATCGACTATCTGTCATCGGTGATTCGTCATCTGACAGATGTCATCTGTCATTGCTTCACAACTAAACACTCTCGAACAATCATTAAAGGTATAGAGTGTGTCTAGGAGAAGATTAAAGGTTACTAAAATGAAAATAACTGCTCGTCATTCCATTAACAGCTGTGATTTTAAAATAATAGAATACGACATATTTAATATTCACTAACAACCTCAATAAGCCTAACAAATCCATAACAACTAAACAACAAAGAAGACCCTTCATCCTTCTAACAGACAATTACTCGCTATTTGTTTTGATTATGAGTTTATAGCTGAGAAATTCGGAATGACCTTAATAAATCTCAATGAACGAAGCAATGACATACTACTGTGAAATTAATTAAACAACCCGAAGCTGTTTGCCGGGGGGCCTGTAGGATGCCTTTTTGATCACGAAACACCCCTCACCACGAAACGATTGCTACAAAATTAATAAAAAAAAACCATTCTACTATCCATTGCTTATTTTCTTCAATGTCCTTGCCAAATTTCTTTTACTAACTCGCAATAGAATTAATACGATGTCCACATACAAGGTCCTAATACAAGGTCTGATTTGAGCAGCAGGGTATAAGTTTTTGATTTGTTCTACAAAGTAAGTTTTGTGAGTTACGTGAAAGTTTTAGACCGCCAATGGTTTTATTGATACTTAGAATATCTTTCGACTTTTTTTTGTGTTCATAAAGATATTTGTGCTTTTGATGTTTGTTTGTTATAAGTAATCACAGAAATATAATTCAGTAAAGATTAACAATAAAAAATACACCGTCAAGCCTATATTTCTCCAGCGGGGGTGGCAGAGGTACACTGAGTACATCCACTTTTCGCCGACAATGTTAGGTCCCATGTAATAGGAAGTAAGCCTATTACCATATACCGGGCACAATTTCCGACTCCGGACTCATACATAATTCGTTAGAAAAACTACATTTGTCCGATCTAGGATTTGAACCGAGGACCTCGTGATCACAAATCGATGCGCTTTGCCACTAAAACAAAGAGGCGTCAAAAATAAAGAAGATTAATTTTCTTAATATTGTTTAGGAATTTAAGTTTCATGATATGTGTAGGATTTTAACGTTATTGTTCACAACATTAGGTAACTGGAAAACGTGCTTTATCCTTTTTTACTTAGAGCAAGTGTGCCATATTCTGATAAACTCAAACTGAAACTCAAATAATTTATTTTGTATAAGCCCTGCGGAGGCGCTTACAAATGGTCAATTTACATTTTTTTTATGTAATTAACCTGCTAATCTACCACCAGATCGGAACGCGGCCTCCACTGAGAAGATCCGGCGAAGAAACTTAGCGGGCTCGTTTTTTTTATTTAATTCTGTTTCTCTTTCCTCTAATCTTTTTTTTTCAATCATTTTGTTACAATTTTTAGGTTACAATTGATTAGTTTACGACCTAGCTTGCCTTACGATAGAGATATAAATCTGTTATTTGTAAAGAGTTGTCTAAGTTATTTGTTAAAAAATTCTAAAGGATTCTAGATAGACCAGTCCCTATAAGCAGCACCTGTTCACGAGTATGACTACTGGAACAGCCATCACTCCCCTCGACCATATTGGAGGGAAGGGAGAGACCCGTGCCAGGCAGCCGCCGCAAGCAAAGACATTATAGTGAGCATGATGCATGCTAGTGTGGTAGTACTGCCGATACACACATTGTTATAATAATGTTCTACGTGTGTAACGATGGAACTAATACTCTAGCGGAATATTACACATAAGCAACGTAAACGACTAGCAAAAATGGCATGGAATAATTTGGTAGCTTATTGCACGATCGAAAGCACGCTTATCGAAGCAAAGGCATGCATACCAATGATGGCATGCGACACAAAACGGCACGGCTAAATAAAGACATTTGCAGGGCCTTTTTTCGAAGATAGTAAAAAATCTGGTATCTGATATTAAAATATCTGGTAACGTTATGATTACGTTATCCTTCTTGCAATACGTATTCGTTGGTACAAATAAAGACTGATGTAAGGATTGATGCATGAATATTAAGTTTAATTCCCACCCATCATTAAATTAATATTGTTGCTGGTACGTTATGATTATGTTCAATATTTTGTTAACGAAAACACTTGAATGTATGAATGTTCACCATACTTGGCTACCAGAATCATTGTCAGGACGGTATAACTCTACTCAAGAGTAAAACAGTATTTAATTATATATACTACCATTATAAAAGTGAAAGTGACTCTATTGTCAGTTGCTCAGCGCGACGGGAGCGCGACGGTGGCGCGGCTTGGAGAGTTAGTAGTTAGTAAAGTACTGAAATGTACGGGAGACGCCACACAGCCCAGCCCCGCTCGGCGCGACGGCAAATCTCTGAGATCAGGACCGAACGTAGCCGAGCGCTTGCGTCGCGCTCCCGTAATGCTCCGTCGGCTATTTGACCATACCTTAAACCACTGAATAGATTTTGATAAAATATGACAAGAATTTTAAGCATTGCATTTCAAGAAGATAGGCTACCTTTTGTTTCAAAATACTAAAAAGGGTTAAACAGGGGGTGCAAGTTTGTACGGGGAACCAATTGTCAAGATAGGATTATTAGAGTTTTTTTGGTAAAAAATAATGAATTACGTGTTTCAGAATTTTAGGTAACCTCGTCAAAATGCGAGCGAAGTCGCGGGTAAAATTAGTTATACATAAGCCACGTTCATAAATACCTATTCCATTTTAATCTCCATCATTTCCCCCACCTAAATACAGACGGAATAAAAAGGACGCAATATGAATAACGGCTAATCGCCGGGAAAGCCTTGGGCGCATCTTATCTACGAGTACACTGTTAATAAAAGAATTAGCCGATTTTGAACTGAAACTCTATATGGCAGGTATTTTGAATTGGAATGTTACTTTTACTTATTAATCAATTGATCGGAGCTTATCTGAAGCGCAATTCAAGAGTCTCCGTAATCGACGAGCGTGTATGAGACGAATTATGAGAATAGAGGAAGCCAGAGAAGTCTGTAATTCAAGAACCTGTTGGAACTCTGTACTATCTCTATCCCGCATGAGGTCTGGCGTGATGATAAAGATACATAGATGAATTTATTGATTAACACCCTTACGCCTGTATTCCTCAAGTGATAGTAGTCGATGTGAACTGTCTAAACCCACACTTCGCCAACGATAAAAGATTCCAATGAGAATTGTAATCTTTTCACTCTATTCATTCTAATGGAAATCGATCTTAAAAGTAAGCATTCTAACTCATGGTAGAACCACTTCTGTCCCCTACGTAACCGTAGTTTCGTAACTAGTTACTACTATTATAGCATTACTATTCTAACGACTTTTTCTAGGACGAATGGCTTATGGTCCAGCTGGCGCTCACTAAATCGTGGCTTCGAATTCTTAGTCGGAGAAAGTATTATAGTAGTTTTACAGAAAAAAATCTAAGGTGCAATCCAGAGCGTGCGTTTGCTACCTATAATAACATTAGTTTCACCCTCTATTATAATATGTAAGGGAACATAGTCGGTCAAATGTGAATGTATGTACAACGTAAACGTACCGATCCGGTAACTGATGTAAAAAATGTAGTTAGTTGGAGGTGTGTGTGTTTTATTGGCCTATACAAATAAACAATCACACACATCAACTTTGACTCCTTTACTACCACCGTTTATGGAATGCGGGCGCGAAACTATTGATCTAGTATTAGGGTACAATACTAGATCTATGGGGGTGACTATATATATTTTTTCCTCTAAAAGTAGAACATACAAATAAAGCCAGACAATGCAATGTTGGTGCTAAACAAATAAACCACAGAAACAGAAAATATTATTCTCTTACGAACATTTGGGTGCGTGTATTTTATCAACGCGGGCCGTTTCCTCCACTTTGTGGGCAAGTTCCAGGGAAAAGTTGAAAACATTCTTTGAAGTGATAAGTTATTGCGTTTAGATGATTTGAGCTTCCTTTTGTAAAGAATGTTTTAACATACACTACACGCTTTAATGTTTTAATATTGTAGTAGAGAGTTTAATGAGATGCGGATCAAGAATATTGGGTTCGGGATAACTCAATTTCTAGCGAATTTCGTCATGTTTTTATTCACATGTAGTCTGTGTTTTCATACATTTTACGTATTATTATTCACCTTAGAATTAAAACCATGTTCATTCTATTTCATATATGATAACTTAGCAACATGATGTAATTCATCTCGTATGCATCTAAAATGCATATAAATTGCATATCAAAAGATAAATAATTGAATAAGTTCTAGTAATAAACATTTCATAGGCTATACATTTTTAATCCTATCTCTTACCACACATCCAGGGTTTTTATTCTAAGGCTGATGATATAGGACTCGTACTTTCATCATAATCATCATCATCAGCCTATAGCAGTCCACTGCTAGACATAGGTCTCTCCAAGTGTACGCCACTGGGTACGATCCTCGGCTACTCTCATCCAGTTTCTGCCAGCCGCCCTACGAAGGTCATTGCTCCACCTAGCCTGAGGGCTTCCTGCATTACGTTTGCCAGTCCGTGGTCTCCACTCAAGAACCCGTTTGTCCCAGAGGTTATCGGCTGTTCGGCTAATGTGACCGGCCCATTGCCACTTCAGCTTACTAATCCGGTGGACTATGTCGATAACTTTGGTTCTCTGTCGAATGACTTCGTTCCGAATTCTATCCTTCAGAGAAGCACCGAGCATAGCCCTTACCATATCTTGCTGAGTGACTTTAAATTTGTGGACCAGTCCAACTGGTCTGGTCAACTTTGTCACTGTGTCTAATAGTCGCGGGTTCGATTCCCGCACGGGACAAATCTTTGTGTGATCCACAATTATTTGTTTTGGTCTGGGTATTTGTGTATGTGAATTTTCATGTTTGTAAACGCACCCACGACACGACACAGGAATGAATCCTAGAGTGGGGCAACGTTTACTTAAGAAAAAAAAAAAAAAAAAAAAAAAAAACGATGAGTGTCCACGTTTCGGCTCCGTAAGTCATAATGTTTGCCGCGTGGTTCCCGGCTTAGAATAGGACCAACCCATCTCATCCCATCGGGTGTCGTACAAGGCGACCAAGGGAAAACTAGGGAATGGGCAGCAGCGTTCCCTTAGCACTTCGACGACCAATAACTGCGCTCGCCAACCCGCCTGCCAAGCGTGGCGAGTATGGCAAACACCCCCAATTATGGACGAATGTAAGAAAACCAGGCCCCTAGTCCCCGGCGGTCCTGTTCGTCCTGGCCACGGTAGCAGCCATGGTAACGACAGGACAAGGGGTGCTAAGAATCTCCGGCAGAGATTCGGCTACCACCAACACCGAAATTTGGCCCTGGTAACATACAACGCACGCACGTTAAGGACAGATGAGAAGCTTGTTGAGCTGGAAGAAGAGATAAACAAGTTGCGGTGGAATATTGTTGGTTTATCGGAGGTCCGAAGAAAGGGCGAGGACACGATAACCTTAAAATCCGGCAACTTGTTTTACTACCGGGAGGGCGAACAGCAGTCCCAAGGTGGTGTCGGATTTATCGTCCACAAGTCACTCATAGACAACGTTGTGTCCATCACTAGTGTGTCGAGCAGGGTAGCGTACCTGATACTCAGAATATCCAAAAGATATTCGCTGAAGGTCATACAGGTCTACGCACCGACCTCGGCATACTCAGATGATGACGTCGAAGTAATGTATGAGGACATTAGTAGAGCCATACATACTTCCAAAGCACACTTTACAGTGGTTATGGGTGACTTCAATGCGCGGCTGGGCAAACGGGGCGATGATGAATTGAGAGTGGGGCAATTTGGGTATGGGCAACGCAACCCCAGGGGTCAGAGGCTGGCCGAATATCTGGAGAAGGAGGGACTCTTTATGATGAACTCTTTCTTCCGGAAGCCGCCTCATAGGAAATGGACCTGGATGAGCCCTGATGGTTCCACAAAAAATGAGATAGACTTCATCATGAGCACCAAGCGACAAATATTTAATGATGTCTCCGTGATTCACAGGGTAAAAACCGGCAGTGATCACCGAATGGTCAGAGGCACATTAAATATTAATGTCAAAATGGAAAGATCGCGTCTGATGAAGTCTACGCTCCGACCTTCTAATGCACATATCCAAAACCCCGAGAACTTTCAACTCGAATTGTCAAACCGCTTCGAATTGCTAGACAGCAGCGCATCAGTGGACGAAATCAACAATAGGTTGGTAGAGACTGTCCATACGGTCGGGTCCAAGCATTTTAAGCCCCACCGTAAAAATAGGCCTCAAAAGCTATCTGACTACACCCGAAACCTTATGGCTGAGCGACGTACCATGACACTCCAAACCTCCGATGATGCTAAGTCCTATAGGCAGCTCAATGGACAGATATTGAAGTCCTTGCGACACGATTTACGGTCCTTCAATACAAGACGTATTGAGGAGACCATAGAGCAGAACAAGGGCTCCAAAGTGTTTGCAAGAGACGCGTCTATTGGGCAAAGCCAGTTGACGAAGCTGAAGACGGAGGACGGAAACGTAACGTCGAATAGGTCAGAGGTGCTCAGGGAGATAGAGAGGTTCTATGGGCAGTTGTATACCTCAGTAGCTGAACCTGTTGTCGACTTGGTAAAAGACCCAAGAGCCAAGCTAACCCGACACTACACTGAAGATATCCCGGACATCAGCCTGTACGAGATTAGGATGGCTCTCAAACACCTTAAAAACAACAAAGCGCCGGGTGAAGACGGAATTACCGCAGAGCTTCTGAAAGCGGGCGGATCGCCGGTACTTAAAGTCCTTCAGAGGCTGTTTAATTCCGTCTTGCTCGAAGGAAAAACGCCGGAAGCGTGGAACAGGGGTGTGGTGGTACTCTTTTTCAAGAAAGGTGATAACACTTTACTGAAGAATTATAGGCCCATCACACTGCTGAGCCATGTTTATAAGTTGTTTTCGAGAGTCATCACGAATCGTCTCGAACGCAGGCTTGATGACTTCCAGCCTCCCGAACAAGCCGGTTTCCGGAAAGGCTTTAGTACCATAGACCACATACATACGCTGCGGCAGATTATACAGAAGACCGAGGAGTATAATCGGCCACTATGCTTGGCGTTTGTGGACTATGAGAAAGCCTTCGATTCGATAGAGACTTGGGCGGTTCTTAGATCTCTCCAGCGATGCCGCATTGACTATCGGTACATCGAAGTGTTGAAGTGCTTGTATAATAACGCCACCATGTCAGTCCGAGTACAGGGGCAGTGCACGAAGGCGATCCCCATAAAAAGAGGAGTAAGGCAGGGAGACGTCATTTCTCCGAAACTGTTTACGGCCACCTTAGAGGACGCCTTCAAGCTCTTGGAATGGCAAGGACTTGGCATCAACATCAATGGCGAATACATCACTCACCTTCGATTTGCCGACGACATTGTGGTCGTGGCGGAGTCGCTGGAAGATCTAGGACGAATGCTCGGTGACCTCAACAGAGTATCTCAACAAGTGGGTCTTAAAATGAACATGGACAAAACGAAAATAATGTCTAAAGTCCATGTCGTACCCACCGCACTCACCGTTGGGAACTCTACTCTTGAAGTTGTCGACGAATACATTTACCTGGGACAGGTAGTCCGGTTAGGTAGGTCCAACTTTGAGAGAGAGGTCAATCGACGAATCCAACTCGGCTGGGCAGCGTTCGGGAAACTGCGCAACATCTTCTCATCCAAAATACCTCAGTGCCTTAAGACTAAAGTTTTTAGTCAATGTGTGTTACCAGTGATGATATATGGATCAGAGACGTGGTCTCTTACAATGGGTCTCATAAAAAAGCTCAGAGTTGCTCAGCGAGCTATGGAGAGAGCTATGCTCGGCGTTTCTCTACGCGATCGAATCAGGAATGAGGAGATTCGTAGAAGAACGAAGGTCACCGACATAGCCGTTAAGATTAGCAAGCTGAAGTGGCAATGGGCGGGCCACATAGCGCGTAGATCGGACGGGCGTTGGGGCAGAAAGATTCTAGAGTGGAGACCACGTATTGGCAAGCGCAGCGTGGGACGACCGCCTGCCAGATGGACCGACGATCTTGTGAAAATCGCAGGAAGTCGTTGGATGCAGGTGGCATCGGACCGGTTACGCTGGAAAGCGATTGGGGAGGCCTATGTTCAGCAGTGGACAAGTATAGGCTGAGATGATGATGATGATGATGAAGTCATAATGTGCAGGACGCACTGACGAATTTTTATCTTTAGACTTTAGACTTTCCCAAACGGTTGGAATCGTATTTTACATTGATTCAGTTCACATGTTTGTTTGGTACGCCCTGTATTTACAACTTGCACTGCAGCTTTTATATTTAAAATCATTCTTATGTCTGTATCCTTTATCTCAGCTTAAAGGATTACCAAATTGGTCCATTAATATTAAATACGCATAAAATTAAAGCTGCGAGAAATCTTGATGGATCGGCTTTTTCCTTCGTGAATTATCAATTTAAGACATTTCGAAAGGTTTTGACACTCCCACTGTAATTTCCCTTAATGTACCTTACTGGATTTTTAGAAGATTAAGTTCAGTCCCATTTATCAATTGTACTAATAGTTTACTTATTCGCAGAAGAACACAGGAATATATTTTCTGGCACTTAACTTCCCAGTATGAGTCCGGAGTCTAGAATTGTGCCCGGTTTATGCAATAGGCTCGCCCTCTATTACATGGGACCGAACATCGTCGGCGAAAAGTTGGTAAACTCTACTGAGTTTACCAACTTTTCACAGGTGTACTCACCTTTGCCATTCCCGCTTGGGTAATATAGGCGTGACGGTGTTTTACTAAGGCATCTTTCACCACCCTCGTGTAAAGTCTGAAGTAGAATCGACATTAAAGGTTGCAAGTAAGTCTATGTAAGAACTTCACCATCTCTGAGTAGGCTTATCCGACGGTTTAACTAGCCATTAATTCCTGTCGCGTACCTTTTCAATCTTAGTCTCTCAAGTGGAATTTTTCCAGAGGCTTGGAAAATCGCTTCTGTTTGTCCACTCTTATAAATAAGAGTGGGCCAAAGGATTCTTTTGAAAATTATAGACCAATTTTATTTTTAACAACGTTTTCCAAATTGCTAGAAAAACTTGTAAATAGTCGCCTCGTAAGTTATTTAGAAATGCATAGTTTAATATCTCGGAATTAGGAAAGGTAAAAGTACAGAAGATGCAGTTATACAACTTAGAACTGCAGTGTCATCCCATCTAGATAATAAACGATCCTGTATTGGTATCTTTTTGGACCTAGCAACTGCCTTTTGCTCAGTTGCTCAGCCAGTTCTGATGGCCGAGCAACGCTAATCGACTTTACTTTAACAAGCTTAGTGTAAATAAAAATTATAAAATCTATATTTTGCTCAGATAAGTGATTAAAATTTCCTCAATTTATTACAAGTATTATCATCGATATATTACGATGATTATAATGAAATTTCTAGACGCAAAAGACTTCTTAAGTCTTTCTTTATAAATAAGTCTCTACCTTAATTAAAAACTCTTTAAAACGGAGAGAAATAAAATGCAGCAGCTTTTTGCCTTAACCTTTTAATTAGTACTAGAATGCATCACAAACGACTTAGCTAAGGCTTGTACAAAATGTCATAAATAACTCAAGAACTGAAAGTAGTTTATTCTGAATCGGGAACTTAATCGATTCCAACTATTTCACAATACAAATTTAGTAAATTTGTATTGAACATGAACAGCGACACACGATTACTCGTTACCTGATGGTATAGGGAGGTATTAGCGTGATCGCTAACCTTAAAGTTTCCATGCTATACTTAACTCGTGTACACACAATAGGCGAACAGAAAACTTATTGCAGCCAAGATTGAAACTCAGCCAAGTGTGAACCACCACGTTGGTGATAATAAGCTTTTACGTTCTTTTGAGAGTGAAATGGTGAATCGATCGGTGTGTGTACAATTTTTGAAATTAAATTTTATTTACTATCTTACCATGACCAAATAGACCGTGTCTTAGCTGAAGGGCAAGTCAAGAGTCTCTGTAACCGGCGAGTGTGTATGAGACGAACTATGAGAGTGGAGGAAGCCAGAGAGGTATGTAAGGAAAGAACCTGTTGGAACTCTGTACTCTCTGCCTACCCCGCGAGGGAGCTGGCGTGATGATATAGATAGATAGATAGACAGAAATTTTATTTACTAGCCCATTAAATTTAATGTCGTGCTATTCCTTTTCCGTCGGCTGAAATGAGTATCAGTTACGACAAATATCCAGTCGCAAAGCTGTCATAAAGTGTAATGTCACTTCATGACAGTCGCAGAGTTGCCATGTCAAAATTTTACTAATTGTTTACTCTAATTTCACATCAACGCCTCCAATATCAATGTCATCCATAGGCCTGAAGATCTTTGTGGCGCTATACTTGGATTTGTCAAATAACACGTGTGACAAATCTCAGGATAAGTTGGTGTTACACTAACTCATATACTAATAACACGGTACTGTAAGCACCATATTTGCCAAGATATAGTAACTTAAGTATAAATCCACTGATTATTTTCTATCTATCTATCTATATCATCACGCCAGCTCCCTCGCGGGGTAGGCAGAGAGTACAGAGTTCCAACAGGTTCTTTCCTTACATACCTCTCTGGCTTCCTTCACTCTCATAGTTCGTCTCATACACACTCGCCGGTTACGGAGACTCTTGACTTGCCCTTCAGCTAAGACACGGTCTATTTGGTCATGGTAAGATAGTCTAGGTCTTCCCCGGCACCTACATCCTTCCACTTTCGCATTGTATATCTGTTTTGTCATTCTTTCTTCTGGCATTCTTTCTATATGCCCGAACCAACGGAGCATACCCTTTCTCATCTTTACACCGATACTATCTTTTATGCCTACTTGCTTTCTTACTACGCTGTTGCGAATACGGTCGGTCAGCGTGACTCCGCACACCTTCCGCAGAGATCGCATTTCGACCGCATTTATCCTCCTTTCGTTCTCCTTCTTACATACCCAACTCTCACTGCCATATAACAGCGTTGGGACAAGCACTCCGTTATGCATGGCCAGCTGCGCCTTTTGGCTTAAGTGCCGGCTCCCAAGTAGCCTTCCCATCGCACCATTCACTCTATTACCTGCATTCACTCTTCTCTCTATATCAGCGGTGTATTTCCCATCCTTACTGAAGGCGCATCCAAGATATACAAACTCATTCACTTGCTCCAGCACATCGTTACCAACCACAATCCTTGCATTCGTTCTGGTTTCTTCCCTTTCAATCAAATTATCAAATTATGTAGATAAAAATAATCCGATGGAGTGTTGTGTGAGGCACAGGGAGGTTTCAGGTCTGGAAGAGGATGTTTGGATCAAGTTTTCTCCCTCCGCAACATCGTAGAAAAGCATTTGGCAGTAGGCCGGAAGGTTTTCGACGCTCTAGTGAAAACTAATTTCAGCACGTGTTAAAAGTTAAATTAATATGTTAATTTAGCAATCAATTTCGTTACTTGGAAACAAAGCATTCTTACCATTTATGTAAGAAATATATCCCAAGATTCTCAGCCCATCGCATTCACAACTGCAATTCGGAGTATGTGGGTGCCATTGAGACGGGATTCCAAGCTCTTTAAGTAATGCAAGACAAACATAAAACGGCAAGATTCCACGAGAACTAATATTTATTCGTTTGCTCACTGAGATTTGAGTGAATTACTGAATACCGCGATTTGTGTATCAAATTCTATAGTAAATTACTACGCGTTGATTTAGAAACGACTAGTTTTTGCCTGCACTTCTGCTCGCTTTTGACTGCCTCATTGATCTAGTGGCAAAGCGCATCGCTTTGTGAGCACGAGGTCCTGGGTTCAAATCTTAGGTCGGACAAGTGTAGTTTTTCTAACGATAACTTTCCAGTACATTCCGGAGTCTGGAATTGTGCCCGGTGTATGGCAATAGGCTCGCCCCCTATTACATGGGATCTAACATCGTCGGCGAAACGTTCGTGTACTCAGTACCCCTCTGCGAACCCCGCTTGGGGAATATAGGCGTGACGGTGTATGAAACCGTCTGCCAAAATTCATCTAAGTCCGTTGAACCATTTAGTGACTATTTCCAAATTAGATGTTACAGGTTTTCACATTTTGATCATTTACCTACTTGAAGCCTGCCTTGTTAGGCTAGTGGTGTATAATTCACGTGGTGATGACGAGGTCCAGGGGCTTAACTCTGCTATAGCTGTTGTATTTTTGTCAGATTTGGTAATCCTATAACTAAGTGGTGTCACTAAGGGTTTCCATACACATTCCACTTGAAAAAAAATTGTTGTTATTTGGTAATCTGATAAACAATGATAACTTAATTGGATGTTTATTCGGTACTCTGTTATTATTTTGACGGTTCCTTCGGCAACTTAAATGCAATGATCCTAATCGTTATTAATACTATTGATAATATAATAGAGTACTAAGTTTTGGTACAATCTCAATTGAAAGGTTATTGCAGCCTGTAATAATGACAATAATAAAAAAAATAGAAAGAATGACCCTGAAAAGACTAAATAGCGGACGAGGTCTCATCAACCTGGCGATGCTTTGGTCGAAACAGATTACAAACCTTAGATTATTCTTTCAGCAAAAAGCAATCAGTAGTGATATCACTACACACATACAACAATAGTACGTAATGATTTCAATTACTCCCCGTTAAACTTGGCTGAAGAAACTGTACCAAATATAGAAAATGTATCAGAAAAAATAAGGACAGAACAGTAAAAGAAAAAGTATTGCACGGTCCCCACACGATCTGGACCAACCACACGTAGACTCTATAGCTTCTAACAGAAGGCTTACAATAGGATCACTATTTCCGGAGACTGAAGGTTCCCTAATTGCAATTCAGGATCAAGTCATTAATACCAGGAATTACAGAAAACACATAATCAAAGATCCCGCAATCACAGATGATAGATGCCGAAAATGTCACAGCCACCCTGAAAATATTCAACACATTACCGGAGCATATCCTAACCTTACACAAACAGATTACACACACAGACACAACCAAATAGCCAACATCATTCATCAAAATCCCGCTATCAAATATAAACTCAAACCAGACACACATACACCATATTATAAATATTCACCAGATCCCATTCTTGAAAATAACACTTTTTAAAATGTACTTTGACCGCGCAATACTCACTGATAGGACCATCCATTACAATCACCCGGATATTACTCTGCAGGATAAAATAAACAAGACTACTTATCTCATAAATATCGCTGTCACAAACACCCATAACCTTCAAAAAACAATAGCTGAAAAGGTGCACAAATACACAGACCTTAAAGATGAAGTAACCAGAATTTGGAAACAGGATAAAGTATACATTGTCCCTATCGTTCTATCAACTACCGGTATCATACCAAGATATCTCCATCACCGTCTAAAACTTATTGGTCTGAATCCCAGTATTTATATCCAAATACAGAAAGCTGCCATACTAAATACCTGCAGAATTGTAGTACGTAAGTTTTTACAAATAGACGAGGACACTAATGAAACCGACAGACAGCTTGACACTAGATCTTAACAAATGTCCAAAATATATCTCTATGTTATTTACTTGGCCTAGCCCGTAAATGACATTTATACCAGCGCAAGCTGAGAACTGAAACAAAAAGATAAAATAATAATAATAGCCCTGTTAAGAAACTGTTCCACGGTAGGGCACGAGCCTCCTCTCAAACTGAGCGGGCTTAGGCCGTAGTCCACCACGCTGGCCCAGTGCGGGTTGGCGAACTTCACACACCTTCGAAAAACTCTTAGGCATGCAGGTTTCCTCACGATGTTTTTCTTCACCGTTAAAGCAAGTGATAATTAATTTTTAATACGCACATGCTTTCGAAAAGACAGAGGTGCGTGCCTGGGCTTGAACCCGAGACCTTTGACTTTGCAGTCCAACGGTCTAACCACTAGGCTATCACTGCTCTAATATGCAATAATGAAAAATTAAAATAACAGAGTTGAGGCCGGGGATTCGAAGTGTAATTTTCTATCAAAAAACCCAATACAATCCGGAGTCTGCAGTTATGTCCGGTATAAGTAATATATTTACCCTCTACAACATTGGGAGCTAACACCTAAGGAAATTAGTAGGTGCGCGCAAAACAACCTTTCACCCCGCTTGAAGTGGAAGAAGGGAGGAATAAAGGTGTGATGGAGTTCATTTTTTTTGTTAAGTTCCTTTTTAAATAGATACAGCAAAAGACGACGGAATATATAGAAATCATTTAACAGCAAATAAACGTCAAAAATGAAAACACCCAAATGTGAATATTTTAGAAGTGTCTCATCACCCTTTTGAACATGTAATTGATAAGTAGCATGCTAAGGATTCAGTAATTGACGTCACGACAAACATAAATCATTCACGAGTAATGTATGTAGTGTCTAACTGAAACATGGTAAATACATTACCTGCTCGGTAGTTCAGTGCCTACGCAAACGTAAATGGAAGGAACCAGCGCGTGAATAAAATATACGGTAGTACAACAGCCTAATTCCATATATGCCGACCATATTACATCTGTGTATATTGAGGTGTCGTGGAATTGGGAAAAAACACCAATACTCTTGGTATATAATTATTAAATGTAAATCGCATAATAGTCGTCTTTCAGTCTTCAAATCGGCAATCGTTCTTCTCTATCTTAACAAACGTCCTCCTTTCACCACCTTTAACCCATTAATTACTAAAAATAAATCTCTTCACATAAATCCTATCAAAAAGTTCATATATTCCACATATAGATTATATTATAGGACTGTAAAGGAGTCTGGCCACAGGTTTCTAAAGATAAAACTATATTTAAAAAATGTGTTTTGTTCCGGCGTTTTGCGGGGTATGCAGAATAGCACATTATGCCACCCAAAATAGCATTATGCAATTAAAAAAACGACCGCCTCGTAGGTGTAGTGGTGAACAATGTGATTTGCGAACACGAAGTCCTGGGTTCATATCCTAGGTCGTACAAATGTAGGTTTTCTATTAAAAAATTTCCAGTATCATTCCGTAGATTGGGATTCCGGTATATGGCAATAGGCTCACCCCCTATTACATGGGACCTAAACGTTCTAAAAAGATCTAAAACGTCAGCGAAATTGGGTGTACACAGAACACCTCTGCCACCACTGCTTGGGGAACATAGGCGTGATATTGTTTACTTCACGCTTTTATTTAACTTGCAATGTTCATATGTCTGTCTGTGTGTTTTTCCGTTCAAATCTTGTGATTTATTGTTCAAGTATTTGCGGGTGTCCGATTGAGCCGAAGTACATTTCTGCCACCCCCGCTAGGAGAATATAGACGTGACGGTGATTATTCTTAGTTATTTTTAAGAATGTAGTATAGAATATATTATATTCTAACTTAAATAGAATGATAATACGTGTGACTAAATTCTAAAAGTAAAATTAAAAAAACAGAGGGACCTGCGTACTATGCGGGATGGTAATAGAAAGGTGAAACTATTTGGTTCTGATCCATCAGATAATTCATTTTTCAACCGAAATCATAAGCCTAGTTAAACAATCAAGGAGCTTTAGAAGTATAATTAAATTGGCATAGTTCCCGTGTTACACTACTTATCTATGTATATGTATAATCGCCTGCATCCGTATGTTAATTATATACGATTTAAATATGTAATAATTCGCTTAATCTTAGGTATACTTGGTTTTTGAAACTAAAAGTTATGTAATTATTAATGCTAAAAATCAAATTTGAACCTTGCAATAACTTTGCATGTTGGTGCTGCTGGCTACCAATTCCAATTTTAGTAGCAATAAAGCTTTAATAAAAATTATCTAAACAAATTAATCCATACTGATATTATAAATTCGAAAGTAACTCAGTCTGTTTGTTTGTCTATTCCCTTTTCACGCCCAAACCGCTGTGCAGATTTTGATCAAATTCGGCAAAAAAATAGATTTTATCCAGGGGAAGAACATAGGCAACATTTTGTCTCAGAAAAAACCGGCACATAGCTGAAGCAGTGCGACGGGAACGCGTCGGTGGTGCGGCTTGGGAAGTTGTAATGTACTGAAGTGTACGGGCCACGCTACACAGCGCAGCCCCGCTCGGCGCGAAGGCAATCGTCATGACCGAACTTAGCCGAGCTTGCCGGCGCGCTCCATCGGCTATTTGACCAAACCTTAAGGGTGTGAAATACACGCCTGAAATTAACGCAAAGTTGCGGGTACAGCTAATAATATATAAAAGAGGAAAGTTTTGTTCATTTGTTTGTAATAACTACGGAACCGTTTTTAATAATTCTTTCATAATAGAAAGCTACATAATCCAGCCTCGGTTGGTGGCATTGTTGTCAACGAGGTACGACGCTGAGGAAAACTGTTAGTTAACAAATATTTTCAACTGTATGTAACTGTATGTAACTGTTGTAACTGTATGCATATAATCATTTCAACAGAAGCGCTAATAAAATGTACGTTGTACCCAAAGCAAACTCCGCAAACAAACAAACAAACACGCTGTAAGAAACAGGCGTTCATTCGGAACTAATATTTATAAATTGCTTTCAAGATTGATTTTCTTGAAATGCAATTACGCAAAAATCGCGCCTACATCTTATCAAGTCCGATAGAAGAGTTAAAGTATGGACGGTTTATAAGATAACGCAGGGTTTATGAGAACTATTAGACTATCTGGATACATTTACATGCCTAGTTACTGTCTTACACACTTTAGGTCATTCGTTTTCAAAATTTCTATAAACGTTGGTAGGTGAAATAGAACTATATTTGGGATTACATCGCGGTTTATTTTTGATATTTAAGTTTTCGATATTTGAGTGCAGTCCCTCCCGTGACCATGAGTAATTGCTGAAAAGCACTCGAAAACTTAAAAATCAAACATAAACTGCGATAAAATCCGAAAAGTAGTTTTATTTCATGTGCAATTTTTACATAAATCTAAGAACCCAATAAACGTTAGTAAAATATTTAGCAAATATGGTGCTCACTGTAAATGTTAGACTGATCGAGCCAAACGCTGTTTTGTGCTATCGCTGTGGTTATCGGTACGAATACCGCAGTATCATATCACTTCGAGCTGCAATAGGAATGTTATGATTTAAGTTTAATTTAGGTGCAAAATTCAAAAAAAAAAGTGGTGAACGTCTGAGTTGTGCGAAACCCAATAAACCATTTCCAAAAAAATCTAAAAAATAATAAAAATACATGTGATACTATATGCTCAGAGTGACGAAAGGCTCGCCCATGTTACATTGGAACCAATATTCTTCAGCAGACTGTGAGTATACTGTGTACCCATTTTCCTACCCTACCATTTTCCTATCCTTCTTGTTTTATTTGAATTTTCATTATATAGCCTTTTTTCATTTTCATGTACCGACACTAATTTGAAATTACTTTTTTATATTTCGAGAAAGAATAGCATATTTCTTGCTTTCTTCTTTTGTTCTTTCCTTAACAACTTTGTTCATACAATATGACGGCAAATGAGCTACAAATATTCCAAGCACACATGTTTCCCCAAGATAATACATGAATCCCGCAAGCCAAATTAATTCCGCTCACAATTCATCACACGAGCGCTCGAATTCGTACATAATAATAATATAATAAAAAATATTATGACAAAAAAAAAACAATTTTTTTATGATGGTACAGCAAGGCGGTCTTATCGCTTATAGCGATTGCTTCCAGGCAACCTTTAGGTATAAGACGTTGAACATAAAATAAGAAGGGGTAAGGTGCAACAATGACTAATATATACTAAAATAAAATATAAACTAGAACAAAACATAAAAGAACCAATTATACTTATTCTATATTACATAAATGAATGGAATAAATTTAGAGGTAAGAGAAGACAAATGAGATAAGAGCAAAGATAAATTTTAAAAGGGATTATGCTAAACATGTTAAATTTGCAGGAAATGTGCTTTAAGATCGTTTAAGACGTCGATCGACGTTTAAATATTTTCCGGGACTTAGCACTTATTATAGACTCAGGAAAGGAGTTCTAAAGACGAATACTTTGAACAGTGAAGGAATTAGTAAAGAAGTTATAATAATGGGTAGGAATTGTAAGGCGAAGTGTCTCAGAGGAACGAAGGTTACGCGATTGAGTAGAGGCGAGAAAGGAGAAACGTTCCTTAAGATATATTGGAGTGCACGGGTTAAATAAGACAGAGTGATAGTAATAGTACATGTATATTTCTACGATGAGGGACAGGGAGCCACTTAAGTTGAGAACGGAATTCGGATACGTCGTCATATTTACGTAAGCCGATAAATCTAATGCAATAACTTTGAAGTCTTTCAAGTTTATTAAGAAGCTCCACTGACAAGTCAGGGTAGCAAGAATCAGTGTAGTCAAGAATGGGCAAAAGAAGGGATTGGGCCAGTGCAATTTTAGTACTGACAGGCAAGAAATTAGGTAGACGTCTTAAGTGCGGCTCCTGAAGCAAAAATCTTTCTGCTAACCTCAGCAACCTGCGGTCTCCATGAAAAAGTATAGTCAAAGATAACATCAAGATTTGCTTTCTTAGATAATTTAGCCTTATTATGGTTTTAAATTTATTAATTGGCAAATCTCGAATATCGGGGGGAAGTTTGTTATAAAAACGTGTACACTGGCCCATGAACAAATTGCTGATTCTATGGAGACGCGTGGCATGTACAACGAGATTATTTTTATCCAGAGTATTTACAGTATGGATGTCACTTAATTGTTCAAACTTATCAATATTCTTTTTTGTATATAACAAGTTTTCATATATAAATTGGGATATGTTAGAATGTTTATTTTCTTAAATTTATCTTTAAGAGATTCTTTAGTAGCTAGATTGTAGATGGCTCTAATGGCCCTTTTATGCAGTATAAATATAGTATTAAGAACTGCAGAGTTCCTCTATAACAAAATTCCATAGGACATGATACTATGAAAATACTAATAAATAATAACGATTCTAGCCGTTTGAATATTGGTTAGGAGTCTAATTCTTTTAACTGCATATTCTGCTAAACTTAACTTACTCGATAATTTATGAATATGTTCGCCCTATTGTAATTTGGCATCTATGGTAATACCTAGAAATGAAGTCGATTCAACAAGATCCAACTCGACTCCATTTAGTTGCACATTTGTTTCTACTTGTCTCACGTTATGTTTCGAAAACGTGATGCACTTAGTTTTCTTCTCATTGAGTAGGAGGTTATTGAGTTTAAACTAGTGAACATCTCTAGAAATCGCCCTATTTACATCGACATAACTTTGTTATTGTCTTTTAATTTTTTAAAATAGAGATGTATCATCTGCCATCAAAACAATTTTGTGATTGTCTCCTACGAAGTAAGGTAAGTCATTAATGTATATTAAAAACAGGAAGGGTCCGAGGTTGTGGAAAGCCTAAGATGACCACAGATCCATCTCTTATCGTTGATATCAACCCTCTGAATTATGTTATTTAGATAATATGCCAGGAGATTGAGGGCACTGTTCCTGACGCCGTAGTGGCTTTATTTATTTATGAGTATTTCATGATGCAAGCAATCAAATGCCTTAGACAGATCACAGAATCTATCCTGTGACTCTTCCCAGGCATCAAATGTTCTTTAATAATTCTACTCCTACATCTATGGTTGAGCAATTCTTCGTAAATCCGAATTGCTTGTTATGAAGTAGATTGTTATTTGTAAAGTAGCCCAGTTATTGTTTTAAGATTATATTTTCAAATATTTTACTCAAGGTAGGTAAACCAAAAATTGGCCTAAAATTTGAGGGATCAAAAGTTCCTAAATCATGGTATTACTTTGCTTTCTTTTATGAGGTCAGGAAATAGACCACTTGCTACACAACTATTAAATAAGTCAACTAAAATTACGCATTAAACTTTCCAAAATAATTTACTCATGTACCTGTAGCTCGCGCTAAACTTATTGTGAATCTCATATATAAAGGAATTGATATTTTTAGTTGCAGCCAGACGAAATTTATTGAATGCGCAATTAGGTGCTTAGAACAAACTAATAATATTTAATATATGAACATACATAATGTTGTTGGTTATAGTATCGATTCAAAAATCGTTAATTAATCGTTTAATTAAACATAGTTGTAACGATATTGTAATTTGTAATAAATTAATACTTTAAAAAAAGCTTTATCTTGAATATAGATGGAAAATTTTCTACATAATGCTAGATTAGATATGTATAAAATATATACGAAAAAAAAGCGAATGATATGCTGTATAACTTGTTTAGATGACTTTTATACATACTTAATTATATATTCGGGGAATACTTAAAGGAATTAGTAATTCCCTTAAATCTAGGATTATCTATAATCGAAAGTTATAAGCAATTAATGATTGAAAAGAACGGAAATAAAAATCTACCGCACTATTGATGGAGTCATGCAGTTGTGCCACGAAGGATAAACGGAGATTTTAAATTATTTGACATTATAAAATTATTTCAATTCAAAAACGGTTTTTATCACATGTCTGAGGATATTATCTATCTATATAATTTACTTCCTACTATTTATCTTCTATATCATAGCACTAGCTCCTTCACGAAGGTGGCAAAGAGTGGCAACATGTTCTTTCCATACGGACCTCTCGCTTCCTTCACTATTCTACACGCCGTTTACGGAATCTCTTCACTTGTTCATCAGATAAAACACGGTATACTTTGTAATGGTTAGTTACTTTAGGTCTTCCCTGGTATCTACATCCTTCCACTTTCGCAAGTCTGAAAAGGCACCTGTTACATGCCAGTAAAATAGAACGCGTTTCGGCAGTAGAATCGACTGTATGCATATGATGGGTCCTCTTCTGATACATAAAACGTTCTAAAATCTCCTTACACAAATATTTAGATACATTATATAAACACAAATAAGCAACTATATGTCAATCAAATGCAACGTAACATTTAAATTAATACTCTAGCTGTGTAACAATAAAATTCAATTCTCAAAAGCACATTGTTAATGTTGATACATTACTGCTTATTTGTGTTCAAATATTTATAACTGTGCAGTAAATGCATGCAGTAATGTCACAATACACTTTATAGCCACTATTATGGCAGTTCATTCCATGTGTTGTCGTGACAAACGACTGTTCCATTTTAGTTTGGCAGCTATTCGATAGCAAATTTAGTTAAGCACGCTATTTGCACTATACTAACAATGGACGATGTTATTCAAAACTGGGTTTATTTTATAAAACTCGACGCGGAAATTTATTTCCGCTCTAGAGTTGCATCAAAGCAATATACGATGCAACAAAATAAAAAATCTTTTTAAAAAGAAAAGGTAAACTGACTTCAAAAAGCAAACAACAATTTTAAGTGACGAGTGAATTATTTAGTAATATTTATAAACCGATATTATATTATTTTGCTGAGTTGTACAGTAAGGTACCTACAGGATTAATATAATGACTATAATAACGGAATCTATACATTCGTGCTGTTCGCCGTTAAGGAGTTCCCTCTTGTATCTTCAAAGTCCAAGGTCCAATACTAATAATATTAAAAAAGGACCACCTCAAAACTACACTGAACCCAATGCAAAAAGAATCATTAAAATCGGTTTATAAGCAAAGGAGTTATAAAAAAGGACGAATTATGAACCTCCTTTTTTGAAGTTGACTAATATACTGCTCAGTTCTATAGTAGGGTACCTATAGGATTGACGTAATACCCATAATATCTCAATTTACACATGCCTATTGTTTGTCGTTAAGGAGTTCCCTGGTGTATCTTCTAAGTCCGAGGTCCAATGCCAATGAAATTAAAATGGGACCACCTTGGAGCTACTCTGAACCCAAAACAAAAAAACACATCAAAATCGGTCCACAATTGACGAAAATATCGCTGAACATAAATAAAAAAAAAAGCATACATGCAACCGAACATAGAACCTCATCCTATTTGAATTCGGTTAAAAACTGTTTTATCGGGTAAAAATGCGAAGTGCAGCTACCGGATAACGTAGATTAGTAGTGATTTTCCACTTCCCTGTCGGATACACGAAACGTCAATTTCTTTAGTAAAATACCTAAATCTATTAAATAATCTGCCATCCTACTTCCTGCTAATATTATAAATGTGAAAGTTTGTATGTTTCGATGAACTTTGTATGTGAGTCGTTTGGATGTTAGAAAAGTTTGTGTGTGAGATGTTTGTTACTCAAAAACGGCTGAACGAATTTTAAATTGTGAAAGTTGGCACACAGATATTCTGTTAGCTGGCTTAACACATAAGATACTTTTTACCCCGGAAAAACGAAGTAACGGGCAGAAACTACTAATAATAAAACCGACCAATACTGTTCCACTGCTTTGCTGCAAAGGCCTTCTCTCTTAAAGAAATGTAATAAGGGAAGTAGTAAAAGAAATGTAATGGGATTAAGTCATATTCCTAAGGCTCCTAACTGGGCTTTACGACTACCACATCAAATGACAACCAGAACCAACCAATTAAAGTGACTTCTGAAGTATAGATATGCTTGAAAATGGAAATTGTTTAAACATTCACCCATTTAGAATGGAAGCAGCAGGAACTAAGTCGGAAGCAGCTTAAACTTGGTGATCACAAAGATCAGCGCTTTCAACGTCCACCTTTTCTGTAATAAATTATACAAATCAGTTCGACTTTACGAGGAAGCATTAAGATCCTATACCAGGCAAGTAAAAAGTTATTACGGAAGGTGATTCAACAAACGCGTCCCGATCTACACCACCTCAGCAGAAATATAGAAATTTAATCCAATGGATTAAAGATAGTGTTAACTACATTTTATTTTAATAAATGCATTGATACTTTAAATAAGCAGGAAACATCTAAATATAATGAATGCAAAAATAAACACAATAAATTAACAACTGAATCAAATGTCACGAACAAATCATTATGGTGTAACGAAACGCAACCGTACACCATAGACAACGAATCACGCGCATTCACCAATCTGACAATACAAACATTAGATGAAAACATCTAAAGGTTTAAATTATGCTGTAACACCTCGAAAAGGAATGATATAAGGAAATTATCAGGGCCGTTGAAGACGTACTATCCAAAAATAGTATAGGGAGGGAAGATTCGGAGGCAATACGTCAGGATGTCTCAACCATGTTACGTCGAAGTGCAATGACCAAACTAAATCTCCCTAAAAACCAATATTGTGCATTGAAAACCTTACGCAATAGAATGGATATCACTATTCTCCGCGCGGATAAAGGAAATGCTACGGTCATTATGGATACGTCAGATTACAATATCGAAATACAAGAACTTTATCGGATGTAAACACATACAAAAGGGTCAACACAGACCCAACCACCAATATATTAAAACAAATGACTGATTTCATAAAGAAGTATTCCAAAACATTGAATCTGGACATCAAATCGCTAACACCTTCGTGCGCTAAACCACTACAGTTGCATGGGCTCCCAAAAATACATAAACGAATGCTCAAACCTACAGATTGGTTCAGCACGTAGCGAAAGTTCTCTCACCACTCAGAGGACACACAAAAGCACATGTGAAGCTATGGTCAGTTTCGATGTCCAGTCACTATTTATATGTCTACCTGTACAAGACTGTGTTTAAATTGTAGGAAGGAACCACGCCAACGGAAACGGTAGCCAACGGAATACTCAGTACTATTTAGACACAGCCTTACATCTAGATGGATAAAGATACTTTCACAATATTACCATTCGGCAATATCGATGTATTCCTACATCATCTTAACTCCATTAACCCTAAAATTCAGTTTAATGGAGTTGGAGGCAAACAATTCCCTATTAAATGGTGAATCTCACCACCATCCAACACAGTCAGCTACCGTGGGTAAATCTTTGTTTCAGAGAGCACAAGGGATCTGTGACAAGAAACATCTGGCTGCCGAGCTTCAACATGTCAAGCAAGTCCTGCACGACAATCAGCTTCGAGTCCCACGCCAAGGTCACAGTGATCGAGTAAAACCAGCTACAGTCGAGCGTCTCCCTACTGTACTACGTTACAGAAGAGGAGTTGCCGACAAGATTGGCTACATCTTGAAGCGTGATTCAATTAAATTTTGAAGAAGATCAGTCAATTTTTACCATCTGTCAAGTGTCACATCTCTCTACAAGGTGCAGAAGTATACGAACTTGATTGTGAATGTGGTCTCTGTTATATAAGGCAAACAAAAAGACCGGTAAAAACGCGGGTTAAAGAACATATAGCTAACCTAAAACACCGTCGCTCAAAGAAGTCTGCAGTCTGTGGACATGTCCTTGAACGCACCCGCCATAACATCAGATTTGATAGAGCACAGATCCTCGTGAAAGAACACCAATCCCTACCAAGAATGGTTCGCGAGGCTATTGAAATTAAATAAAAAGCATCCTAATTTCAATAGACAAGATGGCTAGGTGCTTTCATCGACTTGGTATCCGGTAATTAATATAATCAAATTCAAAACCAAGCATAACACTGTAAGACCACCGGACACCGTGAGCTGATTCTGCGTAGATCGTACCAACAAAAATAACTAGCAAGTTTGAGTGTACCCCGGAACAACTATGCCTTTTGGACGTCTTACACCTCAGTCCTTCCCGTGACCATGGGTGCTGCAAAGCACTCGAAACGGCGGGAACTTAAAATAAAAAAAAAACTGCATTGAAATCCATAAATAGTTTTATTTTATTACAATCTTGTTTTTTTTTTTACATTCAAATGTTAGCCATTGTTCATGCAGTCGACTTTCATAACTGTGACTAGTGTTCGTAGGTCAGTGGCGGTGAGGGTGGCACTGAACTTCGACGTAACATGGATGAGACATCCTGACGACATTGCTTCCGAATCTTCCCTTCCAATACTATTTTTGGATAGGACGTTTTAAACAGCGCTGTTAATTTCCTCATACGGTATCCTTCGAGGTGTTACAGCATAATTTAAACCTTTAGATAGGACTTTTACGATATTTTCATCCAATGTTGGTTTTGAAAGATTGATGACTGCGCGTGATTGGTTGCCTATGGTGCACAGTTGCTTTTCATTACACCGTAATGATTTGTTCTTGACATTTGATTTAGTTGTTAAATTATTATATTTTATGATGCGTTTATTTTTGCATTAATTATATTTGGGTGTTTCAAGCTTATTTAAAGTATCAATGCATTTATTAAAATCAAATGTAGTTAACACTGTCTTTAATTCATTGGATGAAATTTCTATTTTTCTGCTGAGGTGGTGTAGATCGGAACGCGTTTATTGAATCACCTTCCGTAATAACTTTTTACTTGCCTGGTATAGGATCTTAATGCTTCCTCGTATGCAAAGGCATACGAGGAAGCATTAAGATATCCACCAAGAAAGTTGGTGGATATCTTGACACACGTAGTAATTAGATTGTGGTCTCTGCATCCCTTCAAGAAATTTAGGGATGTTGTAAATCTTGGGCGCTTAGTCTTAAGATCTTCTAACCGGCGTATTTTATTTGCGATTTCCAGTCCGTACTGGTTTACATACTGAGTTCTTAGATTTACGCGAACATTACACATGAAATAAAATAAACCTTGATAACATCCGAAAAATATTTCTTTTTTCATGTGTAATATTTGCGTAAATCTAAGAACTCAGTACAAGATTATGATTTTTGAACGGGAAGAAACCAGAACGAATGCAAGGATTGTGGTTGGTAACCATGTGAGCTGAAGCAAGTGAATGAGTTTGTATATCTTGGATGCACCTTCAGTAAGGGTGGGAAATACACTACTGACATAGACAGAAGAGTGAGTGCAGGGAATAGAGTGAATGGTGCGATGGGAAAGCTGCTAGGGAGCCGACACTTAAGCCAAAAGGCGCAGCTGGCCATACATAATGGAGTGCTTGACCCAACGTTGTTATATGGCAGTGAGAGCTGCGTATGTAAGACGGAGAATGAAAGCAAGATAAATGCGAGATTTGCGGAGTAAAGCTGACCGACCGTATTCGCAACAGCGTAGTAAAAAGCGTGTAGGTATGAAAGATAGTATCGGTGTAAAGATGCGAAAGGGTATGTTGCGTTGGTTTGGGCATAAAAAAAATGTCGAAAGAAAGAATGACAAAACAGATATACAATGCGAAAGTGGAGGGATGTAGGTACTGCGGAAGACTTAGGCTATCTTATCATGACCAAGTAGGCCTTGTCTTACCTGAAGGGAAAGTCTGCAAGAGTCTCCGTAATCGAAGAGCGTGTATGAGACGAACTGTGAGAATTGATGAAGCCGGAGAGGTATGTAGGGAAAGAACCTGTTGGAGCCCTGTACTCTCTGCCTACCCCGCAAGGGATCTGGGGTGATGATAAAGATAGATAGATTTATCGTATATTCTTCTTCTTCTTCTTCTTCAGCCGAAAGACGTCCACTGCAGGACAAAGGCCTCCCCTAAAGACCGCCACAAGATGGACCGATGACCTGGTGAAGGTCGCGGGTAGAAGTTGGATGCGCACAGCACAAAGCCGGTCGTTGTATCGTATATTGATTTGAAGGAATTCCAGAGCGGAAAGAAATTTCCGCGTCACGTTTTATATAATAAACCCAGTTTTGAATAACGTCGTCCGTTGTTAGGATATCGCAAATAGCGCGCTTGACTAAATTTGCTATCAAAAAGCTGCCAAACTAAAATGGGACAGTCGTTTGTCACGAGAACACAAGGGATCAACTGCCAAAATTGTGGCTATAACCTTAAAGTGTAATGTGACGTGTGTGCACGCATGCTCGGCACAGTTGTAGTTTCGGCACAGTTATATTTATGTATCTAGATATTTGTATAAGGTGATTTCACGCCCTTTTTATGTGTCAGAAGAGGACCAATCACACGCACGCAGTCGATATTGGAAAAACGCCCTTGCCTTTTATTTTACAGGTAGGTATTTTTTTAGACACGAGAAAGGGGAAGCGAGAAAGTACTACACTAACTCATATTACAACATATACTATGATTACATAACATACCTAAATATACAATAAATAACTAAATATACCATGTGTTATCTGATGAGCAAGTCAAGAGTCTCCGTAACCGACGTATTTGAGACGAACTATCAGAGTGGAGGAAGCCTGAGAATATTGTAAAGAAAGATCATGTTCTCTTTGCCTGCTCCGCGAGGCTGACGTGATGATAAAGATAGATAGATAGACTTCTCAGACATGTCCATGTAACCTGTTTTTGAATTGGTGCTTTCAATTCAATGGTCGTTTGTTTATAAATATAATGATAATAATATCAGTCTATTCCGACACACTTTGGGCAAAGGCCTTTTTTTACAAATCGAGGTGAAAGATTGGGTCATACTCCACCACGCGGACCCAGTTCTAATTGGTGGAGGCAGGTTTGTGACCATCTTCCGTTGGAACTTATCAAGCCGCTTGTAGGCGTCCAACTTGGCTTAAAGACTACCTTATTATACGGTTACGGGGACCAACGGCTTAGCGTGCCGTCCGAAGTACTGAGAAACTCAAATACGAATCAGTGTGTCAAAATAATTTAAAATATCTCTTTTCGATTAGAAATAGCTACCAAACTAGTGGTAATTCAGTCAGAAATACATTTACCCTACCAAAAAACAAAATAAATCTAAAGAATAATGCACCCCTAAACCGACATTTTTGATACATATAATAAATTAAACTGTGTTGACGATATTGACATCTTTAATCTTTATTTTATAAATTGACCGTTTTAAATTAAATTTATAGAAAATTTATTCGAATTCTATTTTCAGCTTCTTTTTTATGTAAAATTTGGTAATTAGTAATTATACTATTTGAACATGAAATAAAACTATTTTACGGATTTTATCGCGGTTTATTTTTGATTTTTAGTTCCCGACGTTTCGAGTGTTTTGCAGCACCCATGGTCACGGGAGGGACTGAGGTGTTAGACGTCCAAAAGGCATAGTTGTTCCGGGGTATCCTCAAACTTCTTAATTATTATTTTTATGTTGTTGGTCCGATCTACGCAGAATGAGCTCACGGTGTCTTGAGGTCTTGCAGTGTTATGCTTGGTTTTGGATTTGATTATATTAATCACCGGATCCCAAGTCGATGGAAGCACCCAGCCATCTTCTCTATTGAAATTAGGATGTTTTTTAATTTCAATAGCCTCGCGTACCATCCTTGGTAGGAATCGGTGTTCTTTCACGAGGATTTGTGGTCTATCAAATCTGATATTATGGCGGGTGCGGTCAAGGACATGTTCACAGACTGCAGACTTCTTTGAGCGATGGTGTTTTAGGTCAGCTATGTGTTCTTTAACCCGAGTTTTTGCCGGTCTTTTTGTTTGTCCTATATAAGAGAGACCACATTCACAATCAAGCTTATATACTCCTGCATCTTGTAGAGGGATGTGACACTTGACAGAGGGTAAAAATTGACTGATCTTCTTCGGCGACTTATAAAATGTTTTAATTGAAGCACGCTTCAAGATGTAGCCAATCTTGTCCGTGACTCCTCTCATGTAAAGTAGTACTGCAGGGACACGCAAGTGTCAGATCCCTCTACAAGATGCAGGAGTATACAAGCTTGATTGTTCCTATTGTATTTTTTTTTCTTTGTATTGTTTAGTGTTAAGTTGATGATGTAGCTACTTTAATAAACACACACACTCCGTCACGCCTATATACCCCCAGCGGGGGTGACAGAGGTGTACGCAGTACACCCACATTTTGCCGACGCTGTCGTCCCATGGTCCCATGTAATAGGGGGTGAGCCTATTGCCATATACCGGGCACAACTCAAGACTCCGGACTGATACTGGGAGTTTTTTTCGATAGAAAAACTACATTTGTCCGACCTAGGATTTGAACCCAGGACCTCGTGATCACAAAGCGCACTTTCTCGCATTCTCCGCTAGACCAACGAGGCTTTATAATAAACGAACTCAAGTAAATACATTAAAAAAATCAGGATGCGGTCATATTCGACATTCACATTTGTGAATAACATAATGCAAAATAAAAAGGACCCTTTAACACAAACATAAAGAACTGACACCCTTGTATATCACACGATCAGTACATAATAATAAATATGGTAATATAAACAAATCGTCGGGGAGAAAGGTCGGTGCTCAGCATAGTTGTGATAAGATTTATTAGAGCAAGAGTTTGCACGTACACAATCAATCAATCCGGTAATAAATTAAAAACGGGATAAGAAATACAATTACAACGGGATAACATTATTGAACGGAGAATGCGCGAGAAGTCCGATGGAGTGTTGTGTGAGGCACAGGGAGGTTTCAGGTCTGGAAGAGGATGTTCGGATCAAGTTTTCTCCCTCCGCAACATCGTAGAAAAGCATCTGGCAGTAGGCCGGAAGGTTTTCTGCGGTTTTGTGGACTTGGAGAAGGCGTTTGATAGAGTCGTGCGAAAGAGACTTTGGGACATTTTGCCAGAGTATGGTATAAACGGCACCCTGTTGCGAGCCGTCCAGTCCACCTACGTGGACAGCAAGGCATGCGTACGGGTGGGTGGTAACATGTCACCTTGATTTGACGTTAAAATCGGCGTCAAGCAGGGTTGCGTGTTGTCCGCTAGACTGTTTATAGTGTATCTGGATAAAAGTCTTCAAAGACTGAATGCGATGACTGAAGGGGTAAAAATGGGTGATCTAGTGATAAACCACCTATTGTATGCAGATGACGCGGTTTTGATAGCGCCAACAGCCACTGATCTGCAAACACTAGTCACAGTTATGAGAGACGACTGCATGAACAATGGCTTACATTTGAATGTGAAGAAAACCAAAATTATGGTTTTTGAACGGGAAGAAACCAGAACGAATGCAAGGATTGTGGTTGGTAACGATGTGCTGGAGCAAGTGAATGAGTTTGTATATCTTGGATGCGCCTTCAGTAAGGATGGGAAATACACCGCTGATATAGAGAGAAGAGTGAATGCAGGTAATAGAGTGAATGGTGCGATGGGAAGGCTACTTGGGAGCCGGCACTTAAGCCAAAAGGCGCAGCTGGTCATGCATAACGGAGTGCTTGTCCCAACGCTGTTATATGGCAGTGAGAGTTGGGTATGTAAGAAGGAGACCGAAAGCAGGATAAATGCGGTCGAAATGCGATCTCTGCGGAAGATGTGCGGAGTCACGCTGACCGACCGTATTCGCAACAGCGTAGTAAGAAAGCGAGTAGGTATGAAAGATAGTATCGGTGTAAAGATGAGAAAGGGTATGCTCCGTTGGTTCGGGCATATAGAAAGAATGCCAGAAGAAAGAATGACAAAACAGATATACAGTGCGTAAGTGGAAGGATGTAGGTGCCGGGGAAGACCTAGACTATCTTACCATGACCAAATAGACCGTGTCTTAGCTGAAGGGCAAGTCAAGAGTCTCCGTAACCGGCGAGTGTGTATGAGACGAACTATGAGAGTGGAGGAAGCCAGAGAGGTATGTAAGGAAAGAACCTGTTGGCACTCTGCACTCTCTGCCTACCCCGCGAGGGAGCTGGCGTGATGATATAGATAGATAGAAATACAATTTTCGCCAACATGAACCGATTCGAACACTTGTTAAGTGATGAATAATGTGCGGAATTAATTTGCTTCATGTACGAGACTATCTTGTGGAAACATGTGTGCTTGGAATATTACGAAATACTAATACCAATTCGAAAACCTAACACGAAATACGAAAACCTAAATATTTATAGTCGAGGGCATTAATATTTAGACACTTAAGTACCCCGCAAGGTAGACTTAATGAGATACACTTTAGTATTTTGTCATAAAAATGTTATGTCTCGTTAATTTAGTGTCAAATAATGCGTAAAGTAGCGTTCTAGAGGGTGTGGGTTCGAATCCGGGGTCGAACAAAAATTTATATTTTCAATCAAATTGTTTCCAGTATCAGTCCGGAGTCTGTCATTGTGTCTGATACGATGGGTATAGGCTCGCCCCCTATTACATGGGACCTAACATCATCGACGACATGTAGGTGTACATAGTACACCTCTGCCACCCCCGCTTGGAGAATATAGGCGTGACGGTGTTTATTTTTTTAATGTAATGCCCTAAAAACCTGCGTTACTCAATTTCGATTCTATGACAAAGCCCTTAAGTGCCTTAACAATATTGCTATTACTGTTTGCAAAGTTCAAATGCGATTTTAAGGGTAAATAGCAATTGATTCCTTTTTGTTTAAAATCAATTATTTTCAGATTACATAAATCCTTTATGTGCAATATTTACATATTTTTATTACTATTTACCCTAAAACTCATATCTGAACTTTGCAAAGTGCTTACATGTTAGTGCAGCTGACAATTTTTCTATGTAAAGAATCATGAATTTGAGAATCAAAAAGAGGGTATACTACAACAAAAAATATCCCTAAAGGAACCAATAGCTCTACACTTGTAGTTGGCAGGCCTAGAACGTTGGTGGTTTTGCCACGTTGGATGGCCAGCGCATGAAATTACACTTACACCCTTAAAGATTTCGCCATATAGCGCCGGTGGCGCGACCTGGTGAGTTGTTATGTACTGAAATGTACGGGAGATGTCACACAGCGCAGTCATGCTCGGCGCGATGGCAAACGTCATGACCCGCCGCTGTCTTGCCGGACGCGATTACAAATCAACCACGGGGGAGCAAGACGCCAATATGCGTGCGTCGGTCGAGCGTAGCCGAGTGCTTCCGTCGCGCAACGTCGATTATTTGACTACACCTTTAATAAACTTACGTGTCACACCATTTTTTTTCCCTGTAGGGACAGGACAGGGTTATACTATGTGATTTTTTGACTGAGATTTTTTGGATAGAACACCGCCCTGCACTTTGTCTCATGTATTATTGTACTTCGTATCTCAATTGCATTGGGCTGACCTGAGAGACCCGAAACACGACGCTAACATCCAAACGATAACAGTTAGTGATCTCAGACAGTCCGGAAAATACGTGGTCTTAGATGTTAAAAGTCTTTATGCATTGATAGAATAAGTGATCACTTCACAAAATCTAGTTCTTCAATACAAGATGCATGACCACTCGAAGCGGCATTACAGTGTCTAGTAACCGAAATACGTACTCGCGTGTCAACAGGGACGAATCGAAATTCCCACGTATTAAACTCAATTCACGAGCGAGCACGAAGTCGTACACGTTAACTGAATATATAATCGTCTAGCAGCTCGCTCACAATCGCGTAATCTTAAACTAGAATCTCGAATTATGCCTGATCTGAACTAACTCTGCCTCATAACAAATAAAAACACCGTCATACCTGTATTGCTCTAGTGGGAATGGCAGAGGTGTACTATGAATACCCACATATCGCCAACGATATTAGTGCCCAATGCATCAGCAATTATACCCAGCATAATTCCAAAGCGAGATTTTTTTCCTATAAAAAAACACACTTAGTCCGACCTAGGTCGAACCCCGGACCTGTTGTTCGCCACTCATACTATGCGCCACTAAGTCAACTAATGAAAAAAACACTTTTTTATCTCTGTTTAATTTTGAATCTGAGTTCCGACCCATGATCACGGTAAAGGACCGAGGTGTTTGACGTCCAAATGTCATTGTTATTCCGGAGTACCTTCAAGCTTCTTTGTTATTTTTGTTAGTCCTAACAATCCCATCCCTCACACCAAAAGTGGCTCGATTTTTACAAGCTTTTATTTCACTTGCAATGTTAGTATGTCTGTCTGTCTCTGTTTCCAGTTCAAATCTTGTGATCCAAATTTCAAGTACTTGTGGGTATCCGATTGAGCTGAAAATTGGCATACGTATGTAAAGTCGATGACAATGCAATGATATGGTACCACGGAGCTGGTCTGAAATCAAAAAAATAGTTTTTATTTTATATGCGCTCGTGTAAATCTAAAAACTCAGTATACTAAAACATAGCCAGAGAGATATGTAAGGAAAGAGCCTGTTGGAAATCTGTACTCTCTGCCTAACCCGTAAGGGTTCTGGCGTGATGATATAGATAGATAGAGAGACTAAAACATATACTCCAGTCAGTCTAGACAAAGCAATGTCTGATAATTTGATGTAGATCTCATTACAAAAACGTTTCAAATATGTTTCAAATTCACTTTTATCAAAACATTTCTCATTATTACTTGTTGAAGAAAATCATTACATTTTTAATTAACGTTTCCATTTGACTCCGCACAGTGGCTCCATTCTTCTATACGCTCCACAGAAACACGATGAACCAATTCGAGTGTTTCAATTAACACGAAGTTGGGAAAATTAATCGTTTAATCTATGTAAAAAGTTACCTTTCACGAGTTTCCTCTCATTTGGCGTTTGAAAATGAATGTTACCAAAGATTATTCCAATTAAATACGAAAACCACAATATTTACAGTCGAGGGCATTATTATATAGACACTTTAGTACCCCGCAAGAGTTGTGACATGATGATATAGATAGATAGATACACTTTATTAAGTACCTTGTCACAGAAACGTAATGCCCTAAAATCTTACGTTATTCAATTCCGATTCTATGAAAAGCCCTAAAGTGCCTAAACATTATTGCTTTCGACTGTACAATCAGTTGCAAACATTGTAAACTCTTTGCAAAGTTCAAATGTGATTTTAAGGGTTAGTGATTTATACCTTTTAGTTTATAATATCAGCCTATACTGCCCACTGCTGGGCCTTTGCCCAAGGCCTTTGCCTTCTCTCACAAATTGAGGTGAGAGAGATTAGGTCATACTCTACCACGCGGACCTAGTGCGGATTGGTGGAGGCAGGTTTGTGGCCACCTGCTGTTGGAACTTATCAAGCCGCTTTTAAGGGTTCCAACTCGGCTTAACGACTACCACACTAAGTGGTAGCTGGGACCAACGGCTTAACGTGCCTTCCGAAGCACCTTTTAGTTTAAAATCAAGTATTTTGAGGTTACATCGATTATGAGTTATATTCAAATATTTTAATTATTATTTACCCTAAAACCTTTATTTAAATTTTGCAAAGTGCTAACATATTATTGGAGCTACAATATAGAACAACAAATATTATCGCTAAAGGATCCAATGGTTCTACAATTGTAGTAAACAGAATGCCAACATTTTTCCCCAAAGGGACAGGCTGTTGTACTATGTAATGATACAGGCCTATGCTCAATTCTGTAAACATACAAACGATAAGTTAGTGGTCTTAGCAGTTCATTAAATCGAAAATAAACCTTTCACCGTGGCCTTAGCCGTTAAAAGTCTCTATGCATCGGAAGAATAAGTGATTTAAAATACATACACGCTTAAATAAACTTAAGTGTCACACCATTTTTTCCCCGAAGGGGCAGACACGGTTGTACTATATAATCTTAAGGGCATATTCTCAATTCTGACTCCGACCTACTACTAGAACTACGCAACTAATAGAACACCGCAATGCACTTCGTCTGATATATTATTGAATATTGTATCCTGATTGCAATGGGATGATCTGAGTGACCCGAAACAAGACGTTAACAAAACAACAATACCAATTAGTGATAACAGACAGTCCGGTAAATCCGTGGCCTTAGATGTTAAAGTCTTTATGTATCGGAAGAATAAGTGCTAACTTCATGAAATTTAGTTCTTCAATACAATTCACGTGACCACTCGAAGAGGCATTACAGTCTCTAGTAACCAAAATACGGACTCGCGTGACAACAGGGACGAGTCAAAATTCCCTTGTATTGAACGCAATTCACGAAATCGTACACGTTGATTGAATATATGATCATCTAGTAGCTCGCTCACAATCGCGTAATCTAAACTAGAATCTTGAATTGTGCTTTACCTTCATTATCTGAACAAAGTCTGCCTTATGATAAATAAAAACATCGTCATACCTGTATTATCCTAGCCCACTGACTGGGGGAATACAGATATGGCAGAGGTGTACTATGAATGCCCACATATCGCTAACGATAGTTCCCAATGCGAATCAGCAATTTAACCCAGCATAGTTCCAAACTGAGTTTTTTTGTCGATAACAAAACACACTTTGTTCGACCTAGGATCCCAGTCCCAGTTTAATTTTGATTTTGAGTTTCCACCCATGATTACGGGAAGCACCGATGTGTTTGACGTCGAAATGGCATTGTTGTTCCCGCGTATCTTCAAACTTCTTTCTTATTTTTGTTAAACCTAACAATCTTATCCCTCACGCCAAAAGTAACTCTCTTTTTACAAGCTTTTATTTAACTTGGACTGTTCGCGTATCTGTCTGTCTGTCTGTCTTTTCGGTTCAAATAATCACCTTTCGGATCTTGTGATCCATATTTATGGATCCGAAAGGTGGTTAATGGAACCACCTAACTACTCAATTTAACTCCGTCCTGTTTGGCCTCGTTTGTCTTGACTAGTACTTTACACCCCAATGGTGTCCATGGTCTGATAATGGATCCGGAAAGAATATGCCTTTTTTAAGGAACTCCTCGACTACGCAAGATATCTTCGTTGTTCGCTATAAAAACTTGTTCTTAATAACGGTTTTTTTAAATTAATATTATTTCTATTTTTGAACCAGCATGAAATAAATGCCTGCTTTAAACCTCTATGAAAGGATATATTCACTATTAAATACAAATGAACTTATTCCTATTCAGAGAAAAATACAAAAGTATTGAATGAGTTATTGTGTCTATAAATCAGTGATCGCGTCACTACGAGCAATAAACTGTAGATTTATCGAATCTTTTTGCCAATCAATTAGTACATTATATTAATGAACACTCAATGGGAATGGACATGCCTATTTCAAGAAACATGACAGTTTATCCTCTTATCTATTACGTAATAAGAGAAATAAAATTTAATATAATTAAGTACAGGACAAGGTGGACCGTGGATTTACTCGACTTGTGACAAAGGTGAATAATGTCATATACAATAAAATGGTCAATCCAGAAAAACGACCAACAATAAATATGACAAATCAGAATAATGACAAAATATAAAATTGACAAATTGAAATAATGATAATGCTTTGTTTCTCATTTAAATAGATAAAATTATATTCTAATTGATCCCCGTAGGGCAGCTTGAGAGAAATTGGATAAGAGTAGCCGAGGATCGTAGCATTGGAGCAATTTTAGTTTTCGATATCTTTAAGAGAATGTATATTATTATGATTTGGCATTATTAATAGTTTGACATTATAAGGTTTTGGCGTTTTTCAGGGTTGACATTATTCATCTTTGACATAAGTCAAGTACATCGACCGGTGACCTGGTGACATGAGTAAAAGCTCGATGCTTACAACACAAAGCCGGTCATCGTAGGGAAGGCTTTTGTCATGCAGTGGACATCGGCCGATGATGAAATACATACATGATGAGAACTGGTGGTAGGCACTCCTTAATTCTATCTATTCCTATCTATATCATCCCGCCAGATTCCTTACGGGGTAGGCGTTACTCTTGTCTACAGGAGTAACGCCTACCCCGTAAGGAATTTGGCGGGATGATATAGATAGGAACTCTCTAGAGTTCCAACAGGTTTGTTACTTACAGACCTCTCTGACTTCCTCTACTCTCACAGTTCGTCTCATACACGGTCGCCGGTTACGAAGACTCTTGACTTGCCCTTCAGACAAGACACGGTCTATTTAGTCATGATGAGAAAGTCTAAGTCTTTCTAGTTATCGCTTCCATTTTCGCATTGTATATCTGTTTTGTCATTCTTTCATCCGACATTACTTTAATATGCCCTAACCAACGAAGTATACTCTATCCCATCTTTAAACTGATACTATTTTTTTGATACCTACCCTTTCTTACGGTCGGCAGATGGTTAGGCTGACCGATCGTTCCCTGTGGACGATTTGCGGAGTTATCCGCAAATCAAGCTCGTATTTCTACACCATGTATCCTGTTTTTATAGTTCTTCTTACATACCCAACTCTCACTGCTATATAACAGCGTTGGGACAAGCTCCGTTATGTATAAGCAGCTATGCCTTTTGACTTAAGTGCCGGCTTCCAAGTCGCTTTCCCATCGCACCCTTAACTCTATTTCCTGCATTTACTCTTCTCTCTATGTCAGCAGTGTATTCCCCATTCATACTGATACTGCACTCCTTAATTGAGCAATGTAAAAATATTTATTGCAGTACAACGTCACAAACAAACAAGCACAGAAGAATGGTCGCTTTGTCCTCAGCCATCTCCCGGATGATGATGAAAGGTCAAAATATCTTCCCACTATTTTGGCATTAAAACAGAACAAAGCACACCCTGAAATGAAAGATTTCCTTGTGCCGTTCTTTTCCCTTCAACTGACCAATCAATTTTTCCACAGATCTTTCAGCGGGCGACTATTTTATGTATTTCTCAAAAAGATTTTCGCTGGACCCTAAAATTGATTTCTCACATCTCATTTGATATGCCACTGGTCAAAGCCCGGTCAAGGGACGTAGGGTCGATACAAAAGTGGGTGTTGGGAACGAAGGGAGCACGTTGAATAATTGAGTGACAAGTGAAAAGGCTAAAAAGGTGTTTATCGCTTTTTGGTTTGGCTTTAATCATAAAAAAAACAGTTAAGTTTAAAATAGACTTTATAATAATCATAAAGGTTAATAGACGTAGGTAATTCGCAGTAAAAGAGTATTTTTGATAACTATACAAGGTGTAACATAATGAACGCAAGACTTGAAAGTAGTTTGTTGCAAATCGGTCACTGAATTTGATTCCAACAATTTTTTGTGCCTCTTATAGTTTTTTTAATTTGCAAAAATGTGCCGTTACTCCTTCAGTGCGCTATAACAGACTTAAGTCATTCTTGATTTAAAGCAATACGGAGATTTCAAATGCATTTTAAAAACATATTTTTCAATACTTACATATTATTCTCATACATGTTTCATTGTTAATTGGGGTATAAAAGTGCTTAAAAAAGGGGTGATAAACTTATATTTGGAAATTTGATTTTCGTATTAAATTTGTGAAGCAATTATCTAAATAGGGTATCTAAGGTCTTGCGTTATTTACGATACACCTTGTATATGTGCAACATTTCTACTTATTGAGTACTTACAGTTTCCCGCGACTTCGCAACCGGTCTGACCGATTTTTTGGATAATTTAACTTTTTAATAGGAAAAGAATCATTGAAATCGGGTCCGTAGTTTCAAACAAACAAATCTTTCCTCTTTATAGTATAAATTACATCATATTTTCATAAAATATTATGTATAATACAAAGTGATAAATATTACTCACATAATGTAACCATTCTACGCAACCCCGTATGGGTGTACCTGCATAGAAGAAGGAAGCTAGCTTGTACCTATCAACAAAAAAGTTAAAATAAAAGTTCGACAAGTCGTACAAATTTCCTACCACAAAAAGGAAATCTAGGACATTCGAATGTACTTATTAAACGACCTACACTCAACCGTCTAAGCATCAAATCAACAGATTCCCTGCTATATCTACCCGATACAAGTACATTAGTCCAGACAAACTGATTAACTCACAGAGTTAGCTTCATTATACGGCACTCTAGTAATTGGCCGGACGAAGCAGACTAAAATCTGATATATCCGCCTGTCACATCCGCCGGTTGCCTCGCGCACCGAACAATGAAGCCTGTTTTAATAATAACGACGGTTGGATAAAGTTTAATGTTAATTTGTAAATTATCAGTCATTTTGATAGAATAAAATGAATAATTAATTACATTATTGCTTTGAAACCCACACCACACTATTACATAAACCTGACTTTAATAAAATACGTTAACTTTAATTTTCCTTTAAGAATACCATTCTACTCTGCCTACCCCGTAAGGGATCTGGCGTGATGAGATAGATAGATAGAAAATTATTCTTAATATTGTTTTTGTTTCTCCTTTTATGTCATTTAAATAAAGAATATTTAAACAGACGCGCTATTACACATTGTCTTAGTATTCTGAAGTGCTTAATTAAAACTTTAAAAGACGGTAAAATTTAAAAATGAAATACATTATTTTAACTACAACCATCCACTATAAAACCACTATAAAACAACCTGCACAGTCCATCCACTATAAAAATTATCGCTTTTGACATATATTTATGACAAAAAAAATTATTTTATTATTTTATTTTCCCATGAATTCAATTTTCCATAGTTGTTATTATTTGCACAATTAAAGTTGTAACGTAATTACAGATAAACAAGATTTTTTTCTGAATCTTCTGAAATATCGTCGCTACGTTTTTTAGTGGTGTATTTTTAAGAAATTATGGCAAAACAGAATCCTTTACAGCCATTAACTAATTATGTATTACGTACTAGAGACGACACCTTAACTATTTTTTTTAAAGAAAAGTTGAAGATACTCCAGCTGACTTTGTACCAGCTTCTTGCCGCAACGTAATACGTTCAAGTTTTACTTATAAAATATGCTACTATGTGCACTATGACTGCCTCGTTGGTAGAGTGGCAAAGCGCATTCCTTGTGATCACGAGGTCTTGGGTTCAAATCCTAGGTCGAACAAGTGTAGTTTTTCTAACGAAAACTTCCCAGTATGAGGCCGGAGTCTGGAATTGTGCCTATTGCATGGGACCTAACATCGTCGGCGAAATGTGGGTGTCTCAGTACACCTCTGCCACCCGCGCTTGGGGAATATAGGCGTTACGGTGTTTTTTTATGTGCCCCGAGATACTGTTTAAAAAAGCAACTCGAGGTTCATAAGATTTTATTATTTACGAAACCTCAAACATTAAAATGTCGCATAACTTGATAACCGTGGAGTTACTTCTCAAGTACGTACGTAAGTACGACTGTATATAATAACTTAATGTTTATAGCTAGTATTGGAACGAAGTTCCTGAACACGGTTTGCGGTAGGAGTTGACAGGTATAAATCGTATATAATAATATTAGCCCTGTTAAGAAACTATTGGGCACGGGCCTCCTCTCAAACTGAGAGGGTTTATAGGACATAGTCCACCACGCTGGCCTAGTGCGGGTTGGCGAACTTCACACACCTTCGAGAAACTCTTAGGCATGCAGGTTTCCTCACGATGTTTTTCTTCACCGTTAAAGCAAGTGATAATTAATTTTTAATACGCACATGCTTTCGACAAGACAGAGGTGCGTGCCTGGGTTTGAACCCGAGACCTTCGACTTTGCAGTCCAACGGTCTAACCACTAGGCTATCACTGCTTTTAGATATATTTAAATCGTAACACAACGAAAACACGTTACGAGTTCGGTTCCGTCCAGCGGAGTTCGGATATTATCGTAAGCGCTGGCCACCATACTTGTTTCCATCACGTGCTAGTTAAATTTGCTCGATCGTCAGAATATACTCCCGTTAAATATAATCGTTTTCCAATAACTAACAATTTTATTCATAATAAGTTACATTGTCTGATTAGAACTTCGCTCCTGACGGGTATCCCCCGACCGCAACAGTTTTTTTTCATACTTTTTGGGACTGCTTAGGTAGTTTCAACTTCATAATATGCCTACTTTAAGTCTTCGAACTACAGTTTGATTTCGAGATGTCGTGAAGCGTTTCAACCGCCATCAATCAAGGTGACTAATCACAGACACCTGGTTTATTGATGGTTGGGCTGTGCTGGGCTGAAATGCTGACTCGAGTACATATCGATAAACCACGAAAAATATGCCTATGGTTTCAAGAACACAGCTTTCTTTTCAAAAAGAAATTGCTCTATCTTTTTAAGAAAGGTATAATAAAGGGACATAGATGTGCTTTAAGCACCTTCACTGACTGTACATATACTCTTAACGTACCCTGTATCTATATAAGAACACAATGCCACACTATACTCATACGCGTTGCACTCATAAGGTATTAAGACCCGTAAAATACATAATTTATATTGGTGAAGTAAAATATAATAATAATTGCCCTGTTAAGAAACTGGCAACTGGAAATGGTGGCAACCATTGGGCATAGGCCTCCTCTCAAACAAAGAGGGTTTAGGCCATAGTCCACCATGCTAACCCAGTGCGGGTTGGCGAACTTCACACACCTTAGAAGCTCTTAGGCAAGAAGTTTCCTCCTTCACCGTTATGGCAAGTAATAGTATTTTTTTTAATACGCACGTGCGTGTTAAAAAAATGCTATTACTTGCTTGGCTTTAAACCCAGGCAGGGTTTAAAGCCGAGACCTCTGACTTTGCAGTCCAACGGTCTAACCACTAGGCTAGGACTGCTTTCGGTAAAGTAAAGTATACTTAGTTTTTAAAATGTCTTTCTATCTAGTTATCTATATCATCGCGCCAGTACCCTTGCAGGCTAGATAGAGAGTACAGAGTTCCAACAGGGTCTTTCCTTACTTAACTACTAAGTTAAAAAAAAGTGAGAGTTGAGGAAAAAATTGCACAAAAAGACGAGCTAACTCGAATTGAGAACCACACAATATTGCACATCACTAGCCTCTCTACTAAATCACGCCTGTATTTTAGCGTCCATTAGCATAATTGCCGAATCATTTGCCAATTTAACCCGTAATCACGCTGGTTATGTGTCTCCCTAATGTTCAAATGTGTATTTCACTTTGTATGATATAGAATGACAGACAGACCGTGGGTTATCGGAAGGGCAAGTCAAGTGTTTCCGTAACGGGTTAGGTTGTTTAAGACGAACTATGAGAAAGGAGAAACCCAAAGAAGTCTGTAAGGAAAGAATCTTTTGAAACGCTGTACGGTCAGCAACGTAAGTTACTTAGCATTCTCAGTTTTTTACACTTCGCTTGCACACTTTTGTTTTCGCATGAAATATATTATTTTTGATTATATCTCTAATAAATTGGTTTAGACGTTATTCACCAAACTTTGTAGTACATACTGATTTAAAAAAATGAGATTGATATCTGGCGTAATCATATAGATAGTTGACACTTTTATTTTATTAGTGTAGTACTAAAAATTTTCATAGTTAGTAAGTTTTTAATCTGGTAGAAAATCTTCGCTTCTATTGATACTGATTTATTGAAAATTAGTTAAAGAGATGCCTGAACACACAAAAAAAATAACGAATAGATTCTGAAACTTTTCGTTTAATACCCGTGGCGCAGGCCACCAATCACTTAGCCAATTTATATCTGGTATGTTTCTCCTTCTTGTATTCTCGATAAGCATAAAAATGACTCATATTTCACTTAAAAGGGGCGTTGTGTTACTTTCCGTAGAAAATTTTATAGCCACCGTTTCGAACTATGCCTATACGCTGTTCCCTTTGCGCTGCGTTCATTATAGTGCATTATTGCTAAACGGCTTCCTATTTAAGTCCACTTTAAAAACAAAAACTAAAGTTCTCTTTCCGAAATTAAGTTATGTAAGTTTGTGGGAAAATTTTAAAGTTACTTGCTAAACTTTTAAGCTCAGGGTCGCTCAGCGCACTATAGGGAGAGCAATGCTCAGCGTTTCTTTACGTGATCGAATCAGCATAGGATTAGTAAGCTGCAGTGACAATGGTCGAGCTACATAGCGCTAAGATCGGACGGGCGTTGGGGCAGAAAGATTCTAGAGTGGACACCACGGATTGGCAAGCACAGCGTGGCACTGCCGCCTATCAGATGAACCGACGATCTTGTGAGGTTCGCAGGAAGTCGTTGGATGCAGGTGGCATCGGACCATTTTTGTAATAGTCGTAAAAAAATCTTTTTTCAGTTGCGTGCATACATTATCAGCTGATAGACGTCCACTGCAGTACAAAGCCCTCTTACAAATATCTCAACAAATATCAGCTTTGTGATGTACCCATTTAGCTGCTGTGATTAATATTATTTTAATGATGTTTAATCATTTAATATAATAATTATATATATATATATATATATATATATATATAAATATTCTATCAACCCATACTACCTCACTGCTGGGTTCTGGTCTTTTCCTACATATTTACTTCATCACGTAGACCCAGTGTGATTTGACGGAGGCCGGATTTTGGCACGTACTGTTGTAACTTATCAAGCTGCCCATAAGGCTTCTAATTTAGTTACCGACACCAACAGCTTAAACAGCCTAGGAAATCTTTTGAAGCACAGAGGCGTTCGAAAGTGGAATTGACATAATCAGCCACTCATCGCAGACTGACCTTAATAAACGTTGCTTAACATCGGTGATAGCTATATCAACGCTGTAACAATATATTATGAAATAGATCAAGTTTAAAAAAAATATGTATCATCTAGATCTCAATTAGCCTGAAAATGTGTTTCCTGTCTAATTGCCGCAAGATTATGTACACACACACAACATATATTAACACCAATTTTAATAACAATAAAGCTACGTTTCCGTCTCGTAGCACATACGTAGCTGCTACAAGTAAGTGTAGACCGCGCTACGCTGCTACGCCGTGAATAATATTCCTAGCACCGAAATTTATGAAATTCTGCAAATTCTACTGTACAGTCCTTTTGAAATGCATTTGTGTAATGCAAAACTATATTTTATTTAACAAGCTAGGTCTCGTAAAAAAAAACTCTACCGTTTTGTTATTGCCTGAAATATATTTATTTCTAGCCACATGCCAGTATATTTAAAAAAAAGTTTTTGTATTCTTGGTTCCAGATACCAATTCCAAATATCCTTAAGTAATGATACATATTATCTTTGAAGTCTGTTTTTACAGCTTATACATTAAAGTAGCCCTTTAATTATATATTTTTTAAACGTGGCCCCACACTATATTTATTCCTGTGTCGTAAGTGCGTTTAAAAACATGAAATTTCACATACAACAGATACCCAGACCGGAACAAATAATTGTGGATCACTCAAAAATTTGTCCCGTACGGGAATCGAACCCGCGACTATTAGATACAGTTGGTGGAGCGGCTTAAGATCGTAACCACTGCGCCAAATTGTCCGTCAATTTTGTGTTTATTTGTTTTATTCTTTATTTGTTTCTAAAGTGGAGATCACGTATTGGCAAGTGCGGCGTGGGACGACCGCCTGCCAGATAGACAAACGAGCTTGTGTAAATCGCAGGAAGCCGTTGGATGCAGGTGGCATCGGTTACGCTGAAAACCGATTGGAGAGGCATAGGCTTCCCCAATCGCTTGTTCAAATCTAAACATAGGTTCAGCAGTGGACAAGTATAGGCTGAGATGGTGATGATGATGAACATTATTTAAAATTTTACTATCACCACATTTGTTTTCATCATCTCAGTTAACCCATAAACCAAGAACTCAAATGAACAGGCTTATAAGGTATACATTAATAAATTGCGCATGTTAGATTTTCCATCTTCAGCTTAAACGTTTCATAAAACCTTTAATATCAGAGTTATTCCACTATGAGTTATTCACTTTACTTTGTTGTATATTTCAAACATAGCTAGAGGGTAGATATATCCTTAAATAGAGATTTTATAATACACTTACATAATATAAATAGATCTGGTATTATGATATTTACACTAAATAATAGAAGCTTGTAATAATTACTGATCGTGTTGACAACTTTAACTCTGATTGAATTTAACTTTCCTTCTGTAATTTGGGAAGGACACATTTATTTATACCAAATTCTCTTTTATGTCAAAATATCTTGGAATCGAATCACAAGTATAAACATAAACATCTCTTTATTGTAACGGAGTATGAAAAATGAAAAGTTTATAACCCTCTATAAAATGTATTCGAAAAAAATGAAAAGTCGTAAAAAATAAAAGGGCGGTTGTAAAAGTGTACTCAGGTTCAAAAATACTTTCCCTTCGTATTTAGTGTGAACAACGCCGGCTCGTGCCGCCAGCGCTAGAACTGCTATATTGGGTGGAATTCTACTCGTATTTCGGTGCACAGTAAACATGCGAATGCCTAACTTCTGTTAACATAAACTTCTTAATATTTGTGAGTTGGTCACAGTTGGTTAATACGGGTTATGAGCTAGTCCCCTAAAAAGCAAAATGCCTAAAAATGAGGAATACCTTAAATGTATCATGGATAACCATTGGGATGTTTAACATGCATCATAGGTAAGAAGCAAGATGCCTAAAATGCATCATGGGTAAGAAGCAGGATTCCTAAAATGCATCATGATTAACAAGCAAGATGCCCAAAATACGATATGTAACTCCACTGGTAGGGTATCAAGAGTTGCTACATAATTTATTTGACTATAAAACAGCATTTATTTGAATGGCATTACGTTACATGAGGACGTTAGACGATAGTTCAATTCTATGACAGAAATTTTGCTTTTTAAACGATCGACTACTTAGGCAGTTTACTTAGTAGGCATTTATCTATGCAGGCAATGTGCCCGCCAGGCATTTTGCTATTTATTATTATTGCATTAAAACTCTGCATAGCTTTGTGTAAATACACATTAACGTGTTTTGATCATGCGACTTACGTCTTTTAGCCAATAATAATATGTGTCTTGGAGGTAGAAACTACTCTCTTTCAATGTTGCGGAATAAAATGTATGGGTTATATTATGATTCATAGAGACCATCGACTATTTAACCTTCGATAACCCACATTGCATTAAAATATCCAGTACAAGGTTACAAGGTAAACAAATAGCAGACTGGCAGAGAGCAATGGGTTTATACGAAATATCTTTTTATATATTTGGAAATCTTAATAAATCTATTGAAAAAAACATTTTCTTCTCTACTAATATAAAAAACACAAGTATTTTCATTTCAATATGAACAATTTGATCTACAGGTACTCGTAGCTCTACCTGGCTACGTTGTTCTTAGCAACCACCAATGTTAAGAATCGTTTGAGTCGGTAAGTCTGAGATGAGTGAGCAGGGGATGGTATAGCATTTCCATATTCGAGCCTTTCCATGCTTCAGAAGACACGCAAAGTCGTTGTTTAAACCTCTCCATGTCGTAGAAAATAATAAAATAAACATCGTTGAACCTATTCCCCAAACGGCAGAGGTGTACTGAGTACATCCAATTTTCATCGAAGATGTTAGGTTCTATATAATAGAAGGTTAGGTTCCATATCCTATTGCCATATATCGGGCACAATTCCAGACTCCGGACTCATACTAGGAAGTTTTCGTTAGAAAACCGACATTTGTTTAACCTACAATTTGAACCCTCGTGATCACAAAGCGATGCGCTTTGCCACTAGGCAGTCGTAATCGTTAAGTATAATCCACACTGGGTTCGCGTGGTGGAGTATAATCTATTCTCTATTACTTATTCCTGAGACAAGGGTTTCACCCAGCAGTGAGACAGTAGAGGTTGCTTTGTTATTGTTCGACCACTGGGTAACACGAGAATCAAATTAATGTCACACTTTATCTAGATGCCGTCTATGGATACTCATTCCATGCCACTTTTAAATAGGGGTGGGGTGAGTGTACACGGTACAGCTTCTTATATGCCATTCCAGCTTGAGAAATTTATATTTCTATTACGCTTATGCGTGACGTGCGCTTATGTTGTATAATCCGATATTTCGCGAACGCGTCCAATCGTAGGAATCCGCTAATCGTAGCCGCCGCCGACTACGAACCTAAGTCCCCGCCTTTCAGCCGCTACCACCGTCCGCGGCATGTTCTCGCCGATCTTCCCGATGCCCTTATATCTCTTCTTTCGGATACAGGTACCGCACACAGGATCAGACATTGACCTTGCCGGCGAGGTCGATGAATCCCTAGCCCGCCGGCCGGTGCAGAGTACCACGGCGAGACACCTAGTATATCTCCACACACACACACACACACACACACACACACGCACGCACGCACGCACGCACGCACGCACGCACGCACGCACGCACGCACGCACGCACGCACGCACGCACGCACGCACGCACGCACGCACGCACGCACGCACGCACGCACGCACGCACGCACGCACGCACGCACGCACGCACGCACGCACGCACGCACGCACGCACGCACGCACGCACGCACGCACGCACGCACGCACGCACGCACGCACGCACGCACGCACGCACGCACGCACGCACGCACGCACGCACGCACGCACGCACGCACGCACGCACGCACGCACGCACGCACGCACGCACGCACGCACGCACGCACGCACGCACGCACGCACACACACACACACACACACACACACACACACACACACACACACACACACACACACACACACACACACACACACACACACACACACACGGTGTATGTAAGGGAGCAAAGTAAGAACAAATGTATAGTCAAAAAAACTATATGACGGCAAACAGCACGAATGTGTAAATTCAGTTATTATGAGTATTATATCAATCCTGTAGGTACCTTACTGTAAAACTAAGTAGAATAATATAAAATAGGTATATAAATAATTATAAATTAATTACTTATCACTTAAAATAGTAAAATAAAAATCTTTCTAAAAAAGGGGAAACCGACTACTAAAAGAAAAAAATAAATATTTGAAGTCGGTGCCGGTTGCTTCAGTAGGTTACTTGGCAGTAGATTACTTAGAAGTCGGTTTCCCTTTTATAAAAAGATTTTTATTGTCTCTGGCTTTTCAAAATAATAGCAAATGTTTTTGTTTTTCCCACGACTATAATATGTTTCTATTATTCATTCTAATGTCTCATCATCATCATCTCAGCCTATACTTGTCCCCTGCTGAACATAGGCGTCCCCAATCACTTTCCAGCGTAACCGGTCCGATGCCACCTGCATCCAACGACTTCCTGCGATTTTCACAAGATCGTCGGTCCATCTGGCAGGCGGTCGTCCCACGCTGCGCTTGCCAATACGTGGTCTCCACTCTAGAACCTTTCTGCCCCAACGCCCGTCCGATCTACGCGCTATGTGGCCCGCCCATTGCCACTTCAGCTTGCTAATCTTAACGGCTATGTCGGTGACCTTGGTTCTTCTACGAATCTCCTCATTCCTGATTCGATCGCGTAGAGAAACGCCGAGCATAGCTCTCTCCATAGCTCGCTGAGCAACTCTGAGCTTTTTTATGAGACCTATTGTAAGAGACCACGTCTCTGATCCATATATCATCACTGGTAACACACATTGACTAAATTCTAATGTCTGCTTTACTGTAAATATGATGACCTATAAACATAATTTTTCCAATGTTTTTATGAAATTTTGATAGATGAGATATACTTTTTAGGAACTTAAATCGTCCTCGAAGTATATTTTTGAAAAGAATTTTAAAATAATAGCTTTTCAGGTATATAATGGTACTAATTTAGAAAAGTTCAGAAACGCACACTTTGACCATCTTTTTCACGTGCCATTTAATTTTCGGTCTTACACAATCATATCGCTCTGTAAATATGATGACCTAATAACATGGTTTTTACAACGTTTTAATGAAATTTTGAAGGAAGAGTAATAACTTTGAGGAATTGTTATCGTCAGCGATGTATATGTAAAAGTTGAATTTCGAAAGGAATTTAAAGTCAGTGGGATTACATTAATAACTTTATCAGGTACTATCCGTAACCCGCGACATTGCCGACGTAAAATTTAACAAAAAAATATTTTTTTAAAACCATACTAGCCTAAGTGACCCGTTCTAAACATCAGCTATCTGTCAGTGAAAGTCCCGTCAAAACAAACATACAGAAAGACAAAAGTTAAAAAAAAGTGTTTTTTTTTATAAGTACCGTATAAACTTTATTGTATATGCATTTAGTAAAAAGCTGTAGTATTGTTGTATGACAAGCACTTCAATTTTATTTACTTGTAATATAGATAATAACTAGTTAGAAGAGGTTGGAAAAGCACATTTAGCCGACCAAGTTTCACACCCGGAATCTCGTGATTGCCACTGATTTATGCCCCTTTAGAACAACAACATAAAAATATTTATTTAGAAATCAGTAGCGTACAAGGTAAACGATAATACAACCAAATTATTCCAGTCAAAAACGTTCTATTCTAATGGTTCTTCATCATCATCATCATCATCATCATCATCGATCCGTATCACTCCACTGCTGAACATGAATAAATTTCATAAGCCTCCTTATTTTCTGACCACATTTAGTATCTAGACTATCTTACCACGACCAAATAAACTGAGTCTTATCTGATGTAAAAGTCAAGACTCTCCGTAACCGGCGAGCGTGTATGAGACGAACTATAAGAGTCGAAGAAGCTGGAGAGGTATGTAAGGAAAGAACCTGTTGGAACTCTGTACTCTCTGCCTACCCCGCAAGGGATCTGGCGTGAGGTTATAGATAGATAGATAGATAGATTTAGTATCAAAGTACCTACTTTCCTAAAGCAAGCCATACACCAACAATCAACACCCGACGACGACTTTTTATGACCCGAAAATATCTGTTTCTGTTTGGGTAGTTGTGTATGAAGCAATTGTATTTGTAAACTTTATGCGTCACAGGAACTACTTCTATAGTGGGGTAATGCTTTCTTATTAACAAAACATTATGTATATAATCGTACACTGAGGTTTGGTCAAAATGCCGACGGAGCGCGACGATAGCGCGACGGAAGCGCTTGGCTGCGTTCGGTTGTGACGTTTGCCGTCGCGCCGAGCGGGACTGCGCTGTGTGGCGTCTGCCATAAATTTCAGTATACTACAACTCCCCAAGCCGCGCCACGGTCAGACTCCCGTTGCGCTGCGTCGGCTATGTGGCGAAACATTAAATGTCCCTGGCCCCAGACTGTGCAATAATATTAAATCAATTAAATTACATCAACCAATATTAAAACCTGTTAGACTGCGCTGTTGGGCGCTTGCCATAAACACTAAAAAAAGTTTTTAGCTCATTTTATTGTAAGGGAGCGATGTGAATATTCAGAGTTTATGTCTGTGTCTCTTTTTCACAGCAAAATAAGACTAAAACAGTTTTTCTATAGAGGTGATCATTAAAACGCAACCATAATATATTATAAACCCCCCCCCCCCCCCCCCCCCCCAAACCCCCTGCTGTGCTACCTTAGGAGGAGTCACGGTCAAGATTGGCTATATCTAGAAGCGTGCTTTATTAAAACATTTTATAAGCCGCCGAAGAAGATCAGTCAATTGTTACCATCTGTCAAGTGTCAGATCCCTCTACAAGATGCAAGAGTATACAAGATTAATTGTAAATGTGGTCTATCTTGTATAGGACAAACAAAAAGACCGGTAAAAACTCGGGTTAAAGAACACATAGCTGACCTAAAACACCGTCGCTCAAAGAAGTTTGCAGTCTGTGAACATGTCCTTGACCGCACCCGCCATAACATTAGATTTGAAAGACCACAAATCCTCGTGAATGAACACCGATTTCTACCAAGGATGTTTCGGGTGGCTATTGAAATTAAAAGACATCCTAATTTCAATAGAGAAGATGGCTGGGTGCTTTCATCGACTTGGGATCCGGTAATTAATATAATCAAATCCAAAACCAAGCATAACACTGCAAGATCTCAAGACACCGTGAGCTCGTTTTGCGTAGATTGGACCAACAAAAATTATTAAGAAGTTTGAGGGTACCCGGGAACAACTATGCCTTTTGAACGTACAACACCTCAGTCCCTCCCGTGACCATGGGTGCTGCAAAGCACTCGAAACATCGGGAACTAAAAATCAAAAGTAAACCACGATAAAATCCTTAAAATAGTTTTATTTCATGTGTAATATTCGCGTAAATCTAAGAAGTCAATTATATTACGTATTTAAATATCTGTATATATGTATACATACGTAAAAGTAACTGATCAATGACTGCAAGATGTGAACCTCAAAGGGCTAGGACCCAAAGTCACAATATTGTGTTTGATAGTTACTGCATTGACAGTGGCAGATGTTATTTATCAGACTAAAATAACGGTGCACGTCATTGCCTTTGTTATAGAATAAAACAAAAGTTTTTTTGTATAGAAAACGTAATAAAATATCCAGTGATCATTAAAATACCCATATAATTACACTTTCGCCAATTTTGTGTAGTAAGGCCAGTGAATTAATTTATATTATAACGGGGTAACCCAAACCTTATAGTGTGCTATTATATTTAATTATTTACTGTTATTAGTGTAATACAAATATTGTACAGCCGTATAGACAGAAGGAAAAGACCAATTTCGATTACATTATATAATTAATCATCAGTGGACGAAATCAACAACAGGCTGGTAGAGACTGTCCATACGGTCGGGTCTAAGCATTTTAAGCCCCACCGTAAAAATAGGCTTCAAATGCTATCTGACTACACCCGAAACCTTATGGCTGAGCGACGTACCATGACACTCCAAACCTCCGATGATGCTAAGTCCTATAGGCACCTCAATGGACAGATATTGAAGTCCTTGCGACACGATTTACGGTCCTTCAATACAAGACGTATTGAGGAGACCATAGAGCAGAACACGGGCTCCAAAGTGTTCGCAAGAGACGCGTCTAATGGGCAAAGCCAGTTAACGAAGCTGAAGACGGAGGACGGAAACGTAACGTCGAATAGGTCAGAGGTGCTCAGGGAGATAGAGAGGTTCTATGGGCAGTTGTATACCTCAGTAGCTGAACCTGTGGTTGACTTGGTAAAAGACCCAAGAGCCAAGCTAACCCGACACTACTCTGAAGATATCCCGGACATCAGCCTGTACGAGATTAGGATGGCTCTCAAACAACTTAAAAACAACAAAGCGCCGGGTGAAGACGGAATTACCGCAGAGCTTCTGAAAGCTGGCGGATCGCCGGTACTTAAAGTCCTTCAGAGGCTGTTTAATTCCATCTTGCTCGAAGGAAAAACGCCGGAAGCATGGAACAGGGGTGTGGTGGTACTCTTTTTCAAGAAAGGTGATAACACTTTATTAAAGAACTATAGGCCCATCACACTGCTGAGCCATGTTTACAATTTGTTTTCGAGAGTCATCACGAATCGTCTCGAACGCAGGCTTGTTGATTTCCAGCCTCCCGAACAAGCCGGTTTCCGGAAAGGCTTTAGTACCATAGACCACATACATACGCTGCGGCAGATTATACAGAAGACCGAGGAGTATAATCGGCCACTATGCTTGGCGTTTGTGGACTATGAGAAAGCCTTCGATTCGATCGAGACTTGGGCGGTTCTTAGATCTCTCCAGCGATGCCGCATTGACTATCGGTACATCGAAGTGTTGAAGTGCTTGTATAATAACGCCACCATGTCAGTCCGAGTACAAGGGCAGTGCACGAAGACGATCTCCATAAAAAGAGGAGTAAGACAGGGAGACGTCATTTCTCCGAAACTGTTTACGACCACCATGGAGGACGCCTTCAAACTCTTGGAATGGCGAGGATTTGGCATCAACATCAATGGCGAATACATCACTCACCTTCGATTTGCCGACGACATTGTGGTCATGGCGGAGTCGCTGGAAGATCTAGGACGAATGCTCGGCGACCTCAACAGAGTATCTCAACAAGTGGGTCTTAAAATGAACATGGACAAAACGAAAATAATGTTTAACGTCCATGTCGTACCCACCGCACTCACCGTTGGGAACTCTACTCTTGAAGTTGTCGATGAATACATTTACCTGGGACAGGTAGTCCGGTTAGGTAGGTCCAACTTTGAGAGAGAGGTCAATCGACGAATCCAACTCGGCTGGGCAGCGTTCGGGAAACTGCGCAACATCTTTTCATCCAAAATACCTCAGTGCCTAAAGACTAAAGTTTTTAGTCAATGTGTGTTACCAGTGATGATATATGGATCAGAGACGTGGTCTCTTACTATAGGTCTCATAAAAAAGCTCAGAGGTGCTCAGCGAGCTATGGAGAGAGCTATGCTCGGCGTTTCTCTACGTGATCGAATCAGGAATGAGGAGATTCGTAGAAGAACCAAGGTCACCGACATAGCCCTTAAGATTGACAGGCTGAAGTGGCAATGGGCGGGCCACATAGCGCGAAGATCGGACGGGCGTTGGGGCAGAAAGATTCTAGAGTGGAGACCACGTATTGGCAAGCGCAGCGTGGGACGACCACCTGCCAGATGGACCGACGATCTTGTGAAAATCGCAGGAAGTCGTTGGATGCAGGTGGCATCGGACCGGTTACGCTGGAAAGCGATTGGGGAGGCCTATGTTCAGCAGTGGACAAGTATAGGCTGAGATGATGATGATGATGAATTAATTGTAGGTCAAACAAAGATTTCTCTCATACGGAGGATCAAACCTACGAGTACAGCTATCCAATGGGTTTATATTCAATACTATAGAGAATGGGGGTCTGTCCAAGAGCGTGCTCGTCGCGACCCCGGCCAGCCGCTACAGCTGCAATCTTGGACCGAGCAAGTACCGCAGTGCGGGCTAGGGCGTCTCCCCGAGGCGACGCGTACCGGCCCGCCCCCGTCGGTACGAACATAGGTGGAAGCGGCGATGGGGGCCGCCACCCATCACACCGGGCCCGAACTGGTGAGTCGTGGGGTGCAGAGTGCCGAATAGGCACCTGGAATGTAAGAGGTGGTATGGAAGATAAGATGCATGAGGTGATTGATGTAATGAAAGAGAGACGCCTAGATGCTCTGTGTGTAACAGAGACTAAGCGAAGGGGCAGTGAAGCCTGTGATCTCCCTGACGGCATGATGGCTCTGTGGTCTGGAGTGCCACAGAGCGATCGTGCCAGCATGGGTGTGGGTATCTTTTTGTCCCGTCGCCTGGCCTCTGGAGTGAGAGATTATGGCCTGCATGATGCGAGACTTCTCTGGGTCCGCTTGAAACTGGGTGTCACTAGAGTGTTTTTGGTTGGAGCCTACGCTCCTGTAAGCTCGTCGACACCCCCGCACCTGGAGAAGTTTTGGGATAATGTCAGGGAAGTTCTGGATCTGGCTGATGCGAATGAAAAGGTGATTTTGTGTGGCGACCTGAACGAATGGGTGGGAACCAGGCGGCAAACTTGCGACGCTGCTCTGGGTCCTTATGGTGATAAGAGAGTGAATGATGCAGGTAAGCTTATTGTAGATGTGTGTTTGGAGAGAGGTCTCCTTGTGTCCAATACAATATTCCAACACAAGGATATTCATATGTAGACGTGGAGAAGAAATGAACAAAAAAGCATGATAGATTTGATCCTGGTAGATAACCGTCTCCGAAGTAAACTTCAAGATACCCGTGCATATAGAGGCCCCACTCTTGAATCGGACCACTATCTCGTAATTGCGCGGTTTAGTGGTTTGTTCAGGAAGTGGAGGCACTGGCGAGAGCGTATCCCCTTCGGAGGCCTTGAAAGAATCAAGGTTGAAAGGTTGCAAGATGAGAGCGTGAGGAGAACGTATGAAGACAGAGTCCGGGACAAGCTTTTGACAGCTGGTTCTTCGGACTCAAACAGATGAATGCTGGAATTGTCTGAAAGAGAGTTTGGTAGAATCAGCAAAAGAAGTATGTGGCTGCTCAAAGAAGCATAGCACAGCAAAAGGGGATGCATGGTGGGACACAGAGTTAAAAAGTTCTGTAGAAAGTAAGAAGAAAGCGTGGCAGGACTATATCTCTTCTTTGAATCTAAATGATAGTATGACGGAGATGAAGAAAGAAATATACCGGCAATGCAAGAATGCCACCAAAACCTTAGTGAAAGAAAAGCGTGAAAGAGCTAGTGTGATTGAGGAGGAGAGGCTGACAAAGAACTTCGAGAATAACACCAAACTCTTTTGGAGCAAGGTGAGAAAAGCTCGAGGTCGTCAGGCTCCAGAATGGAAAAGATAAAATCTAAGGATGGTGACATTTTTGCAAACACATAAGCTGTGCTAAGCCGGTGGAGTGAATACTTTGGAGAAATGTATGAGAATGCCCCGGATGCTGGTACCACAGACGAGCCCAGAGGCGAGTTTGCGGCACCAGAATCCACAGAGGACATCACTATGGAAGAAGTTGAATGGGCGATACGAAGTATGAAAAATGGTAAAGCTGCGGGAATAGACATGATATCTGCCGAGATGATTAAATATGGAGGAACTTGCGTCCGGGACGCTTTTTGGGTCCTCGCAAATCTTTGCTGGAAGACCGGTAGAGTCCCTACAGATTGGCGCCGCGCAGTCATAGTACCCTTGAATAAAGGCAAGGGCTCACAATATGACTGCGCCAATTACAGGGCCATCAGTTTGATCAGCTTGGCAGCTAAGGTGTATGGTAAAATTATTGAACGGAGAATGCGCGAGAAGTCCGATGGAGTGTTGTGTGAGGCACAGGGAGGTTTCAGGTCTGGAAGAGGATGTTCGGATCAAGTTTTCTCCCTCCGCAACATCGTAGAAAAGCATCTGGCAGTAGGCCGGAAGGCTTTCTGCGGTTTTGTGGACTTGGAGAAGGCGTTTGATAGAGTCGTGCGAAAGAGACTTTGGGACATTTTGCCAGAGTATGGTATAAACGGCACCCTGTTGCGAGCCGTCCAGTCCACCTTCGTGGACAGCAAGGCATGCGTACGGGTGGGTGGTAACATGTCACCTTGGCTTGATGTTAAAATCGGCGTCAAGCAGGGTTGCGTGTTGTCCGCTAGACTGTTTATAGTGTATCTGGATAAAAGTCTTCAAAGACTGAATGCGATGACTTAAGGGGTAAAAATGGGTGATCTAGTGATAAACCACCTATTGTATGCAGATGACGCGGTTTTGATAGCGCCAACAGCCACTGATCTGCAAACACTAGTCACAGTTATGAGAGACGACTGCATGAACAATGGCTTACATTTGAATGTGAAGAAAACCAAAATTATGGTTTTTGAACGGGAAGAAACCAGAACGAATGCAAGGATTGTGGTTGGTAACGATGTGCTGGAGCAAGTGAATGAGTTTGTATATCTTGGATGCGCCTTCAGTAAGGATGGGAAATACACCGCTGATATAGAGAGAAGAGTGAATGCAGGTAATAGAGTGAATGGTGCGATGGGAAGGCTACTTGGGAGCCGGCACTTAAGCCAAAAGGCGCAGCTGGCCATGCATAACGGAGTGCTTGTCCCAACGCTATTATATGGCAGTGAGAGTTGGGTATGTAAGAAGGAGAACGAAAGCAGGATAAATGCGGTCGAAATGCGATCTCTGCGGAAGATGTGCGGAGTCACGCTGACCGACCGTATTCGCAACAGCGTAGTAAGAAAGCGAGTAGGTATGAAAGATAGTATCGGTGTAAAGATGAGAAAGGGTATGCTCCTTTGGTTCGGGCATATAGAAAGGATGCCAGAAGAAAGAATGACAAAACAGATATACAATGCGAAAGTGGAAGGATGTAGGTGCCGGGGAAGACCTAGACTATCTTACCATGACCAAATAGACCGTGTCTTAGCTGAAGGGCAAGTCAAGAGTCTCCGTAACCGGCGAGTGTGTATGAGACGAACTATGAGAGTGGAGGAAGCCAGAGAGGTATGTAAGGAAAGAACCTGTTGGAACTCTGTACTCTCTGCCTACCCCGCGAGGAAGCTGGCGTGATGATATAGATAGATATAGATAGATAAAGAAATTTTATTCCTTATAGAACTTTTTTTTTAATTACATGTGAAAAGATAAAAAAGTGGAATTTATACTGAAGAGCATTTAAAAATGTACTTTGATTTCTCTGATATTTAGGTGATTCTCATTTTTACATCACGGGTACTGAAATGGTATTTCATAATCTATTAAGCTTAACCAAATGATATTTACAGACTTATTTCTTTAACCCTGAAACTCTCATACTGCAAATATTTGCTGTTTCAAAAAAATACCACAACTAACTTCTATCGTCAGGTCATTCTTGCCTCTCGCAAGTTAGATAATTAGCAAAGTAAATTAAATTAAATTTCTTATCAAGTTCTAGAAGGAAGCTTTTTATATTATTTCTTATCGGAAAACTGAAATAAAAAATGCCGTGATCCTTTTGTAAGCACACTATCAAGCAAAAGCCTTAAAAGGTTTTCTGTATTATTTTTAGGTTATGAATAAATTTTGTTTATAAACTCCGTTATTACTCCGTGCCTTGAACTCGGTATAATTCAAACGTAGATAAATCTTAAACATCCTTAGTAAACATTACATCAAAAGGAACAAGTAATTTAATGAGCGTCTTTTGATCCATGCGTATATATGTTTTAAAATTGGGTATTATTTTTTTATATTTATAAGCACACTCCCCACACAAGACTAAATATTACTATGGGGCAATACTGTTACTGCCCATCCAGGTGGCCTTTTTAAACATAGGTTAAATTCTATCTATCTATCTATCTATAACCTCACGCCAGATCCCTTGCGGGGTAGGCAGAGAGTACAGAGTTCCAACAGGTTCTTTCCTTACATACCCCTCTGGCTTCCTCGACTCTCATAAAGAATATATTACTTCTCCTTCTACTTCTGGACTTCTACTTCTACTTATGGACATATATGCAATAATTTATATAATTAATGTGAGTTTTCATATGTGGACATAAATTTCTGATTCGAATCCTAGATTGCACAATACACTGAGAAAAAAATCCTAGTTTTTTACGTAACTCTCCTACTTGTGTCCAATATAAAGAAAATACATTCACTCCCTATACTGGGCCATATATTGGGCCCTGAGAACGTCGACGAGATGTATTCACTTTCACAGCCTTCGGGGAGTATAGGCGTGACTGAGTTTATATTTGTAATATTATTTTCAAAATTACACTTTTTAACCTTATTTCATATCTCTACCCGCTGTTGTTTGTCGTTTGACCCCCAACCTGGTTCGAAGCAACATTGAAGTTCAATTAAAAACTACATCAAACTTCTGTTCGTTACCCAGCTCGCCGTCCCTGGCATTTTTACTAACTTTATTACAGGCAAAGAAGTAAGAAAATTCTTGGTATTTTTTAAAATACGTAGAGTGGAGCCACTCTATTAATTATTCTTGTGTCGTGGATTGCGTTTACAAAACATGAAATGTACATACACAAATACCCAGACCGAAACAAACATTTGTGGGTCTTACAAAGATTTGTCCCGTACGAGAATCGAACCTGCGATAACTGGATCCAGTAACCGGAGATACCTACGCTCTTAACCCCTACAGCAAGCCATCGATAAAATTTTACCTAAATTTAGTATACTGGGATAGAGTTTGTCTACAATTTCTCACGTGGTTACATCGATCAGTATAGTTATCAGTGCGTAAAACAGCCAGTTTTTATCAAAATAAATCGGTCGTCTGCTAGGCCAAAGTCTACCCAGTCCTTATTATATTCGAGGTGAACCTATTACTACTCGTATTATATCGAGCACAATTGCAAAGTTTAGACTGCTATTAAGAATTATTTGAAAGAAGAACCCACTAACGCGTCTGACCTAAGATTCGACCCCAAGAACTCGTGAGCGGTTTGTTTTACTAGACCAATGAGGCATGACTAAAGAAATTATAGTCAGCAGTTTATCGTATTATTATATTTATTATCTTCGTGTAATATATTTAAAATAATTCTGGTGAAATGGGGACCGAATTATTAGAATTTTATAAGCGTGTGCTATTTAATAGTCGTTTCAAAACTGAGTAAATTAATGTTAACACTTCATGAACATGTAACGTACCTATTACTTTAATACAATCTCTATCTATCATCACACCAGATCACTTGCAGGGGAATGGCTTCCACCACTTTCATAAATCAAAATCAAAAGTTTTTTATTCATGTAGATCACAAGGGATTTATGAATAGTCAAAAATAGAAAATTATTGGTTACTTAAGAGTCTACCACCCCTAAGGAAAGTCATTCCTATGGAAAAGAAGGACAAAAATCTCCACGGATACTCTTTTTAAAAATAAGTTAACAATTCTTTTTGTACATTACATTCATTAAATTACATTCATGGGGTAAGGGGGGACAGTGCAGAACGAGTATAGATTAAACATAAGTGTACTTAGATTCATGGTCAGTCAGTGTCTGCATAGTGCTCTAATTTACAAAATAGAGAATTTGTACAGGTATATAATAAAAAGTATAAAAATAATCCCAAAAAAAAGGTTTACTATAAAATATGTAAAGAGTGCGTACAAAATAATTGGTTATAGCTCTAGTGTGATGCCGAACGAGACAAAATTCAACAGTACTACGCTACATGTTTAATCAGTCAAAGGATAGAGGACGAACCAGTCCCTAACATTAGCACCCGTTCACGAGCATGACTTGAGAAGCAGCCATCCCTCTCCTCTACTATAACAGAAGGAAGATAGTGACCCGCTCCACAGAGCCGCCACTAGCAAAGACATTTTAGTGAGCACGACCAGTCCACGAACCCGTTCAAAAATAATATTTAAAATCTATGAACGCTCGCTAAGAGTACTTTTTCTACTAACAGTACTTTATCTATCGAAAAATTTTACTTTGCCCAATTTAGGACTCGAATTCTTCACCAGACCAACGAGGCAGTCACAACAGGACACGCTGCACTTAACATCATATTCTTATGAACTTCAGGTAATGTGTAAAGGCATTTTTATCATTTAAAAAATCATTTACAGTCCTTATCCTTTACTTATTAGTGAAGATTTTTATAGTATATACAAGGTGTATTTTTGCTACAGGAAAACGTTCTTTAGAAACTATCCTTAATTTTTTTGCGATATGTTGAACTGCATTTACAGATTTTGAAAAACTTGAACATCAATCTAATAGAAGTTCAATAGCAGTTTTTGATCTTTATAAGAAACAGGATCGATTGACAGGAAAAAATGTTAAATGTAATTTGCCATTGTAATACAAAATGTATGGGAAAAGTTTTTTACGATTTCTGACTTATCTAGTACTCCAACCTCATTTGAATCAAACAGAATCGATTGGTATCAAAAAAAGTATTTGTGTAAATAGTCGAATTTCTTGCTGACTGTACATTTTTTCAAAATCTGTAAACACAGCTCAAAGTATTGCAAATGTTAAGAATAGTCTTCTAAAACCGTTTTCTTGTATCTACAACGGTTGAGGTACACTGTATTAAAAAAACTAAAAATACCGTCACACCTATGTTCCCCAAACGAGGGGGGCAGAGGTGTAGTAAGTACACCCACTTTTAGCCGACGATGTTAGGCCCCATATAATAGGGGGTGAGCCTATTGCCGGGCACGACTCCAGACTGATACTGGGAGTTTTTCGCTAGAAAATCTACATTTGTCCGACTTAGGATTTCAATACAGGACCTCGTGATTGCAAATCATATATTCGCCACTAGACCAACGAATTCTTCAGATTCATAAGAAAAACACATTTTGTTATGATAATCTGTGTATACAACACACAGATTAACAAAACGTGCTAAGTCCCTAGGTTTTGTTCGAAAAAGTCCTACTAACATAACATAACAATACTCTGAAATATGCAGACGAAATAACTGAAAGAAGTAATATGTTAAAAGTTCCATTAACAATATTTAAAATAAACACCGTTACGCCAATATTACCCAAGCGGGGATGACAGAGTACCGTGCACACTTACTTTTCGCCGACAATGTTAGTTCTCAATGTGATAGGGGGCCAGCCTTTTACCATTATGCTGGTTACGAACACGGACTCCTGACTGACAACTCCTAACACTACTAACTTTTTCTATCGAAAAATAACACTTTGCCTATTTTAAGATTCGTCCTACGTGCGTTATTCTTCACCAGACCAACGAGGCAGTCACAACATTATCAATATTTGTTTTCATCTTAGACATCTCTCCCGCTTGTTTTCTCCAAAAGGGGAACATTGGTATATAAGGTATGTTTGGTGCCAATGCGAATAATGCTAATAGACCTTATACGAGGCATGCCTTTTAAGTTCTGTCGTTTCCATATTTCCCGGCAATTTTGAATTTGGAACTGTTCTATATTCGAATGTGTTTAAATTTTAAATCTCAAAACAGTTGAAAGTATTAGGATTAATGCTATTGTTTAGTCACAGCGTCGATTGGAATCTGTCAGGTTACGTACGAAAATGAATCTTTCTAAGGAAAATGTTCGTGCAATAATTTTCTACAACTTTATTAACCGTATTAACCGTAGCCCCACACTAGTTACCCTATAAAATATCGATCGATATTAAACACATACTGATTTTACGTATTAACCTTAGCCCCACATTATACTCCCAGGACAGTGCTGACCGAATTTATGAATTCTAAGAAAATTAAATTGGGATCTTGGGGCAATTAAAAGTTGGTCCGACAGATTTGGTGCAGCGGTGAATCCAAAGAAGTGCCAATCAATCAAGCAAAATTAACATGAGTACGATGCCTGCACTGGAGTTCAATGGGTCAGTTGCCCCCCTAAATTCTAGCGTAAAAGATCTTGGCTTACATATCGACACTACGCTTAGCTAGCAGATCACATCCGTTAGTCAACGTGTTACTGGAATGTTGCGATACCTGTATCGATTAAAAATTAGCTCCTACCCCAATACAAAAGCAATGCTTGTGCAGTCCTTAATCTTTCCTATTTTCGACTATGGTGATGTGTGTTACTTCGACCTGAATGCAGATCAACTCAATAAATTAGACCGGTTACTCAATAACTGCATTCGATTGATCTTCAATATGCGTAAATACGATCTTGTGTCTGAGCACCGTTCCCTTTTAAAGTGGTTTCCTATTCGGCAACGCAGAGCTCTGAGGGCATTGACAACATTATTCTGCATCCTTCATTCTTCTGTCTCTACTCATGATAAACCTCTACGTTCCTCAAATAATCGTCTTCTTCAGTGTCCCTCTCATCGGACTGATTTCATTCACTCTTTCTTATTTATCTAATCTATCCTTCTATGGAATGAATTGCCTCTGGACCTAAGCATGACTAACAATCGTTTCACTTTTTAAAAAAATCTGCAGGTCTACTACATAAAACGTTGGCGGAATCTTCTAAAGGTTAGTAGGTCATATCGTTATGTTACACTATCTAGTTCATATATATGTATGCATATATTATATTTATGTATTATTATGTATATATATGTGTGCATATTTATGTGTTGTATTATATTATATATTGATATATTACTTTTTTATTTTTTCCCTCCTTTTTTCAAATCTCATATTTTATCACCTACCACAGCTGTTTCTACACCACCTCAAAGTAGACTGGCCGGAAAATGCCTCAGACCTTAGGCCCGCCTATGTACATAAGTGCATAAAGAATAAAATAAATAAACAAATACCCCACACTAGTTTAAAAATGTTAAAAAACCGCTGTTGGCGCTTGTATCGTTTTCAATTTGTTTCATTCAAACGCTTATTAAAGCGCTCTGAAAAAGCACTCGACAAATGAGGCTTTAGTAAGTATTGGCATTTCACCATCGGAATTAATAAGCCCAAATATTATAAATAAATATAGTAAAACTGATAATAAAATTATCTCAAAAATCAACATTTAATTCGATTCATATAATCATACATTTAGAAACTAAGGAATTAATTGGTTCTTCATAATCGAATAGTCCTTTATTATTATTATTTATTTTCAGATGTCAAGATCCATTACATAATATTATTATTAATATTAATACAATGCATTAGTCAGTAAATGAACCATGTTGCAGTGGTTCAAGTACTGACAGTCAAACCTCTCCGCCAATGCGTTAAGGATACTGTTGGGGCTGGCCCGCACCCTGCGCAGCAAGGACGCGCACCGCTTGCGCATGGTTGCAAAAAAGCAGTCCACGTGCGCCTCGGCGAACATTCCCGAAGCGCTACAAAAGCGAGGCAGCCCCAAAAGCACCCGGAACGCATTGTTATATTGGACACGTAAGGCGCCGTACTGTCACACTGCCTGTACACACAGACTGCTCGCGTAGAAAGAAGTGCAAAATGCCCTGAATAAGGTTATTTTGACTCCTCTCGAACAGCGAGCGAATCTGCGGGCTATCATATTCGCACGAACAGACAACGCCCTACGTTCCTTTTCAATGTCAACATCGTCTTTCAAGTCCGAGGTTAACACATGACCTAGGTATTTAAATTGGTCGACTCTATTTAGGGGGTAACCTTTTAATTTGATGGTCGGTATATTACCCAGACATCTGCCTCGGGCCTGAAAGACCATACACTCGCTTTTTCTCACGTTGTACAACAAGCCGTGATCGTCAGCGTACTTTTCACAAATGCCAAGCAGCTTCGATAATCCACTCACTGAGGCGCTCAGCAGCACCATGTCATCAGCATAACTAATATTATTAAGGCATGCTCCTCCAATATGACAACCGACATGCGTACTGCTCAGCCTCTCAATAAGCGCATTTACATAGAGGTTGAAAAGTTTAGGTGAGGTTAGCCCCCCTTGCCTCACTCCGCACTCCAACCTATATGAGGTCGAATAGGCCCCCGCCCACCGAACAACGTTGACCTGATTCATGTACCAATATTTAAAAAGACGTATTAAATCCGCTGGCATTGATGTTTGTTGTAGTTTTTGCCACAAGATGTCATAACAAACCAGGTCAAACGCCGCCGACAAGTCGAGGAAGCAAGCAAAAATAGGCGTACTCCTATCGATATAGTATTTGACAGTTTGTTTTAAACACAATATCGCCATTTCTGTGGACAGACCTGACTTAAAACCAAATTGGTTGTCGTGTATATGTATGTGTTTTTCAAGCTGAGTGTTAAGCAAACCGTCAAGTACTTTCGAGATAATAGTGGCCAGGGAGATGGGTCTATAAGTGCTCCTGTCACTAATATCGCCAGTCCTATTCTTCACGACCGGGACAACCACAGTCTTGAGCATCTGCGAAGGTAAGTACGAGTGTCGCACACATAAGGAGTAGAACATCGCCAGCACTCGGGGCAGATAAGTACCTGCATATTTAAGGTGCTCAATGCTCAAATCGTCATGGCCCGGAGACTTACCCTTCGACATAGATTTAATGACCTCTCTTACTTCTTTTGCCGAAAATCGGGCACTAACCTCCTGGCCACTAGAACCAACGCTACATGCATGCTGTGATGGTCCCAGAGGCGATGTTATAGTAAAGTGCTCTTTAAACATCTCATGTATGCTTACCAAGTCACTAGTCCTGTTGATACTCACAGGTAAACCCGGCTTACTATTTAATTTATTAGTCGATTTCCAAAAGTTTTTGAAATCGCGGCTGGAATGTTGCGAAGCCAAGATATCCATTTTGATTTGGTCTCTATTATTTTGACACCATTGCAAACGCGATTTAAAAATCCTGCGACTCGTCTGCATGTTATTCCAAATACATCCCTCCCGCGGCCTACCATTCCAAACCCATAACTCAAACTTTTGCCGGGCCTCTCTGTGCGCATCGCTCACATACCTGTTCCACCCTATAACCGGTTTCTTACGCATATGAACACTCTGATTGTAACTCACACAAGCTGCCTGGCATAATACATTTATGCCGAACACATAACTTCCACTACGTATACCACTGTTAAGTGGCCGCTTGTTCTGGACACGCTACACGCGATGAAAACATTCATAGTCACGCATGCGTTCCGTGTCATGGGTGCGTTTACAAACATGAAATTAACATACACAAACTAGAGAAAGTCTACGTTTAAAAAAAAAGAATAAGAAATTACCCAAAATATATAATGACCACAATATTTGTTGATTAATAAAAAATAAGTTAAAAAGTTAAGGTTAGGTATATAATATCATACGCAAGTTAGTAATTATCATTTAACAGAAAAAATCTTACTAAATCACAACCAACTATCAATATACGGATGAAGTTAGTAGCCGTAGAGCAACTGAAACTTTGCCTGTAACACCGACCTCCCAGTAACTTTCAGCCCCTACAGAGACAGATCATGCAGCTAGTGATGCACTAGTATGCGAGACGGAAAATCTATCGATATTCAACTCATGTGTACTCACCACTTTGTATTAATAAGCAATACACAGATGCCCAATCAAGAATAATTTTAAGTAAGTAGCACAATACTTAATCATTTTGCGTTGGTGATCAAAAAAATATAATTTCAAAGTTGTAAATATGTATATAACATTATACTTAAGTTATACCCAAGTACTTGAATCTTACTTGGCCGTAAAGTCAAGGCAGAGCTATAAATTCCGTATATCCATATCTCTTTCTTACAGTAAAGTAATATTATAATAGTTGCGGTTACCACAAAATGTTTAGCAAAAGTGTTTTTATCTTACTTCATTTAAAAAAAAATACAGAGTTATAAAATGCTTTCATTCACATGTCTTTTTTACAATAAAGAAATTTTTTGCTAAAGAGTTTTACTCACTCAGAAATCAATAGCAGTAGCTCTCAACAGAGGTATTAATATGCTTATTAAAAGGAGGATTATTTTTGTTAATCTAGTAGATTAGGTAACATAAACAAAATATACTATTTTTATTTTTATAGCTATCGTATAAGCTTCCCCAGCACTAGTACCCAAGTCGAGCACATGTCGCTAATCGTCCAAGTTCCATGCTGAATGCGCCTCGCAGCCAGACAATTACACAGTCACAAGCCAATAATTCCTTAAACTCTCGAAACTAGCAGAACGATAGTTGCTCTGAGGAACTTGTATAATTCTAGAAAATATTTAGTCTGTGATGTTGATTATAAACACGCAGAAAATTATAAAAGAATTAGTGACCCACTCGGGCTTTACACGAGTAGTTTGCATAAAGACATCATCATCACATTCTCAATGACTGATCTTTACGTTATCCAATTTCATCTGATAATTAGTATCGAACTCATTGTTTTTACTTATTCTGGCTCACGATAAACTCAGTGCGGCTACTCAAAATCAAAAGGTTTTATTCACGTAGACCAAGAAGTTCTTATATAGTCAAGAAAGAGAAGTTACCGATTACTTAAGAATCACCCGTAAAAAATGTCAGTCCTGTAGAGAAGAAAGGCAAGAAATTCAACAGTTACTCTTTTAAAAATGTGAGTTTTGCTATTGTTTTTGTATACATTGCGATTATGGTGTATGAGAGAACAATGTTGATAGAGTAATCACGAGGTGCTGAGTGCGAATCTCAGGTCCTCTAGGCAAAGGTGTTTTTTATCTTAAAATTCTCAAAACCGGTCCGTAGTTTAATGGAGATAAATTTGGAAAGTATAGACTTGACCGTGTTTTTTTACAATAAACTTGCTTACATTTTGTGAACTGCTTCACGTCAAGTCTTTTGCTCATTGCCACGCCAGTAAGTTATATTTAGCTAGTGATAAAAACGTGACTGCTTATCTTGCAAATAAATAATATAAAAAGTACTGTTGCTTCTATTATAGTATCTCCCTGGAGGTAAACATTGTGCCTAATGCTGGCTACGTGACATATCGCGACTGCTGAAGATTTTGTTATCTAAACAAATGCGTGAGACGTCAACGCTCGATATGGAACAGTATTCTGTATACTATGACCTTTTTTCCATTTCTTTTACCAAAAATAGGGCTTACCCTAATTCCTAATAATTAACGGAAAATACTAGGATTATCAAAATTAATATGAAAAAAATTGGAACTTTATTTATAAAAAAAAAAAACGCTGTGTATAGTGCGACAAGGTCATTTTGGCCCGTGGATGACGTTGACAGGGGGGGCCTTAGTGTTAAATAAGGGTTATCGTTTAGTAAAATTTTCCTACTTCTAGGAAAATATTTCAATAGGTGGGGCCGCAAAACAAGATGTTGTGTAAATTTCATAGCAAACAGCAACTCTGTGACCGTTATGAAGTAACATTGCACGTGATGACAGCGTTAGTTCCGATTTCGGCTGCGGGCCACATGATTCTTGTGGAACTGTATGCCGATAATCACGTTTGATATTTCTTTATTTTCTCATAAATATTCCCATCTATAACTTGAGTAGTTTCGACTCTTTAAGAGAACTGTTCAAAGTAGCGTAGTAGTAGAATATCATGACGGTCCCATGTCAATATATTTATGAAAACATTATGTATACTAGAAAAAATCTTTTTAATCAGCTAGGTGATAGGCATTGCTATAACACACAACATAGAAATAAATTAGATTAACCGCAGTTTCGTCTGTAAAAAATTCACACGTCTTTCATGGGGCACTGTAGATTTTATAACAAAATTCCAATTGACGTCACTAAACTTAGTGAAAATAAGTTCAAAGCTTGTGTAAAACGAACACTTTGTAAGCAAGCTTTAATTCAATAGAAGATTATTTAAAAGATAAAAATGCTTGGATAGACGCTATTCCAGCTCCACTTGAGTCATGACAACATATTCAACTATTCTTAGTTAACATTCCCTCACTTCCTTCTATTAATTTAATACCATGTTGACCATGTGGTGGATTTTAGAGATAAGAAAAACTACATTCCTGAAACGTAGTTTTTAATCTATAAAAGTTTTTCTTACCTCTAAAATCGACGACATGGTTTTTAAGAACATAATTTTTGAACTCTTCTAGTTTCGGAAGTCGCCATACTGGACCTTCTCGATCTTATACCAGACATATTACATTGTTATCAATCTATCGTGAAAGCTCCAAGAAAACAATTTTAGAGACTATTTAAAAGACAAGATTATAAGAATTTGTTTAGATATATTTCTTATTCATGTGTTTTTTTCGATACTAACAGAAATATTACTCCTTCCTAAATGGGATGCAGTAGCATATTAATCCTGCAATTGGCATACTCCATTACATAAGCTGAGATTATTTCTTGTAAATAAAAGAACAAAAAGGCTGATTAATTATACAATAACGATTATGAATGCAAAAAAATGGGAAAATACATTCAACCCCAAACAAAGGGTAATGGTAAGGAAAATTATGATAATACTCCAAAAGTAACATTCAAGCTATTTAGATGTTGTGTGCATCTCTCCATTATTATCCTCTCCATCGGACAAAATCACAATACTCATCACATAACTGTTACCTACCCACAATAATGTTACGTGAATAGAATACTAATACGTTGGTCCCTCCATAAATAAGACCGTAAAACCTATCGAGCTTGCTACCCGTTGTTAACTAGAGCCCAAACATAGGAAGTAAGGTATAGGAGTCTCTTATCGTAATAGTTTGAGGCGGTTTCGTGAGGCCTTTGAAAGGGAATAAATACTTGGAGCATCGTTATAATGTTAGCTACTTCTGCTTGCGAATTGACCTGCCTACTACCTATTACTACTTATCTCCGTGAATTCCTCCGTTTGACGTTTTTTTAAGATATTTTCCTGTAGGTATATTTACACAAACATCTTGATACCTAAACAAATATTTGTGGTTAATACAATTTTGGGTTCGAACCTGCAGCCACTCGATCGATGGATCGAAACACGTTAGGTTGTTATTCCCGATTACATCTTAATGTGATAATCGTGGTGCCAAGTTTGACGCATTATAGGTGGCTTGATAAGTTTCAACAACAGGAGGTGGAGTATGATCTCTCCTCCTAATCTCTTCTCAATTTGTGAGAGAAAGCATTTGCCTAGCAGTAAGCAAGTATAGGGTAATTTATCATTATTAATTCAGGAAGTTCGTCTTAGCATTTCTACGACAAACATGTAGTTTAGTTGCGGTTATGGAAGCGGCCCAGAATGCGGCCACATTGAAGGGATGTGGGAAGCAATCATCAAGGTCCACTGCGTCCAGGTATTAGGGCACGCTAAGCACTATATAATAAGGTGGGACAGACTTTGGGTTGTACCGCACCAATAATCCAGATTAGTAATGTCTGTGAATCTCCACAGGCGCCCACAATAGTGATATATTCAAGATATTTTCTCATGTTCTGTAAAATATAAGTGAATATAAGGCGTAAATTCCACCGGTAGGAAATGGGTAAGGAAGACAGGTTATCAGTTATGCATACTTTTTATAGGGCCTTACATTTTTGTCATGAAACTGACAGCGCTCTTACTCGTACCTTCCTTCCTGTCTATGTGGCATGGGTTTTGATTATGTATACCCGAGCAAATGTAAACATGGTCGACCGTGTTTGTGTTCGTGCTATACTATTGTCCATGAAAATTCTTTATCATATTATGTTTCACTGTACCTCTGCTGTAGTCTTTTTATTACCTAATTTATTTTAGGTGATCTGGACAGAATATTATGCCAAAAGTGGATGATATAAGCCAAAGATAGCATAAGAGAATGCGACTTCTGCGCTTAAGGTTAATTTGCCGACAACACATTCCTCATTTTGTCGAACGATGCTGGGTAGAGAGAGAGTACAGTGTTGATTTTAGAGTTTTCTACTCTCATATGTTTATTACAAAATTTTTATCCATTTATTTATTACATCTACCTACATATATGTAGATAGTTACAGACTACTGATTTCCGATTCCAGTGATCCAGCGACGCGATGTAGCGAATTAAAGGCGCGTTGTTTCAAATTTAAAGGAACGCTACAACTACCGCGTCATCTGCTTAAGGTCAGTATTCACTAGAGATGTTCATGTTATGTCAAATTTTCTGTTCCATTGGAGACCAACACAAACTCCATGCGTACACGACAGCGCGAAACGGAACCCAAACGCGTGCCCTGAGAGCTTGCAGGATTTTCACGGATATTTTGTTCTCTACTGAATACAAAGCCTTAATTAATCAGTTCTTTTCTGACTCGTTCTTTAATTTGAAGATTTGTATTGTATTTTATTAATAAAAAATAAATACATACATACGAATATAGGACCTCCTCCTTTTTTATGTCGGTTAAAAATGTGGCGCAGCCCCACACAATGATTCGTGTCATGCGATTACAAACATGAAATGCACATGTACAAACTCCCGGACTGAAACAAATGTTCGGGTCACACAAAGAAAGTCCCATACGAGGATCGAACTCGCGACAGCTCGATACAGTGGGCGGCGCGACTTAAGCTCATAACCACTTGACCAACTGGACCGTAAATTTAAATTATTTTATTCCTTCTTTCAAGCTTTTATGATTCTTACTATTATCTGATATTATCTTACTATGACCAAATAGACCGAGTCTTATCTGAAGGACAAGTCAAGAGTCTCCGCAACTGGCGAGCGTGTATGAGACGAACTATGAGAGTGGAGGAAGCCAGAGAGCTATGTTAGGAAAGAACCTGTTGGAACTCTGTACTCTCTGCCGACCCCGCAAAGGATATGGCGTGACGATATAGATAGATAGATAAAACGTGTGAGTTAATAATACTCAACTTTCATTTATAAACTAAATTCCAAACATTGATATTGGATAGCAAGCAGTTAAGCTAATCTTTGATGGCTCATAAAACTCGTAGTCGTAAGGATTGAAAGCTGAAAAGTGCGGCAGTTTCGTTTGCATTTGAATTTCGTTCCAAGAATAAGATGGAAATATACAAAGGCGGACTTTATTTATAGTGTTTTCTTGCAATTCCAAGAAATATTTCTTAATCTCAAGTGTGTGAATTTAAAAATAATACACACCGCCGCGCCATGATTCCCCAAGTAGGGGCGGCAGAGGTGTATTGTGTACACCCACTTTTCGCTGACGATGTTAGGTCCCATGTAATATAACAGGTACATTTCCAGACACCGGACTGATATCTGGATAAAGATAGTTTTTTACCAAAATATTGAACCCAGGACCACGTGATCGCAACGCGCATTATTCCCCACTAGACCAACGAGTCAGATAGAATTTATTTTTAGTAAATTTTTTTTTCCTTAGAAACCCTCTGGCTTCCTCCAATCTCATAGTTCGTTTTACAATCGCTCGCCGGCTATGGAGATTTTTAGTAAATATATTGTTTATATCTGTGGTCGCAAATGCCTTATAAAACCTACGATGTCAATTTTAATATGCTGCAACATATTGATGCATATTAATTCTCTCGTTATTCCCCCATCACCTCTAGGCATCGACTTTCAATTTCGCGACGTATTAAACCGATTAGCAAGTGTTTATTCGGATATTGAATTTATGTAAATCGGTTATCCCGGGAACGTCGCGATATTAATCTCTGCGGTGTTCGCCTGTGGTTTAATGACAACAAGTGCTATGCTTTACCTACTATAAACCTGAGAATACTCTGTCATCCTGAAGCGGGTTTTTATCGCTCTTAAGTTATTTGAGTTTCCGTAGAATATCTGCCAATATGTTGTCTGTGATATCGGTTGTGGCGCGCGATACAGATCGCTCTTTATGCATTGTTATTCATATACAAGGTGAATCGTAATCAACGCAAGACTTCAGATACTCAGGTAGCTAATTGCTTCAAAAATTCAATACGAAAATAAAACTTGCAAATTTAAAGTTTTTTACCCCTATTTTAAGCAAGTTTTTACCCCCATTAACATTGAAACTTGTACGTGTATGTGTGCATATTGAGAAATACATTTTAGAAACGCATTTGAAATCTCTATATTGCGTTAAATCAATAATAAATTTAGTTTGATATAGCGCATTGAAGGATATACAGCATTTTTGTAAAATTTGAAAAAAAGATATCAAATACATTAAAAATAGTTGGAATTAATTCAGTTACCGATTTAGAACAAACTACTTTCAGGTCTTGTGTTTATTATGTAACATGACGTTGCAGAAATTAGTTTCTGCCCGCGACTTCGTCCGCGTTGACTTTAGACAGAAAACATTTTTAAAGACTATCCTGTGTTAATCCAGGTAAAAACAATCTGTGTGACAAATTTCATCCAAATCCTACCAACATACCAACTTTCACATTTATGATATGACTAGTTTCTGCCTGCGACTTTGTCCGCGTGGACAGCAAAGTAAGAGTGTCTAAAGGATTCCAGATAGACCAGTACCCACAAGCGGTTCACGAGTATGACTACTGGAACAGCCATCACTACCCTCGACCATATTGGAGGGAAGGGACTAACCCGCGCCAGACAGCCACCGCAAGCAGAGACATCATAGTGAGCATGACTAAACCAGAACCCCAAAGAAGGTGGTCAGGTTGGGTCTACAAAGTAGCAATACCCCAAGCTCGTCAGGCCCAACACGCTACTCTTTAAACTTGATATAATTTAAAGTGAAAAATAACAGGGCACTTTAATCCCACGCGGTCTTATCTTCTGTGTCATCCGAGATTTTGTAATAGGCTTTCTTACATAATTTCGCTTTAATTATGGTTATAAATTTATTAATTGGTATATCTCTAATTACCATATCACGCTGTCAATCTGTACTGACTATGATGATATATGGCACACCGTATCCAATATTCGATCTATCTATAACCTCACACCAGACCCCTTGCGGGGTAGGCAGAGAGTACAGAGTGCCAACAGGTTCTTTCTTTACCTACCTCTCTAGCTTCCTCCACTCTCATAGTTAGTCTCGTCCAATTGTAGCATCCAATATTAATTTTGAGAAATCATCATAATCGTTTTGAATTATGTATATTATATATGTTATATAAATAAACCTATTCGACGGTGGAGAAATCAATCAGAATATTTTATAGTCATTAATGGTTATAATGGCCCATTATTTGTGTATGTGAAATTTCACGTTTGTAAACGCACCCACGACACAGGAATAAGTCCTAATATGAGGATACGTTTTTAAAAAAAAAAAACAAACAATTTTTAGACATATTTAAAAGTACCTATTTTAATCTTTGAATCATAAAAATCTGTGACAGAATTCACGCAGCGAGTACTTTCATAACAATGTTTTCCACCCATATCTAAGTTGGTATCTCGGAGGATGAAACCACCCATGTTTGTATTTTATTCCGAAGATCCGCCCACACGGGTTGTTGTTTGTGATCTTCACACAGAAATCTTGTCTCGTAGATAATGTGTAGATGTAACTTACTCAATATGTCCTTACTTACGTATATTGTACCTTGACAAAGATAACGTAAGCAACAAGATACGATTCGGAGTTATTAGAAAATAAAACAAAATTGAGCGTGTACGAGACGAACTATGAGAGTGGAGGAAGCCAGAGAGGTCTGTAAGGAAAGAGCCTGTTGGAGCTCTACTCTCCACCTACCCCGCAAGGAACCCAGCGTTATGATATAGATAGATATATAGGAAATAAAAATAAACACCGTCACGCCTATATCCCCAACTGGAGGTAGGAGAGGTGTTCTGTGTACACCTACTTTTCGCCGACGATGTTTAGTCCCATGTGTTAGAGGGCGAGCCTATTGCCATTATACCGGGCACAATGCCAGACTTCGGAATGATACTGGATTTTTTTTTATGGAAACAACATTTTTTCTGGCCAAGAATGCGAACTCGGGTCCTTGTAATCGCTACGCGCATTTGTCGCTACTAGACCAACGCAGCAGTATAAGGAGATATTTTCTTTAATCTTTTTATCTATATCATTACGCCAGATCCCTTGTGCGAAAGGCAGAGAGTACAGAGTTCCAACAGGTTCTTTCCTTAACCACCTCTCTGGCTTCCTCCACTCTCATAGTTCGTCTCATACACGCTTGCCGGTTACAGAGTCTCTTTACTTGTCCTTCAGGTAAGACTCAGTCTATGTGTTCATGGTAAGATAGTGATATTCTTTAATAATGTTAAATAAAACAATATCTATGGCAAAACTTGTTGCTTACGATATTTTTCCTGAAACTGATAGGGTATCAATGAGGAAAAATTCTTAACATTAATCAGTATCTTTTTTTTGGGACTTAGCCCGTCATACATTCCCACATTTGTAACCCAGGATCCTCAATGGTCTCCTTGGTTTAACATAATGGTACGCTCGTTGTGCCAGAGACCGCACTCCCAAAGAACGTGGTGTGCTGATTGTTCATACTCGTAGTTAGACGTGCAACACTGACATAGCGGTGAAGATACCAGTTTAAAATAGAATAATTTACTCTTAAAGTTGCCATGTCCGGTGAGAAATTGAGCCACACAGTGGTCCACCTCCAGCCATGTTCTCGCCGAACGCTCACGTACGGATGGAAAGAACAGGTAGAGGTGACGGCCCTTTGTTGTTGTATCCCATCTTTCTTGCCATTCGTTCGTATAGGAGATTGATTGCGGTTAGAATAATCTATTGATTTTACAACGGTCTCGAGGCAAAAGAAAGTCGATGTTCAAGTTTTCTCAAGTGGAATAGTACATTAACGCGCGTCTCTGAACCTCAAGATCGACTGGAAGCACAACCGCAAGTACCGGTAGGGCTTCTGTACTGACCGTCCTGTATGCCTTACACAAAAATCAATCAGTATCTGTCAATTATTTTGTTCGAACTTTCTCGTGTGGTTATTGTTGTCTGTAGTTTCCGGGAAGGATATAAGTGTAGCATTAGTAGTATGTCATTCTCCTATCCTATTGTCGTAATAGGAAATCACAATATTAAAAAGCATCTAATACTCATCAAACGGGCAGTCAACAACGTGGTACCCTCACTGCCATCGTTTAGGTAAAATGCGATAGAAGCAGGTTTGTGGTCACCTGCTTTTGGGTTTAATCAAGCCCATGTGGCTTTCAACTTTGGCTTAACCGACTACCACCTTAAGTGGTAACCGGGACCAACGGCTTTGCGTTCTTTCTGAAGCACACAGACACTCCAATATGAAAATGCCACAAACCGTTACCTATCTCAGACTGACCGCGACGAACACTGCTTAACCTTGGTGATCGTAAAGTACACCGCTATCGCACAGCGCTACCAGCCTCCATATTAGCCAGGTATTTGATCATTATTGAAAAATCTATCGTTTTTAATTCGCTTAAATCTCACAACAAATACTATACAAAGAACTTAACAACTTACGCTAGTTTGGAATTCATAAAGTAAAAAACAAGGTTTGTTTTTGAGTTAGGGTATGTTTGAATAAAAATACTTTAACCCAGTGTAGTTAGCTAGAATCAAACAGCTGCTCTCACAAAGGCTTCTACGTTATATATAACGGCCACGCAACACGGACCAAGGTATTGTGTTGTGCCTTGTAGCAAACTTGCATCAAACTCACTAATATTAAGCTAATTTAATGATGCAGACGCTTAATTCATTGTCCGTATACATTGAGATGGCACCTTTATTAATTTATTCACCCTTAACCTTTGACCTACGTCCGCACGGGCGCTTTTTCAACGCGTAGCGCTGAACGCTGTGAAATCTTCTCAAAAAAATATTTGTAGCCGTTTGTTTCATTCCACGTTAAAAAAGCGCCAGTACAAATGAGAGGTTACAGTTGCCCAATACGATAGTGTGGCCTTTTGATATTTAAACGCAAATGATGCCTCTATTTAGTAGTATTTAGGCGTATGTAGGTGCAATCCTAGAATGTGCAGTCAAATACTTCAAAGGGTAGATGACATTAAAGGTAAATTCTCAGAACAAACCTACAAATCAAGGAACTTCCCTAGAACTCGAAAACTAGCTGATGGATATTTGAAAATTTAGTATGATTTAATAGTAATTATGTATGATCTCTACAGTCAAGAGTCACCGTAATCGGCGAGCGTGTATAAGACGAACTATGAGAGTGAAGAAAACCAGAGGGGTATGTATATAGGTAGATAATAGATAGATAGATAGATCTTTACAAAAGCCAACTCTACGTTATTATATATACGTCGGCCACGGGACACGGACCAAGCTGCTGCGATGTAGTCGTATTTTGTAACAAACTTGCACAAAACTCTCTAATATAAAGCTAATGCAACACAGACGCTTAATTCATTCCCTAATTAGCAGTCGTCGAACGAACTCAGAACTCATAAAGAACTCAGGTTATGCTAGCTAATGATCTACCATCAATTAACTTATTTGAATATAGAAGCGAAGGACCCGCAAGGGATCTGGCGTGATGATATAGATAGATAGAAAGAATATAGAAGCGAAAGCAAGCAAACATATTATCGAATGCTAGCGAAAACGTTTGTCGAAACTTTTCCGTGATGAAAGGCGTTGCTAACATTAAGTTACAATATTGTAAATTACATGTTAGCTTGATCTTTGGAGGAGGTGGCGATCTTTAGAGGAGGCTTCTATCCTAAAGTGGATAACCACAACTTACATAGATATTATATGGAAATAAAGATCTCTCGTTCGATCATTCTCTGAACTTACAGCCGTTTGGTCACAGGAAGATTTTCGAGTGGCGGCCTCGTGCCGGAAGAAGAGGATTGGGCAGTCCCCCAAGGCGGACCGAGGACCTGGTGAAGATTGCGGGTACAGCACAAGGCTGGTCGTCGAGGCAATCTTTGGGGAAGGCCTATGTCTTGCAGTGGACGGCTTTCGACTGGTCCTGGAAGCAATTATTGTAAGAGAGCCTTTAGCTCTGTAAAAAAGGTAAGCGAAACCAAAACGGACGATTTGGTTTCGCTTACCTTTTTTACAGTTTTAGGTTGTTATAAGCTTAGGCCGCGACGCTCACAGGATCGAGTGGTCGCGGCTTCGACCCCTACACGGGACAAATCTTTGTGTAACCCTCAAATATTTTGTTTCGGTCTGGGTGGTCTGGGTTTTTCATGTAAACGCGCCTACGAAACATAATAATCCCTAGGGTGGGGCTAGGTTTTTACTAATAAAAAAGACACACGTGTGTCTGTCTGACTTTCCGGTTCAAATCTTGTGATCCATTTTTCAAGCCTTTGTAGGTATCCGATTGAGCTGAAATTTCGCATACGTAAGTGAAGTCGGTGACAATGCAATAATATGGTATCATGGAACTGGTCTGATGGTGGAGTCGGGAGGTGGCCATGGGAACATGTAAACTATACAACGCAACCCACTCGTGTTAAGGCTTGTTAGATTGGTATTGGCAAGTACTATATAACCAGATAGTATTCAGAGTCTGATGATGAAGCCGAAAGGTGGCCAATGGAATCACCCAACTACTTAAAAAAACCCCGCCGTGTTTGAGCTCGTTGAGTTTGTCTTGACGAGTACTTTAGACACGGATGCTATCCAGGGTCTGATGATGGAAGTGGATAGAAGCCATAGGAACTCCTCGTCTAAGTAAGATATCTTTGGTGTAATTTTACTACAATAGTTTATTTTTAAATAAAAAATATTTATCTACAATCGGAATCTATTTAAAGGTAAATATTACGCCACTCAACTTTAAATAGTCTTATTTACTTAATAACACAAATAACCAGTTTGTGGTCTGCGCAATCCCAAACAACGCGAGTTAAATCAATCGTCATCCCGATACAAACGGGAAAGGTCAAACCGCCGAATAATTGGACGGTCACTACATAACTATTGGAGTTGGACGGTTTGTTCATTTGGACGATTGCTCTTGTAGCGATTTTGTATCGGCTACCCGCTATATTTAATCAATCGATTAAGCGCGTAATGAAACAAGGTAAAATGTACACAGTCCGGTATATGGATATTTTTATTTCCCTCACTAGGAATTATTCCTATGTCGTGGGTGCGTTTACAAACATGAATCCACATACACAAACACCCAGACCGAAACTACGATCTATTATGAAACACGCAAAAATTTACATAGTACTGTACGGGATAATCATTTCCTCTCCCTTTCTCTCTCTCTCGCTCTGTCCCTCTCTTGCTATATTAATGTTGTGACGACGGTTTCGTCCAGTAGTAAGAATCACATACATAAACACCTAGACCAAAACAAATGTATTGTGATTCAAATAAAAAAAAATTCCGTGTGGGGATCGAACCCTCAACTAGTCGATCAAGTCGTCGTTTATAAAAAGTTATTTATCAATCAGTATTACGACGTACATTTTGTCTTACAATCTCGATTAAGATAGTCAGCTAAGTCAAGTAATCAAATATTTGATTGTTTTATAACAATACTAATAATTTCGCCGGATGTAGGTCATAGAATCATTATAGATGCTTTCATAAATCTAGAACAGGAATAGAAATCAAATCTATCCGCTCTTATATTAGCACCTTACAAATAGTTGGAGTACTAGTCTAATGTGTGATTTTTTAATTATCTCGATCAAACTTCGACACGACACCGCCAAGCTATTCGCATTAATGTGCGTCAATGATTTCTGGTTATATAACCAAGTATTTATATATATATATATATATATATATATATATATATATATATATATATATATATATATATTTAAATACAAAAAAAAAAATACTATTACATCATTACGCCAGATTCCTTCCACGGTAGGCAAAGAGTACAGCGTTCCAACAGGTTCTTTCCTTACAGACCTCTTGTATATAGTACTATGTGCAGACCTCACTGACTTCTTCCACTCTCATAGTTAATATCGTTTATTTAAATTACGAATATTATTTAGCAGAGCCGTAATATTCAAAATTTCAACAAACCATCCTCACCTACATTTCCTATTTTTGTCGACCCAATAATTACTAAAGTACATTACAATAAGCTCAAATGTTATCTACATTACCTTAATATTTTATACGAACTAATTGTAGTAAAATTGTGTGAATTTACATTTTAATTGGGCTGCAACTGGCGGCATTTCAATGACGCCGAATCATTTGTTTATTTGAGGGTGGGAAAGGTTCAATACGAATTTAATTAATTAATATGTTGTTTACAATAGGGTACCGGCCAATGTTATAAATATCCAAAATCGGAGATGGGCAAAATGTAGTCAGATTAATCACCCCCGCTTGGGGAATATAGGCGTGATGGTGTATTAATAATTAACGAATATAATTACATCTTCAACGATTACGATTACACTTTTAACCTTGAATCATGATTGAATATTACAAAATGCAATTTTAATCATTAATCGGATTACATATTGTCCATCTCTGTCCAAAACAGCTTTTCTGATGCGTCATACACATTTGCGTTAACGTTAGTGTTGAACGCTTGACCAGATCTGGCAAAAATCTTAGCGAGCTAATCTTTTAACTTAATTTGTTTTGAAATAAAACTTGTTATAAAACTATTTTTCAGACTATCGCGGTTTATTTTTGAATTTGTTTTATTCGATTGGCGTTACTTTTAAACATTTGTTTTCAAAATTCTTTTATACGGCTTTGTTTAATGTTGCTGATTGAAGAGCTGCTCAAACCCAATCTGTTTTATGGTCAAGGTAATCCAGACTTTTTTAATACCCTTCCTTACACAGTCTAGTTTTGATTGCATTTTAAACTTATTGATATACATGTTTCGAATATCTATGGGTAATTTGTTGCGCTTCTTGCGTATACATTGCCCGATGAAAGAATTACTTATTCTGTGGAGACGAGTAGAATGTAAAATACGATCATCTTTGTTGCCTGTAATAATATGATGAATGTCGCTAACCAAATAGACCGTGTCTTATCTGAAGGGCAAGCCAGCGTGTGTATGAGACGAACTATGTGAGTGGAGAAAGTCAGAGAGGTCTGAAGGATAGAACTTGTTGGAACTCTGTACTCTCTGCCTACCCCACAAGGAAACTGGCGTGATGATATAGATAAATAGATAGAATGAAGTTATATTAAAGAAAATAATGATCATCCAATATTTTTAAATAAAAATAATTCTCAATCAATCAATCCAATTAGAACCTATGGCTCATATTTTAATGATTTTAATGTATTGAAGATGTCAAACAAAACCTCAAACAGCCCTGACGTGATAGTTTTATCCATTCCTTCCTCTATGGTTTAATCGTTGAGTGCGGAGTATGACGTAACGCTCTTATTGTTGTATAATTTTAGAAAGAAAAATCATTTATTTTATAACAATATTCCTGGACTCTTAAAACCTTTTCCAATTTTTTTTCCTCACCTTTGTAGGATGCGAACAGGATCAACTAAAAGCTACCACTTTTTTGTTACTGATAAAATTGCAGATCAGGAAATAGTGCAACAAACAACGAGGCGAAGTCTCAAAGAAACTTTAAATCCAGTTTGATGAGACAAACCTCGGCCCTTGAGCTCTTATTCGACATTCCCAATCACATAACGCGGCACACTGTATACAGTATTATACTCCAGTGGTATCAGTGGCGAATTTATACATTTCCCGCCAGTAGGCTATTACATTTTTGCCACCCCTACTAACCTCTGCAATTCAATACCCTAGGTAACATAATTGTATTAATTACATTTCTTTGTCAATGAAATTGAAATTTTAATGTTTGTGCGTCTTTTCCTGTTATTAGTATGATTGTGAACTGAGGCATCGTTGTGTCAGTTCCTAGATTATTCTTACAACTGACAATTTAGTGAAGTTTACACAAGAAATAGTCTTTGGGTACACTTTTGAGCTAAGAAAAGCTCAATCATGTACTACTTATATTACTTAACTATACTACTTATGCTTAATGCACATATCCAAAACCCCGAGAACTTTCAACTCGAATTGGCAAACCGCTTCGAATTGCTAGACAGCAGCGCATCAGTGGACGAAATCAACAACAGGCTGGTAGAGACTGTCCATACGGTCGGGTCCAAGTATTTTAAGCCCCACCGTAAAAATAGACCTCAAAAACTATCCAACTACACCCGAAACCTCATGGCTGAGCGACGTTCCATGACGCTCCAAACCTCCAATGATGCTAAGTCCTATAGGCAGCTCAATGGACAGATATTGAAGTCCTTGCGACAAGACTTACGGTCCTTCAATACAAGGCGTATTGAGGAGACCATAGCACAGAACAAGGGCTCTAAAGTGTTCGCAAGAGACGCGTCTATTGGGCAAAGCCAGTTGACGAAGCTGAAGATGGAGGACGGAAACGTAACGTCGAATAGGTCGGAGGTGCTCAGGGAGATAGAGAGGTTCTATGGGCAGTTGTATACCTCAGTAGCTGAACCTGTTGTTGACTTGGTAAAAGACCCAAGAGCCAAGCTAACCCGACACTACACTGAAGATATCCCGGACATCAGCCTGTACGAGATTAGGATGGCTCTCAAACAACTCAAAAATAACAAAGCGCCGGGCGAAGACGGAATTACCGTAGAGCTTCTGAAAGCGGGCGGAACGCCAGTACTTAAAGTCCTTCAGAGGTTATTTAATTCCGTCTTGCTCGAAGAGAAAACGCCGGAAGCATGGAACAGGGGTGTGGTGGTACTGTTTTTCAAGAAAGGTGATAACACTTTACTGAAGAATTATAGGCCCATCACACTGCTGAGCCATGTTTATAAGTTGTTTTCGAGAGTCATCACGAATCGTCTCGAACGCAGGCTTGATGACTTCCAGCCTCCCGAACAAGCCGGTTTCCGGAAAGGCTTTAGTACCATAGACCACATACATACGCTGCGGCAGATTATACAGAAGACCGAGGAGTATAATCGGCCACTATGCTTGGCGTTTGTGGACTATGAGAAAGCCTTCGATTCGATCGAGACTTGGGCGGTTCTTAGATCTCTCCAGCGATGCCGCATTGACTATCGGTACATCGAAGTGTTGAAGTGCTTGTATAATAACGCCACCATGTCAGTCCGAGTACAGGGGCAGTGCACGAAGGCAATCCCCATAAAAAGAGGAGTAAGACAGGGAGACGTCATTTCTCCGAAACTGTTAACGGCCACCTTAGAGAACGCCTTCAAGCTCTTGGAATGGCAAGGACTTGGCATCAACATCAATGGCGAATACATCACTCACCTTCGATTTGCCGACGACATTGTGGTCGTGGCGGAGTCGCTGGAAGATCTAGGACGAATGCTCGGTGACCTCAACAGAGTATCTCAACAAGTGGGTCTTAAAATGAACATGGAAAAAACCAAAATAATGTCTAACGTCCATGTCGTACCCACCGCACTCACCGTTGGGAACTCTACTCTTGAAGTTGTCGACGAATACATTTACCTGGGACAGGTAGTCCGGTTAGGTAGGTCCAACTTTGAGAGAGAGGTCAATCGACGAATCCAACTCGGCTGGGCAGCGTTCGGGAAACTGCGCAATATCTTCACATCCAAAATACCTCAGTGCCTTAAGACTAAAGTTTTCAGTCAATGTGTGTTACCAGTGATGATATATGGATCAGAGACGTGGTCTCTTACAATAGGTCTCATAAAAAAGCTCAGAGTTGCTCAGCGAGCTATGGATAGAGCTATGCTCGGCGTTTCTCTACGTGATCGAATCAGGAATGAGGAGATTCGTAGAAGAACCAAGGTTACCGACATAGCCCTTAAGATTAGCAAGCTGAAGTGGCAATGGGCGGGCCACATAGCGCGTAGATCGGACGGGCGTTGGGGCAGAAAGATTCTAGAGTGGCGACTACGTATTGGCAAGCGCAGCGTGGGACGACCGCCTGCCAGATGGACCGACGATCTTGTGAAAATCGCAGGAAGTCGTTGGATGCAGGTGGCATCGGACCGGTTACGCTGAAAAGCGATTGGGGAGGCCTATGTTCAACAGTGGACAAGTATGGGCTGAGATGATGATGATGATACTACTTATATAACTTAATGTCTTTTTTTATTTCTCTAAGACAAAAAAAATTTGAGCCAAATTTGCCGTCCCCCTAAAATTTGCCGGTCTAGGCTCCAGCTTACTCAGCCTGCTAGTAAAACCGCCACTAAGTGGTACACAGAATATCGGACGGGCGTTGGGGCAGAAAGATTCCAGAGCGGAGACCACGTATTGGCAAGCGCAGCATGGGTGAAAGTTGTCGGAGGAAGTCGTTGCATGCAGGTGGCATCGGACCGGCTGCGCGGTTCAGCAGTGGACAAGTATAGGCTGAGATGGTAATGATAATGATGAATCAGTATTCTGTATTCCATTACACGATCATTTCACGTAGTTACCGCAACGCGCCGCGTTTGGTCATAGAGAATATACGCCCTGGATCGGGTCATTTCTATCTATTTCGTATTTTGATTGCAATGGTTGTGCAGGTTTTCAACAACCTTTTAAAACCAGGAGCTTTGTAGCTACAAGTTCTTGATAATGTCACAAAAGGCGACCTTTTCTTCTTCTTCAGCTGAAAGACCTCAGGACAAGAGCCTCCCTTACAGACATGACCGGCCAAGACCGGGACTATGGAGTAAAAATAACAATAACAACAGCCATTCATGGTAATTGGCCTCCATTTTGTGTAACCCCAGACTAGGAATTATTCGTGAGTCATGGATATGTTTACGAATATGAAATGCACATGCACAAGCACCCAAACTGAAACAAGTATTTGTGGGTCACACGAAGATTTTTCCCGTGCAAGACGTCTGTATCGATACTTATCTCTAGACAAGCTATCACTTTTACTTGTCATTTGTTTAAATACTTAATTTTCATTGAAAAAAAACTTGGTTTTATCTTTTATTTTAAATTGAATTTTGGAACTTTGGCAGTGATAGCCTAGTGGTAGACCGTTGGACTGCAAAGTCAGAGGTCTCGGCTTCAAACCCAGGCACGCACCTCTGTCTTTTCGAAAGCATGTGCGTATTAAAAATTAATTATCACTTGCTTTAACGGTGAAGGAAAACATCATGAGGAAACCTGCACGCCTAAGAGTTTCTCAAAGGTGTGTGAAGTTCGCCAACCCGCACTGGGCCAGCGTGGTGGACTATGGACTAAACCCTCTCAGTTTGAGAGGAAGCCCGTGCCCAACAGTGGGACAGTTTCTTAACAGGGCTATAATTATTATTATTTGGAACTTTATTACGGCTCAGGTCATATAGATGTATGTACATACAAAGCCAAAATAAACAACAGTGCCGACCTATGACAGCAATAAAATAGAAACTTATCCTAATAAACAAAAATCCAATACACCAGCTGTATCATTATATCTACTATTCTAGAAAATTCCGAAGTAATTCCTGATAGATGAGCAGTGAGTTTCCATGAACACAATGGGTATTGAAAGGATCATAAGATCATGTTTCGTGGCGTATGTTATTTACTTTTTTTGGTTAATACAAGAAACTTTTTCTTTCGTGTAAACACAACGTTGGAACTACATTTCTATACTTATAGTTAAGAGGTAACAGGAATGTTAGAAATAGCAAACTTCTAATCCCGCCTCACATATGTATGAGGTACTTAAGGGAAGAAGCGTTAACAGAGAAGGACAGTTGTCAGCAACTGAAAGCCAAAATTACGTTAACTGCTTACGATTGAAACTCAGTCACTCATTCGTTAGCCGGGGCGTTTGTATCGTCCTATTTTTCAGGGCCAACCCAATATTCACTCGTGTCCTATCAGTGGGTCGCGAGCGGTGGGGACTCTACTTACATATAATTTAAACTTTTCAGACTTATGTACCCCGGAAAACCCTTGTCATGCTTCAACAACTTCTATTGTCTTATAACTTTTTTGTTCCCAAAAGCTTGTATTCAAACAGGTTATAATACCAAATTAATTAGGTACTTCTCGTAAATAAGTAACTGGCGAGCCGACCCAAATGAATTCAGTTACGCAATATTATAATCAGTGAATTATAATAATTTAACGGCATTCCGTGTCGTTACATTTTTCAAGAGGCGCAGACGTGGCGTCGTGTTTTAGCTTTATGTTTCTCACAACAGTTACTGAAATGAGAACGTCGTAATAATTGGACACTGTTTATTATTAGTAGAGTTTGATACTGTTTATAGTTATTCTATATCTAAAGATATTTTATCTATCTATATCATCACGCCAGCTTCCTTACGGAAGAAAGAGATATTATCACCGAATAATACAATACACACAATTCAGAAAAATTATAGAGCTTAGCACGAAGGGATTGACGTTAGTTTGACGCTAACGAGTTGATATACCATTGTTTTCACACAAGCGAATAGTATCAAGTATATTTCCTATCTATCATCACGCCAGTTCCTGTACGGGGTAGGCAGAGGGTACAGAGTTCCAACAGGTTCTTTATTTTCTATTTAGGTAATTGTATTTGAAAAGCAACATTTTGAAAGCAATGCGTTCATTGTAACACCTAATTGCCGTTTCGTGTGCGGCTGATTACGACTTAATATTCTTAAATTGTTTTGACTAACTTTTTTTACCAATTTGCTTTTTTACAATTACAAAAGTTTTTAATTATTCCTGTATATTCTACATCAAAATATTTCTGTTTCGGAAATCACGTCGGGCTCCAAACTGCATCTAAGTTCACACGAGTTGCACAAGTCTAATCAAGTAATTAAAAACATTGATCGATAAAATCACTTTTTAAGACTTACCATTCAGTAAATCAAACATTAAATAACAACTAGAAAAGTTTTTCGATCTTTAGTTGCGCTCGGCTGCTCGGTGAAGCTGTGCAAAATGGCCGCCAATTTGAAACATTTCAATGACTTTTGAGTATTCGGAATGTATGGGAAAATAGGGAAAACTATTTAATTGGAACTATTTTGCGTTGACAAAACACTATACAATGCAATGCAATGATAAAGTGGAAGGATGTAGATACCGGGGAAGACCTAGACTATCTTACCATGACCAAATAGGTCATATCTGAAGGTCAAGTCAAGAGTCTCCGTAACTGGCGAGCGTGTACGAGACGAACTATGAGAATGGAGGAAGCCAGAGAGGTATGTAAGGAAAGAACCTGCTGGAACTATGTACTCTCTGCCTACCCCGCAAGGGATCCGGCGTGATGATATAGATAGATAGATAGATATTTTGCTTTGAATCTTGGATTAAACAAAGAATACATTGTGAGCTTATTTCAGCCTAATATCAAGCGACTCTCTCAGTAGTTGTTGACAAGGCATTCGATCAGTTAGACGAAGTTGTAGAAGAATAAAAATAGTACCCAAATACCTATTTTTGTATTTTCTTTTCATATTAGATAACAAACAATTAACGATAGCAATCTGGGGCCCACTCACTGAAGCTTCCACAGAAAAACTTGGGCAGCCAAACAAATGATAAACATTAGACGCAGGCAATGTACGGAAACACCGCCATTACCCTTCATCAGTTCCATTTGTTTTTGTTACTAAACTTTTTGAGGCAATTCACACCTTCAGTATGGGACCTTCATTTTGTGTGCGAAAATGATGTGCTCTCATAAATATAAGTCACATATGTATGTAAAAATTTATTACACTACACACCGTCACGCCCCTATTCACCAAGCGGGCGTATCAGAGGTGAACTCTGTACACCTAATTTTGGTCGACGATATTAGATCCCCATGTAATAGGGGTGACCTATGCCCATTATACCGCGCACAATGCCAAATAAATAATCGATTTCGTTGCTTCCCATATTATTATTTTTGGCATCTTCTCTGTACTCAAACCAGTAGATCACCAATCACAAGATCAAACAGGTGCAGAATAATTTTCATAGTCTATTTGTTGTTTGGACCATGTTGTGTATGTTTCCATCATTTGACTACACAAATCGACCCGCCCCATATTTTAGTTTTAATTGGTGACAATAGAGGGACACGATATAGTTTTATATGTTTGTGACTTCTTGTCCCAACAGTCTACGGATGTAGCGGGGTCTGCACCATGAATTGTTGACACCATTAGCACACTTTTGCTATCTACCCACTTTACCACACTAAGATTGTCGTCAGGGCTACAAATCTCCTCCCACTCTCCTTTTTTTATATTCCTGTCCTTCAAAAGTTACTATTCCTTCAAAATTTCTTTGTTTTAACTCTGTCATCAATCCAATGGTCGTGAAATATCGATCCCTTGTATTCTCGTTTCGATTGCTTCGGAGGGTTTGTAGGAGTATATCGTCTTCTGAATCACTGGTAAATTCTGTAAAATATCGTCGATATCAAAAATTTTGAACAAACACTCAAAAATCGCATCATCTGACATGTAAGGATTACATAACATAAGATATAATATAAATCTAAATAACTTGACTTACTTACTGTTGTTATTAAAAGTTGTAATTTCCAAATATGAAGGATTTGACTAATCAAAAAAATCATCATCATCATCAGTTCAGCCTATACTTGTCCACTGCTGAACATGGGCCTCCCCAATCGCTTTCCAGCGTAACCGGTCCGATGCCACCTGCATCCAACGACTTCCTGCGATTTAAAATCAGTGCTAACATATTTTTTTTATTAGATTCGGATAGTCATATAGATAGCAAGCAAGAAAAAACTTTCATTTTTAGCGCAATGTTTTGAAAACTTGCGGTCGATTATTTCATTAGTCACAAATAACACTAGCATTCTAATAAAAACCCGACCAATGAAGAATGAATGTGGCCACACGAAACATCTTGTGTGGCAAAGATTACACTCTAGGGACCAACAAATCCGTCTAATCCATCTGACTATAGGATGCCTAAAGGCATCTAGGGGATCTACATTGCCTGTCTTTTTGTATTTACTAATGTAACTTGGAATAATAATCGATTAGGATGTCAATTATTTCCCACGTGGTTTCAGACGTTTATTATTTGAATTAAGTAACAAAAGGAAGAAAAAAAAATTCCCTCTAGCAGTGGTATTGATATACTTAAAAGGAGGGCTCTTTTTGTTAATCAATCTATCTATATCATCACGCCAGATCCCTTGCGGGGTAGGCAGAGATTACAAAGTTCCAACAGGTTCTTTCGTTTGTTAATCTAATTAAGATTAAGTCCAGTTAAAAGAAATAAACTATTTCGTTCGTGTTCGTCTGTATGTACGTTTTTTTTATGAATGTTCACCGATATTTCCGTCAATGTCAATTCTAAACCGATTTTGATGATTCTTTTTACATTGGGTTCAGTATAGCTCCAAGGTGGTCCCAGTTTAATTTCAACGGTATTGGATGTTGGACTTTGAAGAAACACGAAACATTTCTGTTTGCTATCAAGGAGTTCCCTGGAACTCCTTGACGGCAAACAGCACGAATGTGTAAATTCAGTCTTATTTCAATCATGTAGGTACCTAACTGTAGAACTAAGTAGAATAATATAGTATAGTTATATAAATATAAATAATTAATTCTCCCATCACTTAAAATGGTAAAATATATAACTTTTTAAAAAAGGGAAACCGACTGCACCAACCGGCTCCGACTTCAAATATTTACGTTTATGCATTTTAAAGTCGGTTTCCCTTTTTTTTACAGTTATTTTTACAAGCTTTTATTTACTTTCAGGCCCGTATTACAGACCGAAAATCAGTCATGAATCTAGTTTTAAAACTAACGTTTTAGTACAAAAATCAGTTTTAAAAACAAGATTGACAACTGACTTACGTTCTGTAATACGGGCCTCAATGTTCGTATATTTATTTGTCTGTCTGTCTTTCCGGTTCAAATATTGAGATCCAATTTTCAAGCATCCGATTATGCTGAAATTTGGTATACTTATGTAAGTTTGGTGATAATGCAATAATATTGTACGATGGAGCTGGTCTGATGATGGAGTTGAATGGTGGCCACAGGAACATGTAAATTATACAACGTAACCTGCTCGTGTTTAAGCTTATTAAATTGGTATTGGCAAATACTATACAGCCAGAAAATGTTCAGGGTCTGATGATGAACCGAAAGGTGGCCAACGGAACCACCCAACTAATCAATATAACCCCCCTCCGTATTTGGGCTCGTTGAATTTGTCTTGACGAGTACTTTAGACCCGGATGGCGTCCAAAGTCCGATGATGGAGCCGGAAGGAAGCCATATGAACTCCTCAACGAAGCAAGATATATTTGATGTGTTTTTGCTATAAAACCTTGTTATTAAAAAGTTTTTTAATCTATATACAATTTATACCAAATTCCAGGATCCTATTGATATTTTTTGGAAGAAAAACTTACAAGATACTCAACTATAGAAACAAAATTGTCAATTTTCTCACTGTGAACGCGTGATATGATTAAAAAATAAAGTCTTTCACGTCTATAGCCTATATTTCCCAAGAAAAGGTGGCAGAGGTACACCCATAATTTTGCCTACGATGTTATGCCCCATGTTAAAGAGGGAAGCCTATTGCCATCATACCGGGCACAATGCCAGACTCCAGACTGATGCAGGATATTTTTTTATCGAAAAAAATACTTACAGGATTTGAACCCAGGACCTTGTGATCGCTACGCGCATTGTTTGCCGCTAGCCCAATGAGGCAGTTGATGTTATAGTTTACTAGCTGAATACGGCATGAACGTTGTGTCAGGATTTGTCAAAGGGACTATCTTCCAGCCAGACGGGTGTTGTGTCTGGCGGGGCCTGCCACTCTCCCCGAGAGATGTTGTCGGGGGCTCGTATAAATGTAACACATTGTATGCACTCTAAAATCGCGTTCTAGACGTGTATGACGAACTGCCAGCACCATTTATTGGTTGGTAGTCGCAACTACGTAGCGGTGTATAGGGGTCGCTACAAACCCACAACTTCGTTCACGTTCTTTTCAGGAGTATATTTCACACCCCTAATTTCTTTGAGACAAACCGTAGCCTATGTCCTTCCCCATATGCATAAAATCCATGTACTTGTTAACTTTGATCAAAACTGTTAAATTTGACTTATTTTCGAATTCATAATATTCTCTCTCTATCTTTATCATCACGCCAGATCCCTTACGGGGTAGGCAGAGAGTACAGAGTACCGACAGGTACTCGTCTCATACACGCTCGCCGGTTACGAAGACTCTTGACTTACCCTTCAGATAAAACACGGTCTATTTGGTCATGGTAAGATAGTCTAGGTCTTCCCCGGTACCTACATCCCTCTACTTTCGCATTGTATATCTGTTTCGCCAGTTGATAATATTAATATGGATTACTATGAACTATGTATTAGGGGGAACCTATGTACTGCAGTGGACCTCTTTCAGCTGAAGAGAGAAAGAGAGAGATTACTATAAACTACATTTATAGTTTTCCAGTTTTATTTAATAGAACAACGAGGTCCGGGGAATCCGAAGTCTCACTAAATGTTATTCAGATTTTGTTGCGAACAAATCTTAGAGCGGTGTCTGAAACTATACCTATATAATGGCAATAGGGTCACTCATTTTCACGTTCAGACCAAAATTGTCGGTGAGATATGGGTGTATTTAGTACATCTCTGCTGGTCCCAATTACGATATAAAACCGTGACAGTTATATTTTATTTTTTTAAGAAAAATTTAAAACAATATAGCGTAAAAAATTCTAACCACCCAAAAGAAATGCGCAGAATTTGTGAAATAGACACATTCCCGCCCTAAAAAAATGCAATAACGCTTCGCAGTGAACATAAGACCTTTAAAAATCAGTGACCTTTAACTGCCGGTAAAGAAATAAATAAGCAACAATTTTTAATTCTTCTTGGCTTAATACAGCCGAGGGCTACGAGAGAAAAATCGACCTCAAGTATGAAGAATAATTCATCTGTGAAGCGACTTGATTCGAAATTAAATTACCCTGATATTCTTTTGTAACAAGTTAAGTTGTTTTAAACGTATTTTAATTAAGGCAAATAACTCGATATTGTATTAAATCAGATTATTCTCTAATATTAAATCTATTTCGAGCATTAATACGATAAAGTTTTAGCAATAAAACGATGTGGGGCGTAATGATTAAAGCATGTTTCAACTTCAATAAAGTACTGTTTTTGCTAAATTAATATACAAATTACGGTTTGTAATCCAGATTGCAAACTGTAGTTTCGCTTGGAACAGTATCTAACCGACAAATCGGGAATGGTCTTTATAGCTGACTTTGATTAATTTTTGCCACCGTTAAAATGTTTACTCAACCTTGTCAGCTTACCCCGCTCCCGCGTATCCTAATCTTCTCGCGAACAGTGATAAATTAAATGAAAAATTCACGAATAAAAGTGTGGATACGTTAGTATTACGTATCTACTAGATTGGACACGCGAATCACATTTATGCTTTCCTATTCCGTACTTCGTGCGTATGTCTTTTTAGCACTACAATACTGTACGTATTGTAGTGCTAACAAGAACATTTAGAACACAAATTTATATTAAAATAATATACCTACCAGCAATTGCCAGCCTCTCCGTGCTGCGTAATTTTTTTACGATATTCTCTCACTCACACACCGTCCCGTCTATACTCCAAAAGCGGGGGTGGTAGAGGTGTACTAACTACACCCACCGTTCGCCGACGACGTTAGGTCCTATGTAATAGGGGGTAAGCCTATTGCCATACACCGGGCACGATTCCAGAATTTTTCGTTAAAAAATACACTTGTCCGACCTAGGATTTAAGTGCATCGCTTTGTGATCACGAGGTTCTGGGAACCTCGTGATCACAAAGCGATGCACTTTGCCACTAGACCAATGAAGCAGTCGAACGAAATTTATATAGTCTATAAATGTTATTCTAGCTTTTATTCTCTACAAAATTCATCCAAATCCGCTCAGGCGTTTAGACGTGATTTTAGAATAAACATCCGAACATCTATTATTTCACATTCATTACATTATGAAATTGCTTGTTTTCATTTACACTTGCTAACGGCGAAGGAAAATATGGTAAAAAACCTAAGACCATTTTATGATTTTTTAAAGAACATGAGAATAATGCTAAATCGGACATTCAAAAATATACCTTTACCCACCTCTTCTGTATTCCGTATTTCAGGATAGCAGACACCATTCCATGTCTCTACAGTCACTTTAACACTCGCTACGTATGAACATATTGTGGTTTTAGAATCTCAAACGGCAATGCGGTCCGGTAAGACTCATCCAGTATATAATAACATATCGTTGGCGACCCATCAAGGATTGGAAAGATTATCGGATTAATCGTGGACGCGTGAGAGTAACAGTTACCCGTTCAAGGTAGTAGGTAAATATGACATTACAATCCAAATAAAGGTCTGTAGAAAAACGCAAATGTATCTTTTAAAGGACTTTTTTTCGCTCAAATATGATCAGCCTATACTGTTCCACTGCTGGGCAAAGGCCACATCACAAATCGAGGTGAGAGAGATTAATGAGAGAGAGTGATACTCCACCACACGGACCCAGTGCGGATTGGTGAAGGCAGGTTTGTGGTCACCTGCTGTTGAAAATCATCAAGCCGCCTATGGGACTTTGCTTGACGACTACCACATTACGGGACCCACGACGCGTTAATGCCTTCCGAAACACTTTAAGTTATTTGTAAGTGGTTTGTAACTTATCTGAGATCCAAGCACGAAAATTTTGACGTATCAATTTTATCCCTCTTCTAGATAAGTTAATATGAAAGTTACAAAATGAAGGGATAAATTGGACTACACTATCTCAATGTTGGTCAAATACCTTCTTACAATATCGCGGGACATTTTACCCTAATTAAAACCTAATAAGAAAAAAAATACTTTAAGATTTATACTCATAATAATATACAAGGTGTAACATAATTAACGCAAGACCTGGAAGTAGTTTGTTCTAAATCGGTAACTGAGTTCAATCCAAATATTTTTAATGTAACTTGCAATTTTTAGTTAATTTGCGAAAATTGCTGTTACTCCTTTAGTGCGCTATAACAAACTAAATGTATTCTTGAATCAAAGCAATACGGAGATTTAAAATGAATTTCTAAAACGTATTTTTCAATAAGCATACTTACACATACAAGTTTCATTGTTTATAGAGGTATACAAGTGCTTAAAAATTGGGTAAAAACTTTAAATATAGAAATATGGTTTTCTTTTTGAACGTGTGAAGCAAAAATCTAATCGGGGTGTCTGACGACTTGCATTATTTACGATACAAATGCAGAAATTATTCATTTGTAACATGACTAAGTTTATTTACACAAGAATGTATTTATCACGTAAAAGAGTATTCTCCGAGGGAGTTTTTGACCAAGAGCAAAAATTCGCATCATAATCAACAAAATTAAACTACTGCAGTGACCTGTAGCGTCAAATCTAAATTTGTTAGAAAATTAATTAACCCACGCAGCAAATTTTTGAGCCCGACTCTTAATCCTTTTGTAAACACCTCATCATTAAATTAATATAAATAGGTATTAATACCTTCATCAATGAAATATTTATATAAATAAAGATTTTTTATTATATATTCTCTATAAAAAAGGTTGACTGACTTTAGGGACTTTCACGACACTAAAAGTCCATCGTAGCGGTCCTCTTTTCACGACATAAGTCACACAATAACACTGCCATGACTGGGTTTACAAACAACACATACAAAATCAAGGGATCTGGCGTGATGAGAAAGATAAGTAGATTGACATACAAAATTAATATTTATAGATTAAACAATAGAATCGGAATACTCGTAACGCTACAGGACTGTGATGTGAGATTAAGAAGCATTCGACTTGCTCAGTCTGAAATGGTGGACATCTGCAGCATTTCTATTTAGGATTATATCTATTAAACAAGCCGTTAGTTCCGATAACCACTTTGTGTGGTAGCCTTTAAGCCATCTTGGAAGGTTTAGAGGCGGCTTCATACATTTCTACAAGTGATTACGTAACTGCCTCTACCAATCCGCATTGAGTCCGCGTGGAGTGCGACCTTATCTCTGAATCTGTGATGTTACTGAATAATTAAACTAAGTCTTCATATTGAAAACAACATTTTTTGTAGGTATATTGACCACCTGTTGTTTGGAATAAAATGAGAAATATAAAAAAAGGTTTTCAATTACAGCCTTTTACATTACGCTTGACTTTTATAGTCTGTTTGAATAATTAAAAACATATTTCGAGTAAAATATCGTTCGCCTTTATAATATTAAACAATAACACCTTTTATTAAAAATGTTCTTAGATCTTAAAGTAAACATATGTTTAAATTATGTTTATGTCATTGACATGAAATTTTAAAAAAACATTCAAAAGTTTTCAATTATTTTATTTATGGAAGTATACTAGATTCAACCGTAACATACTTACTATTATATATAAAAGATAATAGCTTGGTATTTAGTTATTCAAAGTATTTAGTTGCTTCCATTCACCCCGCGGGTATATTTAACCCTGTCCTTGCATATGCTTACTTTCATGATATAAAATTTAAAAAACAACTCACGATGTTACTGTACAACTTACAGTATTTATCGACGTACTTACTATTGGAATGTGATTGAAATCCATTTGATATTACCCCTTTCTAAGTTAAACCCAAAAGATAAACACCCATTTGTTGTTCTATACCTACATAAATAATTATCTCCGTTTTAAGCAACCCGTAAAACTATCATTTCTCAATTTACTCTGAAAACAGTAAAATTAATTTTAATTTAGTTCTAAAAAAGTTTTATCACAAGAGATTACCAACACACCTTTAAAATTCAAATCAAATCCAATTTAAAATTCAGTTGGAAAAGTATTCTTTTGCATGAATTATTTAGTTAAAAAATACAGTCTAATAAGCTCTGTAACTGCTTTGTATACGCTTCATATTTGAAATCATAACATCTCTCTTTCCAAGCTTTTAATGAAAACCGATAGAACACAATAGATCTCCATAAAAGTGTCCCTCGCACTTATCTGCATTTTAGATGGCTTTATCCAGTGGACAAAACGTCTATAAAACCACTAAGCAGGGGCAATGCAGAAGACTAACGCCTCTTGCACGGACCAGGGTTACGGTAACGTTACCTATTGACTAACTCAAGTTTATAACGTTAAATTATCTTCAACTTGATGTTATAATTTCAAATTAGTCAATAGGTAGCGCTTACCCTGGTTCGTGCAAGCGCGCCTAAGGCTTCATGCAATACGTATGGTAAACCGTCGGGCTTTTGTACGCGACACACAATACTCCTCATACGTATTTTTTCAAGATGATTTTTGTTTTCGAAAAGTCTGTCTTTACCAGGTTGCATTTACCATTACATATATCATGTATAATATTTAACTCCCTGTAATGTATGTCCATATAAAAGCCTTTTACACAAAATTTCAATGAAATTTTGTGTAATTGTAACCTGTAAGTCAGTACGGTCACAATTCTGTATACTTATATTTTCGAAAAACTTAACAATTTTTGTGGAAAGAGAAAAAAGTCGATTTTGATTTATCATTCATTGTTCCAAGACTACTCTTCAGATGTCAGTGAAACTTAGCATGGAGATATTTCATATGACAGACAACATAGTTAATATTTATGTTTTTAGGAAATCTTAGTGAAAAGAGAGACTGATAATCCTTCTTAAAAAGGAAGGTATTGTGTGTGTGTTTTTTTTTATGAGACTGCGTTAGTGGTGTGTGTTGAATAAGATCACGCTATAGTTTTGTTTTTATTTTACAAAGACCACCTGTGCGGGCTAAGTGGGGCTAAAACTGAACCCGGTGATAGAGATAGTTGATAGAGAAATAAGTCTGGTTGAAGTTGACAAAATATACAATATATTCACACACGGTTCTTCCGGGATAGCCGTTATTTCTTCATACTAAAATGGCAGAATGTATCTTACTAACACTTTTGAAGTGTTCTCGATCGCGAAATAATATTCGAGATACTTTTTATCCCGGAAAGAATCACGGTTTTTGCGACATAGCTGGCTAAACGAATTTAATTGGAACTTTATATGAAGGTGTCTTACACCGTAAAATAAAACAAAACACTTTTCATTACAGTATTGTATTACACGATAGTATTGAAGTATCTTAAGTTGTGAAATAGTAATATGAAATAGGTAGCTTTGTTCACACACTATATCATGTCGATATTATCCGCGAAAGTAGTCTATAAAATCACTCCAATATGCGTTTGGCGGATTTTTACCGGCCTGCATGAAGGCTCAAAGATATTAATCATATTTAGGCTAAAAAAGGCTTGGCAATCCTTCGACTTCCCTCTTCTTCTTCAAAGGTAACTGGAAGCTTGGGGACTTGATAAGATTGTTCTACAATAAAAATATACTTATTTTTAAGTGACTTTATAAATACTTTTGCAAAACAAAGATGATTTGGTTTAACCGATAAAACGTAGACTGCTTAAATTACTTTGACAAATAGTCGTAAGTACGATCCTCGCACCCCGCACAAGAATATTGATTTGGGATTTTGAAATAAATAAGATACTCTAAGTGCATATGGGCACAATAAAATAAAACGTTTGTTTGTCTGTGTTAATATCCAGAACGGTGGAACCGATTTTTAATAGACTATCACTGGAAAATGGAGGAATTTTCAGAGATTGTTTAAGACTACTTTTTAGGTCGGGAAATGCAAAATTTCTGGGGGATAGTTGATTTTATTTCTCGATATTAACACGGCTGCACGGATTTAAAAGAAACTGAATATGGAGGAGTCTCTTCAGTCTTGGAATAATGCTATCCACAAAAAGTCCTGCCTGCCTATGTCAAATTACAAAAGAAACGCGTGCGATGCCGCGGGTTACGGCTAGCACACAATAAGTAAAATAAGATCTAATTCAATTATCACATAATCTTTACATATAATAAAAATGTTAGGAAGTCGTGTCTGTACATGGAATTATTTAGGAAATATCAACCCAGGGGTATCATACTATCGATGTTCTACAATTTTTGGCTTTCGTGTCTGTTTGTCTATCTGTCTGTCTGTTGAAGGGTATGAACCATCATCACGCAAAAACAACCATGCGAATTTTGCTGAAACTTTGCATGTTTCCTACCTATATACCTTAAAATGTTGGCTAACGTACTGTATAGTAATTATCCCGGGAAATCAAAAGGTTTCTTTAGAAAAGACCAAAACACGCGAAACATTAGATTTCTAAAAAGACACTTTACTCCAAACCTATTTTATGGCTTTCAATGAAATTTTGTGTAATTATAGCCAGTATACTAAACTACTATAGCATGTATGTATAAGACGAACTATGAGAGTGGAAAAGCCAGAAAGTTCTGAAAGGAAAGAACTTCTTTGAAACTTTTACTCTCGTCCTACCCCGCAAGAGATCCTCCGTGATGATATAGATTGGTAGATAGTATTAAAGTATCTTAAGTCGTAAAATAATAATACGAAATAGGTAACTTTGTTCACACATTAGATCATGCAGATATTATCCATCTAAAAATCACACCAATATGCATTTGGTGGGTTTTTCGCGGCCTGTATGAAGGCCCAAAAAAATATTAATCATATTTTCGCTAAAGAAAAGCCTGGTAATCTTTCAATTTCCCTCTTCCTGTTCACAGGTGACTGGAAACCTAGAGCTTTCTGAAATTGAAAATTTACTCATATTTAAGTTGTCTTTTTAAATACTTTTGCCTAACAAAGACCACTTGGTTTAAGCGACAAAACGTAGACTGCTTGTCATACTTTGTCAAATAGTCGCGGCATCTCCGCACAGCGCACAAGATAATGATTTGGATCTATGATTTGGAAATAAAGAAGATATTTAATGCATTGCTTTATTACTTATTACAATATAATTAAAGGTTTTTCCGTTGTAATATCCAGAACCGATTTTAAATACACTATAATTGGAAAATGGAGGGTTTTTCAGAGATTGCTTAAGACAACATTTAGCTCGGGAAATGTAAGATTCCTGGGGGATAGTTGTTTTAATGATGTTGTTGTATTATGATGTTGATTCAAAAGAATCTTAATATGGAGGTGTCTCTTAAGTCTTGGAATAATGCTATCCCAAAAAGTCCTATCTACCTATGTCAAATATACAAAAAAAACGCGTACGAAGCCGCAGGTAACGGCTAGTATTGTAATATTTTTGTAACCCTATCTAATGTTAAAATAAGGCTTAACATCAGATAATATGATAATGATCAGAACCGCTATTATGAGTAATAGCGGTTCTCTGTGTGAGACCGATAAAATGAACATTTGCTGCTATCCCATCGACTTTTATTTATTCTATTCCGCTTATGAGTTTAAAAAATCAAACAGCTTCTGCTGAAAATCCTTGCAACTTTGATCGCCCGGTACAAATTACGTTGGCAACACCGAAAGCATAAGTAACTCAATAATATATAGTTAATACTGAACAAGTCACAAAACAACTTTGTGTAATTAACGGTTCATGCGTTCATGTGTTTCGCAATATTTAAGCTTTTAACAAGGAAGTTCAGAAAACTCGACGCTTTATACTAAGTAGGGATCAAATTAATTTTGTTAGATTCTAAAGAAGTTTTTGAGTGACGAGTGTGTGAGTATTAATAATTTTAATAAAAAAATACCTTTTTAAAATCAAACTCTCATAGCACAAAACACAGCGAAGATATCTTGCTTAGTTGAGGAGTCTTGCAAAAAAGGGCTATTAGGGACATCTATAGCTTGAGTAGTCGCGACTCTTTAAGAGAACTGTTCAAGGTAGCTAATATCATGACGGTCCCATGTCAATATATTTATGAAAACATTATGTATACTAGAAAAAATTTAGATCTTTTTAATCAGCTATGTGATAGGCATTGCTATAACACACGACATAGAAATAAATTAGATCAACCGCAGTTTCGTCTGTCAAAAATTCACACGTCTTTCATGGGGCACTGTGTTAGATTTTATGACAAAATTCCAATTGACGTCACTAATCTTAGTAAAAATAAGTTTAAAGCTTGTGTAAAACGAACATTTTGTAAGCAAGCTTATTATTCAATAGAAGATTATTTAAATGATAAAAATGCTGGAATACCAGCTCCACTTGAGTTATGACAACCTATTCAACTGTTGTGAGTTAACATACCCTCTCTTCCTTCTATTAATTTAACACAATGAGTACTTTTTTTTGTAAATGAGGGAACCATGTAGCCATTCTCATAAATAGTATTATTCGTTCTTTTAACTTAGACTCACCTGATGACCAACCTACATTGTTCTCCCATACCCCACAACAGAATGTAGATGAAAAAGTTTGTATTTTTTTATTTCAAAAGAGTAACCGTGAAGTTTCTTGCCCTTCTTCTCCACAGAAATGACATTCCGAAGTGGCGGTAGAATCTTTGTTACTTTTCTGACGATTCATAAATACTGTAATGGTTTACATGAATAAAAATATTCTGATTCTGAGTTCCTATAGCTCCTTCTGGCTCCATCATCACACTCTGGACACTATTGGGGTCTAAAGTACTTGTCAAAACAAATCGAACGAGCCCAAACCCGGCAAGGTTATATTAAGTAGTTGAGTATTTCCAATGGCCACGTTCCGACTACATCACCAGACCCAGACCACTACCTAGTTGTATAGTAACATTTCAATACCAATCTAACAAGCCTAAACACGAGGGGGCTATTTTGTATAGTTCACATATTCCTATGGCCACCTTCCGACTCCATTATCAGTACAGCTTCAAGGTACCGCATTGTCAACAGACTTTACATACGTATGCCAAATTTCAGCTTATTCAGATACTTGCAAGTGCTTATAAATTAGATCACAAGATTTGAACCGCACCGACAGACATACGAAAACTGCAAATTAAATCCAATCAAATCAGTTTATTTACAAAAATGGGTTACAGTGGATGCTAAAATTACATTGGTCGTACGTGATATTCTGCCTTTAGGCATGCAAATATCATTAGGAATAATCCAAGAACTTAAAAGTACCTAACAAAAGCTAAATAAAAGCTTGTAAAAAGACATATGTTTTTCCTTATCATTGGTTAAGTCGCGTATAGTGCCAGTTGCGGTCCTGGATTCGAGTTCTAGATCGGACGGGAGCGTGTTTTTGTATCGATAACAGTTTTGGCCTAGGTACATGTTTTTGAAACCTGGGTATACTTACATATTTACAATCCTTCGTACTTATGATCACGTAAACAGATTCTTAAATTTTGAACGCTTCAATCAGGATTTGCGCCTATCTTTATGCATTTTTTTTACTTTAATAACAACTAATATTGCTTCTAAATATAATTTTATTGATTCAAAACACAAATTATATACAACTAGTTTCTGTACGTGACTTCTTCCGCGTTGACTTTAGACAGGATCCTTACAGGACAGGGTGCCGATAACGCTGGCAGCATTGCCACACTGAATGCCAGTGCTTATTTGTTGACAAAAATAGTTGTCGGCGCAGCGTTAGGTCGCTAGTAAAATCCATCGGGCACTTCAAAATTACTTCAAACAGTACATCTTAGAAACAGTACATTAAAAATTACTTCGCCGACAGAAGACCTGCTTCCGAAGTTAAAGCTTAGAAACGTACGGGACCTAACCTGAATGTACCTATGCAATAACATATTAAACATAAAAATACTGTATTGCAAAATCAACTTTATACGTTTACAATTAAAGTTTTAATTGGGTGTGGTATTATTTGGGATTAACACAGTGTTGCTTGTTGGCAAAATTTAATAAACATGCAAATGACACCCAAAAAGCTTCACCGAAATCTCAATTAAAAGTCGCCACGTCCAACACATAGTTTACTTTAAGGATCCCTCGCTGTCCTTGAACAGAGAACTTTGCTGAAACATTGATAATTAAATTCTAATTTTGGAATACTTTAGATAAAGGTATAGTGCTACAAGGATCTTTTGGCCCACGGATGACATTGAAAGAGTTGATGTGATATTAGGGTTAACATTTAGTGCACTTTCTCTACTTCCAAGGAGATATTTTAATAGGTGGGTCCGCACGGCTACTCTTAAAAAAAGAACGGGTAAATTTCATAGCACACGGCAACTCTGCGACTGTCATTAAATAACATTTCACTTGATGATAGCGTTAGTTGACCGCAGGCCAAAAAATCCTTGTACGGCTGTACTTCAGGAATACAATATTTCGAAAAGAGAAGAACTCAATGGACGGATGGAAGCGCGTATTTCGCTTTCAAATGAGTACCTATTCACAAAAAATCTCTTGACGGAAAGTAAGAAGACTTCAAACACTGGAAAATTAAAATAAACTGTCAAAAAGTGTCATATTTCTTACACATTGATTTAAACGGCATTCAGAACTTTGCATTTAATACATATGGCAGAATTCATTTACTAATTTGTATTTTGTCCTAAAATTTAAGATATTGCAGAATACTGTCCCTTTTTATAATACAAGTTGGCTCAAGTCCTATGTCTTTTATTACTCAAAACGACTTTATTTATCCTAATTCGTGGTTAAATCTACATATCCACTTAAAGATCTCGTCATACCAGAGATCAAAGTAACCTTTAATCTTATAAAAGTAATAATTTAATCTTATATTTATCGAAGTTCATTGGTCTTACAATACTTAAATATTTATCTAAGGACGCATTAACCATAGAATACAAAAAAATACGAGACCTTTCAGATCTTGCTTTTTTTATTTAACGATTAAATGCTGGTTCATGTTTAAAAATAGAATAAATGCGATATTAGACCAACGAGTATGCTTACAAAGGAATGAATATAATATTTATCTCTTAATAGATCAAACGGAACAGATTTTATTTTATAGTATTTTATGAAGTCCCTAGTAGGTATATTATAAACGGTGCAGGAAACATCGTGAGGAAACCTGCATGCCTAAGAGTTTCGAGGGTGTGTGAAATTCGCCAGCCCGCACTGGGCCAGCGTGGTGGACTATGGCCTAAACCCTCTCAGTTTGAGAGGAGGCCCGTGCCCAACAATAGGACAGTTTCTTAACAGGGCTATAATATTATTATTATAGACTCCTTAATAATAAAATTGGAATAAATCTTTAAATTATTGAGGCGCTCGTAGCGCTGTACCATCGCGGTGCTCTTACTGATCATCAAGGTTAAGCAGTGTTCGACTCGGTTGGCTAGAGATGGGTGACCGTTTGTGGCATTTTCATATTCGAGCGTCTCCGTGCTTCGGAAGGCACGTTAAGTCGTTGGTCCTGATTACTACTTTATGTAGTAATCGTTAAGCCGAGATGGAAGCCTTGTAGGCGACCTGATAAGTTCCAACAGCAGGTCGCCACAAATCTGCCTCTACCAATCCGCACTGGGTCCGCGTGGTGGAGTATGACCTAATCTATATAGAAGGCCTTTGCCCAGCAGTGGGACAGTATAGGCTGATATTATTATTATATATATATATATATATATATATATTAAAGCCTTTAATAATGTACCTGTTGGTACTCTGTACTCTCTGCCTACCCTGCAAGGGAACTGGCGTGATGATATAGATGGATAGATAGAATGAATAAATCTTCCAAATCAGGAAGACGCGCCCCATATTTTTTAACTCACTTTTATTACCTTGTCCTGTAAATGTGTATCTATGGATTTATGTAACGGAATCTTTTAACGTGATTTACACTAACTTCAAGTCATCCGATTTTTCTTTTTTTTGGTTTGGATTGCAATTAAAGCGTGTTTTTTCTACTATAATATATTCCTAATCGCTTAAGCAACAGGTTTCAATTGATCTACGTGCTCCCGTAAGCTATTTCCAGCATAAACGAATCAAAATAACACTCAAATTACAATTCGCACTTGAATTATGATTTTGTGTAATCCACATAGTACGAGCAATCCACTAAATTAGGTGATATTCAGACTTTAGCCTGAAGGAAGAAACGCGACAAAATTGCGCGGTAATTTCCACGTCGCTTACCCACAGCCACTCTCAAATTATTTAAGGCATCTTCTCCATATTTGTTGAGAACGTTGAATATACTCAGCACATCACATGCCACGCACAATCCCCGCTCCAATCCGGGACTTATGCGATGGCAGAACTGACAAAATTCTGAGAATTTCATTAGACAAGATGTACGTTATTCTACATCGAATAAGCTACATCGCACAAGTATTCTTAATGTCAGCTTACGTAAATATAAGCTGAAATAATGAGACAAAGGTTTTGTATTAAAATTTGCGAAACATATTTAATGAAATGCCCTTGGCACTTTTTTTGGTCACGGACTTGTGGCACGGGATAACATACTTGTAGCCACAAACGTTTTAAGAAGATCTTAGATGAATGACTTGTCTAGAGGAGACCGTCCGCGACGCGCGGAAACGGCATAAAATTTATGTACACATAAGGAAGATAATATGTAATACGTACAAGCACGCGCACACACACATTGACAACTTTTGAACAAACCAAATACTGGCATCACGCACACATAGTGCATAACTGAGGCAGATTTCAGGTGCCATTTTTGTTAGCAATGCTCAGTCTAGGCAAGAAATAGTCTAAGTAGATATAATTTGTGCTAATAGGTCCTAATAACTGCCTCGTTAATAACTCGATGATAACTGTCTCGTTTATCCAGTGGCAAATCGCATCGCTTGGTGTTCACGAGGTCCTAGGTTCAAATCCTAGGACGGACAAATAAAATTTTCTAACTTAATCTTCCCAGCTTGAGTCCGGAGTCTAGAATTGTGGCCGGTATATGGCAATAGGCTCGCCCCCTATAATATGGGATCTAACATCATTGGTGAAAAGTGGGTGTACTCAGTACACCTCTACCACCCCTGTTCGGGAAATATAGGCGTGATGGTGTCGGTCATGATAACTGTATGAATGCACTCGCAAAAAGTGAAGCATGTAGCAATTATATGCTTTTAACTATGATTTTGCTAAAAATATGGTTGAAAAAGACCCGTGCTTCGAAAAATACGCTAAGCCGTTGATCCCGGCTACAACTTAATGTGTAATAGTGTAGTAGTAAAGCCGTGATGAAAGCCTTATAGGCGACTTAATAAGTTCCAACAGCAGGTGGCCACAAACCTGCCTCTATTAATTTTCAATGAGTCCGCGTGATAGGGCATGGCCTAATCTCTCGCACCTCGATTTTTGAAAGAAGGCCATTGCCCAGTATTGGGAAGTACTCGCCTTCAATAAATATCCTTTAAATTGCATATTTCCATCTTCATCAATGTAAACATCTTTCATCTCTGAGGTTATGGAAATGAAATCCATACTTATCTTTTATCATGCCTATTTGTAATGTATTTTTCACTTTTTGAAATGCTTGTGTTCTTGTAATTGCATCATGTAATCTTACCGGTTGAAGTTGTTCCGGGAAGAAAAAAGTTTGTTTGTTATCATCCGTACCTGAAGTTATGCAGATTACATTTGTTTTAGGGTCTTCAATCGCTTTTACCATAAATTCATATCTTAATTACTCCATTATTTATAAATAGCCGTAGAAAATGTTGTTTTATAAAGTAGTTTTAGAACACTTGATGTCACGAAATAAAACTTAAATGAGTTGCTCTGAAAAGAGATTTTATTTTACAACACACAGTTCAATTACGTATATGTATCGTTAAAAACTTTATAGAATCTAACTACAAATTAATTAAACTTACCTGAAAAGAGAAACAACATTTTAAGCTATTATTTCTATCTGCATCTCTGTAACCTAACCTCCCATAATCTAATCCCGCGTCATAACAGATAAACTGTTACATAGCCGTAGTACGTAACTTTATTTACATACTGTTCTTTAGATCTGAGTTTTTGTGTACTATCTTTATAAGTTATTACATACAAGAATTCCATAAAATATAGTCCATACAAGTTTTTGATTTTGAGTAAATCTGATTCGTTTACGATGCGCTGTAGACTCTGTCCTTCAGCTTTCCGTGGGTAGACTTGTCCTCTGACTACTACCAGTACTGATATCCATTTTCCCGTGCAAATTCACGTGCTAAAAAGAACAATTTATTCGCTTTGTAGGTTAATGTCTCCGATACGTATTCCGGTCTACTGGGTCCAACAACCTTGAGATGAGTAGTATTTAGCTTTTCTTCCCTCGCCTTGGTTTTGTTAAAGTTTTTCATTGCCTGCAGAATTTTTTCCTTTTTCAAGACGCTGTTCCGCTCTACTTTTACTATATTGCATACATTTTCCTTAGTTTCCGTGCCTGGTATTACTTTAGGTATATTGCGAATCTCCAATCTATAAGACTTCTATTTGCGCTCCAATTCCTCCACTTTTTCTTAAAATATCTTAATATGTTTTTTATTATCTACTTTTTCCTTTTCCAGTTGCTTTGACGAGAATATTATCATACTCATCAGACATGAATTGTAAATCGGCTCGTAGCTCCGAGTTTTGCTGTTTAATCTCGTTGAAACGCTGTTCGACAGTCTCCGATAAGGAGGAAAATAGATATCTCATTTCAAGTTGCCTATATCATCTTCTTGTTCACGTTTACGTTTTGGGCGAATGCTTGCATTATTTGCGACTCTCCGTTCCCACGGAGGGTCCGAATCATATGTTGCTCCAGCCATCGCTGGAGGAGGTGATCGTCGAAGCGGCATAGCAATATTTTTGTTTATTATCTAAAATAATTGTATAATTAGGTACCTTGATCTCTAACGGAAATCTTCACTTGGACCACACAATATGTTACATCGCTATCCGCTCTCGCTTATGAATTGAGGCAAGCGACATACGCTGTGACGTCGTCCTTGTGGCAATGATAGGAGAAAGGATTTGTGTCGACTGCGTGGCGTAGCTTAGCCGCTGCACTTGTCTCCGTTATTGATGTGCTGTACTTTCACAGAGTTCACTGTCGCCTACGCGTTATGCGCTCCTGGTACTTCACAAAATTTATTTTTCGGAAAAATTAAAATGCTATTAAATTAAATGGTGAAAAAAATGCAAATATTGAGTACGGTTGCATGCGTTTTATTTGCTTTCGCGGTCCGTGGGGAAAGAATACTCAAAACTCGTTTTTGCCATTCCTTCGTGTTTTAATTATTTTGCATAAATCGCTAACGGCTCCACATCGTAGATTATGAAAAGAAAATACAATTACTATATTCTTATTATCATAAATAACTATATTCAGATATATGTATGCGTTAGTACCATGTTTTTATGTGCTCGCTTGTTTGTTTGTCAGTTTTTTATATACCTTGGGCACATTCTAAGTTTCAAAACCGACAAGCATTCACATAAGAATCACATATATAATAAGTAAGCCTGGATTGACAAAACAATTTTGTTAATTTTCTCCATAAAACAATCTAAGCAGCTGAACTTGAAATATTCTTTTCCTCTTTTACGATGATGGTTCATTTAACGCAACGTTCGCCAAATTACATATTATTAACATAAATTACATTTCAGGCGATAAATATGCGCCATTATGCTTGTGCCATTTCTCGTAAGGTAAAAATTATGCAGGCCCGACAACCTACGACCTACTATTAATGACGCGGATAAATGAATAAGTCGACAAGGACTTTTATGAATTCCTTACTGAACCTTTAGAAAATGAATGATTTTATTGTTCTATTAGTTTTCCTTTTCTCCAGATATGACTATTGTACTCATCGATATATCATAACAAGATACACAGTCCAGTTTTAAAGTTATACTAAAAACGTTCCCCAATCCACATGAGTAGTTATAGTTATAATATTAATATAAATTAGGACATATTGAACTTTTTACGTATCACTTGAAAGTTGTACTTGCAAAAAAGCGGGAGCCTGTAAATTTTTTAGTACCGTCTACTTTTGCTTCCCTTTTGGTGGTGCCATTTTTCGTGTGGATAGCGTGTATCTACTTATATTTGATCGCTGATTATACTCATATAATAAACAGGACTTAGAAGATTTATTCAGTACTCCAAACAAGAATTTTAAGCCTCCAAACTGGTCGATTAAACTTAGTCAGGCGGCAATAACCAGTCAGCGATCCAATGTTGCCTTCTCTTTAGCGCGGCGTTGTGCCTCTTTTCGTTCCTCTTCAGTTTTCTCCTCCTGTGCCTTCTTTATAGCCAGCTCAGCCAACGTCTTCTGCTCCATCTTAAAGAAGTCAATCGGCTCATTGATATACCTCACATCTGTATTCTTTATATTTTCTACAAACTTCAGATAATTGAATGTTCATCTTCGATGTTATAAGTCTTATCTTTAGTAGCCAGTCTAATCCAATCTATAAATTCTATATCTTGCAAAGGTTCACCCCAATTAAATACTTCTTCTCTGAGGAGTTCTAATCGTACGATACGTTTACATTCACCCTTATCTTCGTGACCCAAAGCCGCCATTGCTCTTGTTACAGCACATTCAAAATCGTCTCCCCAACGCATTTTTGCTTCGATCATGAAGTACCTTTCGTGCAACTCGACAGTATCCACCATGTAATCTTCGAGAAACATTTTAGAGAGCTGATTAACTTCAGCAGTTGTTGGATTAAATCCAAGTTTCTCAGCATCAGTGGAATAGCATGTAAGGGTTTCTGCATAAATCAAATACATAAAACTAGGTAATAAAATCACTAGAAATATATCTCACACATTCAAAGTTCTCGTGACTGCAAGACTATCAAAAAACTCATCAAAATCTCGAAATGAATTGATATCGATATTTAATTAATCTAATAAGTCCATGATTAAATGCAGAACATTTATTACCTTATCAATATTTTCCTCGTCATGTGCCTTGAACATCTCTTTAAATCTCATGATATCTTCGAGGGTAAAGCGCAATGGTGGTGGAGGGATCTTTTTAGGCTTCGGAAGAGAACCCGTTAGCTTCACGGTTCACTTCACTTCTTCCCTTTATATTTGCCTTTTTTTGGAGACATGAGGTTTACAGTTACCACTTGGCCATAATTTTGATTATCTATACATATAATAATATATTATTGGTAAGATTTTATTATATGTATAGATATCTTAACATAGTTTTGATCATGCGCATGAACTATAATATCTTACGAGAAAACTAACACACACACACACACAAACACACACTAACACTGATATACAATGCGAAAGTGAAAGGATGTAGGTACCGTGGATGACCTAGACTATCTTACCGTGACCAAATAGACCGGGTTTTATCTGAAGGACGAGCCCGGAGTCTCCGTAACCGGCGAACATGTATGAGACGAACTATGAGAGTGGAGGAAGCCAGAGAGGTATGTAAGGAAAGAACCCGATGAAAATCTGTACTCTCTGCCTATTCCGTAAGGGATCTGGCGTGATGATATAGATAGATAGAAAAACTAACACAAAATGTACCGACACACTTTGCTTCATGCTTAGCTTGCAATGTACTTTTTAGATCTTATTACGCTAGATTACAATCTTTGGCAGGATAGGTAGGGAAGGCTTTAATCAGAAATATTTTACAAATTATTATGTAATAAATAGATAAATAAACTGAGAATGATTCTTAAAAAAAAAGGAAACATATTGAACGTGATTTTTTTTATAAGACGGCGTTTGTCTTGTGTGTTGAATAAGATCGGGCTATAGTTTAGTGGCTTTATCGGGCTAAGTGGGGCTAAAACTAAACACGGTGATAGAGATGATTGATATAGAAGTAAGTCTGGCGAAAATTGCGAAAACTATATTCACTACACGTTTCATCCGGGATAGCTGTCATTTCTACATACTGAAATGGCAGCATGGATCTTACTAACACTTTAAGGTGTTTTAGGTCTCGAGACGTTCGAGAGAGTGTTCGAGATACTTTTTATCTTGAAAAAAATCACGGCTATTGCGACACAGCTGGTATCTATTCATATTAAAATAGCTAAACTAATTTAATTGAACGTTATATAAAGGTGTCTTACATCGTAAAATAAAACAAAACACTTTTTAATTCGTAAAATACCACGTCTTCTGCGGAATATCGATTATTTTTCATACTAAAACGGCTGAACGGATTATAAAGAATTTTAATATGAAAGAAACCACACAGATATACAATGCGAAAGTGGAAGGACGTAGATATCGGGAAAGACCTGGACAATCTTAACATGACCAAATAGACCGTATATTATCAGAATGGCAAGTCAAGAGCCTCCGTAACCGGCGAGCGTGTATAAAACGAACTATGAGAGTGGAGAAAGCCAGTAAGTTCTGTAAGAAAAGAACCTGTTGAAAATCTGTACTCTCTGCCTACCCTGCAAGGGATCAGACGGGATGATATAGATTGATAGATAGTATTAAAGTATTTTATGTCGTGAAATAATAGTATGAACTTTGTTTACGCACTAGATCATGCCGATATTATCCGTATAAAAAATCACACCAATATGCGTTTAGTGGGGTTTTCGGCCTGCGTGAAGGCACAACGATATTAATCATACTTTGGCTAAAGAAAAGCCTGGCAATCCTTTGATTTCTTTTTTCTTCTTTACAGGTGACTGGAAGCCTGTAGACCTGTTGAAATTGTTCTACAACGAAAATTTACTCATATTTAAGTCAACTCAAATATGAGTAAATTTTCACCTTATTAATATTTTGCAAAACAAAGACAACTTGGTTTAAGCGATAAAACGTAGAATGTTTATCGTCAAATAGTCACAGGTACGATCCCCGCACAGCGCACGGGAATATTGGGGGATTTGGGATTTTAGATTTTGCAATAAAGGAAATATTTTTAAGCGCATACAGGTACAATAGAAGAATTTATGTTTATTCGTTTTTATATTCAGAACAGCGAAACGGATTCCAAATAAACTATCCCTGGAAAATGGAGTATTTTTCAGACATTGTTTAAGGCTACTTTTTAGCTCGGGAAATGCAAGATTCCTGGGTATAGTTAACTTTATTTCTCCATATTAATACGGCTGAAAGGATTTAGAAGAAACTTAATTTAGAGATGTCTCTTAAATCTTGAAATAATGCAAACTTACAAAATCCTACCTACCCAAATAAAATTACAAAATTAACACGGGGGAAGCCGCATGTAACTGCTAGTTATTCAGTTCCGTTTCGAAATAATTTGAAAAAAAAAATTCATTTGTATTTTTAGGTTATGTATTGTTTATTTTACTAATTAATCTGTCAATGTTTTCAAGCAGGTAAAATAAAAATACACTATGTGATTGCGAAGTTTTACGTTGTAAATTGAGGTTTTTCTTTTAGTATAAAGTTAAATGTATTACCTACCCTTAACCGAATAAACCGTTAAACTATAAATCACATCTGGCGTCTGTAGACATTTTGAGCCCGCTGACTAGGGTCTCGAAATACAATCTTAATCAATCTAAATCCAGCAAAACCGCATGAATAACAAAATACATTTTCAGAAAGCGGATTCTAAATTTGGGACATCGAGCTAAATAGCTAATTTAGGTCTCGATGCCACAGCTAACATCGGATTACGAAGCTGCAATCAAAATGTCGACATGGACGAAGTTAGTGGTCCAGAACATGCGGACAGGGTTGGAGAAAACTGATACGATAGATCGGATAAATTTAGTGGAAGGAATGCTTATGATGGAGTTAATAAAATTGTAACGAGTGTGTCCTGTGCGATGAGCGCACACATTTTAAGTTTAGAGAGACTTTCGAATCTTGATTAACTGAAGTCCAGTACTTACATACTGGACATATATTTATATTATTAGAACTTACGTAATCAAGAAGGTTCAAGGCCAAAAGGCAAAAGACAGAAGTTTTATATGAGTTTATGCGACATGGAACCCTGTTGCTATCAGAAGATTTTTCTTTTAAAGAAAACTAGGCGATTTTGTGATAAATCAGGAAGAGCAAGCGATATGGTGCCTATAGCATTGGCAGTGATGAGTGCTTAGTACAATGTAGAGTAAAAAGTGTAAATGTAGTGCCCAGTATAATGATTACGTGTCATGTGGGAGTTATATTTATGTAGGTTTATTGTTATAATATGCGCTTAGAATCATATTTTAGGCATTTTAAGCGCTCTTGTATTTAAGCGGAATATATTCTTTACCTATGTATGTCATAAATGTTTTATAATATTAATTGACTTTGCCGTGACTTATAAGTGTGTCTTGAATTTTGTGTATGATATTTGAAGAATATGGAGTTCCAACGAAATTAAAAAAAAATATTGCTTATGTTGTATTACATTTAGAAATTTTCCTATCGCCGGAGTGTAATTATAAAAAAAAAGATACTTCATGCTTCCCGTTTTGAGGAGATAAGAAAGCAGTTGGCCTTTGTAAACAGAAAATGAATGACTTAATGAGAAAAGATAATTACATATTTTTCATTTGGATTACTCACAGAAAGTCCAAGATTTAGATGGTCTTTTATTTTGTATTATTTTATTTACAACTAAAAATCCTCCATTTCAAATCCCAAATCAATATTCCCGTGGGCTGTGCGGGGATCATCCCTACGATTACTTGACGATAAGCATTCTACGTTTATCGCTTAAACCAAGGTGTCTTTGTTTTGTAAAAGTATTTATAGGGTCTAAATTTACTCATATTAAAGTTGACTTAAATATGAGTAAATTTTCGTTGTAGAACAATTTCAACAGGTCTTCAGGTTTCCAGTCACCTATGAAGAGGAAAAAAGAAATCAAAGGATTGCCAGGCTTTTCTTTAGCCAAAGTATGATTAATATCTTTGGGCCTTCATGCGGGCCGAAAAACCAACCAACTGCATATTGGTGTGATTTTTCACTTAGACAGATAATATCGGCATGATCTAGTGTGTAAACAAAGTTACTTAATTCATAATATTATTTCACGACTTAAGATACTGTAATACTATCTATCAATCTATAGAGAGTACAGAGTTCCAACAGGTTCTTTCCTTAGATACCTTTTTGGCTTCCTCCACTCTCATAATTCGTCTTATACACGCTCGCCGGTTACTGAGACTCTTGACTTGCCCTTCGGATAAGACACGGTCTATTTGGTCATGGTAAGATTGTCTAGGTCTTCCCCGATATCTACGTCCTTCCACTTTCGCATTGTATATCTGTGTAGTTTCTTTCATATTAAGTTTCTTTATAATCCGTTCAGCCGTTTTAGTATGAAAAACTAATCGATATTCCGCAGCAGACGTGCTATTTTTCGACATAAAAAGGGTTCTGTTTTATTTAGCGATGTAAGACGCTTTTAAATAACGTTCAATTAAATTAGTTAAGCTATTTTAATATGAATAGATACCAGCTGTGCTGCAATAGCCGTGATTTTTTTTCGGGATAAAAAGTATCTCAAACATCATTTCGAGACCTAAAACACCTTATAAATGTTAGTAAGATCCATTCTGCTATTTCAGTATGTAGAAATGACAGCTATCTCGGAAGAAAAGTGTAGTGAATCTAATTTTCGCAATTTCCCTGCCAAAGACTGTAATCTAGCGTAACAAGATCTGAAAAGGTACATTGCCAGCTAAGTATGTAGCAAAGTTTGTCGGTACATTTTATGTAAGTCTTCTCGTAATATATTATAGTTCATGCTTATGATCAGTGAATGATTTTATCAAAATCGACTTTTTCTTTCTTTCCTCAGATACCGTTAGATTTTAGGAAATATAAGTGTCATATCGTTAGAATGATAATCCCTGAGTCGTAATTTCCGAAAAATATTCCATGTGCAGACACTACTTCTTTACAGTTTTATTATATGTAGTATATATATATCTATCTATCTATATCATCACGCCAGCTCCCTCGCTATATATATATATATATATATATATATATATATATGCTTTACTTTTCCCTACAAACCGTTTGATTCCCTGTTAAGTTTTATTAACATCTGAAGAGTAGTTTTGGAAAAATAATTATTTATCAAAATCGACTTTTTTCTTATTTCAGAAACTTTTTGACTTTTAACGGCTAAAATATATGTATAAAGACTTGGGATCTTTAGTACAGTCTACAATTACACAAAATTTCATTGAAATTTATCAAACAGGTTTGGAGTAAAGTGTGTTTTCTGAAATTCAATGTTTTGCTTATTTTCGTCTTATCTGGAAAAACCTTTTGATTTTCCGGAATAAATAATATACAATACGTTAGCCAATATTTTAAGGCTTGGTAGTTTTTGCGTGATGATGGTTCATACCCTCCGACAGCAGACAAACAGATACGAAAGCCAAAAATTATAGAATTGGCTTCTACATCAATAGTATGATACCCCGCTGGGTTCTTATTTCGTAAAAATATTCCATGTGCAGACAAAACTTGCTTACAGTTTTATTAGTGTGTAGAAGATTTGAAAATTTGTTCTTTAGTATATTTGTTACTCAATCATACCAACTCTATAGTTGGATGAATTTTGGCACGCAGGTAGTTTATTACCTAGAATAACACAGACTACTTGTTATCCTGGAAAATCGTACGGTTCTTGTCTAACATCGACGCGGACGAAATCGCGGGTAGAAACTAGTGAGTCATAATTTTACACCCAAATCAAGTCCTTACGATCCGCCCGTCAGGGTAAACGCCCATTACCGCTCCTAACAACATTACACTCAAAGTAATAAACGACGAAATGATATTTCTCAAAGAAAACTGTCCAGAGTCTGAGATATCTGTAAGCCCTCGGCGAAATGAGATTTGTTGGGCATCTGTTACGTCGCCATTAAACTAATTTGTGTAACATTGATGGAAAACGACCGTCACATATTTTATTTCATCTGCATGTGGCATAAAATAATTTCTGCCCGCGTCTTAGTCCGCGTTGACTTTAGACAGGAACCCTACATTTTTCTGGGTGTATATAGATGAAAACTATTCTATGTGTTCATCCAGGTAATAAAGTACCTATGTGCCAAATTATCCAAATCTATTCAGCTGTTTTTGCGTGATAGAGTGACAAACATTCAAACTTTCACATGTAAAATATTGAGTAGGATCTATTTATTGTATTAGTATGTCCGTCGTATTCTTAACAATTACAAAGGTTAAACAGCGTTCGGTGTAGTCGGTCTGAGATGGGTGACTGTTTGTCAACTCTAAGCCGTCGTACCCGGTTACCATTTAATGTGGTAGTTGTTAAACTAAGTCGGATACCTCATAAGCGGCTTTAAGTTCCAACTGTAGGTGGCCGCGAATCAGAGATAGAAAAATTGTAATCAGATTAATTATAACAATTGGATTTTGTAATATCCAATCATGATTCAAGATTAAAAGTGTAATCGTAATCGTTGAAGATTACAATATGTAATTGTAATCCTTAATCATTAATACACCGTCATGCCTATATTTCCCAAGCGGGGGTGGTTCATCATTAATCTGATTACATTTTGCCCTTCTCTGCCACAAACTTGCCTTCATCAATCCACACTGGGCCCGCATAGTGCAGTATGAGCTAATCTCTCTTACCATGATTTGTGAAGAGAGCCTCAGCCCAGCAGTGGCACAATAAAGGGTTATTATTGTATGTGTATAGGCTGCGTTTGTATCTGTCTCGTTGGTCTAGTAAGTTCTTCGTTCGAATCACAACCTGGAAAAAGCGTGGGGTTTCTATCAAAATATTCACAGTAGCCCTGAGTCAGAAATTGTGCATGTAATGATGACAGCGTCAGCAACGTGTGAGTCTACAATGTGATGTACATTGATTTTGTCAAGCTCCACGGAATAAAATAATACTTCTTTAATACTAGAAGAGTATTAGTGGAAGGGATTTTGGGACTGACAAGGAATTTCGTATAATTCAGAACTTTATTTAAGGTAACTTCAATCTTATAATTATACACATTCCATGTTCGAGGCGGGTTGACAAGTTCTGTGTGAAGCCCCTCTCCCCAAAGTAAATGGGTGTAACGGATTCTTATGTAGGTATAACACACTTTTTTATGACGCATTTTGAGAAAAAAAATATTGGAAAATATTTGTCAAAATGACTGCCTCGTTGTTCAAGTGACAAACAATACGCGTAGCGGTTACGAGGTCCTGGATTCTAATCATGTCGCACAATTTTTCTATCGTTATTTTGCCATCGAAAAAACCTAGTGTCAGTCTGGAATCTTGAATTGTATTTGGTAAAATGACAATAGGTTCCTTCCCTATAACATGGAACAGTAGGTACACAGTACATCTGCCTCCCCTGCTCGGGGAGTATACCCGTGACAGTGTTTATTTTTTTATCCAAAATACAAACAATACAATACAATAAATCAAAGCAGCTTATATTAAGCCTGGTAATTTAAAGGATTAAGCTGACTCGCGTAGTCAATTACCAGTTTTGAAAAGAAGGCATGTATGTACAGTACACAACTGAACTTCAGCGTCGGGTGTATTCAATTCAGCAACATTGTTCGAAACTGGACCGATATACGCTATGACCAAACGCGGCGCGTTCCGACAACATTATGAAAGTATCGTGTAATGGTGAGAGTCGAAGTCAAATATTATTTTAGGCCAGTAAAAAGCATACAAACATCACAATTATTACATTTTTTACATCTATCACAGGATCGGAAAGCGGCATCGACTGAGAACATCCGGTGACAAACTGGGGAAGGTAGTCTTTTAACTTATTTTGTTTTATCGGACTGGCCTTTCTGTTCATCATTTTCTTTAATATTTTTCTGTATGCCACTCAAGTAACATCAAACGAACTTTTCACTAAGTTATCGTAACGTACCGCGATACGTCTTTAAAAGCTCATAAATGCACTGGCGTGAACTCGCCGCTAACAAATTATTATTGGGCTAAAGTGGTCCGCTGGTACATTGTTTCAAGCACAATGACGTTACAGGCATCCCAGTTACGCGGTAACCCTTCACTAATGTCAGAAAAGCCTTTTAATAGGTTCTGTGAGGGTTTTGTACTTATTTTTGTAGATAATTTCTTCGAAGCCCATTATTTTCAGCTATTAATACCAATAATGTTAATGTTAAAAAATCGTCAAATAGAAGTCAAATAGCGCGAATAAATTGTCATTTTCATCAGTTAGTCAGAAAGTTTACAAGTCAAAAGAATAATTACTCATTTAAAACTGTAATTTAAAACTACTAGTATTAAGAATGATTTCACTGGTTCTCCCTTTCTACAAGCTTTTTTTAACTTGCAATGTTCGTATGTCTGACTGCCTGTCTTTCCAGCTTTAAATCTTGTGATCCATTTTCAAGCACTTTTGGGTCAAAGTCAAAGTCAAAGTCATAAATCATTTATTTGTATAGGCCAATACATAAGCACTTACACACGTCGAAATTATTACATTTTTTACATCTACCACCGGATCGGAACGCGGCCTCCACTGAGAAGATCCGGCGAAAAACTCAGCGGGCTAGTCTTAATTGTTTGGCCTTTACGATAACCATTTTTTTGTTTTTTAAAAATTGTGTTATACAACATTTATAAATTTTGCTGATTGAGGAGCTGTTCAAGCCCAATCTGTTTTATCGTCAAGATAATCCAAAATTCTATAATACCCTTTCTTACAGAGTCTAGTATTAATTGCTTTTTAAACTTATTGATAGGCATGTTTCGGATATCTATGGGTAATTTGTTGTAGAAGCGTATACAGTGCCCCATGAAAGAATTACTAATTCTGTGGAGACGAGTGAAATGTACAATAAGATCATCTTTGTTCCGTGTATTTACATGATGAATGTCAAAAGTTATTTGGATCCGATGTACTACCCGTTTTAAACAAAGGAATCACTCTTCTAAGTTTCATCTATCTATCTATCTATCTATAACCTCACGCCAGATCCCTTGCGGGGTAGGCAGAGAGTACAGAGTTCCAACAGGTTCTTTCCTTACATACCTCTCTGGCTTCCTCGACTCTCATAGTTCGTCTCATACACGTTCTAAGTTTCATAAGATCAGGAAATATACCACTAGCAACACAACCGTTAAACACAGATGCCAAGTGGGGGGCAATAATATGGATTACAGAACGGTCTTTACAGAAAGCCCCCATACATCCGCCGTGTTTTTAATATTAAGATTATTGAAAGTATTTATTATATCTTTCCCACTGACAACCGAAAATTTAAAAGATTTGCTGATTCTGATACACTTTGTTTAAGAAGCGACTCAGCCGAAGAACAAGACGACGTCAGAGTTTAGTAGTTAACAAAGGAATATTAGTAAAAAAAAAGTCTCAAACTCCGGCGCTACTTCCTGATCCGCTCTCACATTTTTATCACCAAATTTCAAATTAAAGTCTCTATTCCGCACTTTTGTCCTACCGGTTTCACTATTAATAACGTTCCAAGTCATTTCAATGACATTACCGGATTGTTTAATTTTATTTCTTAAGTAGAGAGACTTAGGACAGGAACATGCTCTTTTAAAAATTTTAGAATAATTCTTAACATATTCAATCAATTCTGGTTTATGGTTATAAGATTTTTTATCATAAAGTTCATATAACCTTAAAAATACCACAGTTTGCCCATTCACTAAAACCGGCACGATCACCAACTATGACATTTTTGGGCTTAAAAATATTATTAAATTCATCACTGATAAGGTGGAACAATGAGTTATATAAATCGTTTGAGTCATCCCGAAAGGGCATCTTAGATACTTTCTCAATTAAATTGCATTTAAAACGCTCTAAGCGGCCTACATTCATTGGTACAAAGCTAACCTTTTTCTTTTGAACCTTACTAGTCCTAGGAAACACAACTAACTGACCGCTATGATCGGATTCTAGTTTGTTTATTACAAAATAATATCTAGGTCTAACATTAGTAAAAATATTATCAATACATGCTGCACTAGTAGCAGTTATTCTAGTAGGTTCCAAGAAAACATTGTACATATTATATGATTTCATAAGAGTTATAAACTTCCTAGTAAGAATATCGTTTTCTAATAAATTGATATTGAAGTCTCCACAGATAGCAACTGTTTTATTTGAAGTGGAGGTTTTAAATAAAATGTCCTCCACTAACCGCTCGAAATCATCATAAGGTGAAGATGGAGGTCTGTATACACACACAACAATAAACTGCTCAGACTCAATACATGCAACTTCTATAACTCTTTCAACAGATAGGCTTACAATATCCTTACGTTCTTTAAATTTAATATTTTTATTTAAGATTATTAGACAGCCACCATGTATCATGTTAACTCTGCTGAAAGAGCTAGCAACCTGGTGATTTGAGAAATTGAACGTGATCTGGTTACTTTTCAGCCAATGTTCAGTAAGACAGAGAATATCTATCTTGCAACCATTCATAAATAAATCAATTTCCAAATCTTCCTGTTATACATTGAATATTTTGATGCACCACGTTAATTAAATTTGTTTTGTTGTTAAATATTTTATTTAAATTAGAGCAAGAGGATGCCTCTATTGTCATTGCGTGTAATTTAAATTATTTGAAATGTCAAAAGTTTTAATATTAAAAATGTCTGAATTTAAATTACAAATGTCAATATCACATTGGTATCTGATTGAGCTGAAATTGGGCTTACGTATACGTCCAATGACAATGCATTAATATAGTAACATGGAGCTGGTCTGATACTGAAGTCTGAAGGTGGCCATAAGAACATGTGAACTATACAACGTAACCCCCTCGTGTTTAGGCTCGTTAGATTGGTATTGAGAAGTACTATACAGCCAGATAGTGTTCAGGGTCTGATGATGAAGCTGAAAGGTAGTCAATGGAACTACACATGTACTTAATATAACCCCGCCGTGTTTGGGCTCATTGGATTTGTCTTGACGAGTAATTTACACCTGGATGGTGTCCAAGATCTCATAATAGAGCCAGAGGGTGACCAACGGAACAACCCAACTACTCAATATAATCCCGAGGTGTTGAGGCTCGTTACATTTGCCTCGACAAATACCATAATACTTATCGTTCTCTGTTGTGTTTTTGCTACAAAAGTTTGTATGTAAAAAATATTCTATCTATATTATCACGCCAGCTCCCTCGCGGGGTAGGCAGAGAGTACAGAGTTCCAACAGGTTCTTTCCTTACATACCTCTCTGGCTTCCTCCACTCTCATAGTTCGTCTCATACATGTTCGCCGGTTACGGAGACTCCGGGCTCGTCCTTCAGATAAAACCCGGTCTATTTGGTCACGGTAAGATAGTCTAGGTCATCCACGGTACCTACATCCTTTCACTTACGCATTGTATATCAGTGTTAGTGTGTGTTTGTGTGTGTGTGTGTGTGTTAGTTTTCTCGTAAGATATTATAGTTCATGCGCATGATCAAAACTATGTTAAGATATCTATACATATAATAAAATCTCATACACACTCGCCGGTTACGGAGACTCTTGACTTGCCCTTCAGCTAAGACACGGTCTATTTGGTCATGGTAAGATAGTCTAGGTCTTCCCCGGCACCTACATCCTTCCACTTTCGCATTGTATATCTGTTTTGTCATTCTTTCTTCTGGCATTCTTTCTATATGCCCGAACCAACGGAGCATACCCTTTCTTATCTTTACACCGATACTATCTTTCATACCTACTCGCTTTCTTACTACGCTGTTGCGAATACGGTCGGTCAGCGTGACTCCGCACATCTTCCGCAGAGATCGCATTTCGACCGCATTTATCCTGCTTTCGTTCTCCTTCTTACATACCCAACTCTCACTGCCATATAACAGCGTTGGGACAAGCACTCCGTTATGCATGGCCAGCTGCGCCTTTTGGCTTAAGTGCCGGCTCCCAAGCAGCCTTCCCATCGCACCATTCACTCTATTACCTGCATTCACTCTTCTCTCTATATCAGCGGTGTATTTCCCATCCTTAAAAATATTTTTAAATTAAATTATTTAGTTTAGCACTTTGCTTTCTCTGCCTATCCCGCAAAGCATCTGGCGTCATGATTTCGATAGATAGGAAGAATTAAACAGCAGCTAGATTTAAAAAACCATAACATACGTTATTTTTACCCCTCTGAAGCCTGAACCTGAATAAATAATTCAAAATCGAACAACAACAAAAAACGTTTCAAAATAGAACAACAAAGCTGCCATATCAGTTTTCCAACAAGCATGCGCCGTGTCCTCGCTGTGAATCCCATTACGTCACGTCGCATCCGCCACGAAACAACACGTAATCTATAGGGATGGAATATTTCATAGTTGTCATGCGAAAAATCATATGAAATATGTTTGAAGTGGCGCGTATCGCAGTACAACCCCGGTGTTTTTAGCTATCATTAAGCGAAAGCAGCGTTCGGCATGGTCTATCTGGTACGTTTCCGTGATTTGGAAGGTACGTTTGGTCTTGGTGCCGCTATCACTTCATGTGATAGTCTTCAAGCCACGTTGTAAGCCTTATAGGCGGCTGGACAAGTTCAGGACAGCAGGTGACCACAAACCCGACCGAACCATGACCTAATCTAACTCACCTTGAATTATGAGAGAAGGCCTTCCACAATAAGATTGCAAGTAAGTATATGTCTAAATGAATTTCACCATCATTGTAACGGTTAATTAGCTAGTAATAAGCTAGCATTTTACTCGAGAGTGGTTAAAGAAGACCTTACATATAATAAAAACATATTTGCTATTTTTCTTCATAATGGCTTGGTAGCATTCAGTTTTGGTATGAAATCGCACGTTGTTCGAATTTCAAATCGTCACTTACGACACTACTTATACTAGCTATTAGCAAATTAAAAATCATTACCTGTGAAATGACAGTGAATTCAAATGGTTATTTCATGAAATGAAAATTAGCAATAATTTCCATGTACGCATTCCATCTAGTTTCCGAACGAACAACGCTGTATGCACAGGCATCGACAGTGGACTCACTGACAATTTATGCAATACGATATATTGATTTATAGCATTTTTTTCATCCCTAGATCCACAACGACAAATAGAATACCTAACCGAATTTGAAAATGTTGATATGGTTCGGACATGGTGAACTGGATCAGACAAACTTTCTACTTTTATATTTTTTTTTCAGAGGGTTAAGCATTAATTTACAAAAGATTTCAAGCTTTAGTTATGTTTAGTAACATATCACAGCTAACCAATAAGGTCAATAATTGTCTATTCTCACATTACAAAATAACCCAAAAAAATACAATCGGGCATCCATATACCGACGCCTAACTTTGGACAACTCAACAAGGAATAATCTGGAATGGCGCCACACTGCTCATTTTATAAATTATATGACTGTACTCAATTGATCTACAGTCAAAGACACAAATCAGTGGCGCCATTTTAGCACACGACATTAAGTAAACTATGTTATCGAATAATTGTCATCATCATCATCATCTCAGCCCATACTTGTCCACTGTTGAACATAGGCCTCCCCAATCGCTTTCCAGCGTAACCGGTCCGATGCCACCTGCATCCAACGACTTCCTGCGATTTTCACAAGATCGTCGGTCCATCTGGCAGGCGGTCGTCCCACGCTGCGCTTGCCAATACGTGGTCGCCACTCTAGAATCTTTCTGCCCCAACACCCGTCCGATCTACGCGCTATGTGGCCCGCCCATTGCCACTTCAGCTTGCTAATCTTAAGGGCTATGTCGGTAACCTTGGTTCTTCTACGAATCTCCTCATTCCTGATTCGATCGCGTAGAGAAACGCCGAGCATAGCTCTCTCCATAGCTCGCTGAGCAACTCTGAGCTTTTTTATGAGACCTATTGTAAGAGACCACGTCTCTGATCCATATATCATCACTGGTAACACACATTGACTGAAAACTTTAGTCTTAAGGCACTGAGGTATTTTGGATGAGAAGATATTGCGCAGTTTCCCGAACGCTGCCCAGCCGAGTTGGATTCGTCGATTGACCTCTCTCTCAAAGTTGGACCTACCTAACCGGACTACCTGTCCCAGGTAAATGTATTCGTCGACAACTTCAAGAGTAGAGTTCGGTGAGTGCGGTGGGTACGACATGGACGTTAGACATTATTTTGGTTTTGTCCATATTCATTTTAAGACCCACTTGTTGAGATACTCTGTTGAGGTCACCGAGCATTCGTCCTAGATCTTCCAGCGACTCCGCCACGACCACAATGTCGTCGGCAAATCGAAGGTGAGTGATGTATTCGCCATTGATGTTGATGCCAAGTCCTTGCCATTCCAAGAGCTTGAAGGCGGCCTCTAAGGTGGCCGTAAACAGTTTCGGAGAAATGACGTCTCCCTGTCTTACTCCTCTTTTTATGGGGATTGCCTTCGTGCACTGCCCCTGTACTCGGACTGACATGGTGGCGTTATTATACAAGCACTTCAACACTTCGATGTACCGATAGTCAATGCGGCATCGCTGGAGAGATCTAAGAACCGCCCAAGTCTCGATCGAATCGAAGGCTTTCTCATAGTCCACCAACGCCAAGCATAGTGGCCGATTATACTCCTCGGTCTTCTGTATAATCTGCCGCAGCGTATGTATGTGGTCTATGGTACTAAAGCCTTTCCGGAAACCGGCTTGTTCGGGAGGCTGGAAGTCATCAAGCCTGCGTTCGAGACGATTCGTAATGACTCTCGAAAACAACTTATAAACATGGCTCAGCAGTGTGATGGGCCTATAATTCTTCAGTAAAGTGTTATCACCTTTCTTGAAAAACAGTACCACCACACCCCTGTTCCATGCTTCCGGCGTTTTCTCTTCGAGCAAGACGGAATTAAACAGCCTCTGAAGGACTTTAAGTACTGGCGTTCCGCCCGCTTTCAGAAGCTCTACGGTAATTCCGTCTTCGCCCGGCGCTTTGTTATTTTTGAGTTGTTTGAGAGCCATCCTAATCTCGTACAGGCTGATGTCCGGGATATCTTCAGTGTAGTGTCGGGTTAGCTTGGCTCTTGGGTCTTTTACCAAGTCAACAACAGGTTCAGCTACTGAGGTATACAACTGCCCATAGAACCTCTCTATCTCCCTGAGCACCTCCGACCTATTCGACGTTACGTTTCCGTCCTCCATCTTCAGCTTCGTCAACTGGCTTTAATAATTGTACTAAATAATTAACCTAAGCTGACACGAGCAAAGAGCACCTTAAAGTATTGCATGTGTTTTTTCTTTTGATGCAATGTGAACGAACTTTTAGGTAAAGATTTTTGATTTTGTCTATCTATCTATCTATACTATCACGCCAGATCCTTAATTTTGTCCATTCTTTGTAAGACTGAACTTAATAGTCCTCATCACACAGTTTTATTTAGACACACTGTTGGAAATAGTAACAATATAGTGCAAGGACCGACGACTTTTAAGTTAAAAGTTTGTCTGTAAAATACGAGTGTAACCAGCCAATGGGAAAGTTTGAAACTGGCAGCTATTTTGCACAGTTTCAAATGTCGCGCTTGATCGAAAAACTTTGTTTGTTTTCAGTGACTATTCGAAAAAATAATCTTTAAAATACGTTCTTTAATCAGATTGGAAGTATAAGTTAAACAGCTTTCAACTTATGTTATCCTTACACAAAAAATAGACGCACGATACGTACGTATTTCAACACAGTTTTAAACGACTTTTCGATAGGTAGTTAGTTGTCAACAAATTAGGTCCGTTAGCCTACGTTCGCACGAGCGCTTTTTCGAAGCATAGCGCCGAACCGCTTTCCAAAAAAATGTACTGTTAGATGGTTGTTTGTTTCCACCGCTTTACTAATATGCTTTGAAAAATCGACCGCGCAAACAATGGGCAAACCCTTCGTTCGCACGGGAGTCTAAACGCTAAAGAGAAGTCACATGGGAAACGTACTTAATCATACATCTTTCTATTTTAGTTTAAAACACCGTCATGCAATGACGCATATTTCCCAAGCGGGGATGGCAGAGGTGACTGAGTACATCCACTTTTCGCACACACACAAATTTTTCGTTAGAAAAACTACATTTATCCGATTTGAACCTAGGATTTCGTGATCGCAAAGCGATGCGCTTTGCCACTAGAGCTAAAGAGGCAGTCACGAAACTCTGTTTTAGATTAAGCTAAGATTAGTCTTATAGCAGTCTAGCTAATGGTATTCCGCAAAAGTGTTAAATTTTCGTTATCTTTGTATAATACTTTGAAAGTGCAACGTTGTTTACATTGTCGCGTTGCCCAGTTTCAAATCCGCCCTACTCATTGCCTACCGCCCACACCGGGCGGGCTAAGTGCTTGTACCTGAGTGTTTTAAACCTATTTGTTTTTCCTTTTTATTGGCTTCGTGCACTCACGTCACATAGCATACCGCTAAAAATCATCACTGTACTGGGTTTGTGTAGTTAGAAATAGTGTTATATGATAATGCTAAAAGATGTAAATTCCACTTTTTTTTATAGTAATCACATTAATTCTAATTAAGTACTTGGTTATCAGTCTTATCCGTAGGATAATTATTTTATTTGACATTTTTCTAGACGCTATTTAATTTGAGTGCGGTGGAAAGCAAATAGATCTTGCAAATAAATTTTCTCTGATTAATAAAAAACAGGGTTTGAAGCTTATGGGCCGCACAAAGGGCTAAGAAAGAGGCTAGCTTTTTCGTGATTTTTCTATTGAGAAATCTCGATTTGGGAACCATTCGGACACAACGTTAAGTACAGTTTGTGGGTCCCATGAACTAGTATATTTGTGTAGACTAGGACGTAACTTGTAAGCTTTTTAGTATCATATAAAATGATGGTCCTTACAGACCTCTCTGGCTTCCTCCACTCTCATAGTTCGTCTCATACACGCTCGCCGGTTACAGAGACTCTTCACTTGCCCTTCAGATAAAACACGGTCAGTTATGGATTTCATAGAAATACTTAATTTTAAAAATAAGTTTGATTTCATTCGTACCCAGAATATGGGTGGAAAAATATAAATCGTATACTCAGTTCAAGCTGAAAGCTGTTACATTACATGACTGTCACCAGTAGACTAAAAGTTCATAATACCTACCGGAACACGAGGTGACGTCTGTGCGATGAATAATGTAACGACTCGGAAGGCCGTTCTATTATTATAATTCAGTACTTAAATATCTTCTAAATTCCGAGACTGTGTGCATAATTTTATTTGTTCTTAAAAAATGAATAAAGCGTCTGTCGTTTGAGTTTTTCGCTTAAAACGGAGAGATTAAAACGACCTTGACTAATTGATTTGTTTTTGTGCTCACCGAATGAATTTACAAAAGCCACATACTATATTGTATTATGTTAGAAAGAAGTATTAGCACCTAATTAAATATATAAATTCTTATAAACAGGAACAACCTTCACATTATTGTGAATGTGACGTATATATATTTTTTTAGTGTGGTTGATATATTTTTATGGGGGTAATCCTTCATAGGATACCCGCCCGCCATTGGGGGAAGCGAGAAGTTATGCCGAGACTCCTACCGGCTAAAACCCCTACCGTGCTCCAATTCATCGCTGTGGCTGGGGCGGGTTACGAAAACGCATGGGCAACCATCCGCGACCTTCCACTTTTGTGGAATTCCACTCTTGGTGGAATTCCACAGATGACGGACGATTTAGCGCAGTGGTTAAGAGCTTAAGCCGCTCTGCCCACTGCGTCTAATGGTCGCGGGTTCGAGTCCCGCACGGGACAAATCTTTGTGTGATCCACAATTATTTGTTCCGGTCTGGGTATTTGTGTATGTGAATTTTCATGTTTGTAAACGCACCCACGACACAGGAATAAATCCTAGTGTGGGGCTACGTTTTTTAAAACAAAAAAAAAAAAAAAAATGCTTTTCGCACCTTCGCACCACTTCATTGAGGGGCGTTCCGGGAACACGTGGCACGCACTTCCCTCCCGAGGGCCAGTTATTGAACATCGTTGGTGAAAAGTACACCTCTGCCACCCCTGGTTGGCAAATATTGGCGTGCGGTGTTTATTTTTATTACAAAAAATTAAATTCCAATTATTATACATCCTTAGTAATAATATTACAGAGTTGTCTTTATTTCACACCGTCTAAGTATATTCGAATATACGATGACGCTCAGAGGATGTTTTTCCAGTTTTCTATAAAACCTTAAATTACCTAAAACTTAGTATCAATGCTAACAATGGGTATTGTGTAAGCAGTATTTTGTTGCTCTACAATCCCCTCCAGCATTTTGCCGTCTAATGTTTTTGAAAATGTATTATTTTTCTAATTCTAAGTCTGGGATTTTAACCTTTGTTATGTAAGAAAACTTCGCGGTTTTTAATCGTCATTTATTATAGCTACCAAAAGTAAGATATAACCAGAGAACAATGAATTTAAAGTAATTGCTTATTAGGTATTATTTTTTCTGATAACCGTTGTTTGATGTCTCAAAATATTAAAGAACTTTAAGTTGAAACCAAATTTAGAAGGGCAGAATTGCCTAACACAAGTTAAGTTTCCTTAAAGGAATATTCCTAATGTTTTTTGTAAACAAATTTAAAGTTATATCAATAACATTATTTATACCTACATAGCAGTGATAGCCTTGTGGTTAGACTGACCGACTGCAAAGGCAGAGGTCTCGGAGTCAAACCCAAGCACGCACCTCTGTCTTTTTTCATATTAAAAAAAAAAACATATAACTCTCACTTGTTTTGACCGTGAAAGAAAGGAAACTTACATGCCTAAGAGTTTCTCGAAGGTGTGTGAAAGTCGCCAACCCGGACTGGGTCAGCGCGGTGGACTATGGCCTAAACCCTCTTAGTTTCAGAGGAGGCCTGTGCCCAACAGTGAAACAGTTTCTTACCAGGGCTAATATTATATAATATACATATTTATTTATGTGCCTAATAAAATAAATATACATTTGGTACATATCATGGTATCGTAAATTTTCGCTTAATATCAAAATCTCAAACGACTTGTATACTCTTGCCTCCCTAATTTTAATATTCGTCTTCCACACACGTCTGCAGATATTAACATCGGATTTATATAACAAGTAATAACCGACATTAAATAAGTTTAATATGAGAAAAAAATAACTAAAATACAGGTAATAATCACTGTAGAAATATATTTAGGAAGATATACGTAGGTGCCTATCGAAAACACCATCAGCCGAAAAACGTCTATTGCAGGATAAAGGCCTCCCCACCACGACCTCCTTTGTTCTATATACATTCAGCATTTACCTGCTGCCTGCGGCCGCGTGGTTCCCGGCTTAGAATAGGACCAACCCATCTCATCCCATCGGGTGTCGAACAAGGCGACTAAGGGAAAACTAGGGAATGGGCAGCAGCGTTCCCTTAACACTTCGACGACAAATAACTGCGCTCGCCAACCCGCCTGCCAAGCGTGGCGAGTATGGCAAACACCCCCAATTATGGAAGAAAGTAAGAAAACCAGGCCCCTAGTCCCCGGCGGTCCTGTTCGTCCTGGCCACGGTAGCAGCCATGGTAACGACAGGACAAGGGGTGCTAAGAATCTCCGGCAGAGATTCGGCTACCACCAAAACCGAAAATTGCCCCTGGTGACATACAACGCACGCACATTGAGGACAGATGAGAAACTAGTTGAGCTGAAAGAAGAGTTAAACAAGTTGCGGTGGAGTATTGTTGGTTTATCGGAGGTCCGAAGAGAGGGCGAGGACACGATAACCTTAAAATCCGGCAACTTGTTTTACTACCGGGAGGGCGAACAGCAGTCCCCAGGTGGTGTCGGATTTATCGTCCACAAGTCACTCATAAACAACGTTGTGTCCATCACTAGTGTGTCGAGCAGGGTAGCGTACCTGATACTCAGAATATCCAAAAGATATTCGCTGAAATAAAACTTTTTTACGGATTTTAATTCGTAAAAAAGTTTTATATCATGTGTAATATTCGCGTAAATCTAAGAACTCAAGATATTCGCTGAAGGACATACAGGTCTACGCACCGACCTCGGCATACTCAGATGATGAGGTCGAAGTTATGTATGAGGACATTAGTATAGCAATACATACTTCCAAAGCACACTTTACAGTAGTTATGGGTGACTTCAATGCGCGACTGGGCAAACGGGGCGATGATGAGTTGAGAGTGGGGCAATTTGGATATGGGCAGCGCAACCCCAGGGGTCAGAGGCTGACCGAATTTCTGGAGGAGGAGGGACTCTTTATGATGAACTCTTTCTTCTAGAAGCCGTCTCATAGAAAATGGACCTGGATGAGCCCTGATGGTTTCACAAAAAATGAGATAGACTTCATTATGAGCACCAAGCGACAAATATTTAATGATGTCTCCGTGATTCACAGGGTAAAAACCGGCAGTGATCACCGAATGGTCAGAGGCACATTAAATATTAATGTCAAAATGGAAAGATGGCGTCTGATGAAGTCTACGCTCCGACCTTCTAATGCACATATCCAAAACCCCGAGAACTTTCAACTCGAATTGTCAAACCGCTTCGAATTGCTAGACAGCAGCGCATCAGTGGACGAAATCAACAATAGGTTGGTAGAGACTGTCCATTCGGTCGGGTCCAAGCATTTTAAGCCCCACAGTAAAAATAGGCCTCAAAAGCTATCTGACTACACCCGAAACCTTATGGCTGAGTGACGTACCATGACACTCCAAACCTCCGATGATGCTAAGTCCTATAGGCAGCTCAATGGATAGATATTGAAGTCCTTGCGACACGATTTACGGTCCTTCAATACAAGACGTATTGAGGAGACCATAGAGCAGAACAAGGGCTCCAAAGTGTTCGCAAGAGACGCGTCTATTGGGCAAAGCCAGTTGACGAAGCTGAAGACGGATTACGGAAACGTAACGTCGAATAGGTCAGAGGTGCTCAGGGAGATAGAGAGGTTCTATGGGCAGTTGTATACCTCAGTAGCTGAACCTGTTGTTGACTTGGTAAAAGACACAAGAGCCAAGCTAACCCGACACTACACGCAAGATATCCCGGACATCAGCCTGTACGAGATTAGGATGGCTCTCAAACAACTTAAAAACATCAAAGCGCCGGGTGAAGACGGAATTACCGCAGAGCTTCTAAAAGCAGGCGGATCGCCGGTACTTAAAGTCCTTCAGAGGCTGTTTAATTCCGTCTCGAAGGAAAAACGCCGGAAGCATGGAACAGGGGTGTGGTGGTACTCTTTTTCAAGAAAGGTGATAACACTTTATTAAAGAACTATAGGCCCATCACACTGCTGAGCCATGTTTACAAGTTTTTTTCGAGAGTCATCACGAATCATCTCGAACGCAGGCTTGATGATTTCCAGCCTCCTGAACAAGCCGGTTTCCGGAAAGGCTTTAGTACCATAGACCACATACATACGCTGCGGCAGATTATACAGAAGACCGAGGAGTATAATCGGCCACTATGCTTGGCGTTTGTGGACTATGAGAAAGCCTTCGATTCGATCGAGACTTGGGCGGTTCTTAGTTCTCTCCAGCGATGCCGCATTGACTATCGGTACATCGAAGTGTTGAAGTGCTTGTATAATAACGCCACCATGTCAGTCCGAGTACAAGGGCAGTGCACGAAGGCGATCTCCATAAAAAGAGGAGTAAGGCAGGGAGACGTCATTTCTCCGAAACTGTTTACGACCACCTTAGAGGACGCCTGCAAGCTCTTGGAATGGCAAGGACTTGGCATCAACATCAATGGCGAATACATCACTCACCTTCGATTTGCCGACGACATTGTGGTCGTGGCGGAGTCGCTGGAAGATCTAAGACGAATGCTTGGTGACCTCAACAGAGTATCTCAACAAGTGGGTCTTAAAATGAACATGGACAAAACGAAAATAATGTTTAAGGTCCATGTCGTACCCACCGCACTCACCGTTGGAAACTCTACTCTTGAAGTTGTCGACGAATACATTTACCTGGGACAGGTAGTCCGGATAGGTAGGTCCAACTTTGTGAGAGAGGTCAATCGACGAATCCAACTCGGCTGGGCAGCGTTCGGGAAACTGCGCCACATCTTCTCATCCAAAATACCTGTGCCTAAAGACTAAAGTTTTTAGTCAATGTGTGTTACCAGTGATGATATATGGATCAGAGACGTGGTCTCTTACTACAGGTCTCATAAAAAAGCTCAGAGTTGCTCAGCGAGCTATGGAGAGAGCTATGCTCAGCGTTTCTCTACATGATCGAATCAGGAATGAGGAGATTCGTAGAAGAACCAAGGTCACCGACATAGCCCTTAAGATTAGCAAGCTGAAGTGGCAATGGGCAGGCCACATAGCGCGAAGATCAGACGGGCGTTGGGGCAGAAAGATTCTGGAGTGGAGACCACGTATTGGCAAGCGCAGCGTGGGACGACCGCCTGCCAGATGGACCGACGATCTTGTGAAAATCGCAGGAAGTCTTTGGATGCAGGTGGCATCGGACCGGTTACGCTGGAAAGCGATTGGGGAGGCCTATGCTCAGCAGTGGACAAGTATAGGCTGAGATGATGATGATGATGATTTACCTGCAACCTTCGCCAGGTCATCGGCCCACCTTGTAGAAGACCTGCCCACTTCAAGTCTATCGGTAGGAGGTCGCCATTCGAGAACCTTTCTGCCCCAGTAGCCGAACTCATAGAGTAATAATTTGTAACGTATCATAATGTAGTTATTTGAAATTTTACTTGTGTATATTATAATACGCCAGACACACCGTCGATATCAACTAACTGGGTCCCCTTCCAATTTTAAAAACATGCCCAGGAAGAGATGGCCGCACGAACTGGACGTCTTTATGAGTGATTGGCCCTCGATTGCTTTAAACAGAGTGGAGTAGAAAGTGTGGAGGGAGGCCTTTACCCAGCAGTGGGACACCAATGGCTAGATAATAAATCGATCTATCTATATCATCACCCCAGATCCCTTGCAAGATAGGCAGAGAGTACAGGGTTCCAACAGTTTTTTTTCCTGACATACCTCTCTGGCGTCCTCCACTCTTATAGCTCGTCTGATACACGCTTGCCGGTTACGAAAACTCTTGACTTGTCCTTTAGATAAGGCTCGGTCTATTTGGTCGTGGTAAGATACATAATAAATAATAATATTATATTAGACAAAAAATGCTAAGATTGAAATTTATCACTTGTGAAAGGAATTTTAAACAAACACCCCTCTGTCGACCAAGAACTTGTTAAAAGTATTTCGAATACGCTTTTACGTACAGTCGTCATACCTGTGTATATAAAATAAAGCCTAGAACTAACTTATTCTAGAATGGTTTTAAGTTTTACTAATTTAAAACTCCCTTCGCAGCTTTATAGCGAGCACGTGAGTACACATGTCACATTAACTAAATGTAAACTTTTAATTATAACATTGTATGTAATTATAAGTTCGTAATAGAGCTCTAAAACTAACATCTGCGTTAACACGCGTGAGGTATACGTATCACTATAGTAAAGTACTATCAGAGACCAGTGTGAACAAATATATTTACAATGCCCTACAAGATATCGTAACTTGATTTCTCCTCGCCATCTGTTGATAAACTTATCTGTCTGTCTAAATCATCACGCGAGTCATTGGACACATCAACTCTTAAGATCAACGTTTAGATATCTATAAACGTTTTTTTTTACTAAATAACTACTCGACAAATTTACTCTGTTCGTGCCATGCCCTGTCTCTTCAAGGTACATAAGTTCTTATTACCATTTGAATAATACGAAATCGAGGATATATCAGAAGTCCGACGTATGTGTAACGACATATTTCAGGACATCCAAATTGAGCAAAAAATGCTGTCTGGAAACTTTGGTGATCTACATCAGCGTCTGAAGTTAAGCAATATATTAAAATATAATTTTGTAGGAAATGGTAGTGAATTTTTGTAGCTTTTAAATGAGACTGATAGCAGTGATAACCTAGTGGTTAGACCGTTGGACTGCAAAGTCAGAGGACTCGGGTTCAAACCCATCACTGTATTTTCGAAAGAATGTGCATATTAAAAATTAACTATCACTTGCTTTAACGGCGAAGGAATACTTGGTGAGGAAACGTGCATGCCTAAGAGTTTCTAAAAGGTATGTGAAGTTCGCCAACCCGCACTAACCTAAGCCCTCTCAGATTGAAAGGAGGCCCGTGCCCAACGGTGGGACAATTTCATAACATATTATTTTGTTTTTTTTTTATTATTATTATTATAGTATATAAGAATGATGGATCTCGGAGGGATAAGAGTCTCGAATATGCGTTGCGATCACGAGGTTCTAGGTTCGAATCCAAGGCCCGACAAAAATGTAATTTTTCGATATAAAGTTCCAGTACTAGTCCGGAGTCTGGCATTGTGCCCAGTATTATGGTAGTGGACTCGCCCCCTATTACCTACAATAAACCGAAATTTGTCGGCGGGAAGTGGGGAATATAGGCATGACGCTGTTCATTTTTTTTATATTGAGGTCAGAAAGGTAAAATTACAACACAACGTAAAAGTAGGTACAATCAAATACTAGTATTTCCAAAGATATACAGTAATAGACTTACGGCCGGTTTTAATATACTCAAGGATAGATTTGCCTACTACGGATAAAATTTCGACATATTTTGTATGGAGTTGAATATTGAAACCGGTCATTAGGTTTTTCTGTTCTAGTTATCATATCACTAGCTCTAACGACTTTGTCTAGTGGTTAGAACGTACCGGATCCGCTTACTTGATTGAATAGTCGTGAATTCATTCCCTTTACAAGAACATATTGTAAAACAACATAAATATCATAATAAACGAATTACTAATAGCATACATACTCTAAGTACCTTATTTAAAAAAATACGTGTACTATTATTTTCCGTACATGACAGATTGCTTTTTTCATTTTCTTTTTGTTGTCAAAAAAAGGAACTGAAATCCTTGAAAAGTTTATTGATTCACAAATCGAAGCAGCACGGAGCCCTTTTTAAATCAAACAATACACAGAGAACTCAACACGAAATGATTGACGTTACCGTGACACTAGCGAGTTTATATGGCTTCTTTGTCATGCAACAAATTTACTAAAGCTATAACGTTAATAATATAATAATAATAATATTATTAAGTGGAAGGCAATATAACGTTATAACCTCGAGTTAGTCAATAGGTAACGCTTACCCTGGTTCGTACAAGTGGGCCTGAAGCATAAACCTTTACAAAATTGTGCTGGCACCATTACTCGCTAGCGTCACGCTACAACATCAACGTTTTCATGTTAAGCCCTCTGGTCCCAATAATGGTTAATTGTGTACACACAAAGTAAAAAACTATAACCTACATAAAACTAAAAGATTGCCAATATCATTTAATTAAAATCTGCCTCTCTTCCGAGTATTATTTCGATGAAATCAGCTTACAAAACTTTCGCAGATGCTTAACTGTTTATTAATAGACGGAAATATATATATTTTAATTTAAAGTTATTTTAAAGATATAAATTTGAGGTTTTTTTTCCTTACAGACTTCATTTGCTTCCTCCACTCTCATCAATATAGTATGTGTACTTTCTGCCTACGCCGCAAGAGATCTGCCGTGATGATATGGAAAGAGATTTCAATACAATTATAATCTTGGTTGCCAACGTTGATGTAGTGTAGGCAATCACGAAGTCCTGAATTGAAATGCTAGTCTACGACTAAAATAAAGGGTTTTGCGACTCAAACTCAAATAATGTATTTTGTATAAGCCTTGCGGGGGCACTTACAAATAGTCAATTTACATTCTTTTTAAATCTAATTTAACTACTAATCTACCACCGGATCGGAACGCAGCCTCCACTGAGAAGATCCGGCGAAAAAACTCAGCGGGCTTGGCTTTTTTAATTAATTCTCTTTCTCTTTTTTCCTTTCTATTTAAGTCATATTGTATGGATACAATATTTAGGTTATCTTATCTTACTGTTGACTTACCGGACCGAGGAGACCTCTGGCGCACTTCGACTCAGGTCTTCCTCGATTGCGATATCAGTTCCGTGGCCACCATTCGGTCAGACCTACTCCAACTGCCATCACCACAGCTTGCGACGTTTCCTGCCCACCTCCACTTGAATACCTTAATACATTGCAAACTAAACATTTAGATGTTAACAGTACATTTGCCACCTTTGCTTGGGGAATATGTCATAACGGTTTTAATTTTTGTTTTCTCTATGTAAACTACACCTGGGAATTGAAGGGATAATACACGTATATTTACATATATGTGGAATAATTACTTAGGACCTAATTGACGCTATTATAATTACATGATGTATATTACAGAATCGTAATAACGTAAGTTATGGCGGCACACCACACTTTTTAATTTCAAAAATTTCGTAATAATTTTTTTAATATATTATTTTTTTAAAGCTACATCCAGACTATCGCTAATGTATAATGGAGGTCACTCAGGCACAAATAGTTAGTTCATTGTTTCAAAAACGTAGTCCCACACTAAAAATAATTCCTGTGCTGTGGGTGCGTTTACAACATAAAATTCACATGCACAAACATTCAGACCGAAACAAATATTTATGGATCACACAAAGATTTTTTGCGTGCGGGCATCGAACCCGCGATTACTCAATCCAGTGAACGGAGTGGCTTAAGCTCTTAACTACTGGACCAAGCTGTCTGTAAAATATTCACTCCCTATTTTAAAAGTTTTCACTAAATTATCAGATAGGTTGAGCAGGGTTCGGCTCGGTCAGCCTGAGATGGGTGACCTTTTATGGTATATCCATTTTTGACCATCTCCGTGCTTCGAAAGGTATGTTAGGCCATTGGTCCCGGTTTCCACAGTGTTATTCTACTATTAAGCCTAGTTGGAAGTCTTATCTACGGCTTAATAAGTTTCAACAGCAGGTGGTCACAAACTTGCTTCCACTAATCCGCACTGGGTCTGCGAGGTAGAGTATCACCTAATCTCTCTCACCTCAATTTGTGAGCGAAGAGCTTTTCCCGGCGGTTGAACGGTATACAAATATTAGCCTACACTACCAACTGCTGGGCAAAGGCCTTCTCTCGCAAATCGAGACTACCTGCTGTTGGAACCTAACTACCACATTAAGTGGTAGCTGGGACCAAGGATTAACGCGCCTTTTGAAGCACGGAGACCCTCGAATATGAAAATCCCACAAACGGTCACCTATCTTAGGCCGACCGAGTCGAATGCTGCCTAACCTTGGGAATTGGTAAGAAAACCGCGGTCGCACAGCGCTACAAGCGCCTCAAACAGCATAGTTTGATTAATAATATAAACACACACACCGTCACGCCTATATATATAGAGGGGGTGGCAGAGGTGTACTGAGTACACCCATGTTACGTCGACGATGTTAGGTGCCATGTAACAGGGGGCGAGCCTATTGCCATATAATGGGCACAATTCCAGACTCCGGACTCATACTGGAAATTTTTCGTTAGAAAATCTACATTTGACCGACCTAGGATTTAAACCCAGGACCTAATATAAAATATGGATATTTAGAATACTGTTTGCAGTGAATCGAAATCTGTAAAATCCCTGTACAGGTAAGTTATATCCGCTGTAAATCAAATGAAAAATACATCAAGCCTAAACAATACTCTAGGTAAAGATTGCAGACCGATTCGATTTCCCGTGTAAACTAACTTTGGTAGTTAGTTTGAACATATGGAAAATACATGTCAGAACAAAAGATATCTATTGTTGTTTTCTTTGTTTTAAATTCTACGGGTAAACAACTTTGTGTAGCTCCGAAAAATCTTTACTTATCTGCTAGATTTTGAAAGATCAGGAAGTCGGTAACTGATTTTATCGGTACATTGAAGCTAAAAACAGATTTTTAGAGAATAAATAACCTACTTTTTATATAACAACATTTTTTTTTGGGAATACAAGTGGGCCATAGTTATCACAAATAAAACAGTTTCTTCGACGTATGCACGTACATACAAGATCAAATCAAATCAAATCAGTTTATTTGCGAAAATGGGTTACAGTGGATGTTAAAATTACAATGGTCGTACGCCATATTCTACCTTTAGGTATGCAAATATCATTAGGAATAATCCAAGAACTTAAAATACCTAACAATTACGAAAACATAATAATTGTATGGGACATTTATAAATTATTTAATTAAAAGTTAAATATATACTAAAATATGTAAAATTGAAATAATACCAAGTGTCTGTTTTAATGATAACAATTATATTAATGTTAATTATCGTAATTTTAATTATAAAAGTGACAAAATTATATCAGGACTCATGATTCAATTAAGATAAGTTATAAAATAGATAGATAGAGATAATTAAAAACATCATATTATATTGTCAACAAGGTATTCGTGAACACTATAGTAAGCCCTTTCCACTAAAAGTCGTTTTAGTCTACATCTAAAAATACTTATATCAGTTACTTCTAGTATATGCTTCGGCAGATGGTTGTAGATGCGAGGTCCCATACAAAACATGCTTTTATTAAACATTGCTGTTTCATGAGTTAGGCAGCTGATTTTGTATGCATGTCGTTTACTCCTATAGTGTTCAAATAAGCTAATATTCATGTATGTACTAAGCTTCATGTATGTACAGACAGGGCATAGTCAAGATTTTTAAATTTTTAAAGAAAGGTCTGCAACTATCTGTTCGTTGTAGATTGCAAATAGCACGTATGCATTTTTTTTGTATATAAATACACACTCGTTATACGTAGAATATCCCCAGAATATAATATCATATCTCAACAAAGAACCTACATTGCTATGGTATGCAGTTACCACTGCTGATCGATCAACAACCTTGGAAAGCCTATAAAGTGCATAGCATTGTTGACTTAGTTTTAGACACAAACCAATGCATTCCAAGATATTTCTTGATCAAACATTCTCAGTCCACGCTGTTCGTCTTTGGAATGCATTGCCTGTGTCAGTAAGACGCGCAGAGTCATTGGCCTTTTTAAAAGAATGGTTAAGGACCGCTTTCTTTCGTTAAGCACCACTTTTACTCTGTAATAAGTCACCTACTACCATGCCGTTTCTTCATTTCTATCTTTATTATATTTGTATATTGTTATGTATCATATATATTTATAAGCATATATTTATACACCTATTAAAGTAAAACCAAACTAATAAATGAACGCCACCTACTGCCCTCTATTTTTTGTATATCTTTTTGCCTTGTTCTTTCAGTTTTGGTTGTCTAGAAGAGATCGCTATTAGCGATAAGACCGCCAATTGTGCCTTTGTTTATTTTTAATTTTTTTTCTCTATGTATCTCTATTTTAATCTATCTATCTTTTATTTACTATTTTTTGGGAAGTTTCCTTTACAATAATATTAATAAGAATCTGGATATCAAGTCGACATCTAAATATCAATGCAAAAAAACATTAATAAAATGGTTATTGCAACTTAATTATGACGAAACAGAAAAACTTCTTCATCCTATACAATAAATGTAATTTTAAATTTAAATAGATTTAAATATATAACACAATACTCTAATTAATTTAATTAATAATATTATATATATACAGAAAATCTCACACATACTTACCAATTAGGGAAAGCATCTCAATTATCAATTATATTTTTTAATTATATAAATTCCAAGTATCAAATATTAATTAATTGTATACATTAATAGGTGCCATAATGATCAAATTAAGAGTCACTGGAAGGTTGCTGGTGCTTATAGCTCAGGATTTCCCTATTTTAAGCACCAGCAGTACATTATAAGCCACAATAAACGGACCTCACTAATATATCTCAAAAATGAAAATGTATAAATTTGGACTACTAATATATTTAATAATTATGAAATTATGTACCTCTATACTCATAAATTATGTGTCATCAATTGTGCTAGAATTAAGTTTATATTGAATTCTAAATAAATAAATAATTATTATATATGTATCTCGCTGAGATTCACGGGCTTTACCCGGACCTTTGAAAGGCTTGCATGGGGACTATTATTAAATTATTATTATTATTATTATAATTATTATTATAAATTATCTATCTATCTCAACATGCAATTTCCAATTTAGTACTTCGTCAATATGTAGTCCCAGGAATTTTGTCGATTGAACTTCTTGAATTGATACTCCCATATATGTAATATTGAGGTTATATTGATGTGAAATTCTATTTTTAAATGTCATAATGTAAGTTTTCTCCAAATTAATTTTTAGGTTCATTTAAGTAAGCCATTCAATAATGGGAGAGAGATTTCATTTATGTTTTTCTCAAGAGCTACTTTATTTGTACCAGTTATAACTATATTGCTATCATCTGCAAATAAAAATGTTGGTCGTTTTATCACGTTTGGAAAATCATTGATGTAGATATTAAAGAGGTGGCCCAAGTACGCTTCCTTAAGGAAGACCAAACCTAACTACTCTGTAGGCAGATACATAATGTTTTTCTTTTTTTGAAACAGGACATATACTCGTAATTTGAGTACATTGTTTCCTATTAGAAAGATAAGATTCAATTAAATTCAAAACGTTTCCTCTCACCCCATACACATGTAATATCTGAAGTAGCTTAGAATGATCTACACAATCAAACGCTTTGGTGAGGTCCATGTAAATCTCGCACACTGATATTTTACTTTCCACGTTTTCCATTACTGTTTTCAAGAAGTGATAGATTGCTAAATTTATTGATTTATTTTAAGATATATATATAGATATTTTTTTATATAAGATGTAAAATAATTAATGCAATACCTGAAAGTAGTTTGTTCCAAATCGGCAAATGAATCGATTCCAACTATTTTAAAGTAAGTTATTTTTTATTCTATTTACAAAAAAACTCTGTTATCCAAAGCATTACGGCTATTTTAAATGTATATAATAGCAATCTATTACACACGCCTTAATATACATACAAAAGGTTATTAATTATTAAATTTTATGCTTTATTTGGGTACCAAAGAGCTTAACAAAATGGTAGAAAACTTCTGAAAATTGGAACTTTGATTTTCGTATTAAATTCGTAAAGTCATAATCTAATTGGGGTGTCTGAGGTGTTACGTTTTATATGTTACACCTTATATATTGGCTTTAATTACACCGTCACGCCTACTTTCAGCGTAGGTGGCAGAGGTGTACTAAGTACACCCACGTTTCGCCGACGATATTAGGTCCCATGTAATAGAGGGCGAGCCTATTGCCATATAACGGGCACAATTCCAGACTCCGGACTCATACTGAGAAGTTTTCGTTAGAAAAACTTCATTTGTCCCACCTAGGATTTGATCCTAGGACCTCGCGATCACCAAGCGATTCCACTAGACCAACGGGGCAGTTGTATAACCCTTCATATAGGCTACACCTTAGGTAGTGGGGTACTGACACCACAAAAGTTTTCCGTTAAACACAGGAGTATGAGTATCTAAGAAATCAGTACTAACACATTGAGGTTAGCGTGACGGTATCGAGTTGATATGCCAGCCTGTTCGCACTGCACATTTACTAAATAAAGATGAAAGTGATAGAACAATTACTCGGCGACGCCACTATAACTTCAAATGGTTTGCACTTAGCTCTTTGTATTGCGGTATCTTTCTTCACAGGGCCATTCATCTCGTCGCTTGTCGCCTCAAGATTCAACCGCTTTACTTCTAGAATATCTTTGTATTCGTATACATTTTGAACTATGGTACTTGTGACATTGAAAATCATTGGCAGTGTTAACATAATAATTTTATCTTCGTGCTCCTAGCCCTGCGGGGCAGCGATATTTAGCGATTACAAATGTTAAGCGTCGTTCGGCGAGGTCCGCCTGAGATGGGTGACCGTTTGTGGGATTTCCGTATTCAAGCGTCTCCGTACTTCGGAAGGTATGTCAAGCTGATAGTCACGGCTCCCATTTGATGTGTCAGTCATAAAGCCGATTACTTAGGTGGCTTAATAATTTCCTACAGCATGTATATCCATGTATAAGCGAGATGGTATTCATTTTTTTATGTAGTTGGTGTTTAGTATCCTTTAATGTTATTTATGCTCTATAAGTTACTGCTTGCTCTCCTAAATAAAATTCTAGCGACTGTGGGCAACTTGTTCCAAATGTTCAAATATTTAGTACTCATTTTGCATGATGTTCGTACTAATTCCTTTTCATTTATAATCCATTTCGTTCACTTATTTACTTTCTAAAATTTAATTCAAATAAATACTTTTTTCACTGTAAGAACTATCTATCTATATCATCACGCTAGATCCGTTGCGAGGTAGGCAGAGAGTGCAGACCTCCAAAAGTTTCTAGCCTGGCAGACCTAATGATGAAATAACACAAAAAAAAGAGGATTCCAAATATTTTTCAATTTGTTCATGCCGAGAATGCGCGCAAAAAATACATTTTAATATTCATTACGTTGGTACTTCTGAGAAATATCGTGATGACGTCACTGTCTGTTATTATCAGGAATGTTCCCCTCAAGCTCATTATACACGGGCGAAAGAATCTGAACCATTTGTTTTATTCTCGACACAAGGCTGGAAAACGTACCTATTGTGTGCAGTCCTCGTTATTATTTGGGTAATCGGAATTTTATATAACCTTTACATAACAGTCACTTGGATTGTATTACAATGGTATTACGTCTGTCTGTATGTGACAATTATATTTTTTATTACCTTAGATGAATTACTTGTCGAGATGAACCATCGCGCTCGCGGAACCGACATAATATGTATGTATCCATAGGGTAGATTTTTAAGACCAGCGACATCTTCGAATTGTTGGGTAAAGTCAGCTGGTCTTTTAATGATACATGTATTTTAATGTAATAATCGTTTCTGCAATATTGTCCTCGCTACTCGCTTACACACAATATACACAGACTGCTAAGTAAGGCCGAGAATATCTGCAGCATCATCTTGCATCTGAAAGTTAAACGAAAGAGTGAAAGTTTTTTTCAAAATTAAATCACTTATCACGTGAAAGTTGAATGAAACTTACTGGATGAAATCGTTATAATTACTTGATCGCGACCCCAACATCTCAAAGCTACCAATATCTGCAGAACTGAAGATTAACTGCCCCCATGTTTATCCATATTTAAATAACTACCAAATAATTGATCTAAAAATATTACACCCGATTTCAAAAATCTATATTTTCTGCGAAAATCTGTGTGTGTGTGTGTACATAGTAAATGGATTTTTTTTTGGTTTATAGGCTTTGACATTTCTTGGGGATTCATTTTACTAATTAAGTTCTTGATTTCTTCGACTTTTTGTATTTCCCACATAATTGGGAAATATGTCATTAAATAAAACCCATGTTCAAAAAAAAAAAAAAATCAAACTATTGGGTTGTAAGTTATACCGGCTCTAAACTAGGGTGGGTGTTTTATATTTTGTTTATTTAGGTATTTAGGTTTGCCAACAATGATTGAACAAATCAACAATTGAGTACATTATTAAGTAAAACAATTGCTTATAAGCTAATACCGCATGCCCAAAACATATAATTGACTTACAATACATTTTAACGGCGTACGGTGTGGACGTGTCGCAGTGAATTTCTTAAAAATCAAAGTTTATAACAACTTAATATATACGCAAAATACTCGGCCAAAAGTGTAAAATCAATTGAAGCCGCAGTGGTCCCTTTCGACCTTACATATCAAGACTAACAACGTAACCGCTCTTCACCCCCTTGGGGAAAAGAAACAGGTGATATTTTTTACCGAGTCTTATCTGATGGAAAAGTCAAGAGTCTCCGTAACCGGCGAGCGTGTATGAGACGAACTATGAGAGTCGAGGAAGCCAGAGAAGTATGTAAGGAAAGAACCTGTTGGAATTCTGTACTCTCTGCCTACCCCGCAAGGGATCTGGCGTGAGGTTATAGATAGATAGATAGATAGATATTTTTTGGCTCATTCCCTCAACAGTAAGTGATTCTCTATCCTATAAAGTATTAGCTGTGCCACGGATATACAATGAACGTAATACGTTCTCCAACTGGAAGTGGCCTAAGCGGCTCAGAATCAGATCGGTTGGGGGGAGACCACCTGTCAGAAGTCTCTGATAATCGGAAAACTATTACTCGAAGCAAACGTAAGCAAACTGATGACAGTACTCATATAAAGGAAGAATTGAGTGAAATTAAAAAACAAATTTCACAAATGATGGCCATGATTTCAAAAATTAGCACCAATCAACAGGAATTTATGAACTCGATACGTGGAGATGTTACTGTTATCAAAGAACAGAGGAACGACATTAAAGTAACTATAAACAACCTAACTACAGAACAAATGACAATAAAATCTCAAATTTCAAATATACATAATAAAAACAGTATCACTGATCAAAAGTTTGAGACATTAAAATCAGAATTCAGTGTACTTACAGCGAATTCCAATATCTTCACAGTATTACCTCCTGATAATTACAATACTACATACGAAACCATAATTAGAGAAATCAAAGAACGTGAAATGAGAAGTAGAAACGTAATAATTGTGGGTATCTCAGAGCCAAAATCTGCTAATAAAGAGGAAAGGCATAATTTAGACGGAGACGAAGTCATTAATATTTTAAAGAAACTAGATACTAATTACTTACCTGAAAAAGTCATACTTCTGGGAAAGTACACTTAAAGCAAAAACCGTCCGATCAATGTCTACTTTAAGTCAGCAGATATGGCCATATCTATACTACGCAAAAGAAACAATCTGAAATTTGATGACATAAAGGTGTATTCAGATCAAACACCAACAGCAAACGTATCTAAAAAATCTTAAAGACAAAATCAAGCTTCAATCAGAAAATGGTAATAACAATTTAACTATCAAATACGTCAAAGGTGTACCTAAAATTATAGAAATTCCATCAAAAAACTAACAATAGAAGAGGCCCCTCAACAAAAATACGCTCATAACCACCAAAACGGAAATATATCGTATCAAATTGTCGACAAGTACAACGATATAAAAACCAGTAAAAAGTCTATAAAATTCTTGTATGCAAATATACGCAGCATTGTAAAACCAGGAAAAATGGACGAGCTAAAATGTATAATACAATCATTTTGTCAAACTATTCACATTATCGTCCTTACTGAAACGTGGATAAAATCTGATGACGAAGCCAAAAGACTGCAGATTCCAGGTTATACTCACTACTATAATTATAGACAAAACTGCAAGGGCGGGGGGACCTCTATTTACGCCATCAATAATTTAAAGTATTTCATGATCGAAGAACAAACTGTTAATGATAGTCATTTTCTCTGGATTCACCTCAAAAATTATTCTCTCGATGTTGGTGCTATATATCGAAAACCAAACATATCTAATCTAAAAACATTTTGAGAGGCCTATACCCAACACTTACATAAAAGGAAGAGGGGTTTGGTATTTGGCGATTTCAATATAAATCTCTTGCATTCAGGACAAGCTACTAAAGAATATAAAGGAATCTTGGAAGAGAATGATTACATGATATTAAATAACACTGAAGAAAGTTATTGCACACGAGAAACTGCAACAACAAAAACATTAATAGATCATGTGTCGTCTAACCTTAAGAAATACAAGTTTCACCTAGCAATTATAGACACACCAATATCAGACCACAAACAGATATTTTTAGAAATTAATAGAGTTGAACTAGAATCACCAAGGAGAGTTAAATATGAAGGAATAAACTATGAAAGATTATATAAAATTATGGAGGAATACAAAGATACAGATAAAAATGACTTGTACGAAATATTGGAAAGAAGATTGGCATCCAGTGTTATGAAATCTAAAATCACAAAAACTAAAATTTTGAATCTGCCTCGGCAAGACTGGATTAATAAAACAATTATAGAAGAAATTAACAAAAGGAACAGATACAAGAAAAGACCGAAAGATAAAGTAATAGAAGAAACTTATAAAAAGAAAACGAATGAGGTAACTAGGATAATAAACGCGACTAAGAGTGCATACTACCGAAAAGCTTTTAACGACTGCAACAAGAACCCTAAAAAAAATGTGGAATCTCATTAATAACCTTTCCAGCAATAAGATAACAACACAGTCAGCTCCGAGTAGGCTACTGACAGCATCGGGATCCATCACAAACTTAGTTGATATATGTGAATATTTTAATGAATTCTTCTCTACCATTGGTTCAACCCTTGCTAGTCAAGTACCAAAACATTTTCATAATAACCTGATCTACATAAGAGGAACACACGTAACTGAAAATACAAATACTCTCACAAAATTAGAACCATGTACAATAGATGAAATCGCTAAAATTATAAATAACTTAAAAGTTAATACTAGTTCAGGCTTAGATGGTATCAATACGAAATCTGTCAAATGTGTAAAAAATGTAATACTTGAAGAACTTACAAATTGTATAAACAAATGTGTGGAAGAAGGAATATTTCCCGACAGTCTCAAAATTGCTCGAGTTACCCCTATTCAAAAGTCTGGAAGTAAATCTGGAACAGGCTATTCTCCCTGTAATGTCGCAAATCTTTGAAAGAGTGCTTTACAATCGCCTTGAGAAATATCTTTCAAGACAAAATTTTCTTTTCAAAAACCAATATGGCTTCAGACCAAAGTCTAATACCCTCTCAGCTACTGCAGACCTTGTAACAAAGATTAAACTCAGCATTGATAAAAAAACAAATTGCTCTAGGCATCTTTATAGATCTAAAGAAAGCATTCGACACAATCAGTCATGACCTTTTATTAAATAAACTCTATGACATAGGCATTACTGACAAAGCACACTGTATCTTAAAGTCTTATCTAACAAATCGACGCCAAGTGGTTAAAATAAATGAAATTGAAAGTAAACCTAGAACAGTAAGTTTTGGTGTACCCCAAGGGTCAATCTTAGGTCCATTACTGTTTTTAATTTATATAAATAACATTAATCAAATTGGATTAAAAGGAGAAATATCTTTATATGCAGATGACACAGCCTTATTTTACTTTGGGCACTCAATAGAAACTGTAATATTAGATGCTCAAACGGACATAAATCTTTTGAATAAGTAGCTCTCAAGTAATCTTCTCACTATAAATATATCAAAAACAAATTACAAAATATTCACTGCAAAACACAAGAAAATATCACACTATTCGCCCCTAACAATAAACAACCAGATAATTAACAAGGTGGACAAAGAAAAATATCTCGGACTAATCTTAGACAATCACCTAACATGGAAACCACATATTCAAAAGATCAAATCAAAGATAATATCTCTCTCAGGTGCGTTGCAGGGTATTATAAGGTGTTTTCCGAGAAAATTACGTTATAATATATATTATTCACTTATAAATCCACATTTAGATTATCTCATAGAAATTTGGGGCACAACTGCTAAAACTAATCTGGAACCATTACAAAGCTCAAAATAAACTGATAAAAACATTATTTCATTATGATTACAACACACAAACAAAGAAAATATATAAAGAGACTAAATTAATGAATATAACTCAATTATACTTATATAAAACTTGCATATTGATACGAAAAATATTAAATAAAGATATACATACACAAATAACTTTCACAAAAAAAAAACAAATATATAAGATTAGGTTAAGATGTGCAAATGACATTCATTTGCAAAGACCACGCACTAATTACGGCAAAAGTAGTGTGACTTATGAAGGTGTCAAACACTATAATAAATTGCCAAATAATATTAAGGCAATAAAATCAATGGCTACATTTAAAAAGCAATTAAAATTATATTTTTCAAAAAGTTCCGATACAAAAATTTAACCTAAAACCATGACACATCTAGTTGAGCTTATCTATGTTAATTTTAACAACATTCAACGTACTAGTTTAAATCTACCTTCTTTTATTTTAACTTTTTATTTTGATGTTTTAAGTAATTATAATTAGTTTGAATTTATTATTGCCAACGGTATTAATGTAACGTTTTTGTGAAATTGTTTGTTTTGTTTTTTTATTATTTTACAGTAAAACTTGTCACCATTTTATTATGAATATTGACATAAGTGCCGAAATTGTAATTATTCGTTAGTTTCAAGTGGTTGATAGTGTATTTGTGTGCCAATGTAAGTTATGTAATTATCAAATGTGCGCCGGACCAACACAAAATATGATAACTACACAAATTGTAATGGAATTCTCATGTAAGTGAATAACTGTTATTCTTATGAGAATAAAGATATCTTAAACCTCAAACACACTACTAAACTAAGAATATGTTTGATATAGAGTCATCATTTTAACTTCATAGGTTTTATGGAATTAAGGCTATATCTTTATGAGAGCTCAAATTATAATTAACTTATTATTATGTGGAACAATTAACAACAACTTTGTCAAATTTATTAAGATTAACTAACGCGGGTACGCCGCGAGCGGCACGAAAAGACAGTGTCTGTGTTTGGAAATTAATAAAAAATGGTTTATGGACGTTTTCCTATGTAATTTCGTGTTTAAAATAATTTTAATATAAACAAATTAGATGTGCAAGTGTTATCTCCTCTCAATACTGAATTGATCTAGACTTTTAACCAAATGCGAACTTTTTAGTGGAAAGAACAGTGTCTAATTATTATATTTTATAGAACGTAGCCGATATAAACATTAGAGTGAATAATTATACTCGTAATCACAAAACAGTGCCTAAATAAGACTTATATCTATCAAACTGGAAGAAAAAACGAACTTTGTTATAAGTACAAAGTGTGTGACTCATCGAGCGTGTGATCGAGTGTTTTTGTGACCATATATGGGCATTTAGCAATCCTCCCTATCACTGTGACATTAAACTAAAAATACAATCATTAGGTGCAAACTTTCACGTGTAAAAGTTGCTGACTTGGCAGCGCATTATAACAGTGGCCGGCAAAGACTGCGAGTTTGAGAGCAGCCGTTCAAATCCACTGATTATTTTTCTTTTTTTTTCTTTCTTTTTCTTTTTTTTATATAATTTTTTTTTTAATCTATTATTTTTTGTCATAATAACCGAGTCCCTTTAAGCCATGTCTACTTCATCGCATATATGGGGTTGTTGTACCGAAGAAAATGACAATGAAAATCATCTCTTTTGTGCAAGATGTCATAAAGCTTACCATTATGATTGTGTTGGTATTGAAGCGAATTTTTCCGACGACTCAAAAAAGAATATATGGAAATGCCCATCCTGCCTCTGCCTGGCGCCTAAGGGTCCTAAAACTGATAGTACCCCAATTCGTAACGTATCTACAACTAGAGGTAACAAGAGACAAGCTAATTCCCCCCCAAATATACAACAGGAAGCTGCACTCACGAAAGACGATATCAATGACATAATAAAAAAACAGTTCGATGTAATGCTCACTAAGATGAATAATGCCCTGATATGCACGTTGAACCTCAAACTAAAACCTATACAGGATGAAATGACGATGATGAAAAGCTCAATGGATCACATGAACATTCAATTCGAAGTTATGCTTAATGAGCATAAAGCTACACAAGAAGCCATGAAGAAGCTGAAAACAGAAAATGAGAAACTTAAACTAACCGTTGCTGACCTTAATACGAGACTTGGTCAACTGGAACAACATGCCCGTACAAAGAATATTGAAATACAGTGTGTGCCGGAGAAGAAAAACGAGAACCTCCTTGATATTGTATCAGAACTCGGAAAGGTCGTCGAGTGCAATATTGAACCCAATCGTATTACTAATATCACTAGAGTTGCTAAATTACAGCGTGACACAAATCGTCCGCGTTCTATAGTGGTAGAACTTGCCACCCCTAGGCTCCGCGATGAATTGCTTGCTAAAGTTATAAATTACAATAAAAAACATCCTAAAAATAAGTTACATAGCAGCCTTTTAGGGATTTCTGGTGTGCCTACGCCGGTGTATGTCGTGGAACATCTCTCTCCTGCGAATAAGGCCTTACATGCGGCAGCAAGAGCGAAGGCGAAGCAACTGAACTACAACTTTGTTTGGGTTAGAAACGGCCGTATATTTGTACGTAAAAATGAGGAATCAGCATACATTTGGATCAGAAATACAAATTCCTTAGACAATATGAAATAAAGTTTACCCCGTTGAGAAAATACAAATATACCCCGAAAAATTTACTACCAAAATGTGAGAGGTTTACGGACAAAAACGCATGATTTTTGTGCTCAAACTTGTTGTTGTGATTATGACGTTGTTGTCCTGTCGGAAACCTGGCTTAATGACTCTGTATTCAGCAGCGAGCTGTTCGACGACAGATACGTAGTCTATAGACGCGATAGAGTTAGTTCGAAGCAGTACACAGGAAAAGAGGGTGGTGGTGTGTTAGTTGCAATTAAAAAAAGTATCAGATCGAAACGTGTATTACTATGGGAAAGTAATCTTGAAGATCTATGGATTTTGATAGATATTCCAAGCACATGTACTGTTCGTCGAATAGCTCTCTGTGCGGTATACCTCCCGCCACCGGTCAGCAAATCTCTCATGGAATATTTTGTTAACAGTTGCAATGATATACTAGAACAACTCCCTGATTCTCATATATGTATTATAGGAGATCTTAACTTGGGTAATATTGACTGGAAGTCGGTTAACGCATCTGACACAGTTGTATATTCTGGAGCTAGTGAAATGTTGATAGATTTTGTTAATGTTAATAGACTTAGGCAGTTTAATCACATCGCTAATACTTCTGGCCGCACTCTCGATCTTGTTTTGTCTTCCATTGAAGCATGTACGGTAGCTGAAAGTTCGTATATACTGACGCCGGTTGATCGGTTACACCCTCCTCTTGATATTATTATCTCTTTTAATGGTAATCTTAGATTAAAATATAATAGACCTTCAAGACTTAATTTTCGTAAAGCTAATTATCAATTAATAAGAGAACATTGACAGTCTATTGATTGGAAGGATGTATTTAAGGATCTAGGTCATGTGGATTTATTACTGGATAAGTTCTACGAGATTTTGAATAGTATTATTATTAAACTTGTACCATTGTGCAATTCAAATAAATACAAATACCCGCCTTGGTTTAATCAAAAATTAATAAAGTTGCTCATTAAAAAAAACAAAGTGCGGCAACGTTACAGGAAATACAAAAACCCTCGAGATGCTATAGAACTTAAAATTTTATCTAAGCGAACTGAAAAAATGGCAAAAGTCAGCTACTTTACTTACATGGAGAACCTTGAGAAAGATATTGCAAATAACCCTTAATTGTTCTGGACACACGTCAAAGCGAAGCGCGGTGGATCAAGTACATATCCCAATACAATGATGGATGGATCTTCAACGACTACAGATGCCACAGAAATGTGCGAGTTATTTGCTTCGTACTTTGCATCAGTGTATGGGCCGAAGGATAACAATGGATATGGTCAAACCTCGACTTACTTACGCTCTCTGGAGACAAATGGTCTGAACTTAACCACTCCAGGTATGGATCATGACTCTGTCACTAAGATTTTGAAAAATGTTGACTGTAATAAAGGCGCGGGACCAGATGGCATACCACCCGTATTTATAAAAGAATGTGCATCTGAACTGGCCTATCCACTGGTGCTAATTTATAGTATGTCACTTACATCAGGGGCTTTCCCTGCAAAATGGAAAACAGCAAAAGTGGTGCCTATAAACAAGTCAGGTGATGACGGGATGATATGCAACTATAGGCCTATATCCATATTGTCATTATTTGCAAAAAATTTTGAGTCAGTACTATATCCTCACTTCCAGAAGCATCTAAATATTTTCTTAAGTAATAGTCAACATGGATTCGTCAGTTCCCGATCGACAGGCTCTAATTTGGTTCCTTTCACGGAACTATTATTTAGCACAGTGGACTCAGGACAACAAATTGATGCAATTTATACAGATTTGTGCAAAGCTTTTGACAGGGTCTCTCATTACATCCTCTGTAATAAACTGCGCGCATATGGTATCTCAGGTTCTTTACTAGATTGGGTAAGCTCTTACTTAGCGGATAGGACATTCTTTGTTGTAATCAATGGATTTCAGTCTACTTCTCGGTCTATCACATCTGGTGTACCCCAAGGATCGCACCTCGGACCAGTTTTGTTTAATTTTTTTATCAACGACATACCTGAGTGTTTTAAATTTTCGCATGTATTTATGTACGCGGATGATTTAAAGTTTGCTAGATGCATCAAATCCATGGAAGACTCAGAATTGTTGCAAAATGACTTGGATGGACTGGTGCGATGGTGTAAAGACAACAAAATGTGCCTAAATGTAAGTAAATGTTACGTTGTTAGGTATACTAGAAAACATCAATTAATCAACTTTAATTACAACATCAATAACGTAACTGTTAATGAAACCGAAACTGTGCGATACTTAGGCGTGCTTTACGATCGCAAATTGACCTTTGGTCCCCATTTGAATAATATCGTCGGTAGAGCGTCGAGGATGCTTGGCTTTGTGATTAGATTTTGTCAAGTGTTTCGTAATTGCAAAACAAAAATCTTGTTGTATAATAGTTTGGTGCGAAGCATCTTGGAATATTGCAGTATCGTCTGGCGGCCACACTATGCCACACACATACTTCGACTCGAACGTATCCAAAAGCGTTTTCTTGGGCACTTGGCATATTCTGCAGGCATTGCAAAAACCACAAGATCGTACCTCGGCAGGCTGCAATACTTCAAGATGCATACCTTAGAGACCCGAAGAAATGTTTCTGACGCTTTGTTTTTATATAAAATTCTTAATAATAATGTATCCCGCCCACAGCTTTTAAACCTTATACAGTTTCGGGTACCTTCCAAATTACCTCGTAAACCTATTACTCTTCTTAGTCCACCTCTTAGAAGAACGGTTTTGGGCAGTCATTCTCCTATTGCCAGGTTTAGCAGGGTTTTGAATCACTGTTGTGACCAAATTGATGTCAACTTTGATAGCTTGGGCTCATTCCGTAAGAGGATCAACAAATGTTTTGCTAACTCTTTTCATTAATTATTTTATGTTTTCATTAATTATTTTATGTTTGTATTATGCTGTGTTTTGTATTTTTAAATTAATTTAGTATTGTGTTATGTATATTAATTTTTATTTTTATTTTTATATCACAGTTCCGTATGTGCATGTTGTGTTTACCTGTAAGTAATTTGTTGCACATAACTCATTACCTTAAAGCATATATAAATTGTCAATATTAGTGTAAACAATTGTTGGTAAACCATATTAAATAAATAAATAAATAAATAAATTATCATGTTGTACATCGACTAGATCGTGGCACTTGTTTAAAATTTTACATAGCCTTGGGATAGGCGAATTTGCACCAAGTACCGTCCTACGCAATGGTAGGCAAAGTGGTGTGATAGCATTTCTGGGATACCGAGTTGGAGCGCGGAAATTCAAAATGCCTAATATACCGGAACAATCAATTTTACTCCGCAATAACTTGTATAAGAAGACAATATCTATTACGTCTCTGCGTGTTGATAGGGAGCGTTTCTTGAAGTACTACAAGTGAGAGTTGGATGAAGGTGCTGTATGACTGTATGGCTTTTCCTTGGGAAACAGCAAGATGCTACAGAAAGCATTTTTGGACACGTTCAAGCGTTACTACAGTATTCCAAATCACTTTGAACAAGACTGTTGTAAAGCATAACCTTCGTGGTGGTCTTTTGGAAGCCTTTTGTGTTACATATTATAAATCTTAACATCTTGGACCTTTTCTTTAGAATAGAGTGAGAGTAACGTTTGTTAAAATAATTAGGCAGAATTTATTCTAGGCATAAGTCATTCTGGGTGTATTTGTACCGCTGTTAGATCTTAATCATGATGCTTTTTGAATAAAGGTTACATAGATTTTATTGATTCAAAAATCATTCTGAATCAACAAATTCGACTAATTGCAAGGGCGGTCCGATAAAAACTCGCTCAAAACCATATTATCATATATTTTTCTAAATACGGATTTAATGAAATTAGTAAAACACGCAGATTTTGTTTAGAAACACGAATGATATAAGGGTTTAGCTAACAACACGCTAACATTACACCCTAACGTTAAAATCCAAGTATCAACGACTCAAATTCGCTTTATTAATTTCCATAATCCTTGGCAGCTATTTTGACTAACAGCCTCACTTTACCGTCAAATCACGCTCTGTAAAAAGGGCGCGACGTCTGAGACGGGGCGGGGAGTGTGATTAAAATGTAACTTTATATGAACGGTAAAGCAAACAGTGACTTTGTGACATACCAAATTGTGACGTGTACGGTGATAAGCGTTAGCGAGTTTTACTTGAAGGTAAATTAAAGGTCTTATTGGCGATCTTTGGGGAGGTATTTGTCCTGCATTGGAAGACTTTCGATCGACTAAAGGGACGAGACAGATATCGAGAGGGAGCACAACTCGCTGGCTGTGCGATGAAACATGCTGGATACGTAATGTACCAGGCCCGTGATAATTACACTGTTCAGTGCCTTTTGCCAATCCTTCTACACCTGCAGCCTTTGGTCCTGTTACATACAGCGGGCATACATACAGCGGTTACATACGGCCTGGGATTCCCCACTGCTGCGTCATTGGGTGACACTCCACACCAGATCCACGTGCCCGGTCCATTATTTAATGTGCACAATCATTTTGCATCTACTAACACTAGCAGTAAGTATGATTGTTACGAACACTGTGGACAACCTGTCTGAAATAAATTATTTGAATTTGAAAACAAAAGTTGTTACGTAGCTTGTAGCGCTGTGTTATCGAACTTTTTGTACCGAATATCTCTACAAAGACCACAACATTCAGGCTGTGTATAAAACGATTAGTATGATTAAGCAATGATATGATAAGCATGACTAAATAGACAGAGTCTTATCTGATGGACAAGCCAAGAGTCTCCGTAACCAGCGAGCGTGTATGAGACGAACTATGAGAGTAGAGAAGCCAGAGAGATATGTAAGGAAAGAGCCTGTTGGCACTCTGTACTCTCTGTCTTTATATAGTGATAGAAGCAATGACAAGCGACTATAAGTATTTCTTTGAGGTAGGTTTCCGTGTTGCTAGTAGCACTGTGGTATTGTAGTGTTTGTAGTATGTACCAAGATTAAGTGACGATAAGCGTTAGCCAGTTTTACTAAACGGTAAGTTGTCTAAGTACTCGTACTGCTGTGGTACAGCGGTATTTTAGTTTATATCAGCCTATACTGTCACACTGCTGAGCAAAGGCCGTCTCTCACAAATCGAGGTGAGAGAGAATAGGTCATACTCCAGCACGCGGACCCAGTGTGGATTGCACCTGCTGTTGGAACTTATCAAGCTGCCTATAAGGCTTCCAACTCGGCTTAACGTCTACCACATTAAGCGGTAACTGGGACCAACGGTTTAGCGTGCTGTCCGAAGCACGGAGGTGCTCGAATATGAAAATGCCACAAACGGTCACTCATCTCAGACTAATCGAGTCAACCGCTGGTTAACCTGGGTGATGATTAAGAGCACCACGGTCGCACAGCGCTACGAGCGCCTTCACAGCGTTACGAACGCCTATTTAGTTAGCAAGGTATTTTAGTTAGTAGTTTAATACTTTTGTATGCCTCGGGGCTTCGGAAGTCTGTTCCGCTTACCAGTACCAGTAGACAATTGTCAACCACTATTGAAAATGTATGGACTTGATACGTTTTAACAGCAGGCTATAATCCCACCTCTACTTATCCACTCTGGGTCTGCGTGGTTTCTAAGTGCTATTTCTATAATAAATATAACTAATAATATCAGCCTATACTGCCCACTGCTGGGCAAACGCCGTTTCTCACAGATGGTGAGAGAGATTAAGTCATACTCCACCACCACCTACTGTTGGAAGTTATCTATCTATAACCTCACGCCAGATCCCTTGCGGGGTAGGCAGAGAGTACAGAGTTCCAACAGGTTCTTTCCTTACATACCTCTCTGGCTTCCTCGACTCTCATAGTTCGTCTCATACACGCTCGCCGGTTACGGAGACTCTTGACTTTTCCATCAGATAAGACTCGGTTTATTTGGTCGTGGTAAGATAGTCTAGGTCTTCCCCGGTACCTGCATCCTTCCACTTTCACATTGCATATCTGTTTTGTCATTCTTTCCTCTGGCATTCTTTCTATATGCCCGAACCAACGGAGCATGCCCTTTCTCATCTTTACACCGCTACTATCTTTCATACCTACTCGCTGTCTTACTATGCTGTTGCTAATGCGGTCGGTCAGCTTCACTCCGCACATCTTCCGATACATATAAGAGATATTATAAACAGTCTAGCGGACAACACGCAACCCTGCTTGACGCCGATTTTAACGTCAAACCAGGGTGACCTGTTACCACCCACCCGTACGCATGCCTTGCAGTCCACATAAGTGGACTGGACGGCTCGCAACAGAGTGCCATCTATACCATATTCTGGCAAAATGTTCCAAAGTCTCTTTCGCACAACTCTGTCAAATGCCTTCTCCAGATCTACAAAACCGCAGAAAACCTTCCGCCCCACTGCCAGATGCTTCTCTACGATGTTGTGGAGTGAGAAGACTTGATCCGAACATCCTCTTCCAGACCTGAAACCCCCTTGTGCCTCGCACACTTACTTAACTTATCAAGCCGTCTTTAAGGCTTCCAACTCGGCTTAACGACTACCACATTAAGTGGTAGCCGGGACCAACGGCTTAACGTGCCTTCCGAAGCACGGGGACGCTCGAATTTGAAAATGCCACAAACGGCCACCCATTTCGAGCCAACCGAGTCGAACGCTGCTTAACCTTGGTTATCGTTAAGAGCACCGCCGTCGCACAGCGCTACGAGCGCTTCGTGCTATTTTTGGCTTTAGCTTATTATTAGGAACGTCATTGAAATCCTCTTCTAGGATAACGGTCGTCATCAAGCTCGTTTGGTATATGACAGCTGGAACTATCAAAAATGTATTAAAGTGGAAAATTGAAGTGGCTGCCTATTCGGCGGCGTCGAGACTCACATGTTCTTTCTCTTCTCTACTCCATCCTCCATAGTCCTAAAGCCCCTATCTACCTACGTGAGCGTTTTGACCTTCTTGTTCCTACAGATAGGCCCTGTCGTAGTGCTACTTCTCTCCTTCTTCGTACTCCTCTTCATTCTTCCAGCCGATACGATAAGTCTTTTACTGTTCGTGGTATCCGTCTTTGGAACTCACTTCCACACGCCCTACGTGCGAGTTCATCTCTGGATGTTTTTAAGAGAAGAGTCAGGGAACATTTCCTATCTGTTTGCTAATTGATGCATACATACAACTTTTTGTACTATTTATGTATGTTTATGTAGGTATATAATATTTATTATATGTATGCAGTATTTGTGTAGTGTATGTAATTTATTTATAATTATGTTTAGGAATTTTATATATTTTCCTTTTTTTTTTCTGAAACAGTGTGATTGTATAACTGCCCTCTTATTTTTCTGTCTTATCTCTCAACACTCTAAGGTTCGCTGGAAGAGAACTCATATTCTGAGTTAAGCTCGCCTTTGTATATGACTTGTGAAAATGAAAATTACCTCTGTTCTGTATACAATAAAGAATAAATAAATAGTTTCAGGAATTATTATCACACTATTGTATCTCTTTTATTACAAGGACATCTTTTGAGCAATTATTATTACGTTATAATCGCTCTCTCTTGTTACTATACCCGCAGGCTCGTTCGCAAGGAGCGGCGGCCATATTTGAGTTACGCTAATTGAGGCTCGCGGCGACAGAGCACACACCACTATGTACGTGACGTAGTGGATCTACATCACGCACCACCTCTATTTTTCACATTGTAACGAAAAAGCCCTGGCCAAAATCGGTCCAAGATATGTCGTAAAAGGGAGAAGGCTTATGCACTGCAGTGGGTGGAGCGAGCTGGAATCGATATGATGAAAAAAAAAAGGACTATAACACCAATATGTGCTAGGTGTATCGTAAATTAAAACTCATTTAAATTAGGACTATTTTAAACTATCTAGTAGTACATAGTGCAACTGGATATTACGAGGTCCTGGGTTCGAATCTAAGGTGGAACAAACCGTTACTGTTTTTCTACCGGAACATTCCCGATAAAGTCTGTGTTCAATTAGGAACAAGACTCACAATCCAGAGGTAACTGAATGAAACGCAGTTTTTCCTCAGAGCAAGAATATTTAATAAATTTCTATTAACATAGACAATATTTTTTATGCGACGAAACCATACCGCGATTTATTTCGATCCTAGCGCCATCTAGTTGCAATAATAAATTAAAGATTCAACATTCCGCCCACCAAAAGGACAATTTCCTTTTAGTACCGCCCACCATGATCAAAACGCATTATTAAGAAGAGCAATGGACTGTAATTAATTTAAATATTCAACAGTGAACGGTATCTAAACAATTCAAAGGCAGATGACTAGATGGCACATGACCGTAAATAGGTAAAATTAAAGTAATAACAATGACTTGATGCATTAATTGCCCAAACGCACTAAAACCAAAATTAAATTTTTCTAAACCTTCAACACATAAATAATAGAAATAAGAATAACTTATTTAACAGGTGTGAGCTGTTGACTTAAATAATTAGTACATTGTGTAAAACATCTAGACAACAAATGTATATAATTTGAACAACATAAAGAAAGTAAGTGCATTAAACCTAAATAACAAAAACATTTACTTTAACACGGGAAGCAAACACAACTTTGAAGTTGGACGTTTGATTGTAGTGCCCTTGCACTGAATGGTCACAACGCGAGTGATATTGTCCTTTCCCGGATGCAGTTCGACAACTCTACCGTACAACCATTTAGCTGGAGGTAAGTTATCCTCCTTTACTAGTACAATGTGTCCTAACTGAAACTCAGGAGTATGAGTAGCCCACTTATTCTTTTGAAAGAAATGGGTTAAGTACTCTTGGTTCCACCTGCGCCAGAAACCTTGCACCATTCGCTGCGTCAATTGCCACCTACGTAGAGTACTCATATTGGAGCATTCGTAATTATAGTCGGGTGCTACTACAAGTGGATGTCCTACTAAAAAATGACCAGGAGTTAGAGGTGCGGGATCTTCTGGATCAGTACTGCCCTGAGATAGAGGTCTTGAATTTAAACATGCCTCGATTTGAGACAGTACTGTGGCCAGTTCTTCGTATGTGAGCGTAGAATCTCCTACTACACGTTTCAGATGGTGCTTCACACTTTTTATTCCGGCTTCCCACAGTCCACCGAAGTTGGGAGCGTGAGGAGGGATGAAGTGCCATTCTGTGTGTGCATTTGCTAAAGAAGCTGCCATCTCTTTCATATTTGAGCTTTCCTGGGAAAACAGAAATTTGAGTTCTTTGGCAGCACCAACAAAATTTGTGCCATTGTCACTCCAGATGTGACGACACGCACCACGCCTGGAGACGAACCGCTTAAAGGCCGCCAAGAAACTTTCAGTCGACAAGTCTGATACTGCTTCAATGTGTACAGCGCGGGTGGCCATACAAACAAATAAACAAATGTACCCTTTATACGATCGCTGACCGCGACCTTTGGACACTCTCAAATTAATAGGGCCAGCATAGTCGACGCCAGAGTTTAAAAACGGTTTACTGGGAGTTACCCTACAAGCTGGCAATTCACCCATAAACTGGTGTTTGGTCACGGCTGCGTACCTTACACACGGAATACAGTCATGTATATGCGCTCGAACTATATTTTTGACTCTAAATATCCAGTATCTAGTACGTATAAAATTGAGTACCAGTTGCTGACCGCCATGAAAGGTTCTCTCATGAGCATCGGCTACAATTAACTTAGCTAAATTAGACTCATGAGCAATTATAACTGGATGCTTTGTATCATCAGGTAGATGAGAGAAACGGATTCTACCCCCAACTCGCAATAACTTATTATTATCAATAAAAGGATTTAATTTATACAAGGAACTCTTTTTGTGTAGGGGCTGGCCATTATCGAGAGCATTAATTTCGTCGTTAAACCATTGCTGTTGACTTCTTCGAATGCAAATGTTTAAAGCCTCTTGGATCTCAGCAACGGAAAGGTAAGGTGTTATTGGCGTACCTGATTTGCTATTTTTTGTTATCAATAGAAACCTTCTACATACAGCTATAACTCTTATTAATTTTCTCAAGAAAGAAAATCTGGACCAAAGTTGGTCATCCTCATCCGCATTGGCTTTGGTTGTGTGAACAGCGACAGACTTCTTCTCTTCATTAGTGTTTATGCCAATAGGCCGGGAATACTTTATTGGATCGCTCCGTAACCAGCCTGGACCATTCTTCCAAAGATCACTATTTAGGAGTACAGTTGGAGATGCACCTCGTGAAGCGATATCAGCAGGATTATCTTTGGATTGGACATGAGCCCATTGCGCGTTATCCAGCAGACTAAGGATCTCCGAAGTACGATTAGCAACGTACGTTTTCCAGCGACTCGGATGATCACTTAACCATGCTAGCACAACAGACGAGTCTGTCCAAGCATGTAAGTGTGACTTTGGAATATTCATCACCTGAGCTACCTCAATCAATAATTTAGCTGTTAGAACTGCACCATTCAACTCTAGGCGAGGAATCGAAATTTGCTTTATTGGAGCCACCTTTGTTTTAGCCGTGAGAAGATTCGACTGAATGTTTCCATCAGAGTCGACAATCCGACAATACACAGTGGCTGCGTAAGCCATGGTGGAAGCATCACTAAATCCGTGTAGCTCTATTGTAATATTGTCATCTCTTTTACCTATCCACCTAGGAATGTGAAAGTTAATGAGTTTGACTAAATCTTTCCTATAACGATTCCACTCTTCCAGGAGTTCCGGTGACAACTCGTCATCCCAACCCATACCAGTTATCCAGAGTTTTTGGATAAAAACCTTTGAGGTAATAATAGTTGGTGCTATCCACCCTAAAGGATCATATAGACGCGATATTTCTGCAATAACTGTTCTTTTTGTTTCAGGTGCAGCCGGATGAGACATCTTCACCGAATAATCGAACTCGTCAGTGGAACGATTCCAGGTAAGTCCCAATATTTTTGTTACCTTATCGGTTTTTATTTCCAGATCTCTACCGAAATCTTCTTGCAATTTTCCTAGCAAATTTGCTCTATTACTGGTCCATTTTTGCAGTTTAAATCCACCCCTTTCTAACAACTTATTTAATTCGTTGTGTATTTTCAGAGCTTCGGTTTCAGACTGACAGCCCGTCATGAGGTCATCCATGTAGAAGTCCGACATAACCCTTTCAGCAGCCAATGGATACAATTCTTCAAGGCACTTGTTGTAAAGATTTGACTGCGAGGTAAGGGGCACAAGATGTGCCAAATGTGACACGTTTATGTCGGAAATCTTGAATTTCGTCAGAAGGATCCTCTCTCCAAACAATCCTTTGAAAATCTGTGTGCTCGTCTGAAACTTTGATTTGGCGATACATCATGACGATGTCTGCAGATAGGCATACAGGATGTTGCCGCCATTTCAACACAATATGACGCAAGTCTGCCTGGAGAGTGGGTCCTACCATCAAGGTATCATTCAAGGAAACACCGTTAGTTCCCTTGCATGATGCATCATACACCACTCTTACTTTAGTGGTCAGTCTATCTTGTCTAACCACTGCATGATGAGGCAGGTAAACTGCGTCATTCCGATTTCTTGAATACTCATCTGTTATCTTTTCTAAATGACCAAGCAATAAATATTCATTGATGACATCCGAGTACTGATGTTTTAATTCAACATCCTTAGCCAACTTCTTTTCTAACCCTTGCAATCTTTTAATAGCAATAGCTTTTGAATTGCCATATTTACATGATGGATCGTCACTGCAAAAAGGCAATTTAACAATGTAACGCCCACTGCTATCTCTTTGCGTGGTAGCTTTATAATGATTCTCACAGGCCTGTTCTTCAGGCGTTAAGCGCTTTTTTAAAAAAGAATGTTCAGAGTCAAGTTCCCACAATCTCTTTAACATGTCATCATATTCAACTTGAGCATGCATATTGATGACAGTGTTATGTTGATTGTGTGAATTTTCTTCTCCACCTACATGGCCCGACACAATCCATCCTAAATAGGTATCTTGTGCCACCGGAGAGCCCTTGGGACTCTTGATTATACCTTCTTTTAGGATGTGGCAATAAATTTCAGCACCTAACAAAATATCTATTTTATTAGGCACATTAAACTCAGGATCAGCTAATTGTATGATATGAATTTCTGGCCAATCCTGAATCCTAAACCTAGTGTCCGGCATAACTGAAGTCAGTGCGTTTAATACATGCGCGGTTACTTCTATAATGAATGAAGGGTCGTGCAGTGACTGCATTTTAATCTTCACTATATGTCTCGAGACAATGCCACTCTGACTACCTCCAATTCCAGCTATAGTAGTCTTAGTTGCTACCTTTTTTAAGCGAAGTAACTGCGCTGCTGCTTCGGTTATAAAGGACGCCTGCGATCCCTGGTCTAACAACGCTCTCAAAACTTGAGCGGACCCATCTTTTGACTCTGCTCTTACGAGAGCTGTGGCTAATAGAACTTGTCCCTGTGCATTTCCTTTCAAAAGATGGGTCGCTATATTAGAAGAAACCTGTCGCTCTGGGGCTTCTAAATTATTTTCATGTGCGGTTGTAGGCTCCATTGGAGTAACAGCCGCACTAGTTACGCTCTGATTCTGTGGGTGCAATAACGAATGGTGTTTTCGCTGACAAATTCGGCATTTGGTGATCACTCTGCAATTTTTATTTGTATGATTACTTCCGAGGCAATTAAAACATACACCTAAATATCGGGCAATATCACGACGCTGATCTACATCCTCGTTAGAGAATTTTTTACAATTAAACAACTTATGAGTTTCGGAACAGTATGGGCACGACAACTTGGTAATACTGTGCAACACCTTAGGATGAGATATGTTAGTGTGTGTTACCTTTGGTTTGACCTTAGGTTCCACGAATTCAAGAGCGCGAAAACGAGTCTCCAAAAATTCTCTAAATTGTTTGATCGACGGCAGATCCTCGGATGATTGACTAACATGCAGTTCCCACTGCTTCCGAGATTCCATGTCCAATTTCAAACTTACTACATATATAACAATCACATCCCATGTACTTATATTTATACCAAGATTCGATAATTCGTGCAAACAGTCAGTTGTTACATCCAAAAGTTCTTTGAGTGCAGCAGCTGACTCCATCACTATATTACGCTGACCGAATAATCTTTTTAATATACAAGTTGACATAAACTTTTTATTATTATAACGGCTTGTTAACATATCCCAACATTGTTTATAATTATCTTGAGTAATTGGTACATGCCTAATAAGCTGCTCTGCCTCACCTGACAACTGTGTTTTAAGGTAATGTAAGCGTTGAACATCATCTAAGTTTGGATTTTTATGGATAAGAGACGTAAATAAATCCCGAAAAGACGACCACTCAATATATTTCCCACTAAATATTGGAATTTTTATTTTAGGCAATTTCACTAAAGAATCTCCCTTTGACTTGTCAGATGAAACATCGCTACATGAATTTGATTTCACAGTTTTATTTTTGAACAAAACCTTTTTAAGATCAGCTTTATAATTAACATAAATTTCAGAAACGGTTTCAAAAACATCTGTTTGGAAATGACTCTTTATCTTGCTGCTGCCGTAGTTGCCTATTATTGCCTCGAACTTAGTGGAAAAACTCTTAAATAAATTTTCCAAAATTTCCAATCTTGCCTCCACATAGTGTTCATTGAGCCTTTCTTTCGGCGTTTTTTTATAATTCACCGACGCTTTTTCTATTTGACTTTTTAGATCTTCCAAAATAATAATTTCATTCTCCATATTTGAAGTCACTATCTCAGTATTCAACTTTGTAAATTTTTACAAGTCCCTGACAGCGTAAAACGGCTAAGTCAATGAAGGCGTAAATTTTCTAAGTGTTTGACACGACTTAGTCGCTCAGAAATCGGGCATGGATTCCCCGTCTCAGCCAATTTGAGCGAATTATTCTAAGTCCTAAATTGATTGCAATTTTTCTAAGTCTATGCACTTATCGACACTTAGCACGAAACAGAGAAAAGTAGTTACAGTTTGTCCAGGTTGCACTTTATCACTCACATGTACTCACAGCAGCTTTACCAACTCAAGCGATAACAGCACAGCGCGCTACAGTAATTCACCAAAAAGCCATCCGGCTCGAAGTACCTTGTTCAATTAGGAACAAGACTCACAATCCAGAGGTAACTGAATGAAACGCAGTTTTTCCTCAGAGCAAGGATATTTAATAAATTTCTATTAACATAGACAATATTTTTTATGCGACGAAACCATACCGCGATTTATTTCGATCCTAGCGCCATCTAGTTGCAATAATAAACTAAAGATTCAACAGTCTGGGACTGTGTGTGAACGATAATACAGGATCGACCTCTGTTGTAAACGCGCGAATATTAGGAAGAAGTCAGACTATATGATTATGATCCTCTTATGTGTGAAGAAACCGGAACAAATGCTGGTTGTGAAGATTGTGTCGAAAGTCTGTACTATCTATATACCCTACAAGGGATCTGAGATGTTGATATAGTCATATCAGTATCATCATCAGTATCTGTATCGTCACGCTAGTCTTTCCTTACAGACACGCTCACCAATTACAGAGACTCTTGACTTGTTCATTAGATAAGACACGGTATATTTGGCCATAATGCTATTATCCTTAGGTCTTGGTTGGTGCCTACATCCTTCCCCTTTCGAACCGTACACCTGTTTCGTCATTCTCCAGTATTAATTTAGAAAAATAAAATGTTTTTCAACAATTGTTTAACTTTATTTACGCAGGCAGATCTACGGAAAATTGCGAACGGCTCGATATCAAAAGAACTAATTTACATAAATCAATTGAATACATTATACTTGTTAAATATTGTAACATATCACGGGACTCAAAGTCAACAGTTTGAGCGTTGAATAATATTATTTGAATAAGCATTTACAATATGCAAATAATTTTCAAGACTCCAGTCTCAATTGAACCCCAGTTTGTTATAAAAAGTTAGATATTAAAGGCTTTCTTATGTTGGACATTTCAATACATAACATGATCATGAAATCCTAACTAGTTGTTATTGGAGAATAATGATCAGTGCTTGAATAAGCGTCTTATATTTAAACTAGATTGTTGTTGGAGTAACATCCAACATATACTGTTTGTTATTCTTAATGTTCTTAGTGTTTGTTTATTGAATGAGTAGACATCTAAATTCTGTTACCAGTTTATTCATCATCTCAGCCTATACTTGTCCACTGCTGAACATAGGCCTCCCCAATCGTTTTCCAGCGTAACCGGTCCGATGCCACCTGCATCCAACGACTTCCTGCGATTTTCACAAGAATAAATGATTCATCGTTTCTTCTTCTTCATCGTTTCTTAGCGCGGGGCTTTCCGCGTAAACTATGTTTGTCTTCTGTGCTAGAAGAAGGACCTTTCAGCTCGACAGCGGGGAGAAGGGGAGACGCACACGGGACTGCATCAAGCTCAGCGAGGGTGCGAAGTTGGTGCCGCTTTCCGTCCGGTTCAACCACGACCACTGTGCCGTCCCTCGTCCAGCTGTTGGCCACGCCATGACGTCTCCGCGCTTCCATAAATACTGCGTGCCGTTCCTTTGTCAAGAATTCTGATATGGTTATACTGGTACCCTTTAAACCAGTCATGGCAAACCAAACCTGTTTCCTTGTAGTGAGGTCCCGGAACTTAAGTAGAATCGGCCTGGGTTTCTTGGAGTTGGGCCGACTAATACGGTGACAACGAATGATATCACTTGAAAGATCTCCAGTGTCAAGACGTTTGGCCATGATATCCATCATAATATTTACTGGTGTTTCATCCTTTTTCTCAGCTACACCATGCACTAGAAGGATTTTACGCCGACTGCGCATTTCTTGGCGTTCATGAGCCTCTGCTAAAAGTGACACCTGCCGCTGCAGACTACTTAGCGCTTCCACCACAAAGGACTTAAAGTCTTCAAAATCCGCTGCAACGGCACCTGGCTTTACTCCTGCTGATGTTGCTTTCTCCAACTCATCTGCCATCTTGGAGTGGAACACAGAAGACAAACCCTCGATGGTGTGCTGCAGAGCATCCATAGTGTGGTTTTGAGGTTAAGTGTGAAAGTTAATAAAGTTAATTTTGAGGATATTTGGCTGAGGATCACTTTCCACTAACAGATAACTTTGTCTAGCAATACATACCAGCTATCAGATTGCAAACAAGTTATTATTTATTTTTATTTAATTTAAATTTTAACAGAGATGTTTTTTTATTTATTTAATTATTAGTACAACTGTAAGGGCTACACCGTACATTTTACTTTGCTACTTGATTTGCTTTCTGCAATAAACATTGTCAGCGAATTTTGTTCTATACTAAAGTGTTTGTAATCATTATAAATTTAGTATGGTAATAAACTGGGCAGCGTTCGGGAAACTGCGCAACATCTTCTCATCCAAAATACCTCAGTGCCTTAAGACTAAAGTTTTTAGTCAGTGTGTGTTACCAGTGATGATATATGGATCAGAGACGTGGTCTCTTACTATAGGTCTCATAAAAAAGCTCAGAGTTGCTCAGCGAGCTATGGAGAGAGCTATGCTCGGCGTTTCTCTACGCGATCGAATCAGGAATGAGGAGCTGAAGTGGCAATGGGCGGGCCACATAGCGCGTAGATCGGACGGGCGTTGGGGCAGAAAGATTCTAGAGTGGAGACCACGTATTGGCAAGCGCAGTGTGGGACGACCGCCTGCCAGATGGACCGACGATCTTGTGAAAATCGCAGGAAGTCGTTGGATGCAGGTGGCATCGGACCGTTTACGCTGGAAAGCGATTGGGGAGGCCTATGTTCAGCAGTGGACAAGTATAGGCTGAGATGATGATGATGATGAATACTTTCAATCTAAAATTCCTACTAGTTTTCCTCTCTCCTAAACACTTTGTTGTGCCCGACACGGTCCATGATTGTTACCTAACCTAGCTTTTAAGCTGATCCCCCCCGGCTGCTCTGATCTCATTTATGCTCCCCTTTATGGTTTTGGCTAGAGGGTGCGTTGTTTTTGGATTGGCCAGCAGGTCGAGCGAAGATCTCGAGTCGCTCATTACGTTTGCTATTTTTACCCCGCTGGCTTTTATCATTTGCACCGCTCTATGGAGGGCATAAAGTTCCGACTGGAATACAGTGCAGTGGGGGTCAAGACTGAAGGTTGAGGACCCGGTCTCCCTTCCCCCTTCCCACCACGTTACTGCAGCTCCCACTCTGCCGAGTATTTTACTGCCGTCGGTATAGATGTGTGGCCCGACTTTGTTGTGGCTTTCCAGGGTTTGAGAGTCCGTGCTCTCCAGGAGCCCATACTCTGTTGTTGTGAGTTTGGAGGGGTGAGGCTGTTCTCTGAAGCTCACCCTGTGCTCCAGTTCCCTTCCTGGTGGTATATAGTCTTTTCTGATCCCTCTCTTGGCTGTGTAAAGAGCCGCCGCCTCCTGTACCCTTAGGTCCAGGGGTAGCAGCCCTGACAGAGCTAATGCCGATGTAAGAGACACTGTGCGATACGCCTTGCAGATCTTTTGAGCAAAGCCCCTCTGGATTGCTTGCAGACGGTTTTGGATCATCTGCAGTTCCGTAGATTGGGACCACACGCTCGCAGCGTACAGCACAATTGGCTCTATTACCGCGACGTAGATTGTTCTAGTTATCTCACCGTTTAGACCCCACGTCACCTTCGCCGCACGCGCAAGCTGTTTGTATATATCCGCAGCTTTCTTACTAATTGCGGCTACGTGTGGTTTGAAGGCGAGTCTTTTGTCTATGGTGAGTCCTAGGAGCTTTATTTCGTCAACCAGTTGTATTTTTGTTCCCGACATGTAGATTGCCGGAGTGGTGTATTTCAGCTTCCTTGTTAGCAGCATTGCATTTGTTTTGTGTGCTGCGAAGCTGAGTTTGTTTTGTCTACCCCACTCCACCACCCCTGCCAGGACTGTGTTGATGTTCGGCTCCATGTCAGGTGTTGTTTTTCCTGAGAAGACTAGAACCACGTCGTCCGCGAACGCTTGACAGTGGACGTCCTGGCCAGATAGTTTTTGCAACAGGGTATCAAGGATTATGTTCCAGAAGGTCGGTCCTCCTATGGATCCTTGGACACAACCTTTTGTGGTTACCCTTTCACACGTTGCTCTGGCATAATTGACCTTGATCTTTCGGTCTTGGAGGTAGGACGCCACCATTGCGTACAGGTTTTTCGGACACTTCCTTAATGATAGCTGATGTTTTAAAGCTGGCCACCACGCGTTGTCGAAGGCACCCTCTATGTCCAGCGAAACTATGACTACTAACTTCTTCTTGTCGATTTCCGACCTCACATGTTTCACTAGGTCATAGAGAGCGTCCTCTGTGCCACGCTGTGGCATGAAGCCGTATTGGTTTACACTCAGTGTTGGGAGAATATGCCACTGAATGCGGCTTATCATGAGTTTCTCAACGATTTTCCCGAGAACTGACAGCAGGCCGATTGGTCTGTAAGACTTTGGTTGGGTCTTCCTTGCCTGGCTTCCGGAGTATGACAACGTGTGCTGTCTTCCATTGCGTCGGAAAGTGCGCCAGCGACATGCACTTATTGGCTATCGCTAAGAACACTCCCCTGTCGCTTTGAATCGCCTTCGTGCATATGTCGGCGGTTAACCCATCCGCCCCGGGGGCCTTTTTTGGATTTAGCGCTTTGAGTACGCCTTCCAGTTCGGCCCCCGTGAATGGAGGGTCATCTTTTGACAGGCTACTTGACTCCGCCGCTTCGTTATTGTCAGTCACTTCTCGGATTTGAGTATGGTAAGGTGTGTCTGTCGTCGCAGAGTCACTTGGATAGAAGGTGGTTGCTAGGAGGTGCGCCGATTTCTCCGGGCACAAGGTGTTCCCTTCTGTATCTCTCAAGAGCACATCCTCCTGCCTCCTAGCTGTTTTCCTGATGACTCTGTATACACCGTCCCATAGGCTCTCTCTATCTTGCGTTGAGCAGAACTCCTTCCAACTCCTGGTTTGGGCTTCGTAGGCTGCTTCCACGTACCTCTCTTTGGCCTCTCTGTATATCTTGGCGACGTACTCGAGTCGGATGGGTGCAGCGTTTTTTATCCTCCTTTTTTTACGCAGTGCGTCTTTTTTGAGGTTCTCGAGGGTATGTGTCCACCACGGTGGTTTGGCGTCTATCTTCCACTGACCTACTCTGGGTATGGCTACTTTACAGGAATCCTGTATTTTCGCCGTGTAGGTTGTTACCACTGTCTCCAGGCCCTCCGATGTTGACACTTGCTCGATGACGTCGGGTGTTAGGTTGGCTTCCGCCAGTGACGTCTCGAGGTCCATCAACCAAAAAACGTGTACTGTAGGACACAGGCCTCCCCTAAAGATAGTCATGACGACCGACTTTGTGTTGTACGCGTCCAGCTTCCACCTGCAACCTTCAACAGGTCATCGGTCCATCTTGTGGGAGATCTGTCCACTCCACGGCTTCCAGTACGAAGTCGCCACTCAAAAACCTTTCTAAGCCAAAGGCTGCTAGTAAACCAATGAGGTAGTCTCATCATCATTATCCTCATCAATCAGCCTGTATCTACCCACTGCTGAGGAAATACGGGCCATTTGTTCCGGTCCTATGCTTGTCAACCGATTGCCTTAAATTAGATGAATTTTCCAAATTAAAACTTTATAAGAGGATATCACTCACGATAGGCCTTATAAGAAGGATCACGGTCGCCCAAAGGGCAATGGAAAGAGCTATGCTCGGAGTTTCTCTACGAGATCGAATCAGTAATGAGGAGATCCACAGGAGAACCAAAGTCACCGATATAGCTATCAGAATTGCCAAACTTAGGTGGCAGTGCGTGGGGCACATCGCTCGTCGAACTGACGGCCGGTGGGGCAGCAAGGTTCTCGAGTGGAGACCTCGTACTGGAAGACGTGGAGTGGGCAGGCCCCACACAAGGTGGAGCGATGACCTGGTGAAGGTCGCAGGTAAAAGCTGGATGCGTACAGCACAAAGCCGGTCGTTGTGGCGATCTTTGGGGGAGGCCTTTGTCCTGCAGTGGACGTCTTTCGGCTGATGATAATGATGAAGAGGATATACAACATGGAACATAATTAATGCAAGACTTAAAAGTACGAGTAGTTTGTTCTAAATCGGTAACTGAATTTACTCCAACAATTTTTAATGTATCTTATACTTTATAAAATTTGCAAAAATGCTGTTACTCCTTCAGTCCGTTATATAAAACTAAATGTATTCTTGATTCAAAGCAATACGGAGAATTCAAATGCATTTCTAACTATCACTAGTACTAACGTATTTTTCAATATGCATAGATACACATACAAGTTTCACTGTTAATTGGAGTATAAAAGTGCTTAAAAGGGGTATAAAAGTGCCTAAAAAGCCTTTAAATTCGGAAATTTACTTCTTTTATTGAATTTGTAATGCAATTACCTAATCGAGGTATCTGAGATCTTGCCTTATTTACGATACACCTTGTATATATTAATGAAGATGGACGTATGATGGACGTTTGTTACTCTTTCACGCAAAAACTATGGAACGTATTTTTATGAAATTTTATAGTTACATAGCTTATAAATCAGAATAACACATAGGCTACAATTTATAAAGACATACAGGCAGACGAAGTCGCGAGCGGCTGCTAGTCTGTCATAAAACCGAATAAACTAATCCTAATGAATACTAAAATGGTATCTATAAAATTACCCTAAAGACTAGAGATATTAACATCACTGTCCGATAAATTCAACAGGAATTTGTCTAGTAATTACTTTCCCAGGTCTAGAAAGTTAATCAAACGAAGTGCCGTCTAGTGGGTGACGTAAATAGGCGTGGTAGATGATCAATCATTTGGCCTATTTTTTATGTATAATGTATATCACCACACAAATTTCCCCGTGGGCTAGACAGAGGGATATTTTTACAGAAATAGTTTATCTAGGCTGCCACAGGTTCTATTAAGTAAGCAGGAACAAGGAGACAAGTTGGGGGAAATATGTGATATTGATGTGAACTGATTTTAGCTCCTTGTGTAAAATCAGTGATAAGTAAAGTACGGCGTAACTAACGCGTTCAGCCGCGTCCGCGGTGGCGTCCCCGGCGGCGATCACCGTGGCGATCAGTATCTCCGATTGCGCGGAGTCTAACAAATAACAAGACGCGTTGGTGTGAACATTTCTATACAAATATTACTGTAGAAGCTGATCGCTACCGTGCACGCCATCGCGGACGCGGCTGGAGGCGTGGGTGTGGCCTTACCATGGGATCTTATTATAATAGTATTAATAAAACCATTGGCTCCCTGTAGTTAAAATTATTTTGTTAATATTTATCTAAGCATAAGTTGGTGTATAACTCATTGACTTTATATTTTACGTATTACGTACTATTATAATCGGTGGCTCAAAAATAGGGTGCCAGGTAGGTACCTACATTAACACGTCAATAGAAGCAACTATTTTCTTTTTTTTTATAAAAACTTAGCCCCGCAATTACTCCCGCCCCGCGGATTTATTCCTTTGTCGTGGGTGCATTTACAAACCTTAAAATACACATACACAAATACCCAGACCAAGAAACAAGTAATTGTGGATCACACAAAGATTTGTCCAGTTTTTCTGCTCTCCCAAAACAATTTGTTAGTGAAAAATAAAAAGTTGCAGAACTTAAGTTTCATAGAACGACGTGTAAATCGAACAAGTTTCGACTCGGTACTCCTGTCACCCTGTATAAAACACAAAACAAAATTTTATGAACGAGAGAAAGTGAACTAAAATTATGAATTCTTTTTTATATACATTCTCAAAATCCCCGGAAATCATACAAGAAAACACCTAAGAAGAAATGACCCCAAATAAATCAATAGCATCATTAATCCCCTTTTATAAGGCGATGATGTCTATGTGCTTCGGCAAATAGCAATAAACACGTTTAACTATGTACCGAAAATATTGGTAAAGTCGGTTCATATGCAACTAGATAGTGTTCCGAGTTCAGACCAAGTTGAGTTCTAAATTAGTCAGATACGAACAGAGAACGTTTGTCAGTTGGTTGGTCAAAGCGACGCTTGCGCTGTAGTCGCGAGACAAACATGAAATTATAAGATAAAGGCTCGGGCCAGTGGTTAAAAGACCGCCCACTGGATCGAGTAGCCGTGGTTTCGATCCCCGCACGAAACTATCTTTGTGTCCCACAAATGTTTGCTTTGGTCTGAGTGTTTTTAACTTTATAAATAAAAATTAATTGCCGAATGTATGTAAGCGCATCACTTCAGAACGGTTGCACCTTTTCAGCTTATTCTTTTTTGTTGTATTTGTAATTGTTTGGACAAGGTTTGTATGGAAGAAAATGTATGAAAATTGTACTGGACGCGAAAAATTTAGCGGTTAAAAAATCTCAATATAAAAAAGTTAGTGTGTAAGTGAGACAGAAGACAGTAGCAAAAATATCGACAGAATTGACAGATTGACGTTTAGTTGTTCAGTTTCTTATATTTTTTATCTTTTACATCCGTAAAAGAAATAAATTGGAGTTTTGGTTATTTTGCGGAAAAAAACAAAATTATATGATCGTACTGTTAAGGAAGATTTGGTGTCTCTTCCTTCATTAGTACACCCGTGCAAAGCCGGGGCGGGCAGCTAAACAATATTTTTTTGTCAATCATCCAGAGGCAATTTTTACATCACAGTTATTATACGTACTTGATACGTGAATTTCATGTCTGTAAATTAACCCATGTAATAATCCCTAGCAAGATACATTAAAAAATAAACAGAATATAGTACACACGATAAAACCTGTAGTAAAATATTTCCTCATCCATTTGTGTAACACAGACGTGACAGTGTTTATTATTTTTTATTATAAAGTTTTAAATCATAATTAACCACATACCTACTTTAAACCGTGTATAAAATATTTAACAATATTTTCGTAGTTTTTTTGGGTTATCACTTTTAATTGATACTGTTTTTTTACTGTACTGAAAAGTCTATTCCAATCAAAATTTAAACCCCTTTGAAACTGTTTTCATTCAACATAAAAATGTCGATTTCTTGCGACCCGCATTTACATTTCGATGTCTTCGGATACTGTCGCCTTCATTTAATACTTATTATAGATTGCAATCACAACTAAAACATCTTAAAATGGTGATGGTAGGTTTACAAAGTTTGATTTGAATATACTATATACTGTTTTTAACATGGCTAATCAGAAGCCATACTGACATCGATGCCTCGGACATTGCCTCTTGACACAAACATACATGTCGTTCATGATCTCTTTAGTATGTTTTTTATTAGAGCCTGTTTTGGCTGCCTTGAACTACGTCATTGGCCTAGTAGAGCGTTGCACGGATGTCGAGGTCCTTGGTTCAATTCCAAGGTCGGGCAAAGAGTGGTAGTTAGATTGCAAAATATTGATAGGTATTGTACCCGGTATAATAGGAACAGGCCGGCTCTTATTACATTGGGATACAGGGACATAACATCATCGTTCGCGAATAGTGCGAATGTACATAGTCTTCTTTTTTCTGTGGGGTATACAGTAGCATACTTCTGGCACCCCCTGGCACCAACTGCCGTGCATTAGTCTCGACACGACTTATACAAAGTTCACCCGATCATCTAGTCTTAAATATATGATCTGTAACGAAAACAGCGCCTCAAACGAAAGTCTTGTTTAAACAATCTCAACTACTCTGAGTCGAGCAGCTTGTGATATTAAAGTCAATAGAACACATCTCAGGATTTAGTTCGTGATCTCATGCCGGCAATCCGGATATTGCAGCGGTAGCGTTTAAGTTGGCGAACCAGCCGTGTAGTTACAGTTTGAAGATATTCGAATGTTTAATGGCCCTTAGTGAGTGTCCCAGTAAAGTGAACATACGTCCTGTTTTCATAAGAAAATTTTATATCTCTTTTTCTCTTTTGTAAAGCAGAATTTTTAAATTATTCTGTTCTCTATCGAAAAGGCTGAAATATTTGGTTGTTGATTATAGAAGCACCCACGACACAGAAATAATTATCAGTAAGGTAATGTATATTCTAGTTTGATTTCAGTTTATCATTATTTTTATAGTACTGATAAAAATGTGATCATCACACATATCAAAATACGTAGTGACAGACGGCTTGGCCCAGTTGTTTAGTCGCTCCGCCCACTGGATCAAGAAGTCGCAGGTACTACCCCCGCACAGGACACATCTTTGTGTGACCCACAAATATTTGTTTTGTGTCTGGGTGTTCTGTCTGGGGCTACGTTTACATTTATAAAAAAATCTATCAATCATCACACCAGATCCCTTACGGGGTAGGCAGAGAGTACAGAGCTCCAACAGGTAATTTCCTTACATACCTCTCTGGCTTCCTCCACTCTCATAGTTACAAAAATATTGCATTTAATAGTGTGATCTATGTTCCAAGTTAAATTGCAATTTCTCAAATCGAAGCGATCATTTCAGTAGCAATAAACCAACTCTGTTTCTCTTTCGCGAGTTATTCGATTTCCTTTTGACATTTTTCAAAGAGGGAACAATAGTACATATTAAATACAATTCCAGTAAATTGGATAGTTCGTTCATTCACACACGTCGGGAGGTGGTAAGAGCCGACTTATTTCCCCTCTCACGTTTTCACAGAATCTGTTCACACGTGAAAATCCAATTGTTTGATGGCACACGCCGAAAGAATTAGTTAAATTGATGAAAAAAGCTATAACTGAACTTTTAGTTTTAGTTAAAAATGGATGCATACGTCCCTTTGATTGCGTGGGTCCCTTTCCAATAAGCGCTGATCCATTGTATGCGATCTTTGTAGTACTACTACTAATACTACTACTACTACTACTACTACTACTAATACTAGCTTACATACCAAATTTCAGCTTTCTAGGACTTCAGGAAGTACCCTACGAATTTTGATGATCATCAGGGAATCAGTGAACAAATCGAAGTTTTTTAAATATCAATAAAATCTAAACCGAGTCTTATCTGATGGAAAAGTCAAGAGTCTCCGTAACCGGCGAGCGTGTATGAGACGAACTATGAGAGTCGAGGAAGCCAGAGAGGTATGTAAGGAAAGAACCTGTTGGAACTCTGTACTCTCTGCCTACCCCGCAAGGGATCTGGCGTGAGGTTATAGATAGATAGATAGAATAAAATCTAATGTATAAGAGGTATGAAATTGAAACATTACATGTTTATTGAGTCTACTATTGACATCATATTCTGAGAATTTTGTTTATCTGGTGTAATCCAAGCATAAGTTATGAGGGTTCAAAAAACGACTAAGCGCTTCGAAAAAAGGTAGTAGTGCCCTTGCGCTTCGTTTGGCTCGTCTTGGCGAAGATACAGATTCCAAACGTCACCGTAACCATGGGTAGAGAAAAGGTCTATATAAATATAAAAAATATACCGAATCGTCTATAATCCCCAAGCGGGGGTGGCAGAGGTATACTGAGTACACCCACTTTTCGCCGACGATGTTAGGTCCCATGCAATATGGGTTGAGCATATTGCCATATACCAGGCACAATTTCAGACTCCAACTCATACTGGACATTTTTCGTTAGAAAAATTACATTTGTCCGTCCTAGGGATTCAACCCAGAAACTTGTGATCATAAAGCGATGCTCTTTGCTGCTAGATCAACGAAGCAGTCAAAAGGCAATAATATTACTATTTCTACCTCTAAATGTAGAAAAAGACAGAGTCACTGTATTAAGTATTATTAAAGCCTACCGAACTGCTTACTATTACCATAATAAACTCTCTCCTCCAATTTATTATGTCTAAGATCCTTTTAATGACCACTCCGTGTCTCGACCAGTTTGATGATAATATTTGAATAGGCATTAAATCCTATAGCTACAATAGCGGGTATACAAACTGCTGTATTGTATCTTCGCGGAATTTACATAAGCAACTGTACTAGTGATATTGAACACAAAGTTATAAAAAAAATGTATGAATAAATTTAAAATAAATAATTTTAATTTAAAAATACCTTTTTAAAAACAAGCTTTTATAACGAAACACGAAAAAGATATCTTGCTTAGTTAAGGAGTTCCTATGGCTTATTTCCGGCTCTATCATCAGACCCTGGACACTATCCGGGTCCAAAGTAGTCATCAAGCCCCAAGCATCAAATCCAACGAGCTCAAACAAGGTTGGGTTTTATTGAGTAATTGGGTGATTCCATTGCTCACCTTTCGGCTTTATCATCAGAACCTGATCACTTTCTGGTTGTGTAGTATTTATCAATACCAATCTAAAAAGCTTAAACCAAGAAGGGTTATGTTTTATATTTCATATGTCCATTCATGTCCATGAGTGATGAACATTCCTATGGCCACCTTCCGGCTCGTTCATGAGACGAGCCCTATGGTACCATATTATTGCATTGTCACCGAACATACATATATTCACCAAATTTTAGCTCGATCGGATGCCCGCAAGTGCTTAAAAATGGATCAGATGATTTGAATTTGTAAAATATTGTACATTCTCCGAAATTACAAATGAACCGCCGGTACATAGGAAAAAAACAGGGTTATGACATTAATATGCTTTGCTCATGATAATACAGTGTTTTTATCCTTCTCTGTCCATATCATCATTCCAGATCGCTTGCAGGGCAAGCAGAGAATATACAGCTCCAACATCGATGTCTCCAACAGATTTTTATTCTTACCTCACTCTTTGGTTTCCCCCATTTTCATGTTTCAATGAATACTCACTTAACACTAAATCATAACCTTTACAGAAGTAAAGGATCTGGCGTGATGATATAGATAGATAGAAATCTATCTATATCATCACGCCAGATCCCTTGCAGTGTAGGCAGAGAGTACAGAGTACTAACAGGTTCTTTCTTTACCAACCTCTCTGGCTTCCTCATGTTCATAGTTCGTCTTATACACGCTCACCGGTTACAGAGACTCTTGACTTGCCCATCGGATAAAACACGGTCTATTCTAACCTTTAAAAGAAATTAATAATAAGCTATCACACGGTAGGGATATAGTTTTATTTGCTTTTCTCGGCTCGACTGCGTTGGCTAGTCATCTTAGGGTGCGTCCATTAATTACAAGACGTGCTCAAGAGGGGGAAGGGGCGAGTCAAATCTCATCATCATTTTATTGTTTACTTTTCACTGTAATTCTAGTCTACTTTCTCAGAAATCTTAAATAGTAGTCTTGATTATTTTAAAATAAAATATTAAGCAAGTTAGTTTATTCTTTTTAAAATAAATCCGATGCATTTACGAGATACATGCATTTTGAAAAATCTAACGTAAGATTGGGAGATCGAGAATGGATCGGGGGGTTTAGCTTATATTCACGAAATCTTACTAGGAGGGATGGGAGGTCAAAAAATCTCTAAAATCACCTCACGTAATTAATAAACGCCCACTTACAGTGACATATGGCTTTCCCTTTGATATGCTGTGCTTATCATTATCTCTTGTTTAATTAAAAAAATAAACTCTTGTAAATCTGTCTTTTAATTACCACAAGCAACCTGCCCCGCAAGGTATCTGGCTTGATGATATAGATAGAGGGGTTTTAATTAACGCAGTTTCCTTTGTATCAACTTACTTATTTACTGGCAGGCAGCTGGCGTAATCTTATTAGTTAAGATCAGTTTACAAAGACCGGTTCAAAGAGCATCGCTCTGTTTCATTTTTTTTGAAATAAACCACACTAACCGGGCCGATCGCTGTACGAACCGGGCAGGCTACTTGGGTAAAGCAACAAAAAACGCTCGTTTTCCTATCATAAAAGATGCGAAATCTGAAAGTAAACATATTTCAATGACGCAATATTCTATTTTAAATACGATCAAAATTTGCTCTGCTCTATAAGCCGGTTTATGTAAACGGACCTTGATGTATCTACAAAATTAACATTAAAAAACCACTTGTTTATCACAGGAATCTAATCTTGAACGACGCGTATCGGCTTCAAGAAGCCACATAGATATCTTTATAGTTACCATCACCACGCATGGAAATTTAAAGAAGAATTTGAATTTACACTAGCGCTAACTTCGTGAAATATTTCGTTTCAACATTTGCACAGAAACAATAGGATATTCAAATTGTATAATACAATTGCATCGAACGTAGTGCAGCTGTCTTGCCTTGCCGTATGCTGGAAACTGGGTTATGTTGTCAAGCTCACTCAACCTAGCTCGTGTTCGGCGTCTTAGGGAAATAGTGCTCACGTGTTTAGGTCCAACTGTTGCCTCCCTTGAGTTACAAAGTTTGTTGAATTCACTGGAATACAAGAAACGTTATGGAATGTGATACAATTTGATGCGTAAAGAAGAATAGAAAGACGATTTTTGGTAAAAACAAAAACGGCATATTTGTATGTTGGTATATTTTATTTGTCTTCCACGCCACAAATGCTTGGTGCAATACGAGATACCATGACAGTGACATAAAAGTGGATTTTTAAAACTATTATTTCTAATAGCGGATTATGCATAAATTGGGGTTAAATTTACATGTTAAATTTTTCCTTGTTTGTAGATACACTCACGACACAGGAACAATTGCTAGTGTGGGTCCGCGTTTTTTTAAAAGTTTTTGATGTATATTATATAAGGTTTAGGGTTTCTAAATAAAGGATGCTATTTTTTAACCTATATTGTTACTTATTATATCGGTAGAAATCTTCCCCAAAACCGACCAAATATGGTCGGCAAGGGAGATGCCGAACATGGATCGCTCCATGGCTCATTGTGCCACTTCGATTTTATGTAGGCTGCCCTTTATAAGCGACCAGGTCTCGGCACCATAAGTGAGGATGGGCAAGACACATTGATATCACTTTTCTGGTCGATAAATGGTCGATAGCGGTATGCCCTTAATAAGATCGCCACGACGAAAATTATGGTCATAAGCCAAAAGTGGTCCACTGAAGGATAAAATCACATAAAGGCCTTTCTATAAAGATGTAATTCGTAGCGTTACGCTAGCATCAATATGGCCGTGCTAACCCTCCGTTTGTATGTAATGATCATTTCAAGATTAACGTCATTTTAGCATAAGCACTTAAGAAATAACGATTGTTACTTAAACGAAACGTATACGGTAAGTCAAAAATCTGAAGGCCCAGCACGAATAGGTAGACATTAATGTAATCCTATGGAGTTGACATGCCATCCTTTTCACACTACAAAGTTACTAAATATAGAAGAATGTGACAGCAAGCTTTCTTGCTAATGTTACTATGACGTCAACCTTTTCATGCTTAGGCCTTAGAATCTATAGCTAGTAAGTTAGATCAATTACTTATCTGGATGAAAAATCACGCGCGCGGAAATGGTAATTTTTTTCTACACATAGGGTAGATAAATTGTAATAGATATTTACACACACGCGCGCGCACTTACACATTGACAGCTAGTGAACAAATTTTTTAACAATTGAACACTGGCACCACGCATATATAGTGCGTAACTGAGGCCGCTTTTGGCACCGTTTGCTAGCACTGCTTAGTCTAGACAGTCAAACACCCGTATTTATAGACATTTATTTACTCAATCTTAAGAATTTAGGTTTCGGCATATAACCGACGCAGCGCGACGGAAGCGCGACGGTGGCTCGGCTTGGGGAGTTATAAATTTGTAATATACTAAAATGTACGGGAGACGTCACACAGCGCAGACCCGCACGGCGCGACGGAAAATGTCACAACCGAACGTAGCCTGTCACGCTCCGTCGGCTATTTGACCAAACCTATGCCAAACCTTAAGAAAACTAACTTTTGACATTTCTTACTTTTGACAGTTTCGCAACTATGGAATAAAAATTATGTACTAAATAAATACTTGAATAAAAGTAACCACTTAGACCTGTTTAGTGTGTTGACGGATTTTAGTTTAAAGCTAGTAAGTAGCCTGCTTCGAAAGATTTCAATCCACCCGACGCTAATGATTTAATCTTCAAAGCAACGGAAATGAGAAACACAGACTATGTATTACGCACAGTGGGAAGTTCGCTCTTCAACTCCCTCAATCGTTAACAGTCTACTCAGTAGTTCATTACTTGTTAGTATCTTTTAAAACATTATCAATAGCAAGTTAATTGTAGGTAGGCGACGAACGATTACAAACAGAAACGGTTTAACTTTGTACGCCTACAAAGTTAATGCGTTTCTGTTTGAAATAGTAAATAAGTTATTCAAGTTGAAGGAAACATGTTGACCGTTTTGAATGTATAGTGCGACAAGGATCTTTTGGCACTTGGATTACATTGACAGAAGGGCGTTAGTGTGAAATTAGCATTTAGTAAAAAATTTCCTACTTCCAAGGAGATAACCGCGTGGTTCCCGGCTGTACCGCGTGGTTCCCGGCTTAGAGTAGGACCAACCCATCTCATCCCATCGGGTGTCGTACAAGGCGACTAAGGGAAAACTAGGGAATGGGCAGCAGCGTTCCCTTAGCACTTCGACGACCAATAACTGCGCTCGCCAACCCGCCTGCCAAGCGTGGCGAGTATGGCAAACACCCCTAATTATGGAAGAAAGTAGGAAAACCAGGCCCCTAGTCCCCGGCGGTCCTGTTCGTCCTGGCCACGGTAGCAGCCATGGTAACGACAGGACAAGGGGTGCTAAGAATCTCCGGCAGAGATTCGGCTAGCACCAAAACCGAAAATTGGCCCTGGTGACATACAACGCACGCACATTGAGGACAGATGAGAAACTAGTTGAGCTGGAAGAAGAGTTAAACAAGTTGCGGTGGAGTATTGTTGGTTTATCGGAGGTCCGAAGAGAGGGCGAGGACACGATAACCTTAAAATCCGGCAACTTGTTTTACTACCGGGAGGGCGAACAGCAGTCCCAAGGTGGTGTCGGATTTATCGTCCACAAGTCACTCATAAACAACGTTGTGTCCATCACTAGTGTGTCGAGCAGGGTAGCGTACCTGATACTCAGAATATCCAAAAGATATTCGCTGAAGGTCATACAGGTCTACGCACCGACCTCGGCATACTCAGATGATGAGGTCGAAGTTATGTATGAGGACATTAGTAGAGCCATACATACTTCCAAAGCACACTTTACAGTAGTTTTGGGTGACTTCAATGCGCGACTGGGCAAACGGGGCGATGATGAGTTAAGAGTGGGGCAATTTGGATATGGGCAGCGCAACCCCAGGGGTCAGAGGCTGGCCGAATTTCTGGAGAAGCAGGGACTCTTTATGATGAACTCTTTCTTCCAGAAGCCGTCTCATAGGAAATGGACCTGGATGAGCCCTGATGGTTTCACAAAAAATGAGATAGACTTCATCATGAGCACCAAGCGACAAATATTTAATGATGTCTCCGTGATTCACAGGTTAAAAACCGGCAGTGATCACCGAATGGTCAGAGGCACATTAAATATTAATGTCAAAATGGAAAGATGGCGTCTGATGAAGTCTACGCTCCGACCTTCTAATGCACATATCCAAAACCCCGAGAACTTTCAACTCGAATTGTCAAACCGCTTCGAATTGCTAGACAGCAGCGCATCAGTGGACGAAATCAACAATAGGTTGGTAGAGACCGTCCATACGGTCGGGTCCAAGCATTTTAAGCCCCACCGTAAAAATAGGCCTCAAAAGCTATCTGACTACACCCGAAACCTTATGGCTGAGCGACGTACCATGACACTCCAAACCTCCGATGATGCTAAGTCCTATAGGCAGCTCAATGGACAGATATTGAAGTCCTTGCGACACGATTTACGGTCCTTCAATACAAGACGTATTGAGGAGACCATAGAGCAGAACAAGGGCTCCAAAGTGTTCGCAAGAGACGCGTCTATTGGGCAAAGCCGGTTGACGAAGCTGAAGACGGAGGACGGAAACGTAACGTCGAATAGGTCAGAGGTGCTCAGGGAGATAGAGAGGTTCTATGGGCAGTTGTATACCTCAGTAGCTGAACCTGTTGTTGACTTGGTAAAAGACCCAAGAGCCAAGCTAACCCGACACTACTCTGAAGATATCCCGGACATCAGCCTGTACGAGATTAGGATGGCTCTCAAACAACTTAAAAACAACAAAGCGCCGGGTGAAGACGGAATTACCGCAGAGCTTCTGAAAGCGGGCGGATCGCCGGTACTTAAAGTCCTTCAGAGGCTGTTTAATTCCATCTTGCTCGACGGAAAAACGCCGGAAGCATGGAACAGGGGTGTGGTGGTACTCTTTTTCAAGAAAGGTGATAACACTTTACTGAAGAATTATAGGCCCATCACACTGCTGAGCCATGTTTACAAGTTGTTTTCGAGAGTCATCACGAATCGTCTCGAACGCAGGCTTGATGACTTCCAGCCTCCCGAACAAGCCGGTTTCCGGAAAGGCTTTAGTACCATAGACCACATACATACGCTGCGGCAGATTATACAGAAGACCGAGGAGTATAATCGGCCACTATGCTTGGCGTTTGTGGACTATGAGAAAGCCTTCGATTCGATCGAAACTTGGGCGGTTCTTAGATCTCTCCAGCGATGCTGCATTGACTATCGGTACATCGAAGTGTTGAAGTGCTTGTATAATAACGCCACCATGTCAGTCCGAGTACAAAGGCAGTGCACGAAGGCGATCTCCATAAAAAGAGGAGTAAGACAGGGAGACGTCATTTCTCCGAAACTGTTTACGACCACCATAGAGGACGCCTTCAAACTCTTGGAATGGCGAGGATTTGGCATCAACATCAATGGCGAATACATCACTCACCTTCGATTTGCCGACGACATTGTGGTCATGGCGGAGTCGCTGGAAGATCCAGGACGAATGCTCGGCGACCTCAACAGAGTATCTCAACAAGTAGGTCTTAAAATGAACATGGACAAAACGAAAATAATGTGTAACGTCCATGTCGTACCCACCGCACTCACCGTTGGGAACTCTACTCTTGAAGTTGTCGACGAATACATTTACCTGGGACAGGTAGTCCGATTAGGTAGGTCCAACTTTGAGAGAGAGGTCAATCGACCAATCCAACTCGGCTGGGCAGCGTTCGGGAAACTGCGCAACATCTTCTCATCCAAAATACCTCAGTGCCTAAAGACTAAAGTTTTTAGTCAATGTGTGTTACCAGTGATGATATATGAATCAGAGACGTGGTCTCTTACAATAGGTCTCATAAAAAAGCTCAAAGTTGCTTAGCGAGCTATGGAGAGAGCTATGCTCGGCGTTTCTCTACGCGATCGAATCAGGAATGAGGAGATTCGTAGAAGAACCAAGGTCATCGACATAGCCGTTAAGATTAGCAAGCTGAAGTGGCAATGGGCGGGCCACATAGCGCGAAGATCGGACGGGCGTTGGGGCAGAAAGATTCTAGAGTGGAGACCACGTATTGGCAAGCGCAGCGTGGGACGACCGCCTGCCAGATGGACCGACGATCTTGTGAAAATGGCAGGAAGTCGTTGGATGCAGGTGGCATCGGACCGGTTACGCTGGAAAGCGATTGGGGAGGCCTATGTTCAGCAGTGGACAAGTATAGGCTGAGATGATGATGATGATGAAGGAGATAATTCAACAGGTGGGTCCGCACAGTTACTGATTTAAAAATAAATTAGGTAAATTTTATAGCAATCGGCAATTCTGCGACTGTCATCGAACCATCGAACGATAACTTCACGACGTAATCTTTGTTCATAGCGAATAAGGAATAACAGCAAAGTTCTTGTAAAGCAGTTTTTTTATTTCATAGTGTAACTTTTTTAGGAAGTGAAAAACTTGTTTAAAATAATAAAATAATCAGAATCAGAATATTTTTTATTCATGTAAACCATTACAGTATTTATGAATCGTCAGAAAAGTAACAAAGACTCTACCGCCACTTCGGAATGTCATTCCTGTGGAGAAGAAGGGCAAGAAACTGCACGGTTACTCTTTTAAAATAAGAAATTACAAACTTTTTTATCTACATTCTGTTGTGAGGTATGGGAGAACAATGTAGGTTGGTCATCAGGTGAGTCTAAGTTAAAAAAGCGAATAATACTATTTATGAGAATGGCTACATGGTACCCTCATTTACAAAAAAAAGTACATATTGTGTTAAATTAATAGAAGGCAGAGAGGAAATGTTAACTAACAACAGTTGAATAGGTTGTCATGACTCAAGTGGAGCTGGAATAGCATCTATCCAAGCATTTTTATCTTTTAAATAATCTTCTATTGAATAATAATCTTGCTTACAAAGTGTTCGTTTTACACAAGCTTTGAACTTATTTTCACTAAGTTTAGTGACGTCAATGGGAATTTTGTTATAAAATCTAACACAGTGCCCCATGAAAGACGTGTGAATCTTTGACAGACGAAACTGCGGTTGGTCTAATTTATTTCTATGTCGTGTGTTATAGCAATGCCTATCACCTAGCTGATTAAAAAGATCTAAATTTTTTCTAGTATACATAATGTTTTCATAAATATATTGACATGGGACCGTCATGATATTAGCTACTTTGAACAGTTCTTTTAAAGAGTCACGACTACTCAAGTTATAGATGGCCCTAATAGCCCTTTTTTGCAAGATAAACACAGACTCAATGTCCGCTGCCCTACCCCACAATAATATACCGTAAGACATGACACTATGAAAGTAGCTAAAATAGACTATCCTCGCGGTGTCCACATCAGTTAGTTGTCTGATCTTCCTTACGGCATAGGCAGCGGAGCTAAGCCGTTTACCTAAATTCTAAATATGAGGACCCCTTTGTAACTTGGAGTCAAGCGAAATCCCTAAAAAAGATGTATCATTGATGAATTCAAGTTTTTCATTGTTCAGTATAATATCATGTACAGTACTTTTTACATTTGGCAAAGAAAACCTTATACATTTAGTTTTCTTGATATTGAGCACTAAATTTTTGGATGTAAACCAGTTATGTAGTTGAAGAATAGCGTCATTTACTTCGTCAAAGTTATTAACATGTCTACCTACTTTAAAAATCAAAGAGGTATCGTCAGCAAATAACACTATCTTGGCTCGATTTTTAATTACTTCAGGTAGATCATTTATGTAAACTAAGAATAGGAACGGACCCAGTATCGATCCCTGTGAAACGCCCATTTTAACTAAAGAGCCTAGAGATTTAGTTTGATTTATTTGAACACACTGTTGTCTGTCCTCTAGGTAAGATTTTAAAAGATTAAGTGCTTTACCATGGATACCATAGTGCTCCAATTTTAGCAGCAGTGTTTCATGTTTCACACAATCAAATGCTTTGAAAAGATCACAAAAAATGCCAATGGCGTCCTGTGAGTTCTCCCAGGCATCGAAGATATGCTTTATTAGAGTTACACCGGCGTCAGTAGTACAACGCCCTTTGGTAAAACCAAATTGCTGATCAAGCAGAATGTTGTTTGCGTTAAAATGATCTAGCATTTGCATGAGCATTATCTTTTCGAACACTTTACTGAGCACTGGCAAGACAGACACTGGCCTGTAGTTGTTGGCATCTTTACTATCGCCGGATTTGAACAGTGGTATTACCTTACTGAATTTCATTAAATTCGGGAAGACTCCTTGATCTACGCACATATTAAAAATAACAGCTAAGTGTGGCGCGATTGTATGTATAATGGATATACACACTTTTACCGACATTCCCCATAAGTCTTCAGTTACTTTTAATTTTAAATCATTAAAGACTTTTATAACAGACCGGGGATTAGTGTACTCAAACCCTGTTGCTTTTAACAAAAGAAATTGCAAGGAAAGAAGAGCAATTTAAGAATTTTGTTGTCTCTACCGGAATATTAGTGAAAAAAAATTCGAATTCTTAAGCTACGTCACTATCTGCCTGAATGAGCCCACGCGCTGTCTCTAGAGTAAAGTCCACACTGCGGTGCTTAGACCTCCCAGTTTTACTATTAACAATTTTCCAGGTGGCCTTAATTTTGTCATCTGCAGATTTAATTCTTTTACTTATATGTAGCGCTTTTGCTGCCTTACATACTCTTTTAAACGTTTTAGAATAATTTGCAACATACCTTGCAAAACTTTCACTATTCATTTGGGATTTTAGGTCATATAATTCATATAGTTTTTGCCTACTTCTACGAATTCCAGCGGTGGCCCAATCACAGAAGGTGAACTTGGGTTTGATATTTTTCATTTTAATGGGAAAGCTACTAGTAAATTGTACCTGTATAATTAAAAAAAGATCAGCACACAGTTTATTAGGTTCGTTTGCGTTACTCATGTAAATATCTAATTTATTACTCAAAGCTGTATTAAATGTATGCAATGTTGCAGGTGTTATATTTCTAGATTTAACTTTAACACTTCTCAATGGCGTAATATTAGTGAAAGTGACTGTTTGCCCAGTGTGATCAGATTGTAGATAACTAACTACTGCTAGAATTTAATTTTATTCGAGTCGGTTCGAGGAAAACATTAATTAACTTAAAAGAATTGAATAAACGTAAGAGTCTGTCACTATACACTGTTTTTTCTAAAATATTTATAATAATAATAATGTTGTAGTCACCACAAACTACAACAGACTTGTTACTCATAAAAGTTTTATTCAGCACATCTTCCATTACAGATTCAAATGTAGTAAAATTTTGACTGTTTGGGGGTCTGTATACACACACGATAATATGCTTATCCAGCTCAACACAAGAAATTTCAACACACTGTTCAACTGAAAGCTCAACTATATCCCTACGTTCTCTTGACTTGATATTTTTTTAACCAAAATTAATGTACCTCCATGAAGCTTGGATTTACGAGTATAGTAACTTAAGACGGAATAATTGTTATAATTTATTAATAATTCATACGATTTAAACCCATGTTCACAAATACAAACAACATCATATTTAGTTTTTTTCCAAAAATAACTCTATCCCTAATGATTTTGATTATATATTATTAAATTTAAAATTGTTTTAATACTTTATGATGTATTTTTGTTAAATACCGAATACATTATGAGAAGAAGTATTTATAAACTTCAGTTGTCTTTGAATTTATTTGTTATCTCATTTCCTTTAAGTAAATATGTGATTGTATTGATAACTTGATAATTTTAAAAGATGTTTTAGAAATGTAAATAATTAATGCGAGTTTTATTTAATGTTTATTTTAATAATACATACCTATTTTTGGCATCACTATATCCATTTTTGCTCTTTTAATTTTTATTAAAGATACTCTAAATTGTTACTGTGCTCTAATTGGCTTATTTTCAAATTGTAACCTTCCTATCTATATTTAAAAAACTGATGGGTATAATAGGCCAGGTAATTTGAGAAATAGTGCAGTTTTTGATTGAGAGCGGGTAAGCAAATTAAGTACCTTTGTATTGTGACTATTGTTATATGCTGTTATTATTTCCGTATTGGCACCTGATCATATGATGTCCGTGTATATTGTATTTTAAAAAATTATTGTGTGTGCCATTTGATTCGAGAAATAAATTATTTATTTCCGGTTTATCTGGGTTTCTTTAACTTCTAAATTGCTATCCCTTTTATTTCCTCATAACATTATTTAATGTAACCAGTAAATAACAATACTAGTGACTTAATATAAAACTTTTAATAACTTAGACAATATCATAACTTTGTCTACCCTCTTTTATAACACGCTCAGTATATCCATCCTTTATTATTCTTTTGTAACGTAATTGCATCACTCTCACTCTCCCGGTCGATCAATGATGGATCGCGGTAGCCCCTCAAAGCTAGTAGAAATGGAAACAATGAATGGGAATGACATTTTGCAACGAAAAGTCGCGTGGTCAGAACAATGCGCTATGCGGCAAGTGAATATAAGCAAAACGCTTGTTTCTTCGCTAGGCCCTCATAGTATCTACTTTATGAAAAAAACCTTCACGTTTTTATAAAAAAGAAATTGGTTTTGTTAGATTATTAAGTTAATTATTGGGTACGCATGTAACTCTTTTATATCCTACTAGCGGCCCACTCCGGCTTCACACGGGTGAATTATACACATAAACCTTCCTCTTAAATCACTCTATCCATTGGTGAAAACCGTATGAAAATCCGATCGGTAATTATTGAGTTAATCTCGTTCAGACAGACAGACAGACGCAGTGGGGGGCTTTGTTTTATAATATGTAGTAAAAGTGATGTTTACAACCTGCACATAACTAATAAGGAATTCAGGTTAAAGCTTGTTGACGTTTTCAAGGATTCCGAAGATTTCCTCCTGCAAACATTGTCGGCTAAGTCTTAATTAAGTAAGTTTACAGAGGGTTTCTCAAAACTTAATAATAATTATGTAAACACACGTAACTATAGCGCGTTTATTTAGGAGGTTGTTACCGAAACTACAGAGGATCTATTTAAATCCTCTCTGATCCTCACCTGATCTTGACTTAAGTCACATTACACGTTCGTTGGTTATTAGCGCTTTAGGAAATACGAACACTTTTGGAGGTAATATGACTATGATACAAATTTATAATGTTGTACGGAAATTTGCAGCTCTGTAAAGTTTGCTCATATGTCCATGTATATGTCATTTTCGTAAGTATGTAAACGAAATGATGAGATTTTTTGCAATATACAAAACATAGATTTTTCTACATTCTAATATGTACGGAAGCGAGCTATTTAAGTATAACCGACGTAAGGTGTTAAGAATAATCACCTTTATAATGGATTATGATACCTCAAGTTTTCTAATCGAAGGTAACACACATTTACAGCGATTCGCAAAAAAATGTCATTGGCTTCATATTGCACATATTATTGTTATTCTCGTGCGTACAACTTTAAGTACCCTACCTACTGACCTTGTCAAAATAAAGAAATGAATATTGAACATACAGACAAATATACGTTTCTTTTTTTTCGAAGTCTATCAAACTCTCCTGAAAACGTTTGTAAGTTGAATCAGCCCCACAATTCATAGCATCCTTTGTGCATGTTTTGATATTGATAGATGGGACTGTACCAATGGGCATGACATAATTTGCAAAAGCACATTGCTATTGCATACCATCATTCTCTGAAATCCATATAGAAAGAAAAAAGCTTACCATACACCCCATGCCACATGTCATCGTTATGACACGCCTTAGGAACACATCTTATCACGGCAATATAACATTGGAAATATGTCAAGGGGCTGACCAATTGCAAAATCTTATTGCTATCCCGTGCCTTCAGTCTCTGAAACCGTAATGAAAGCCATGTCTCTCGATTTCTAATTTAAAAACCAGGTTAAGACCTTGAAAACAACTTAATCATAAACATAATTTTAAATTTTGATTTTTGTTCGTTAATATTACTGTCTCTCATATTCAATTAAGCCACTTGTTCCGAATGGCACGTTAATATGTGTTGTGCAAATTTCAGGGGCCACCTGATATCAGTATTGTGCATATATGCACAGCAAATATTGAGCTGCCTACTTTTCCACACTCGTTTGTTTTTTATTTATTGTCTTTTTAACTTATTCCAACTCCGACTCTTAGTTTTGATTATTTATTTTAAGTAAATATTGATATTATTTGTACTTTTCTATTTAATATTTATTTTAATTTTGAGTGTCTGTGTAGAAAAGTAAATAGTTTGGAAGAAAGTGCACTTTATGGGAAAATAGTCTTGATTTTCCCGGTACCTACATCCTTCCACTTTTGCATTATTTATCTGTTTTATCACTCTTTATTCCAACATTCTTTTTATATGTCTGAATCACCTGATCATACTTTTTTCATTTTTACACCTATAATACCTTTCATATCTAACCGCTTTCTTGCTCGCTCACATCTTTCATCCTCTTTCTTATATACCCAACTCTCACTGCCATACAACGCTGTTGGAAGAAGCACTCCGTAATGCATGGCCAGCTGCGCCTTTTGGCTTAAGTAGATGTCCCATTGCACTATTCACTCTATTCCCTGCATTCACTCTTATCTCTAAATACACGTAAATACACCAAAACCAAAATCCATTTTCAAACTACAATGTTCAGGCACTTATGTGACTGTAAATCTTGTCAATTCACCGTCTATATCACTTGCGACATACGGCTGGTGGTCTCAAAGTCCTAGGTTTCGAAAAGTCAAACAAAATATTGTCGGGATTTCAAACATCAAAACAAACACAAAGATTAAAACAACTCTGAAACAGTTTGAAGTTTGGAACCGTGTCCGGTATAATAGCAATAGCCTTCTTTTATTTTAAAACCTAACATCGTCTCCGAAAAGTGGGCGTACGCAGTAGACCTCTTCACCACCCCCACTTGGGAATATAAGCGTGATGGTTGAATTTTTTATATTCTTTTCCATAATCACTTGATAAATAGTAGTTGAATAGCATCTCTTCGTCTAACTGAGAATATCTTGATGATGTCGGATTGAAGGATATTGTCATGAGAATAGGGCAGGCGTCTCTCCAGCAATGGACATCTTTCGGCTGGCGATAATAATTCAACCTTTATAAACTGTAATTTTCCACTAGCGGGTACTTAAACGACGAAATATAGGCACTTTGTGTCACAAACCCCCTTGTAAAAAGCGCATCAAAGGTAATTATCAACATTCACGAAAAGCTTAATTGCCAAATAGCTTCCTGCTCCAATTTAATGCGTCATCCACATTAATGGATCAATTAAGCGATCCCTTCGGCCTGTCTGACTGATACCTCTGATGTTGAGCAAACAAGACGGAACTAATTTGTTTTGAACCTTTAGAACACGTAATTATGTTGTTAAACTGTATAAGATAAAAATAAATGCGCAGAGCCTGTTTTGAGAGCTATTTACCAAAAATAAAGTGTTTTACTAGAAGTGGATGGACACAGTACACCTCTGCCACCTCCACTTGGGGAAGGCGTGATGGTGTTTATCACCTTTCGTTTCGAACAGCGAAAATAAGGCTAGTATTTCCTAATGAAATAAGCAATTTTGATCAAAACTTAAGTTTTTTACATTTTGAGTCAGTATCGTATAATATTTATTCAGACACATAACAAAAATAGTACATTGTATTGGTATTACATGTGGAGGTATTCAAATATACAATATGTACAATGATATACAAAAAAAACGGGGTGTGGCTGTGTCATGGACACGGCCGTGTGGTTTACGTGAAACGTTTACGTAACGGGTAATATTTTTTATATAAAATATTATTATTCGTGAATATTATAAGAGAAAAAAATCGGGTAGGTTGAAAACTAAACACATTGTTCCCTATAATTTTAATTAAATAAAATTAATTATAAGTTGTTTGCAGTGTTATAAATAGTATGAAGTTGTAGATAAAGTTACCTGCTAGTGGAAAGTGCAAATATCCATAATCTAATTATCCTTAACACTAAGTTTCACACTCAAGCACACTTCTTATAACCTCAAAACAACAATATGGAGGCTCTGCAACACACCATCGAGGGATTGGCATCTGTCTTTCACTCCAAGATGGCACAATTCGATTCCAAGTTGGAAAATGCAGCTTCGGCAGGTATCAAGCCAGACACTGTGGCAGCAGATTTCACAGAGTTTAGGTCCTTCATAGTTGAAGCGCTGGGCAATCTGCAGCGGCAGGTAGCACTGTTAGCGCAGGCCTATGAACGCCTAGAGATGAGGAGCCGTCGCAAAATGCTGCTAGTACATGGAGTGGCAGAGAAGAAGGACGAATCCCCATTAAATATTCTGTTGGATATCGCTTCCAAACATCTCAACACTGGAGATCTCAGACCCGATGTCAGCCGCTGTCACCGTATTGGTAGGCCCAACTCCAATAAGCCGAGGCCGCTTCTAATTAAGTTTCGCGACCTTAATATGCGAAACCGGGTATGGTTTGCCAAGACCGGTTTAAAGGGTACTGGTTTAACCTTGTCCGAGTTCTTAACAAAGGAGCGGCACGCTGTGTTTATGGAAGCTCGGAGACGTCATGGCGTGGCTAATTGCTGGACGAGGGACGGCACCGTGGTTGTGGCTGAGCCGGGGGGTAAACGGGACCAATTCCGCACTTTCGCTGAGCTTGATGCTGTCCCGTGTATGATTCCTACTGAAGACGGAAGCGGTCCTTCTTCTAGTAAAGACAAACGCAGTGTACGTACAAAGCCCCGTGCTAAAAAAACATAATTTGGTTGGTCTTTGGGTGCCTATTTGTTTTTGATAATCAATGTTTGTATTTACTTTTTGTACCCACTGTATTGTTTCAAAACTATATACCTATATAACATACAGAACAGATAATATAACAGGACTAGAGGTTATTTATGTGTAAGTTATTATTTACATACAGTTACTTTTTATGATTTTTACGATTTTTACGATTCTGATATGTGTAGGTACGTAAAACTATTTCTCGGTTTGACATCTGTCTTGTCAAAGTGACATATGCTTTTATATTAAGTCTTGGATTTAAGGTTTGGGTATTATGCTTTTAGAATTAACTTTTTTTTTTCCTTTTTAAGAGTTATTTTTATATTACTTTTGACTTATATTTTTCTACATTTTCAAATTATTTTTATGTAACTTGTCAATTCCTTTGTCCTATAATAATTGTCGTAGGTTTTATTATTTTTGGGTGCCCCATAGACACTGTTTATGGTTGTAATACTTTTCATTGTATTTCTCATAGTGATAGGATATTTCTGCTGCTTTTTTTCCCTTTATTTATTATTACTATTTTGTAATTATACTAAATAGCCAATTGCGTTTTCCGCTGGCAGGTAGACGACAGTAGATTTTTTTTTTTTTTTTAAATATTTAATTTTAGTATATATTTATTTATACCTTTTTTAAAGTTATACTTTTTGTAATGAATGACGACAACAATATTTTAAATCTTGACCCTATTGATACCTTTCTATCTTGTTCCTCTTCAGAGAGTGATGACAGCTTTCGTAGCGTTGCACCTTCCTTACATGATGCTCTTGTTTCTGAATACGCGAACGTGACTAAGAACTTTAACGTGGTGCACATTAATGCTCAAAGCATTCCCGCCCACTATCAGGATTTAGTTTTGACCATGGACAACAAAAATATCCATGCGATTTTGATCTCTGAATCTTTTCTACGGCCTAATCTTCCCTCCTCTGCTTATTTTCTTCCTGGTTTTCACTTAATTCGTAATGACCGTACATGTAGTTCCTACGGTGGTGTTGCTATCTATCTCCGGGACTATCTTCCGTACTCCATAGTAAGTAAATCAGCGCAGCCTCCTCCGCCTAATACAGCGGAACACCTCTTCATTGAAGTTACTTTAAATCATCACAAAGTCCTTCTGGGGGTTTATTATTGCCCCTCTCTTCATATTAATTTCTTTTCTTCTTTTGAAAGCCTCCTAGAAGACCTTACCCCGTCATATGTACACTTTATCATTATGGGCGACTTCAACACTTGTTTACTCAAAAATGATTCCCGGGCTCGTAATCTGAAAGGTTTAGTAGATTCTAGTAATATGCATATTCTCCCACTTACAGCAACTCATCATGCTCCAAACTGTACTCCTTCCCTATTAGACTTAATTATAGTCTCTTCTCTTGAACATGTTGTCAAATGTGGCCAATATAGTGCTGATGCTTTCTCCTATCATGATTTAATATTTCTATCTTACAAGATTCGTCCGCCTAGAACTAAACCAAAGACTTTTCTGCAGCGCAATTTTGGTGCAATGAAACTTGATCATCTCCAAGAAGATACAGGCAAAGTCAACTGGTCTGTGGTTGAGCAGGAGGAAACGGTTAACAATAAGATTGCTATGTTCAATATACTACTCACAGAACTTTTTGATATACATGCTCCTATCCGTGAAGTTAAAATGAGGCATCTTCCTGCTCCTTGGCTTACTGAAGACATCAAGGTTCTCATAGATAAGAAGAATCGAGCTAAGTCGAGATACAAGGTTGATTCCAGGGATAAGTACCGGGACAAATATCATCGGGCTAGGAACCGATGTAACACAGCTTGCAGGGATGCGCAGAGGTGTCACATCCATCGCTCTGTTGAAAACGGTGATCCCGCTAAAGTCTGGAGGTTCCTTCAGACCTTAGGAGTAGGTAAATCTCCACAAGATGCTGCATTAAGTGACATCGATATGGACCAACTTAACCAGCATTTCTCTAAGTCGTCAGTTTTGGATGATACTATTAAAGGTAACACGCTTCATCTACTTAATGCACAGATTGCCCCTGATTATCCTTCATTTTTATTCACAACGGTTTCTGAACATGATGTTAAAAATAGTATTCTTTCCATTACGTCAAATGCCGTCGGAAATGACAGTATTAGTCGTAATATGATCATACCTATTCTTGACTCTTTATGCCCCATTATCACTCATATCCTTAATTCTTCCATCACGACTGGTGTCTTTCCTAATTGCTGGAAGGACGCTCAAGTGACTCCCTTACCAAAAAAGGCTAACCCTGGATCCTCCTCAGACTACCGTCCAATCTCTATTCTCCTTTTCCTATCTAAAGTTCTTGAACGACTCATTCAGAATCAGTTTAGTCGGTTCTTGAATGATCATAATATCCTTGACCCATATCAATCTGGTTTTCGCCCTGGTCATAGTACGACTACTGCATTAGTAAACATCTCTGACGACATTCGGCTTGGTATGGAAAATCAGCAGCTAACTGTTCTTACTCTTCTTGATTTCAGTAATGCGTTTAACACAGTCGATCATGATATCTTGCTTGCTACGCTGCGTTCCCTTAATGTTTCTCCTTTGGCGATCGACTGGTTCCGTAGCTATCTGTCTGGGCGTCGGCAACGTATTCGCATAGACGATACTTTTTCCTCTTGGTGTGAAGTTTCCGCCGGCGTACCGCAAGGGGGTGTGCTATCTCCGCTGCTTTTTGCAGTCTTTATCAACTCAATTACCAATGAGTTAACGTCATCGTATCATCTTTATGCTGACGACTTACAAATATACTCGCAGGCTGCTTTTGATCATCTGTCGACTGCTATCCAAACTATAAATTGCGACCTAAATTCTATTAATTCTTGGAGTAAGTCACATGGCCTAGCAGTTAATCCGATCAAAACTCAAGTTATTGTGATAGGCAGCCCTTGGTATATGTCTCGAATTAACTTTGATCAACTTCCTGCGATTACGTTCGACGGGGTCCTTATTCCATACTGCGACAAGGTGAAAAATCTTGGGGTTATCTTTGACAACACTTTGTCGTGGAGACCGCAGGTTGCTGGGGTTAGCAGGAAGATTTTCGCTTCAGGAGCCTCACTTAGACGCCTACGTAATTTCTTGCCTGTCAATACTAAAATTGCGCTTGCACAATCCCTTCTGTTGCCTATTCTTGACTACGCTGATTCTTGCTACCTTGACCTGACAGTGGAGCTTCTTAATAAACTCGAAAGACTTCAGAATTATTGCATTCGTTTTATATTCGGCTTACGTAAATATGACCACGTATCCGAATTCCGTTCTCAACTTGAGTGGCTCCCTGTCCATCACCGTAGGAATATGCATGTACTATCACTACTCTATTCTATCTTATTTAACCCGTGCACTCCAATGTATCTTAAGGAACGTTTTTCCTTTCTCGCCACTACTCAGTCGCGTGAACTTCGTTCCTCTTCGACACTTCGCCTAACTATCCCTACCCATTCTTCTAACTTCTTTACTAATTCCTTCACTGTCCAAAGTATTCGTCTTTGGAACTCCTTACCTGATTCTATAAGGCGTGCTAAGTCCCGGGAAATATTTAAGCGGGATCTTAAAGCACATTTCCTGCAGACCTAACACCTTTAGCAAGTTCCCTTTTAATTTTAGTTTTTTACATTTGCTCGTATCTCTTTCGTTTCTCCTTTCCTTTATATTTATGTATTTCGTCATTCAGTTGCGTAATGTATAATAGGTTCTTTTTGTTTTATTTTACTTCTTTTTTATTTTTATGTTATTATATTCATTGTTGCACCTTACCCATTTCCATTTTATTTTTAACATCTCTGTCCTCTACCTAAAGGTTGCCTGGAAGAAATCGCTTTAAGCGATAAGGCCGCCTTACTGTACCAACATAACTATGTTCGATCTTGTTCCCTGTCATAATATTTTATGTGCAATAAAGTGTATTATTATTATTATTATAATCATGTGTGAACACTCAGAAGTCCTCCGGGTTTCCATGTTTTGTTTATGATGGCAACTATTTCCTTTTCTTCATCCAACTGCACAATTTCAACCGCCCCAGCTGCAGATGTACTGGCACCGTCGTTGATCCGCTCGGCCGCATTCATTCTTTGACGTTACCGGCAGCTGCGTGTATGAGACGAGCTATGAGAGTGGAGGAAGCCAGAGAGGTCTGTAAGGAAACCTGTTGTAACTGTACTCTCTGCCTACCCCGCAAGGGATCTGGCGTGATGATATAGATAGCTAGATATAAAAACAGCAAAGAATTATCAACAAAAACCGGGTGTAAAAACATATATATATGATTTGTGATCACGAGGTCCTGGTTTCAAATCCTAGTCCGGACAAATGTAGTTTTTCTTACGAAAACTTCCCAGTATGAGCCCGGAGTCTGGAATTGTGCCCGGTATGTTGCAATAGACTCGCACCCTATTACATGGGCCCCAACGTCGTCAGCAAAAACTGGGTGCACTCAGTACACTTCTGCCACCCCCACTTGGGGAATATAGGCGTGACGGTTTATTGTTTTTATTATTTACATAGGGCCAAATATTTCCACCCCGCCAGTTGGAAGTGTACATAGAACGCTAGCAATATTGCTGCACTAAATAGCAATGCTTACTTGCTGACCAAAATATATGCCAGCATTCGCCAGAATCAGAATTAGAATGACTCAGTATTAGAATGAGTAAAAAACTTAACATGATGAGTGGGAGGTGGCAGAGGTGTATGTGTACCTCTACCACTTCAATATAATATGGGGCTGGCCTATTGCCATTAAACTGGCCGCACTCGAGACTCCAAATTGCTATTGAAAATTTTTGAATAAAAAAAAAATGAAGTCACGAAAGTTTTATCCTTTTCACTCAATCACGTTTCGTTGTAATTACATCGTTGACACAATATATAATGATGCCAACGGTGTGATTCTCTGTCCTTTCTATTTTCAAGTTCTTTGATCCTTACTATTCTGATTTCGAAAACAGACACATCACAAAAAACTTTTCACCTTGTACATGGAACAAAATCTTTTATTTTTCGTGATTCTCACATATAACACTATTAAAGCAGTGGACTCATCTGTAAAGGCAATAATAGCGACACAAATCACTTTAAAGACTTGTATAAATGGAATAGAACAGGCTTAACGGATTCCTTTACAATACGGACAGTAATGTAATGTTGGGAACCTAATTATTTATATATTAATTTAGTTGGAATACTGTTTGGATATGTTCATTGTATCTAGTTTATTGTTTTGCTGCCGCTTCCGGCTTCAAAACACGGATTAATATAAATAGTTTTTAGTGTACATACAAGGATGTTTTCGCCTTCGGCCAAAATCGGAACTAACACTGTCATCAAGTGAAATGTCACTTCACAATGCGTGTTCTGTATGGCGTCGCTCCGCCCATGCTAAGCTAGTGTATGTTACTGAATGTAACTTGCCGGATCATCACGGGCTGCCTCAAACCGATTCCGGTAAAATTGCTGCACACATTAGCTGGCATAGCGCCTCCGGATGTTTGCAGGGCGGTGGCGAGCTCTGTAGAGAAACAAAGCTTCAACCATTTATAATCCCCTGTTGCTTGCCGGCGGGAACTTCAATAATCTTGTTAGTAGTTAAACCTACTTAGAACTAATATCTCGGGGCCCTAGCTACAGTCTTAACCTCATAACAACCCGAAGGCCCAATAATTGTAGCAGAATATTATTCAATTAGGTTTCCAGGATAGATCCCCTGAAGCTTAGAAAGTCTTGTTATGTTACAAAGACGAAATCTTAATACTATGTTGCCGTCAATTTCGGTTGTTTTCTTATTCAGAATTAAAATCACTGAAACTGCTTTTTTGTTCTAGTGGGTTGCTATTATGAGGTCTGAGTTCAAATCCTAGGTTGGACAAAATAAAATTTTCATTTTCAAACCATAATCTGGAATTATGGCCGGTTTAAGGGCAAAAGTCATACACATTTAGTAAAGTGAAAAGTGGGTGTACGCCGTACACCTCTGCCACCCGCGCTGGGTGTATATGGGCATGACGGTATTCATTTTACATTTGCCCCACAAATTTGCAAATTTCACCACCACTAAGTAGCCCAATCCGATGGTTCAACTAGTCAATTTTAATTGCACCAGCACTTTGGCGTAGTGACAGAGGCCTATAGAATTACGATTCTATAACTACTGAAATATGAACCAAATTCTCAACACATAAGTTATAAGCAACCATTTATAAACCCTCGTTACCTGTCGCCGGTTACTTCAATAATTGCGTTAGTAGGTAAACCTACTTAGTTAACAATATCTCGAGGCCCTAGCTTTAGCAACAAGTCTAAAGCTCATAACAACCCGAAGGCCCAATAATAGACGAAAATTACTATTCAATTAGATTCATGATAGATCCCCTCAGGCTTAGAAAGTCTTGTTATGTTGCGAAGGCGAAATCTTAATGCAATGTTGCCGTTAATTTCGGTTGTTTTCTGATTCAGAATTAAAATCTCTGAGACTGCTTTGTTGGTCTGATGGTACTTAATGCACGTGAGAATCATAAAGTTCTGAGTTTGGGTACTAGGTCGGGCAAAGTGTATTTTTTTTATAGAGGAACCAGAATCCAAATAGAAAATGCTGTCCTTTGAACTTAACATACATATTTCGATAATTTAATTCATGATACAAAACTTCTCTGTAAACGATATTTTTTGTAAAAACTCTTTCATCGTTTGCTGGTTATGTTTGACATTCAGTAAGACTATAGACAAATAATATTAAAAACAAACAATATTAATCTATTCTCAATTCGAACTGTATTGTGTCAAATAATGGTAGTGTGTGTAATGTGTTTTTATTGATTTAATGTATTTTTTTTGCATAATTTAAAAAAAAAATAGTAGTCTGCGTTCCTTCTCTATATAAAGTATAAGTGTGGGAAATTTCATACTCCTCCGTCCGCGCAATTTTCGTAAAAAGGGGTACAAAGTGTTTGCTTCACGTATTAATATAATGATTACGTGCTAGTGATATTTGGACAGATGCCAGGCGTTTTTGACATTTCGAATTCTACGATTACCTTGCATTGCACATTCTCAGTTTAAAAAATAAATGTTATGGCTCAGATAAAAACCAGTGTGAAAGGATCAAGTGAGTACCTACGTGTTCAAGAATAAAGTTCAACCTTGCCAGTTAATATACAACACTACTTTGTTTTTAGTATCACATGTTTAAATGGTAAACGTTGTAGATTTTATTCCGTTGTACGTTATAGTTTCATTAGTATATACTTTCTGCTACTGAAATAAATCTTTTCAGTGGAGGCCGCGTTCCGATCCTGTGGTAGATTAGTAGTTAAATTAGATTAAAACAAATGAATATTGACTATTTGGCTCCGCGCCGCTAATAACTGGAAGGAACAATTCACCCTTCTAATAACGTAAATGAACGTTCACGACGCCAAGGCCTCCCTTAAAACCCATCGCTACAATCCATAATGGATTTAAGACCTTCCCGCCTTAATCCCTATAGCCTATCCCTGGCGTTCTTTAACGCCGACGGCCTCCGCTCTCAACGTGACCAAGTTAGTGATTTCCTCCGGGAATGATCCCGGATGGAACTAAAGGATGTCCAGTTGATGATATATCCTTTTGGTGTAGGAAACCTTCCTCAAGCCCGCCCATCGCGATCCTAGGATCGCAAACTACAACCTGGTGGATTGGCATGCGCTGAGTACAGCCCTAGCGGATGCCGACTCTTCCTTTCAGCTCGGACTCCACCTCATCCCCTCAAGATACCGATCAGGCTGTGAATGCCTTCACCGCCCATATCCAATCAGCTATCGTTCGATCGTCAAAGCAAGTCGAGGCGCAGGATCTCAACCGCTTTAGACTGCCAGACGATATTAGGGAACTTATTCGGGCTAAGAATGTCTAAGTCCGAGCCTACGACTCCTACCCCACCGAAGCCAACCCGGATGTGCGCCTTACAACGTGATGCAAAGCGTCGTGTTGCGGAGGTCCGGAATGATCGCTGGAGTGACTTCTTAGAGGGCCTCATGCCATCGCATCTGGCTTACTACAAGCTGGCGCGTACCCTTAAATCCGACTCCATGTCCGACATGCCCCCGCTGACCCGCCCCTCAGGCGCAACCCCAGCCTTCGATGACGATGAAAAGGCCGAGCTTCTCGCCGACACCCTCGAGAGCCAGTGCACTCCCAGCTCTCTTCCCGTTGACTCGGCTCATGTCGATTCAAACGACCGGGAAGTCGAGCGCAGGGCGTCCTTCCCGCCCCACCGATTCCTTACCCCCTAATACCCCGAAAAAGGCCCCCGGCTCTGACGGCATTTCTAATCGCGTACTCAAATGCTTACCCGCCCGACTCATCTGCCTCTTAGTGGCCATCCTTAATGCCACCATGACGAACTGCACCTTCCCCACTCAGTGGAAGGAGGCCGAAGTTATAGGCATCCCTAAGCCCGGTAAACCTCGTGACCGTCCTACGAGTTACATCATGCTATCAGTCTACTCAACTCTCTGGCAAAGATCTACGAGCGCCTGCTCCTGGCATGGCTCAAAGACTTTGTATCGTTCAAGGGTATTCTCATCAATGAGCAGTTTGGTTTTCGAGCCAAACACTCCTGCTTCCATCAAGTGCACCGCATGACGGAGCACATCCTCACTGGCCTCAACAAACCCAAACCCGTCTAGACGGGTGCCCTTTACTTCGATGTCGCGAAAGCGTTCGACAAAGTCTGGCACAACGGCTTGATCTACAAGCTTTACCAAATTGGTGTGCCAGACAGACTCGTGCTCATCTTACGAGACTTCCTGTCGAATCGCGCCTTTCGGTAGCGCGTCGAAATAACGCGCTCTACCGCCCACTCCATACATGCTGGTGTCCCACAAGGCTCAGCTCTCTCCCCCCTCCTATTCAGCCTTTACACGAACGATATTTCTCATTCGAGTAAGGTGCATCTAGCCCTATTCGCGGATGATACCACTCTCTATGTATCGCATAGGAATAAGGGTTTCATTACCAGAAACCTTCAGGCACCCGCCAATACCCTAGGGGATTGTTTCAGGAAGTGGCGTATTGAGGTGAACTCGGACAAGAGCGCTGCGGTGTTCTTCTCCAGAGGTGCCACCCCGCGCCTCGCCCTGCGCCACCCCAGAAGTAATCTCGCTCAAGTGACCATGTTCGACCTACCTATTCCCTGGGTCGAACAGGTCAAATATCTAGGGGTCACCCTAAACAATACCATGACCTTCGGACCGCACATAAAGCGAGTCCGTAATCAAGCAGCCTTTATCCTCGGTCCTCTTTACCCGATGATCTGCAAGCAGAGTAAAATGTCGCTTAGGAATAAGGTGACACTTTATAAAACTTGTATACGGCCCATCATGACGTACGCTTGTGAGTTGTTCGGGCACGCCGCCCGCTCTCACATCGATACTGTCCAAATGGTTCAATCCCGTTTCCTCCGCAAAGCCGTCGGAGCCTTGTGGCTTATACGCAATGTCGATCTCCATTCCGGTCTCGGTTTCGAACCTATTCGCGCCTTTATCAAAAAGGCGACAACCTGATATTTTGCGAACGCGTCCAATCATAGTAATCCGCTAATCGTAGCCGCCGCCGACTACGAACCCAACTCCCCTCCTATCAAGCCCTACCGCCGTCCGCGGCATGTTCTCACCGACCCTCCCGATGCCCTTACATCCTTTCTTTCAGATACAGTTACCGCACACTGGATCAGACACCGACCTCGCCGGCGAGGTCGAAGAATCCCTTGCCCGCCGGCCGGTGCAGAGCACCACGGCGAGACACCTAGTATACGCCCTCTCCCATAGCGACTGCCCAAGCCGAGGCCGTTCCTCCTTTTAGGCGCCCTTGAGCTAGTTGCCCCTTTGCCCTTCTGGCTCGAGCAGAGTGGTTGCACGCTCGCCCTCTTGTCCGGTGAAGCTGTAAAGGCCCCGCGGCCAACAGCGTAGATCATTCACACACACACAAAACACCGCCGTGCCTTGTAGTAGAAAGCCAGCCAGCGTAATACAGTTGTATTAAGCTTTATCTCTGTTGAGATATTTACGTGTACAAAAACACGACATATGTAATAGATAGCAACGGTAATAAAGAGTGCCATGACACCAAGGTAACTTTTTTGTGTGCATATTTTTACACACGATATAATTTCAGATTCGCGCATAAAATAATCTGCAGAGTTTTATAAAAATGCATTTGATCAAAGTTAAAACATACTCGAACATTGTACCTACTCTAAAATTCATCATCATCATCATCTCAGCCTATACTTGTCCACTGCTGAACATAGGCCTCACCAATCGCTTTCCAGCGTAACCGGTCCGATGCCACCTGCATCCAACGACTTCCTGCGATTTTCACAAGATCGTCGGTCCATCTGGCAGGCGGTCGTCCCACGCTGCGCTTGCCAATACGTGGTCTCCACTCTAGAATCTTTCTGCCCCAACGCCCGTCCGATCTACGCGCTTTGTGGCCCGCCCATTGCCACTTCAGCTTGCTAATCTTAACGGCTATGTCGATGACCTTGGTTCTTCTACGAATCTCCTCATTCCTGATTCGATCGCGTAGAGAAACGCCGAGCATAGCTCTCTCCATAGCTCTCTGAGCAACTTTGAGCTTTTTTATCAGACCTATTGTAAGAGACCACGTCTCTGATCCATATATCATCACTGGTAACACACATTGACTAAAAACTTTAGTCTTAAGGCACTGAGGTATTTTGGATGAGAAGATGTTGCGCAGTTTCCCGAACGCTGCCCAGCCGAGTTGGATTCGTCGATTGACCTCTCTCTCAAAGTTGGACCTACCTAACCGGACTACCTGTCCCAGGTAAATGTATTCGTCGACAACTTCAAGAGTAGAGTTCCCAACGGTGAGTGCGGTGGGTACGACATTGACGTTAGACATTATTTTCGTTTTATCCATGTTCATTTTAAGACCCACTTGTTGAGATACTCTGTTGAGGTCATCGATCATTCGTCCTAGATCTTCCAGCGACTCCGCCACGACCACAATGTCGTCGGCAAATCGAAGGTGAGTGATGTATTCGCCATTGATGTTAATGCCAAATCCTCGCCATTCCAAGAGCTTGAAGGCGTCCTCTAAGGTGGCCGTAAACAGTTTCGGAGAAATGACGTCTCCCTGCCTTACTCCTCTTTTTATGGGGATCGCCTTCGTGCACTGCCCCTGTACTTGGACTGACATGGTGGCGTTATTATACAAGCACTTCAACACTTCAATGTACCGATAGTCAATGCGGCATCGCTGGAGAGATCTAAGAACCGCCCAAGTCTCGATCGAATCGAAGGCTTTCTCATAGTCCACAAACGCCAAGCATAGTGGCCGATTGTACTCCTCGGTCTTCTGTATAATCTGCCGCAGCGTATGTATGTGGTCTATGGTACTAAAGCCTTTCCGGAAACCGGCTTGTTCGGGAGGCTGGAAGTCATCAAGCCTGCGTTCGAGACGATTCGTGATGACTCTCGAAAACAACTTATAAACATGGCTCAGCAGTGTGATGGGCCTATAATTCTTCAGTAAAGTGTTATCACCTTTCTTGAAAAACAGTACCACCACACCCCTGTTCCATGCTTCCGGCGTTTTCTCTTCGAGCAAGACGGAATTAAACATCCTCTGAAGGACTTTAAGTACCGGCGTTCCGCCCGCTTTCAGAAGCTCTGCGGTAATTCCGTCTTCGCCTGGCGCTTTGTTATTTCTGAGTTGTTTGAGAGCCATCCTAATCTCGTACAGGCTGATGTCCGGGATATCTTCAGTGTAGTGTCGGGTTAGCTTGGCTCTTGGGTCTTTTACCAAGTCAACAACAGGTTCAGCTACTGAGGTGTACAACTGCCCATAGAACCTCTCTATCTTTTTTTTTTTTTTTTTGCTTCGTCAACTGGCTTTGCCCAATAGACGCGTCTCGTGCGAACACTTTGAAGCCCTTGTTCTGTGCTATGGTCTCCTCAATACGCCTTGTATTGAAGGACCGTAAATCGTGTCGCAAGGACTTCAGTATCTGTCCATTGAGGTGCCTATAGGACTTAGCATCATCGGAGGTTTGGAGCGTTATGGAACGTCGCTCAGCCATGAGGTTTCGGGTGTAGTTGGATAGTTTTTGATGTCTTTTTTTACGGTGGGGCTTAAAATACTTGGACCCGACCGTATGGACAGTCTTTACCAGCCTGTTGTTGATTTCGTCCACTAATGCGCTGCTGTCTAGCAATTCGAAGCGGTTTGCCAATTCGAGTTGAAAGTTCTTGGGGTTTTGGATATGTGCATAAGAAGGTCGGAGCGTAGACTTCATCAGACGCGATCTTTCCATTTTGACATTAATATTTAATGTGCCTCTGACCATTCGGTGATCACTGCCGGTTTTTACCCTGTGAATCACGGAGACATCATTAAATATTTGTCGCTTGGTGCTCATGATGAAGTCTATCTCATTTTTTGTGGAACCATCAGGGCTCATCCAGGTCCATTTCCTATGAGGCGGCTTCTGGAAGAAAGAGTTCATCATAAAGAGTCCCTCCTTCTCCAGGAATTCGGCCAGCCTCTGACCCCTGGGGTTGCGCTGCCCATATCCAAATTGCCCCACTCTCAACTCATCATCGCCCCGTTTGCCCAGCCGCGCATTGAAGTCACCCATAACCACTGTAAAGTGTGTTTTGGAAGTATGTATGGCTCTACTAATGTTCTCATACATAACTTCGACGTCATCATCTGAGTATGCCGAGGTCGGTGCGTAGACATGTATGACCTTCAGCGAATATCTTTTGGATATTCTGAGTATAAGGTACGCTACCCTGCTCGACACACTAGTGATGGACACAACGTTGTCTATGAGTGACTTGTGGACGATAAATCCGACACCACCTTGGGACTGCTGTTCGCCCTCTCGGTAGTAAAACAAGTTGCCGGATTTTAAGGTTATCGTGTCCTCGCCCTCTCTTCGGACCTCCGATAAACCAACAATATTCCACCGCAACTTGTTTATCTCTTCTTCCAGCTCAACAAGCTTCTCATCTGTCCTCAAAGTGCGTGCGTTGTATGTCACCAGGGCCAATTTTCGTTTTTGGTGGTATCCGAATCTCTGCCGGAGATTCTTAGCACCCCTTGTCCTGTCGTTACCATGGCTGCTACCGTGGCCAGGACGAACAGGACCGCCGGGGACTAGGGGCCTGGTTTTCCTACTTTCTTCCATAATTAGGGGTGTTTGCCATACTCGCCACGCTTGGCAGGCGGGTTGGCGAGCGCAGTTTTTGATCGCAGAAGTGTTAAGAGAACGCTGCTGCCCATTCCCTAGTTTTCCCTTAGTCGCCTTGTACGACACCCGATGGGATGAGATGGGTTGGTCCTATTCTAAGCCGGGAACCACGCGGCAATACTTAATTTTCATAAAAAAAACTTGGTTTTAACGTCTATTTTTGATTGTAATTTTGGAAATAAGTTCATAACCTTGACGCACAGTAAAACTTACTTTGTCATGGCTTAGGTCATATAGATGTACATACCTAAAATAAACAACAGTGCCGACCTATGACACCAATAAAATGGAAACTGATCCTAATAAAAAAAAAAAACAATACACCAGCTGCATCATTATATCTACCATTCTAGAAAATTGCGAAGGAATCCCTGATAGAATGAGCAGTGAGTTTCCATCAACACAATGAGTATTGAAAGGATCGTAAAATCTAGTTTTGTGGCGTATGTTATTTACTTCTGTCGTGTAAAGACAACGTTGTAACTTTATTTCAATGCTTACAGTTTCGATTTAATAGGAAAGTTAGAAATGGCAAACTTTTTGTTACAGGTACATACACTTTGCTTAGATTATGTCCAAAAAACATTACGTAACGTAAAATCACTAAACATAACGTTCAGAATACTTACTACCATAAATAATATAATAAAATTTTCCCCAAAGTTGACCAAACGGCGACCCACCTAACAAAAACTAACCTATTGATTTTCATGAAGAAAAAGGAGGCATAACTATAAGAATAAAGGTATACTCAAACAAAAAAAAACATTCTGTTCTAAACAGAATATTTTTTTTACTTAAGTTTAGAACTTGGAAGAAGGCTGTTTTTTAATGAGAAGGATGCATTTGTTTCCTATTTTTTGTCATTATTAGTTTTAACATGAACTTTCAGTTACTATAAATCTCAATGATTTGGATACGTCCAATTTATTTCGGTATTTAGTTTAAATATTAACCATAGCCGAAAATTCCGCCTCACATATGTATGAAGTAGGGAAGTGAGTGAGGTGAGGGAAGGAGGGCTTTCATAGCTTTATCAAATAGAGAAGGATAGTTGTCAGCAACTGAAAGCCAGAATTTCGTTAACTGCTTACGATTGAAACTCATTATCTCAGTCACTCATTCGTTAACCGGGGCCTTCGTATCGTCCTATTTTTCAGGGCCCGCCCAATATTCGAAATGCTGAGCAGCATTTCGAATATTGGGGTACTCTACTTACATATAATATAAACTTCTCAGACTTAGGTACCCAGAAAACCCTTGTCATGCTTCAACAACTTCTATTGTCTTGTAACCCTAATACAATTTTAATTTGTTTTGTTCTCAAAGCTTGTATTCAAATAGGTTATAAGACCAAATTAAGTAGGTACTTCTTGTAAATAAGTAACTGGCGAGCCGACCCAAATTTCAATTCAGTTACGCAATATTATAATCAGTGAATTATAATAATTTAACGGCATTCCGTGTCGTTACATTATTCAAGACGCGCAGACGTGGCGTCGTGTTTTAGATTTACATTTCTCACAACAGGTATCTCGAAGAGCCAGTTTTATCTCATGTGTTAAATCTGGATGAAATTAAAATCTCAAGATAATCAGATACTGTTTATTATTAGTAGGGTTTGATACTGTTTATAGTTTTCCTATATCTAGAGATCTTCTATCTAACTATATCATCACGCCAGATCCCTTTCGGAAGAAAGAGATATTATCACCGAATAATATAATGTACACAATTCGTAAAACTTATAGAGCTTAGCACGAAGGGATTGACATTAGGCTGACGCTACCAAGTTTATATGCCATTGTTTTCACACAGGCGAATAATATCAAGATTTCCTATCTATGATCACACCAGTTCCCTTGAAGGGTAGGCAGAGAGTATAGAGTTCCGACAAGTACTTTTTTTCTCTATTTAATTAATGTTCTATTTTGTGAAAAATTTGTTAAAGAAATGCAACCACTGTAACACCAAATTGACGTTTCGCGTGCGGCTGATTACCACTTAAAATTCTTAATTTTTTTAGCTGACTTTCTTTACCAACTTGCTCTTTTGCTTCCTATAATCCTATCTACAAATCAAACTTCATCTCCATGGCTTTAAATTCTCAAACACCATAAAGCAAAAATATTTCGGCGTTTCCATCCCCTGTAACCCAATTCTTTACACAAACCCAACAATTTTGAAACCGTTCACGACGATGATTTGTTTATAGTATTTACCCACTCAGATCAAACATTAATTAAGGCTCAATCTCTTTCCATGTGATTTTATAAATACATAACAAATTTCAAATCATTCCAGTATATTCTACATATACTGGAATGAACAAAAAAGCATGATAGATCTGATCCTGGTTGATAACCGAATTGAATATATTGAATATACGTGGAGAAGGAATGAACAAAAAAGCATGATAGATCTGATCCTGGTTGATAACCGTCTCTGAAGCAAACTACAAGATACGCGTGCGTATAGAGGCCCCACTCTGGAATCAGACCACTATCTCGTTGTTGCGCTGTTTAGTGGTCTGTTCAGGAAGTGGAGACACTGGCGAGAGCGTATCCCCTTCGGAGACCTTGAAAGATTAAAGGTTGAAAAGTTGCAAGATGAGTGCGTGAGGAGAATGTATGAAGACAGAGTCCGAGACAAGCTTTTGACAGCAGGCTCTTCGGGCTCAAATGTAGATGAATGCTGGAATAGCCTGAAAGAGAGTTTGGTGGAATCCGCGAAAGAAGTATGTGGTTGCTCAAAGAAGCGTATTACAGCAAAAGGTGATGCATAGTGGGATGCGGAGTTGCAAAGCTCCTTAGAAAGTAAGAAGAAAGCGTGGCAGGACTATGTATCTTCTTTGAACCTGAATGCCAGTATGACAGAGATGAGGAAAGAAATATACCGGCAATGCAAGAATGCCACTAAAACTTTAGTGAAAGAAAAGCGTGAAAGAGCCTACTGGCTCTTTCACGCTTTTCTTTCACTCATATCATACTTGATTGAGGAGGAGAGGCTGGCGAAGAACTTCGAGAACAACACCAAACTCTTTTGGAGCAAGGTGAGAAAGGCTCGAGGTGATTCGTCAGGCTCCAGAATGGAAAGGATAAAATCTAAAGATGGTGACATTCTTGCAGACACACAAGCTGTGCTTAACCGGTGGAGTGAATATTTTGGAGAAATGTATGGAGATGACCCGGATGCTGATGCCGTAGACGTGCCTAAAGGCGAGATTGCGGCACCAGAATCAACAGAGGACATCACTATGGAAGAAGTTGAATGGGCGATAGGAAGTATGAAAAACGGTAAAGCTGCGGGAGTAGACATGATATCTGCCGAGATGATCAAATATGGTGGAACTTGCGTCCGGGACGCTTTCCGGGCCCTTGCAAACCTTTGCTGGAGGACCGGTAGAGTCCCTACAGATTGGCGCCGCGCAGTCATAGTACCCTTGTATAAAGGCAAGGGTTCACAATATGACTGTGTCAATTACAGAGCCATCAGTTTGATCAGCTTGGCAGCCAAGGTGTACGGTAAAATTATTGAACGGAGAATGCGCGTGAAGTCCGATGGAATGTTGTGCGAGGCACAAGGGGGTTTCAGGTCTGGAAGAGGATGTTCGGATCAAGTCTTCCCACTCCGCAACATCGTAGAGAAGCATCTGGCAGTGGGCCGGAAGGTTTTCTGCGGTTTTGTAGATCTGGAGAAGGCATTTGACAGAGTTGTGCGAAAGAGACTTTGGGACATTTTGCCAGAGTATGGTATAGATGGCACTCTGTTGCGAGCCGTCCAGTCCACTTATGTGGACTGCAAGGCATGCGTACGGGTGGGTGGTAACAGGTCACCCTAGTTTGACGTTAAAATCGGCGTCAAGCAGGGTTGCGTGTTGTCCGCTAGACTGTTTATAATATATCTGGACAAAAGTCTTCAAAGACTGAAAGCGATGAATGAAGGTGTACAAATGGGTGACTTAGTGGTAAACCATCTACTTTATGCAGATGACGCGGTTTTAATAGCGCCAACAGCCACTGATCTGCAAACACTAGTCACAGTTATGAAAGACGACTGCATGATCAATGGCTTACACTTGAATGTGAAGAAAACCAAGATTATGGTTTTTGAAAGGGAAGAAACCAGAACGAATGTAAGGATTGTGGTTGGTAACGATGTGCTAGAGCAAGTGAATGAGTTTGTATATCTTGGATGCGCCTTCAGTAAGGATGGGAAATACACCGCTGACATAGAGAGAAGAGTGAGTGCAGGGAACAGAGTGAATGGTGCGATGGGAAAGCTACTCGGGAGCCGGCACTTAAGCCATAAGGCGCAGCTGGCCATACATAACGGAGTTCTTGTCCCAACGCTGTTATATGGTAGCGAGAGCTGGGTATGTAAGAAGGAGAATGAAAGTAGAATAAATGCGGTAGAAATGCGAGCTTTGCGGAAGATGTGCGGAGTGAAGCTGACCGACCGCATTAGCAACAGCATAGTAAGACAGCGAGTAGGTATGAAAGATAGTATCGGTGTAAAGATGAGAAAGGGCATGCTTCGTTGGTTCGGGCATATAGAAAGAATGCCAGAGGAAAGAATGACAAAACAGATATACAATGTGAAAGTGGAAGGATGCAGGTACCGGGGAAGACCTAGACTATCTTACCACGACCAAATAAACCGAGTCTTATCTGATGGAAAAGTCAAGAGTCTCCGTAACCGGCGAGCGTGTATGAGACGAACTATGAGAGTCAAGGAAGCCAGAGAGGTATGTAAGGAAAGAACCTGTTGGAACTCTGTACTCTCTGCCTACCCCGCAAGGGATCTGGCGTGAGGTTATAGATAGATAGATAGATATATTCTACATAAAAATATTTCCGTGTTTCGAAAATCTCGTCGGGCTCAAAACTGCAACTAACTTCACACAAGTTGCACAAGTCTAATGAAATAATTAAAAACATTGATCAATAAAAATCATTTTTTAAGACTTACCATTCAGTAAATCGACTATTAAACAACAAATAGAAAAGTTTTTCGATCTAAAGTCGAGCTCGGCTGTATGGTGAAGCTGTGCAAAATAGCCGCCAATTTGAAACTTCGATTAGTTCCGTTACAGTTTATTAGAATAAAATCGCTGTTAATTTGTACAACTTTTAGTATTCGGAAAATAAGGAACAATATATAATTGAACCTATTTTGCTTTGAATCTTGGATTAAACAAAGAATACTTTGTGAGCTAATTTCACCCTAATATTAAGCGAACAAGGAATTTGATCAGTTAGACGAGGTTTTACTGTAAAGCTAAGTGTAAAATAGTATCCAAGTACCTATTTTTTTATTTTGTTTAAAGTTTAAAGAAGTCTGGGGCCTACTCACCGAAGCTTCAACAGAAAAACTTGGGTAGTCAAACAAATGATAAACATTAGACGCAGGGAATGTACGGAAACACCGCCATTACCCCTCATCAGTTCCATTTGTTTTTGTTACCCAACTTTTTGAGGCAATTCACACCCACAATATAGACCTTCATCTCTTGTTCAGAAAATAAGTCACATATGTACATACATACACATTTATTACACACCACCACGCCTTTATTGCAGGTAATAAAGATGTATTGTGTACACCCAATTTTGGTCGACGATCTAATAGGCCGGCTGGTTGTAAAAACAACGCTAATATATAAGACATATTGTGCCTACATGGTGAAAAATATCAACGACAATTATGAGTTACATTTTCCTCCCTCATGAACCTTAGTGTATGAGGTCGGCCACACACATACTACATCTTTGTCTAAGATATCCCTCTGTCCTCTCCGCGGAAGAAAAATTGTTCTTCCGTGTTTCATTCCGCATAACTGAACCGTTCAAAGTTAGACTATCTTACTGAAACTTTTTATTACTAAAAAAAAACGTCGTCCCGGCCACACAATAAATCCTGTATCGTGGGTGCATTTACAAACATAAAATTCTTATTCACAAACTCCCAGACTAAAACAACAATGTCTGGGTCATACAAAGATTTTTGTCCTGTGCGGGACTCGAACCCGTGACTATTCGATCCAGTAGACTCGGCTTAAGCTCTTAACCACTGGATTAAGCAGTCCAGCGATTCTATTGAACTATTGAAGAAATTCAATTTAGTGGTGTTTGCTTGAACACACTACCTAAATCCAGCTAAAAGCCGATTTACCGCAGCAGTGCTTAAGCCGCTCCGCCCACTGGGCCAAATGGTCGCCGGTTCGATTCCCCCACGGGACAAATCTTTGTGTGACCAACAATTATTTGTTTCGGTCTGGGTATTTGTGTATGTAAAATTACATGGTTTTAAACGCACCCACGACACAAGATTAAATCTCAGTGTGGGGCTACGTTTAAAAACAACCAGGGGGACTGTCCCAAAGGGACTGTCTTACCAAACAAAGAATAAGTTATACTGTTGTACATAATCTTCACATTACACTGAATAATTCCCATTGACGAACAATAATTGAGCTTTCTAACTTACAATCGTTTTCCACGAATAATCCTCAAAGGAAACTTCGTAATGGCGTCACATTTTTTAACTCGCCGGTACCTCTTAATCCTCTTGATATATCCTCTTGCCGTGAATAATACGCGCAATTTGTAAAACAATTTCCTACTTCAGACCATCTTGTATAAATAAATTCGATAACTTACCTAATGGGAGCGAATTTATCAAAACTATTCGCGTACACTAAGGTAAAATCTTAAAAAAACCTACTTAAAGGTACCGTACCGTAAATAACCATGAAATTATGGTGTTTGAATCAATTACTTTAGAACAAATTAAATAAAATTTAAAATGAGAATTACATAGTGCTCTAAAGAATTCAATTAACAATTGGGGACAATTTATTGAACTTTTTTCCATATTTTTTATGAATAAAACAGCTTTATTTTAAAATAAAATGAAACTATTTTTAACATGTTTTTTTAATTAAAATATAACATAATAAACGATCAACATCGGCTATCAAGATATAATATAAATCTAAATAACTTGACTTACTGTTGTTATTAAAAGTTGTAATTTTTAAATATGAAGATATGATTAGTCAAAAAAATTAATGCCAAAATGTTTATCTATTAGATTCAGGGAGTCATATAGATAGCAAGCAAGAAAAAACTTACATTATTTGCGCAATGTTGGAAAAAGTTGCGGTCGATTATTTCATTAGTCATAAATAACAATAGCTACTAATAAAAAGCCGACCAATGAAGAATAAAATGTGGCCACGCGAAACATCTTGAGTGGCAAAGATTACACTCTAGGGACCAACAAATCTATCTTCTTTGACTATAGGATGCCCAAAAGGATCTATTAAATACTACATTTCCTTCCTTTCCTATTTACTTGTGTAGCTCGGAATAATAATCGATCAAAATGTCGATTATTTCCCACGTGCTTTAATACGTTTACTTTTTGCATTCAGAAACAGAAAGAAGATAAGAATCTTTCGTCTAACACTGGTATTGATTAAAAGGAAGGCTCTTTTTGTTAATCTAAGTAAGATTAAGTTCATTTAAAAGAAATAAACTATATTTACAAGCTTTTATTTATTTACAATATTTGCATATAAGTCTGTCTTACCGTACCATTTTTCAAGCACTTGCGGCTATCCGATTGGGCTGAAATTTGGTATACTTATGTAGGTTCGGTTACAATGCAATAATGTTTTACCATGGAGTGGTAAGACCAGTGAAGGAGTCTGAAGGTGGTCATTGGAACATGTAAACTATACATCGTAACCCCCTCGTGTTTAGGCTTATTAGATTGGTATTTTCAAATACTATACAGCCAGATAGTGTTCAGAGTTTGGTGATGAAGCCGAAAGATGACCAACAGAACCAACCCAACCCATATAACCGCCCCGTGTTTGGGGGCATTGACTTTGTCTTGACGAGCACTTTAGACCCGGATGACGTCCAAAGTCTGATGATGGGGCCGGAAGAAATCCATATGAACTCCTTAACGAAGCAAGATATCTTTGTTGTGTTTCTGGTACAAAAATAGTTCTTAAAAAGTTTTAAATTATTTTCTTTTTTAAATTTCGTCAAACCTACTACACCCAACTTTTACCGAGGATGTTAGGTCCCGGGTGGCGTGACAGTTGTCATTATACTACATACAAATAATACCAAATTCCAGGATGCTATTGATGTATTTGATAGAAAAACTAACAAGTGAGTATCTTGTAAATAAAATTGTTAATTTTCTCCCTATGACCGCGTGTTTTGATGAAAATATAAACACCGTCACGCCTATATTTCCTAAGCAGGGGTGGCAGAGGTCCTTGTCAAATTAGATCAAAACTGTTTAGCGGTTTGGGCTTGAAAAGGTAACAGACACACAGAGTTACTTTCGATTTATAATATTCTCTCTCTATCTGTATCATCACGCCCGATCCCTTGCGAGGTAGGCAGAGAGTACAGAGTTTCAACAAGTTTATTTATTTATTTATTTATTTAAAGGCACCTCAACAACTTACACACCAGTTAAGTCATAGAATTAAATTATTACATACATTATTTTTCATGATGTGTCAGTCACTTAAAGAAGTGCACAGCACTTGCAGATTGAATTATAATTATTAATAGTGCGTAGCAATAATTATTGAACATGCATTAATAGAATGTGGAGTATATAAAACGGAAATTACAATTATTGTGATTGTCGATAAGATATTTTGCAGACTAAACAAAATATAAAAAAGCAATAATAAGATAAGATTATGTCAGGTAAGTTATTACAAAATGTCAAAGTAAGGTAAAAAAAATGTCAAAAAATATGTCAACAATGTCACATATGGTTATGTCAAGTAGTTGCTTAAAAGATTATTTCGAAACTGAGAGAATGAATTAGAGAAAATGTCAATGCTGTTACAGTGTGATAAAATCTCATTGTAGTTTCGCATCATACGGTTAAGAGGTACGAAACGACCTATGTTTGTTCTGGATGTTGTGTTAGAGAATGTATTGGGTGCTCTGACAGATCTTAGGAAGGATAAACGAGGTACAGTTAATTTAATCCCACTCAGCAATTCTGGAGAATCGACCAATCCATTGACGACTTTGTAAAGCAACGTTTGATCAGCTACGGTACGTCGATGCTCTAAAGCTGTCATCTTAAAAAACTGCAGTCTTTCGCCGTAGCTAACCTCGTGAGGACAATGATTACTTTTATACCTAAGACACCTCGTGTATCCCCTCTGGATCCTTTCGATGCGATCGATATGAATACGGTAGCTAGGTGTCCATACTGGAGAAGCATAATCCAAGATACTCCTAACAAGAGAAAAATAAAGGACCTTAAGCGTTGCAATACTTCGGAATTCCTGAGACACTCTCTTAACAAATCCTGACATCTTGGCTGCCTTGGTAACAATATTGTCAATGTGGTTTGAGAATGAAAGCTTTCTGTCTAGGAAGACTCCCAAGTCACGTATAATATCAACTTTGCCGAGTGCTACCCCATTTAGTATATATGATGAAGGAATCTCATTTCTGTTTCTTGTGAATGTCATATGGTAGCATTTGTCGGCATTTAGAGTCATCTTATTATTTCGACACCATTCAATAACTGCATTTAAGTCGTTTTGTAGTATATCTACGTCGCGGTCCGATTTAATGTCTTTATATATTTTTAAGTCGTCGGCAAAGAGCAAACATCTACTGCCATCGATTATATTCGTTATGTCATTGATGTAAGCAATAAATAAGATTGGACCTAAATGCGAGCCCTGCGGAACGCCAGATGTTGAAGCGTATTGCAATGACTGAAATCCCTTTACTACAGCTCTCTGCCTTCTCTCAAACAAGTATGATTTAAACCAGTGTAAAAGATCACCGAAAATACCAAAGGTTTCTAGTTTCTGCAACAACGTTTTATGGTCCACCTTATCAAAGACACTACTGAAATCAGTATAAATACAGTCAACTTGTACACGGGAGTCTATTTTTAGGCTAAGGTCATTAATGTATTGTAGTAAGTTTGTTGTAGTAGATTTTTTTGTACAAAAGCCATGCTGTTCAGGGGCAATCTGCGACTTTAAATAAGATGTCAGTATTGGACACAAAAGTGATTCGAATATCTTTGAAAACACCGATAAGAGTGATATAGGGCGATAGTTTTTTACATCACCCGTCTCTCCCTTTTTAAATATAGGAACTACGTTTGCTAATTTCCATTCCGCTGGAAACTGAGATGTTGAGATTGATTTATTAAAAATAATTTTAAGCGGTAAAGTAAGGTTTTTAGCACATTTTTTAATGAATGACGGTGGAATCCCATCTCGCCCTGGACTTTTGTGACTTTCGAGTTTAATTAGAGCTTTGAGAATATCTTTTTCAGTGAATATTATTCTACCCAATGACATTTGAGAGAACTGCGTAGTGTTATTTTGAGTTGGATTTTGTACTTTAGAGCCAGACGAAGGAAGATAGGTTGAAGCAAAATGTTTGGCAAATAAATTACATACATCAACACCACTTGCAGCAGTAATACCATCCAATTTCATTTCTGATGGTATGTCATTGGCAGCTCGGTGCCTACCCCTAACAAAGGACCAAAAACATTTTGGATTATGGCGGATATTATTTTCAGTACATTTATGTATTTGTTGTAAGAATCTCTTATCATCTTGTCTGCTCTATCATTCAAAATCTTGTATTCGTATTGATCTCGAGGATTATGATATTTTTTAAAACGAGTTCTTAGCTTTTCCTTTTCATTTAAAACCCGTATCAAGGATTTAGAGAACCACACCGGAAACTTATTTTTGCGACATATTGTTTTTGGGACCAGATCGTCTATAATTCTATAAAGAATACTGTAAAGTACATGAACCATTGCATCGACATTTTCACAACTCGTAAAACTCTCAAACCAATTCACTTTTCCTAGCTTATTGTTTATTGCAGTATAATCAGCCTTGTTGAAATTATATCTATGAGAACTTTTACATTTCAAGGTTTTTGTTGTGACTTTATTCCATTCAATTTCCAAAGGGGGGTGATGCGCGTCTATAGCCAGTAAGGGAGTTTGGCATTCTTTTAATATTCCGCCATGGAAATTGCATAAAATAAGGTCTAGACATCTATTGTTACAATTTCTGACATAGTTTAATTGTTGAAAGTTATTGAGAGACATAAAATCAATCAAGGAGTAACCAAGAACATTATTGTAATTAGTAGGTATAGTACGCGAACAGTTGGAAGAACTCCTATCGTGCTCCCAATGGATCGATCCAAGGTTAGTTCTTCCTTACATACCTCTTTGGCTTCCTCCACTCTCATAGTTCGTCTCATACACGCTTGCCAGTTACAGAGCCTCTTGACTTGCCTTTCAGATAAGAAAAGGTCCATTTGATCATCGCAAGATAGTCTACGTCTTCCCCGGTACCTACATCTTTCCACTTTCGCATTTTATATCTGTTTTTTTTTTTTAATTTATAATAATAATGTAAAATACTATGAACTATATCTGAGAATAGAATAGAATACTCTTTATTGTACACCAATACATTAACATTGAGAAAAGAAAAACAAAGGAGGTACAATTGGCGATCTTTTCCAGGCAACCAAAACGGAAAGAACAAGAAAAAATTATACAAAAAATAGAGGGCAGTAGGTGGTGTACATTTATTAGTTAGTTTTATTTTAATCGGTATAGGTTCATATGCTGAAGCGATAGTATGTGAGCATTCCGGCGAAAACGAATTGGTAGCCACTTGAGCTCTACATGAAATTCAGACACATGATCATATTTCCGCAAACCAAATATGAATCTTATACAGAAATTTTAAAGTCGCTCAAGTTTATTCAGTTGACTCAGTGATATTAAGATAGCTGGCGTCTTCATAATCGAGGATAGATAGTAGAAGGGATTGTGCAAGAGCAATTTTAGTAGCAGTGGGCAGAAAATTTCGCAACCTTCTTAATGAGCCAGCGGAAGCAAAAATCCTGCGGCTAAGTTCTTGAATTTGCGGGCTGCACGTAAAATTGGTATCAATGTTGATCCCCAAATTTTTCACTGTTTTACTTATAGGTATTGTGGCACCGTCAAACATAATTTGGGGAAGTCGTGACCAATCTAGACGTGCAGTAAGTCTAGAGCTACCGATGGTAGTAGCTTGGGTCTTAGCTGGGTTGACTTTAAGACTATAGCTTTTCCTCCATTCGCATATTTCTACTAGATCGTTATTCATAGTATTGACAGCCTCTGACAACCTTGTCCACTGTACTTGAGTGTAAATTTGGAGATCATCTGCGTGAAGGTGGTAGGATGAAAGTAATTGATTGGAAATCGAATTAATAAAGATAGCTAAAAGTAACAGAGACAAAACGCCACCCTGCGGTGTACCGGCAGTAGTATAGCAATAATAATAGTCTTAGGGGGATACCTATGTGCCGCAGTGGACGTCTATCATCTGAAGAGAGAAAGAGAGATTATCATGAACTACATTTATAATTTTCCAGTTTTATTGAATAGAACAACGCGGTCCGGGGTGTCCTACGTGTAAATAAATGTTATTCGGATTTTTCTGCGAAAAGATCTTAGTGCGGTGTCTGGAACTGTACCTAGTACATAATAGCAATAGTCACTCATTTTCACGTTAAGACCAAAAATTGAGAATGTATTCAGTACATCACTGCCGCTCGCGATTACGTTACACAGGCCTACAAAAAATTTACACCTATTTCTTCTCAAGTAGATGATGACTTTGAATACTGCGGAAACACATCAAATCCTAAGCCATTTTTGCAGAATGAGCTTAATAACCTCATCAGAGACTTAGATCTTTCTAAGGAACGTGCGGAGCTACTAGCGTCCAGATTAAAAGAAAAAAATTGCCTTTTCTTAGATTTTCGAGTGTCTAAATATCGCACGAGAGAACGACGCTAATTACAGTTTTTTTCATCTGATAAAAATTTTGTGTATTGATGTAATGTGAGTGGTTTGCTGATATTCATGGGTTTGACGATCTATCTATCAGCCCAATGAATGGCGTTTCTTTATTGAAGTAGTAGTAAACGAAGTCTCAAAGCAGTTCTTCTACATAATGGAAATAAATATGCTCCCGTTCCAATTGCTTACTCAACATCTGTGAAAGAATAATATGAGGTAATTTCAATTTTTTTACAGAAAATATAATATTTTGAACATAAATTTTTTATTGGGTCAACAAAGTGGTTATACTAAATACCCATGCTTTATTTGTCTCTGGGACAGTCGAGCCAAATCACACCAATGGACTAAAAAAATTGGCCTATGAGAGATGCTCTTGTTGTCGGAGAAAGAAATGTTATAAATGAACCCTTAGTTTCAAGAGAAAAAATCATTCTTCCGCCATTGCATATAAAATTAGGGCTGATGAAACAGTTTGTTAAGGCTCTCGACAGAAATGGTCAATGTTTTCAGTTTATTTCACAGAAATTTCCTGGTATAAGTACTGAAAAACTAAAAGTAGGTATCTTTGATGAACTTCAAATACGTCAGTGAAAGACACCACTTATTTTGAGACTTCTATGAATGATCTGGAAAGGCTTGCGTGGAAATCTTTTGGAGCAGTTGCACAAAATTTCCTCGGAAATCAAAAGGCTGATAACTATGTAGAATTAGTAGAAGAAATGCTGGTTCGTTTAAAACATTTAGGCTTTACAGCCTAATTTTTTTAAAGGAACCAACATGAGTATAAAATTACACTATCGTAATACTCATCTAGATCAATTTCAACACAATTTAGGAGATTTAAGCAAACAACAAGGAGAACGTTTCCACCAAGATATAAAAACGATGGAGAATAGATACCAAGAAAGGTGGGACACCCATATGATGGCCGACTATTCCTGCGGATTCATGTGAGATTGCCCACGTCAGTCTCATTCTAGAAAATCATTTAAAAGGCAATTTCTTGATGTTTAATACCAATAAAATATTATTCTTTTCTGAAAACTTTATTTTTTATATCTCGGGAACTCGAGCTGATAGAAAAAAACCGGTAACATTTTTGATATCACCATGTTAGACATACTTAAAATCAGGTCTAAAATCCCCGGCACCAAAATCGTTGTAGGCCTGTGTTATAAAAGCGTGACGGTTATATTTTTGTATTAAGACAACCTTAAACAGTATAGCGTAAAAATTTCTCAATACCCATAAGAAATCGGCAGAATTTGTGACATAGACACATTCCCGCCCTAAAACATAGGTGGGCTTCGTAGTGAACATAATTGAAGCCCTTTAAAAATCAGTGACCTTTAACTGCCGGCAAAGAAATAAATAAGCAACAATGTTTAATTCTTCTTGGCTTAATACAGCCGAGGGCTACGAGAGAAAAATCGACCTCAATTGTGAAAGAGTAAGTCATCTGTGAAGCGAGTTAATTTGAAATTAAATTACCCTGATATTCTTTTGTAACGAGCTTAATCGTTTTAAAAGTATTTGAATTAAGCCAAAAGCTCGATATTGTATTAAATCAGATTATACTCCTATATTAAATCTATTTCGAGCATTGATACGATAACGTTTTAGCAATAAAACGATATGGGGGCGTAATGATTAAAGACTGTTTCAACTTCAATAAAGTACTGTTTTTGCACAAAGAATATACAAATTACGGTTTGCAATCCAGATTGACATCAAAGTTAATTGAAAAATTTACAAATAAAATTGTGGACACGTTAGTGTTACGTATCTACTAGATTGGGCACACTGAACCACATCTATGCTTTTCTGTTCCGTGCTTTGTGCCTATGGCTTAGCGCTAGAATACGTACAACACATTTAGAACACAGATTTATATTAAAATAATATACCTACTAGCAATTGCCAGCCTCTCCGCGCTGCGTAATTAATCTCACTCACACACCGTCACGTCTATATTCCCCAAGCGCGGGTGGTAGAGGTGTACTGAGTACACTCACTTTTCGCCCACGATGTTGGGTCCGATGTAATAGGGGCAAGCCTATTGCCATACCACCGGGCACAATTCCAGAATTTTTCGTTAAAAAAACTACACTTGTCCGACCTAGGATTTAAACCCAGAACCTCGTGAACACAAAGCGATGCGCTTTGCCACTAGACAAATGAAGCAGTCGAACGAAATTTATATAGTCTATAAATGATATTCCAGGTTTTTCTTCTCTACAAAATTCATCAAAATCCACTCAGGCGTTTAGACGTGTTTTTAGAATAAACATCCGAGCATCTAATATTTCGCATTTATTACATTATGAAATCACTTGTTTTCATTTTCACTCGCTATCGGCGAAGGAAAATATGGTAAGAAAACCTAAGAAAATTTTACGATTTTTTAAAGAACAAGTGAATGTTCCCCACCTCATCCGTATTCCGTATATCAGGATAGCAGACACCATTACATGTCTCTACAGTCATTATATTGTGGTTTTAGAATCTCAAACGCTCTCAAAGTATTGTTGTATTAGAATCTCAAACGGCAATGCAAGGTAAGACTCATCCAGTATATAATAGAATCAGAATCAGAATATTTTTTATTCATGTAAACCATTACAGTATTTTTGAATTGTCAGAAAAGTAACAAAGACTCTACCACCACTTCGAAAAAACGATGTAGGCTGGTCTATCAGGTAAGTTAAATTATACAAATTATACTATTCATGGGAATGGCTACACGGTTCCCTCATTTACAGAGAAAAATTAATGAGAAAAAAAAGAAACATTTTACTAAATTAATAGAAGGAAGAGAGGGAATATAATATAATAATAGCTAAACAAGTTGTCCATATTCAATCAAGTGGAGCTGGAACAGCCCCTATTCAAGTATTTTTGTCTTTTAAATAATCATCTAGCATATAATAAGCTTGTTTACTAAGCGTACGTTTAATACAAACTTTGGATTTATTGTCAGTAAGTTTAGTGACGTCAAAAGGAATTTTATTATAAAATCTAACACAGTACCCCATGAAAGAAGTGTGAATTTTTTACAGACGAAATTGCGGTTTATCTAATTTATTTCTATGTCGCGTATTATAGCAATGCCTATCGCCTAGCTGATTAAACAGATCTATATTTTTTTTTGTATACATTATGTTTTCATAAATATACTGACATGGGGCCGTCATAATATTGGCTTCTTTAAACAATTGTCTGAGAGATTCGCGACTACCTAATTTATATAATAACATATCGTTGTCGACCCATAAAGGATTGGAAAGATTATCGGATTAATCGTGGACGCGTGAGGGTAACAGTTACCCGTTCAAGGTAGTAGGTTAATATGAAATTACAATCCAAATAAAGGTCCGTAGAAAACCTCAAATATATCTTTTAAAGGACTTTTTTCGCTCAAATAATATCAGCCTATACTGTTCCACTGCTGGGCAAAGGCCACATCACCAATCGAGGTGAGAATTCAAATTCAAATTCAAATCATTTATTTGTGGATAATAGGTTATATAGGATGTTACATGTATATAGTCATAAGTTCTACTATATCCTGCCATGCATCAGGCGTACAAAATTATTAAGTATTATGAAATATATAATGTCATATTATTATTAAAATAATTTAAAAATTATATTAATAATCTTATTATAAGTATTAAAAAAAACTATATAATGCTATTTTCCCTCTAAGAAGTCGTCAATGGAATAGTACTCTTTGTCTATTAAAAAATTACTTAACATATTTTTAAAAATATTAGCACTACTAATTTTCCTTATATGTAGGGGTATTTTATTATAAATAGTAGGCCCCATACAGACTATGCTTTTCTGCATAAGATGTGTCTTACAAGGCATTGGGTGTATGGTATGTTCCCGACGGCTTCCTATAGGATATGTATTGTATATATGCATATTACTTTTTATATATGCATATTACTTTTTACAAAAGCTGCAACCTCGCAGATGTAAAGAGAGGGTACCGTTAGTATCCTTAAACCTTTAAATTTTCCTTTACATGATTCTCTCATTCCTAGACCAGTTATCGCACGCACACACCTTTTTTTAAGCTTTAAATACCTGCATCTTATCGGTTGAGTTACCCCAAAAAATTATACCGTATCTCAGTATAGAAGCTACATGTCCATGATAGGCCGTCATTACCGCTGATAAATTAACTACCCTAGATAGTTTATATAACGCAAATGAGAATTGGTACAGTCTTTTGCATATATTTTGGATATGAAGTTTCCATTTTAGTTGACGATCGATGGTCAAACCTAAGAAACGCGTTGACTCGATTTCTACGATTTCTGTATTTGAAAATTGAATGTCAAGTTTTTCCGTTTTACGTTGCTGTTTGAAGTCCATTATATGTGTTTTTGTCAAATTTATTTTTAAGTTGTTCAATGTCAACCAGTTTTTAATGCATGTCAATGTATTAATTATTTCGTCATTTAAATTGTCCGAATTATCTTTAATAAATAAAATAGTGCTATCGTCAGCAAATAATTTCATGTCATAGTTAATTTATTAGGGAAAGATTAATGAGAGAGAGTGATACTCCACCACACGGACACAGTGCGGATTGGTGAAGGCAGGTTTGTGGTCACCTGCTGTTGGAAATCATCAAGCCGCCTATGGGACTTTGCTTAACGACTACCACATTACGTGGTAACCAGGACCCACGACGCGTTAATGCCTTTCGAAACACTTTAAGTTATTTGTAAGTGGTTTGTAACTTATCTGAGATCCAAGCGCGAATATTTTGACGAATCAATGTTAGATAAGTTTTTTTTTCTTTAAAAAAACTTATCCCCACACTAGGATTTATTCCTGTGTCGTGGGTGCGTTTACAAACATGAAAATTCACAATCAAATACCCAGACCGGAACAAATACTTGTGGATCACACAAAAATTTGTCCCGTGCGGGAATCGAACCCGCGACTATTCGACACAGTAGGCGGAGCCGCTCAAGCTCTTAACCACTGCGCTTAATATGAAAGTGACAAAATGAAGGGATAAATTGGACTACACTATCTCACTGTTGGTCAAATACCTTCTTACAGTATCGCGGGACATTTTACCCTAATTAAAATCTAATAAGAAAAAAAATTACTTTAAGATTTATACTCATAATAATATACAAAGTGTAACATAATTAACGCACGACCTGGAAGTAGTTTGTTCTAAATCAGTAACTAAATTCATTCCAAATATTTTAATGTACCTTGTAATTTTTTTTAATTTGCGAAAATGCTGTTACTCCTTCAGTGCGCTATAACAAACTAAATATATTCTTGAATCAAAGGAATACGGAGATTTAAAATGCATTTCTAAAACGTATTTCTCAATAAGCATACTTACACATACAAGTTTCGTTGTTTATAGAGGTATAAAAGTGAAATAAAACTATTTTACGGATTTTATCGCGGTTTATTTTTTATTTTTAGTTCCCGACGTGGCGAGTGCTTTGCAGCACCCATGGTCACGGGAGGGACTTTTGTGTTAGACGTCCAAAAGGCATAGATGTTCCGGGGTACCTTCAAACTTCGTAATTATTTTTGTTATTGTTGGTCCGATCTACGCAAAAAATAAACCGCGATAAAATCCGTAAAATAGTTTTATTTCATGTGTAATATTCGCGTAAATCTAAGAACTCAATAGGTATAAAAGTGTTAAAAAAAATGGGTAAAAACTTCAAATATAGAAATTTGGTTTTCTTATTGAACGTGTGAAGCAAAAATCTAATCGGGGTGTCTGACGACTTGCATTATTTACGATACACCTTGTATAGATGTATCTACTAATGCAGAAATTATTCATTTGTAACATAATTCGCATCATAATCACCAAAATTAAACTACTGCAAGTGACCTGTAGCGTCAAATCTAAATTTGATATAAAACTAATTAACCCACGCAGCAAATTTTTGAGCCCGACTCTTTATCCTTTTGTAGACACCTCATCGTATTATACCTTCATCAATTTATGAAATATTTATAGCAATAAAGATTTTTTATTATATATTCTGTATAAGAAAGGTTTGTTACTTTTGGGACTTTCACGACACTAAAAGTCCATCGTAGCGGTCCTCTTTTCACGACATAAGTCACACAATAACATGACTGGGTTTACAAACAACACATACAAAATCAAGGGATCTGGCGTGATGATATAGATAACTAGATTGACATACAAAATTAATATTTATAGATTAAACAATAGAATCGGAATACTCGTAACGCTACAGGACTGTGATGTGAGATTAAGAAGCATTCGACTTGCACAGTCTGAAATGGTGGACATCTGCAGCATTTCTATTTAGGATTATATCTATTAAACAAGCCGTTAGTTCTGATAACCACTATCCGATAACAACTAGCCTTTAAGCCAACTTTGAAGGTTTAGAGGCGGCTTGATACATTTCTACAAGTGGTTACATGACTGCCTCTATCAATCCGCATTGAGTCCGCGTGGAGTGCGACCTTAACTCTGAATGTGATCTTACTGAATAATTAAACTAAGACTTCATATTGAAAACAACATTTTTGAAGGTATATCAACCACCTGTTGTTTGTATTAAAATAAGAAATATAAAAAAGCTTTTCAATTCCAGCCTTTTATATTACGCTCGACTCAACTTTTATAGTCTTTGTTAGAATAATTAAAAACATGTTTCGTGTAAAATATCGTTCGCCTTTTTAATATTAAACAATAACACCTTTTATTAAAAATGTTCGTAGATCTTACAGTAAATATATATTTTAATATTTAAAATTTCATGTCATTGACATGAAATTTTAAAAAAACATTCAAAAGTTTTCAATTATTTTAATTATGGAAGTATACTAGACTCAACCGAAACATACTTACTATTATATATAAAAGATAATAGCTTGGTATTTAGTTATTCAATGTATCCAGTTGTTTCCATATACCCCGCGGGTATATTTAACCCTGTCCTTGCGTATGCTTATTTTCATGATACAAAATTTATAAAACAACTTACGATATTACTGCTTACAACTTACAGGATTTATCGACGTACTTACTATTGAAATGTGATTGAAATCTATTTTTCCCCCTCTAACCCCCCCCCCCCCCCCCTTCTACCCCTTTCTAAGTTAAACCCAAAAGATAAACACCCATTTGTTGTTCTATACCTACATAAATAATAACCTCCGTTTTAAGCAACCCGTAAAACTATCATTTCGCAATTTCCTCTGAAAACAGTAAAATTAATTTTAATGTAGTTCTGAAAAAGTTTTATCACAGGAGATTACCAACACACCTTTAAAATTCAAATCAAATCCAATTTAAAATTCAGTTGGAAAATTATTCTTTGCATGTATTATTTAGTTAAAAAATACAGTCAAATAAACTCTGTATTCGTAACTGCTTCGTATACCCTTCGTATTTGAAATCATAACATCTCTCTTTCCAAGCTTTTAATGAAAACCGATAGAACACAATAGATCTCAATAAAAATGTCACTCGCACTTATCTGCATTTTAAATGGCTTTATCCAGTGGACAAAACGTCTATAAAACCACTAAGCAGGGGCAATGCAGAAGACTAACGCCTCTTGCACGGACCAAGATAAACGTTACCTATTGACTAACTCAAGTTTATAACGTTAAATTATCTTCAACTTGACGTTATAACTTCAAATTAGTCAATAGGTAACGCTTACCCTGGTTCGTGCAAGCGGGCCTAAGGCTTCATGCAATACGTATGATAAACCGTCGGGCTTTTGTACACCACATACAATACTTCTCATACGTAAGCTTTCAAGAATAATATTTTTTTTTTCGAAAGTCTGCCTTTATCGGTTTGTATTCACCATTACATATATCATGTATAATATTTAACTCCCTGTAATGCATGCCCATATAAAAGCCTTTTGTATGCGTTACGTTGTTTGTTAAAATGAAGGTTTTTACAATATTTATAATGATTCTTAAAGCAGGTAAAATGCCTCAAGTGTCAGTCGAACTGAATATTCTGAATCATGATTTTACGGAAATGATCTCAAAAACATAACAAGAACTTAATCCTATTTTTGAAGAAGCGAGACGTCTGCTTTGAATAAATTGAATTAATCGCTTGTACTGCCCATTCCTTTCTTTCTTTTTGAATAATAGTACAAGAAGAACAATGTAACTCGAAACAAAGTTGCACTTCTGTGCTGTGCTTGTTTCATGTGGTAATGATAACCAACCGAAATGTTTTATTGATGAGGGCGCTTCACCTCATACATGCGGCAATATACAGGAAACACTGAAAGATCAAAAGCTGTCAATGGGTGCGTGCGCGTGCGTGTGCGTAGTTAATACTATTCAATACTATCTTCCCTATAGGTAAGTAAATTGTATCCCGCTTCCGCACGCGCGATGCTTCATCTAGCAAGTCATTCATCTAAGACTGCGCCATATAGAACAGTTGAAAATATTTTTCCCAAGCAGGTGTGGCAGAGGCACACCTCTGCCACCTCCGGTTGGGGAATATAAAGTGTTTAATCAGTACACTAACATGCGGATGACAAACGTGGGCGCTCAGAAAAAAAGACGAAACAAAACTTAATGTACAACAGAGAATACAACAGAGAATTTCTCGGAGAGGAGCATGTTGGGCATAAAGCTCTAAGATAGAAAAAGCAATGACGAAATTAGGAAAAGAACAAAAATGACAGACGTTATGAAAAGGATTCACAGTTTGAAATGGAAAAGGGCTGAACTGGTTTGTAGAATGAATGATGATAGATGAACAAGGCTAAGTACAGAGTGGATACCGCGCGATGGACAAAGAAAAAAAGGCAGACGAGTCGAGACGACGAAATAGTAGACAAATGTAAAACGAGAAAATAAATTTAATTAAATGTTATTGAAAGAGGAAATAAAATAAAATACTAATAGTCTAAATTAAAAATTAAATTTGAAGCACGTGATTGAATAAAAGTAAAAAAGCAGTGATAGCCTAGTGGTTAGACCGTTGTATTGCAAAGTCAAAGTTCTCGGGTTCAAACCCAGGCACGCACCACTGTCTTTTCGAAAGCAAGTGCGTATTAAAAATTAATTATCACTTGCTTTAACAGTGGAGGAAAACATCGTGAGGAAATCTGCATTTGCAAACCTTTATCTCATATAGTAGAATTGTATAAACTACTATACATACAATTACACAAAATTTCATTGAAATTTTGTGTAATTGTAACCTGTACAAAAGGTCACAACTCTGTATACTTATATTTTCAAAAAGTTAACAGTTTTTGAGAAAAGAGAAAAAAGTAGATTTTGATTTATCATTCATTGTTCCAAAATACTCTTCAGATGTCAGTGAAACTTAGCATGGAGATATTTCATATGACAGACAACATAGTTAATATTTATGTTTTCAGGAAATCTAACAGTTTGTAGGGAAAAGTAAAGCATCTATATCTCTACATACTCCTCCTCCTCCTCGAGTCGTATTCCTCACGTCTGAGGGTCGTGGCCTCCACCTCCCAGGAGTCTTGCACTTGTGACGTTTCTCCATTGTCCCCTGTCCTCGGCGGCATGCAGCGCGTTGTGGACTGTAGTGTCCAGAGTGGTGCGAATCTGGTCAGACCAACGCGTTAGGATGCGGCCTCGAGGTCTTCGTCCATCGACCTTCCCAGTGACCATGAGCCTCTCCAAGTTGTCACCGTCTTTTCTAGAAATGTGGCCAAAGAACTTTAGGAGACGCTTGAGACAGATGGTAGAGAGTCTTGGCGTGACTCGTAGCTGTTTCAGTATCGATACGTTAGTTCGATGAGCCGTCCAAGGTATCCTTAACATTCTCCTCCAGCACCACATTTCAAATGCGTCAATACGCCCCTGGTCTGCTGCTTTAAGGGTCCATGTCTCAGCTCCATAGAGAAAGATAGAAAAGACAAGGGTCCGCAATAGCCTGATTTTCGGTGTAAGGCAGATTCCTCTGTTCTTCCAAATCTTTTGAAGCCGAGTCATAGCACCTTTGGCTATTCCGATGCGTCTTCGCACTTCGACTTCGCAGGTGCCGTCATTGCTGATGGTGGATCCAAGGTAAACAAAATTGTCGACAGTCTGTAAACAAGGGAGTAAGGGGAGAACGGACGTAACAGCTTTTCCGACCCAATTGTCATCCTCACCTGCTCGCGTCGGCGGTTCTTTTAAGAATAGCTGACGGCGGTAGCTTTTAGCTGCCGCGGTGCTCCCTGCTAGAGAACGAACGAGGCCCTGGCGACCGAGCATAGGCGGTATAACCTAATACCCATCCTCGGATGAAGAGGGCTCAAGAGCCTTGAGGTGTAAATGCCCTCTAAAAGTGTTGCCGGAAGGACGTGGGACCCCACCGTGAGCAATTTCCCAAGAAAACCTCCTCTACATACTACATATAATAAAACTGTAAGGAAGTCATGTCTGTGTATATTTTTTGGAAATAACAACCTACGGATATCATTCTATTGATGTAGAAGCCAAGTCTACAATTTTAAGCTTTCGTGTCTGTTTGTCTGTCTGTCTATCTGTCCAAGGCTATAAACCATCATAACGCAAAAACTACCAGACGGATTTTGATAAAATTTTGCAAGCGGATATCTTAAAATGTTGGATAATATATAAAATAGTATTTATACTGGAGGTTTTTTCAGAAAATTCAAAAATAAACAAAACATTGATTTTCTAAAAAGATACTTTATCCAAACCTGTTTGATGGATTTCAATAAAATTTTGGATAGTTGTAGCCTGTACTAAGGATCATAACTCTGTATACTCGTATTTTCAAAAAATCTAACAGTTTCTGAGGGAAGAAAAAGGAGTCGATTATGATAAAACATTCATTGTCTCAAAACAAGCTACTAGATTGTCGTAGAATAAACCGCAAACCTTTATTACTGTTTGTCTCGAACTGCATGTTACAACGTAAAGTATATGATTTTGCCTACACATGAAGTCCTCCATGAATTGATATTGGACTCAGGTTCGTCTCCTCTCGAAAGACTATGCAGTAGTTAAAAGCACTCACTGGAAACTGTTCATACACGTTTGATTTAAACACTCAAACATGATTTCGTGCATAAACCGATGATGCATTCAGGATTGTTTCTTCCGGAGAGAACTCTAACGATGAATGGGCCGGATACGAAACTTTAACGACGATTAATATCTTACATGAAATGAAAAATATTTATTCAACACAGCGCACATTTGAAAATCACAAAATGTAGGACAGGTTGCAATAAAAAAAAATACGGAGAAAGAAAAAACAAAATAAAATTAAGCTACAATACTACTAATAGGCTGCTACTGCAGCATTCGCCTTGGTGTGAGCAGTGCCGAAAGGCAATTGGAAATAAAATAAGCCTCATTTTAACATCAGATAGGGTTAATGATCAGAACCGCTATTATGAGTAATAGTGGTTCTCTGTGTGAGACCAATTAAAATGAACATTTGCTGCTATCCCATCGACTTTTATTATATCTATACCGCTTATGAATTTAAAAAATCAAACAGCTTTAGCTGTAAATCCTCGCAACTTTGACGCCCGGTACAAGTTACGTTGGCAACACCGAAAGCATAAGTAACTCAACAATATAATACTGAACAAGTCACAAAACAACTTTGAGTAATTAACGGTTCGTGCGTTCATGTGTTTCGCAACATTTAAGCTTTTAACAAGGAAGTTCAGATAACTTGACGCTTTATACTAAGTAGGGATTAAATTAATTTTGTTAGATTCTAAAGAAGTTTTTAAGTGACGAGTGTGTGAGTATGAATAATTTTAATGAAAAATACCTTTTTAAAATCAAACTCTTACAGCACAAAACACAGCGAAGATATCTTGCTTCGTTGAGGAGTTCCTATAGCTTCCTTCTGGCTCCTTTATCACACTCTGTATATTATTGGGGTCTGAAGTACTTGTCAAAACAAATCGAACGAGCCCAAACCCGGCAATATTAAGTAGTTGGGTATTTCCAATGGCCACCTTTCGACTTCATCACCAGACCCTACCAATGTAACAAGCCTAAACACGAGGAGGCTATTTTGTATAGTTTATATATTCCTATGGCCACCTTCCGACTTCAATATTAGTACAGCTTCAAGGTACTGCATTGTCAACAGACTTAAATACGTATGCCAAATTCCAGCTTAATCGGATACTTGCAAGTGCTTATAAATTAGATCACAAGATTTGAACCGCACAGACAGACATACGAAATCTGCAAATTAAATCTAATCAAATCAGTTTATTTGCAAAAATGGGTTACAGTGGATGCTAAAATCACATTGGTCGTACGCGATATTCTGCTTTTAGGCATGCAAATATCATTGGGAATAATCCAAGAACTTAAAAGTACCTAACAAAAGCTCGTAAAAGAAATATGTTTTTTCTTATTATTGGTTAAGTCGCGTATAGTGCCAGTTGCGGTCCTGGATTCGAGTTCTAGATCGGACAGAAGCGTGTTTTTGTATCGATAAAAGTTTTGGCCTAGATACATGTTTTTGAAACCTGGGTATACTAATATATTGACGATCTTTTTTACTTATGATCCTCGAATAGATTCAAAAATTCTGAACGCTTCAATCGAGATTTGCGCCTATCTTTATGCATTTTTTTTAACTTCATAACAACTAATAATGCTTCTAAATATATTGTTATTGATTCAAAACACAAATTATATACGACTAGTTTCTGCCCGTGACTACGTTCGCGTTGACTTTAGACAGGATCCTTACAGAACAGGGTGCCGTTGAACGAGAACCGTGCCGAGAACGCTGGCAGCATTGGCACACTGAATGCCAGTGCTTATGTGTTGACAAGAATAGTTGCTAGCGCAGCGTCCGGTCGCTTGTACAATCCACCGGGCACTTCAAAATTACTTAAAACAGTACATCTTAGAAACAGTACACTAAAAATTACTTGGCCGACAGAAGCCCTACTTCCGAAGTTAAAGCTTCGAAACGTACGGGACCTAACCTAAATGTACTCGAAATAGGCCGTTTTTATCACTACATTATGCAATACCCTATTAAACATAAAAATACTGCATTGCAAAATCAACTTTAATTGCTTACGATTAAAGTTTTACTCGGATGTGTTAATATGTGCACACAGTGCTGCTTATTGGCAAATGTTAATAAACATGCAAATGATGCCCAAAAAGTTTCGTCGAAATCTCAATTAAAAATCGCCACGTCCATCACATTGTTTACTTTAAAGAACCCTTGCTGTCCTTGAACAGAGAACATTGCTGAAACATTGATAATTAAATTCTAATTTTGGAATACTTTTGATGAAGGTATAGTGCTATTAGGGTTAACATTTAGTAAATTTCCCTACTTCCAAGGATATATTTTAATAGCAGGGTCCGCCCGGCTACTCATAAAAAAAGAACTTGGGTAAATTATATAGCATACGGTAACTCTGCGACTGGCTTGAAATAACATTTCACTTAATGACAGCGTTAGTTCTGATTTTGGTCGAGGGCCAAAAGATCCTTGTTCGACTGTATTTTAGGAACGACATATTTCTAGAAGAAAAGAACGCTACGGACGGCTGGAAGCGCGTTTTTCGCTTTCAGATGAATACCTTTTCACAGATAATCTTGCAACGAAAAAGTCGAAGACTTAAAACATTGGAAAATTAATTAATTAAACATTAATACATATTGATATAAACGGCATTCAGAACTTTGCATTTAATACATATGGCAGAATTTATTCACTAGTTTTTAATTTGCCAAAAATTTAATATATTGCAGGATAATGTCAACCTTTTTATAATGCAAGTAGGCTCAAGTCCTATGTCTTTTATTACTCAAAACGACTTTATTTATCCTAATTCGTGGTTAAATCTACCTATCTACTTAAAGATCTTGTTATACCAGAGATCAAAGTAACCTTTTCTCCTTTTCTAATATAATCCTATATTTGTCGAAGTTCATTGGTCTTACAATACTTAAATATTTATCGAAGGACGCATTTACGATAGAATACAAAAAATACGAGCCCTTTCAAATCTTGTTTTTTTTTTTTTATTTAACGATTAAATGCTCGTTCATGTTTAAAAATAGAATGAATCTGATATTAGACCATCGAGTACGCTTAAAAAGGAATGAATAAAATATTCATTTCTTAATAGATCAAGGGGAACAGATTTAATTTTTTAGTATTTTATAAACTCTCTAGTAGGTATATTATTATAAATGGTGAAGGAAAACATCGTGGGGAAACCTGCATGCCTAACAGATTTTCGAAGGTGTGTTTAGTTCGCCAACCCGCACTGGGCCAGCGTGGTGGACTATGGCCTAAACCCTCTCAGTTTGAGAGGAGGCCCATACCCAATAGTGGGGCAGTTACTTAACAAGGCCAATATTATTATTATTAACTCCTTAATAATAAAATTGGAATAAATCTTTCAATGATTGAGGCGCACGTAGCGCTGTCCATCGCGGTCCTTACCAATCACCAAGGTTAAGCAGTGTTCGACTCGGTTGACTTTACATGGGTGACCGTTTGTGGCATTTTCATATTCGAGCGTCTCCGTACTTCGAGGGGCACGCTAAGCGGTTGGTCCCGATTACTACTTAATGTAGTAGTCGTTAAGCCGTGATGGAAGTCTTATAGGCGGGCCGATATGTTCCAACAGCAGGTGGCCATGTATCTGCCTCCACCAATCCGCACTGGGTCCGCGTGGTGGAGTATGACTTAAACTCTCTCACCTCGATTTGTGAGAGAAGACCTTAGCCCAGCAGTGGGACAGTATAGGCTGATATTATTATAATATATAATAAATCTTTTCATAAATAATAAATCTTTCAAATCAAGAAGACACAATCAATAAAATCAGCCTATTGCAGTCCACTGCTGGACATAGGCCTCTCCCAATTTGCGCCACAATACACGGTCCTCCGCCTTCCGCATCCAGTCCCACCCTGCGACCTTCTTCAGGTCTTCGGTCCACCTAGCTGGGGGGCGCCCTACCTTACGTTTGCCGAGTCGTGGTCTCCACTCTAAAACTCGTCTGCTCCATCGGCCATCTTTTTTTAAGACACTTTTATTAGCTTGACCTGTAAATGCGTATCTATAAATTTATGTAACGGAATCTTTTAACGTGATTTTCACCAACTTCAAGGCGTCCGATTTTGCTCATTTTTGGTTCGGATTCCAATTAAAGCCTTTTTTTTACTCAAATTTCCTAATCGCTTAAACAGCAATTTTCAATTTATCTACGTGCTCCTGTAAGCTATGTCCAGCATAAACGAGTGAAAATAACAATCAAATTACAATTCGCACTTGAATTATGATTTCGTGTAATCGACATAGTACGAGCATTCCACTAATTTAGCTGTTATTCAGAACTTAGCCTGAAGGAAGAAACGCGACAAAATTGCGCGAAAATTTCCACGTCGTTTATCCACAGCCTAAGTCACTCAAATTATTGAAGACATGTTCTCCATATTTGTTAAGTACATTGAGTATACTCAGCTCATCACATGCCACGCACAATCCCTGCTCCAATCCGGGACTTATGCGATGGCAGAAATGACAAAATTTTGAGAAATCTATTTAAGTAGACAAAATTAACGTCACTCTACATTGAATAAGCTACATCGCACAAGTATTGTTAATGTCAGTTTACGTAAATATAAGCTGAAATGACGAGATAAAGGTTTTGTATTAAAATTTGCGAATCATATCTAATATGATGCTCTTGGCGCTTTTTTTGGGTCAGAGACATATAGCACGGAGTAATATACTTGTAGCCACAAAAGTTTTAAGAAGATCTTAGATGAATGACTTGTCTAAATGGAGCATCGTGTCTTGTCGAAATGGCATACAATGTATGTACTCATAAGGTAGATATGTTTTGTAATACGCACAAGCACGCGCACGCACACATTGACGGCTTTTGAACAATCGATCACTGGCATCACGCACACGTAGTGCAGAACTGAGGCCGCTTTTAGGTGCCATTTTTGTTAGCACTGCTCAGTCTAGGCAAAACTTAGTCTAAGTAGATATAATTTGTTCTAATAGGTCCTGATAACTGCCTCGTGGATAACTCGATGTTAGCTGCCTCGTTGGTCTAACGGCAAATCGCATCGCTTGGTGTTCACGAGGTCCTAGGTTCAAGTAAGTCGGTCAAATAAAGTTTTTCTAACTGAAACTTCCCAGTCTGGAATTGTGCCCGGTAAATGGCAATAGGTTCGCCTCCTATTATATGGGATCTAACATCATTAGCGAAAAGTAAGTGTACTCAGTACACCTCTGCCACCCCCATTTGGGGAATATAGAGGTGACGGTGTAGATCATGATAACTGTATGAATGCACTCGCAAAAAGTGAAGCATGTAGCAATTATATGCTTTTAATTATGATTTTGCTAAAAATATGGTTGAAAAAGACCCGTGCTTCGAAAAGCACGCTAAGCCGTTGGTCCCGACTACTACTTAATGTGGTAGCCGTAAAGCCGTATTGAATGCCTTATAGGCGTCTTGATAAGTTCCAACAGCAGGTGGCCATAAACCTGCCTCCACCAATACACAATGAGTCCGCTTGATAGAGTATGACCTAATCTCACTCAACTCGGTTTGTGAGAGAAGGACTTTGACCAGCAGTGGGACAGTATAAGCTGATATTTTAAGATCAAAACTACGGGCAATTGATGAACCACCCCATCAATCTCTCTCAACTCGATTTGTGAGGGACCTCTGCTCAGTATTGGGACATAACAGGCTGATTTAATATTACAGTTGTAAGTCGTAATATTTTTTTATATTCTTATTATCACGTTATGAAACATGCCTACAACCATCCTAAAAAATAAAAATATTTAAAAGGATAACAATGAAATAAAGCAGAGTTTTGTTCTACTCTTTGATTTGGTACTAGAATCCTTCACAAATGACTTCGCTAAGGCTTATATAGATACATCCCCACTAATTTGGCAGTGGCATTTCGGCGGGGTGTCAAGGGGTGTGTCAACATGGCGGCAGCGATTGACAGTTACTAGAATCGACTATCATGGCTCGGCTTCAGCGTGGTTCGACTTCAGCGTGGCTTGGCTTTGGCTGTTCTTGGTAGGCTGACGCGTTGGCTGACATTACGTCCGTTACAATATTAATCATATTTAGTATTAGTTATTTTTTTTAATATTTTTACTATTTATAATATACTACATTCGCAAAGATATCGAATAATGTGAGCTAACTTAACACTTACTTAACGCTCTAAATCACACAACCGCAAGTGTGCTCATGAAACTTAACTAAATTATAATGTTGAAGTTTTCGAAGTTAAAGGTTGTTTACCAAAGACCCTAATTGATCCATGCATTTTAATGTCGGCAAACATCGGGTGATAGAGGAGGTCGCAATAAAATTAAAATTCTTCTTTTATTATTTTAACGTGCTTTTATCGGGCTACGAAGGATAAAGACCGGTGGATGGATAGATGGATTGATTTTCCTTGTGGGAAAAATAAAAAATAAGGGAAAGTCAAAAATCATTTATTTGTGAAAAAGCACCAGTGTAAAAGCACTTCTGTACCCTACAAACGTCAAAATTATTATATCTTTTACTTCTACCACCACATCGTAACGCGGCTTTCACTGAAAAGATCCAGGGAGAGAACTCGGCAAGCTAGTCTTTTAACTTCTGATAGCTTCCTCATTGTAAGCTGAGCTTAAGACGTGATTTAATCGGGCAATAAATAACACCGCAGTAAATTTTGTGTTTGAAGTAGCAGTATTTTTGGCATTTAAATCGATCCAATTTGAGTCATGTCTACATCCAGGGAAGGGTTGAAGTTTGGTAAGCAGTCGGTGTTAGAACAATTCTGAAGTCCTGTGAGATGTAATGTATTACACCGAACCAAGAAAATGAGAAAAAGCAACGAATATGACGATGGGAAGGACAAGGCCTTAGCCAATTCATATTCAAGCGTCTACGTGCTTCGGAAGACACGTTAAGCCATTGGACCCGGTTACTACTTGATGTGGGAGTCGAGTCGTCGCTGGATAAGTTCCAACTGCAGGTGGCCACAAACCTACCTCCACTAATCCGCACTGACTCCGCGTGGTGGAGTGTGACCAAATCTCTCTCACCTCGATTTGTGAGGGAAGGCCTTTTCTCAGCAGTGGGCAGTATAGCCTGATATTTTAAGCAGGTAAGGAAAGGAAAGAGCATGTTGGAACTCTGTACTCTCTACCTACTCCGAAAGGGATATAGATACATAGAAGTAGGTAATCAATTTAGGTTAAGAGGCGCATAGTGCAGTTGGTCATCACAAGGTCCTCATTTCGAACGTAAGTCGTACAAAATGTGCATTTTCTGTAGAAAACTCCCTCAATAGCATTCCAAACTATAGATTTGTGCCTGGCATAATGACAATTCCCCCACTCCTTAGACTAAGAATGAATGGCGATATTTGGATGTACACAATACACCTTGTTTGGTGAATATAAACATGACGTTTTTGAATTTTTATATGCTCTTCTAAAATAAACTGATTGCAGATACGGTGTCTTCCTTGATCACTCGGATAAGTACGTCCCAACAATTATCAATCCAGAACGCGCCGAAGTAATCCCGGCTTAACCTCAACCAACCCTTTTTTTATTAGATTCCGCTGCCGTTTTGTTGAAATGACCGCTTATCATAAAAATGTTGCACCACATTTAGTAAATCTTTTTAAGTAAAACATTTTGAGTATAGAAATAATCGATTTTATTAAACTAGTTAAAAACAAAACAATAAGTAATGGTTAAACTTGACCATCAAGAGTTAATAGCTAACTAACACTTTATCTATTTGACGTTAATTGGCGCAACTCAGTCTAAGTAATTTTAAATCACAATACAAAGCTTATACTATGTTGAATATGTTACCCGACACTGATGAAAAGGGCTTAATTTCGTAAGCAATTGTCGTTATCTAATAAGAAAATTGTGTTTCACCCACCTTAGCCCGCTAAAGCCAAACAAAAAAAAATTGGGAAGCCCCGATGTATAGACATCGGGAGCATATCTATGTTATTTCATCTGAAATGGCCAATACTAATAAAGTGAGAACTAAACTCTTTGAAAAACATTTAGAGTCAAAATGTTGTGGTAGTAATCATTTTAAATTTGTTTGAAATAATACCACCAGCGAAAAGCTTTTAACCTAATTAAACAAGGTAGACGCTTAAAATGGAGTCAGATAGTGCAAGAGTTCACAAAAAAATACTTCGCCGGATAATGCATTTCTTCTAAACTTCGTAAATATTTTTATCGTAATATATGTATTTCAAATATGGTCAGTTTCAAGTATTCCGACAGTTCTTTATCTATATCATCAAGCCACATCCCTTGCGGGGTAGGCAGAGAGTACAGAGTTCCAACAGGTTCTTCCTTACATACCTCTCTGGCTTCCTCCACTCTCATAGTTCGTCTCATACACGCTCGCCGGTTACGTAGACTCTTGACTTGCCCCTCAGATAAGACACGATCTACTTGGTCTTGGTAAGATAGTGTAATTCTTCCCCGGTATCTACATCCTTCCACTTTCGCATTGTATATCTGTTCTATATTTTAATTTATAGTCGTGTATGTTCTATCCACACAAGTAATGTATTATTTGTATTTACACATCTCGCCAAGTTTTTTGATGTTGAAATCTCTCTATCAGAATCGGTCAAGTCACCTCAACTTAGACGATACTATCACTACTTTAGAACGGAGGTAGGTAATTCCTATGAAAAAGGATCTCCATAATATTAGCTATATTCTTTTCAGAAAAAAGTGTTACTTTTTCTGATTGTAACTCGTGCAGCAAATGGATTACAAGCACAAATAATGTGAGATCAAGCGTTTAAAAAAGAAAAGAAACTGAGGTAATTAGATTTTTAAATCTAGTCTACTTATAGAATTTTGTGCGAGTTTAGTTCCGCACCAATGAAAGATAAAACCCAAACCCGCGCTATTTCTAAGCGGCTATTTAACCAATTTCGTTATCACTAATACAATACACTTCACACGTCAGCATTTTCTTTTATCAATAGGTAATAGTTATGCACTGTGGAAATGACAAAGGAAGTAGCCAACTCATGAAACGAAAGATGCTCAGTCAGCCCCTGATATTGGAATCGGGAGACCAACATTTTATATTAAGTAGGGCTACGTATAACAGGCTATCCGACTAGGGTTTTGTCGCTCGATTATACAAATCTTAAAAACTTCATGCTACACAGACAAAAGATATCTTTTTCGATTCTAGGCGTCTTGCTCAAGAAAGCCTCTCTTAAAGGGAAATTTAATAACCTTTTTAAAAACAAGCTTGTGTAACAAATCATAATAAAGATATCTTGCTTAGTTGAGGAGTTCCTATGGCTTTTTCCGGCTCCATCATCAGACCCTGGATATCATTCGGGTGAGGTTATATTGAGGAGTTGGAGTTGAAGTGCCATTGGCCGCCTTTCGGTTTTATCCGAACTTACATATATCGTATGCCAAATTTCAGCTCAATAGCTCTCGATCAGATATCTGCAAGTGCTTGAAAAATGGATCACAAGATTTAAACCGGAGAGATAGACAGACATACGAATAGTGGAAGTTAAATAAAAGCTTGTAAAAAAATCACACAGACCCATGAAGACCGTACGAAGAAGGTATAATAACATATTTTTCTATGGTTCTAAATCTCTAAAAAATCGTGACTTTTTTACAATAAAAATGCGGCAACTTACTTTGTGGTTTCTACTATGTAGGTAATTTTCGGAACAATCCCGGCCGAAAATCCTTAAAGCCTGGCGAAGTTAGCTGTAACACATGAATTGCGACCCGATCCCATTATTTAATGGTGATAATGCTATGAAGATAAACTAAAGATAATATATTATTTCTATACTTTTAAGTTTAGTAAATCGGCAATATTATTATTAATTAATATTTACTATAACACCTATTTATTAATTGTGATTGATGTTTTACTTTTAATTTTTGGACATAAATGGAAAATTTATTTATAAAGCATAATATTTTCGTTGTTACTTCTTGTTGCACATGGACGATTTTTAAAATCTAAGTTGTTTCAGAACTTGTTAAGCATTAATTACCTTTTTGTATTACGAAACATATTTGGAATACATAATTCTAATTTTCTTAATTATGGCGTGGTATATTTTATTACTACAGTTATTATTTCATAATATTTATGGTGGCCTTTAATTGGCTCAATTCATAATACGTTAATAATATGATAAAGAACAATTAATACGATTCCATGACCGTGGCTATAATATCTTACCATGTTTCAAAGAGTTTTTGAATAGCTATATTTAATTAATAACAGTAATGTATCGAGATATTTAACAATAATTTAAATCCATATTGAGCAAATTTGATTACTTAAATTTAATCATAAAGATTGTAATATTGTGCTATTTAATAATTTTAAAAGGATGCTCTGATTGGTAGATTCCGAAACAAGCAAATACCTAGACTTACTCTCCCTAGACTCTAATACCTAGACTCTATCATAACAAAATATGTGAAAGACATCGATATACGGTTTAAAACATTTTGAATGGATTGTATTTAAATATCAATATATATGTAGTGAGTCATTCAGTAAAAACAACACCTGTTTGCGATTGGTCAGGACTGACTAAAATAATTTGTATTAAAAACGTAGGGTATATAAGGTGATGCATTGATTGGTGCAGATTTAGGATTCTTCAGTTATCGCGTGAAGACACCATTTTTAAGTTAAGTACTACTATCTACCCTATTATTATAATATATTTCGTTATAATTAAGGTGTGTCTCTTTTAGAGTGTAAAGACTGGTTTAAAATATGCCAGTGTAATAATATTTACATTTACAGATATGGTCAAGGTAAAATAAAAGGTGTAAATTGTAATTCTGTGTTTTCTTTCTAGCTCTACTTTTTCCAAATCTCACACGCTCGTGGGGCTGTGCGACCGCGGTGTTTCCAGCCATCACCAAGGTTAAGCAGCGTTCGACTCGGCCAATCTGAGATGGGTCACCGTTTGTGGTATTTTCATATTCAAGCGTCTCCGTGCTGAAGATACGCTAAGTCATTGGTCCCGATTACCACGTAATGTGGTAGTCGGTAAGCCAAGTAGGATGCTTTATAGGCGGATTGATAAGTTCCAACAGCGGGTGGCCACCTGCCTCCACCAATCCGCACTGGGTCCGCGTGGTGAAGTATGACCTAAACTCTCTCACCTAGATTTGTGAGAGAAGGCCTTTGCCCAGCACTGGTGCAGTATAGACTGATATTATTAACCTAGGTCCTAGGAAAATGGTTAAAAATACACCCTCCCGCTTATATGCCCCACGCAGAAGGGGCAGAAATGTACAATGTTTAAGTCTACATAATTCTAAAAAAATACTACCATAAAGTGTTGTATTACATCAGAGCCCTTGGGTAAGTAGAGTAAAGACTTCCAAAAGGCTCAGCAAGCATCAATTATATAATAAATAATAATATTATTAGCCCTGTTAAGAAACTTTCTCACCGTTGGGCACGGGCCTTCTCTCAAACTGAGAGGGCTTAGCCCATAGTCCACCACGCTGGCCAAGTGCGGGTTCGCGAACTTCACATACCTTCGGGAAACTCTGAAGCATGCAGGTTTCCTCACGATGCTTTCCTTCACCGTTAAAGCAAGTGATAATTAATTTTATAATAATAATAATAATAATAATTTTTATTTCATCTCCACAAATTACAAATTGCGTACAGATACATAGTAAGTCTAGGGGTTACAATGTAATTTGTGGGAGATCTGGAGCCTAAACTAAGCCGAAGCCTGTATTATAGGACTCCAGGCCCCCCTGTCTAGCTAAGGGAAATATCACTTAAGAACAAATGCAGACGAGTGATTTTGTGAATATGATAGTTCATACTATGTTAGTGTGTGCGTGTGTGTGCGTGTGTCTGCGTGTGCATGTGAGTGCATGTATGTGTGTGTGTGGGTGTGTGTGTGTATGTGTGTGTGTGTGTGTATGTGTGTGTGTGTGTGTGTGTCTGAGTTTATGTTTGTGTGAACAGAATACGTATGCAATAATATAATATTTATAAATAAAGAAAGATAAGATTATATGGTAAATGTAATGTGTGTATGCTTGAATATATATTTAATTCTGTTTCATTTATTGCGTTTCAGATATTAAATCGATTTAAAAGAATAAGAAGAATAATTTATTCTCAGAAATTAAACACATTATATATACTTAAAAACCAAACATTTATACCTCTACCTTAAATAATTTCTCAGTTTCGGTATAACTTAAGTTTTTTAGCCATTTTGTTAACTTTTGCTTACATTCATGTTTGTGAGAGTTATGAATATTCAATATTTTATTGAGTTTGTTGTACAATATTCCACTACGATGAAGGAAAAATCTTTGTGCAAACGAAGTTTTAACAGCAGTTGGCCCACACACTGCATACCACCTTCTGGAACGGACCACAGTATTTACTTCTTCTACAGATATAGAAGAGTGTTTGCGCAATATGGTTAATAATATATATAGTTGACGTACAGTCAGTACCTCTGCTTCTTCATAAAGTATTTTCGTAGGAAATAAACGGGGCTTTGACAAGATTACTTTTAGTATCATCCTCTGGGCTCTTTCCAGTTCACTAATTTTGGTTTTACATGCACCACCCCAAGAAGTGATGCAGTAGCTTAGAATGGATTGGACTAATGCTTTGTATACCATTTTCATAATATTGATATCAGCTACATCACGAAGTTGTCTAAAGATATACCCAAGCTTACGCACTCTCTGTGATACGTTATGAATGTGTTTTTCGAAATTTAGGTTTGCGTCTATTTCAACTCCCAAATATCTTACGCTTTGTGTAACACTAATGGTAGGACAGTCACAGTTTGAGTTTGTGTTTAGGGGAAAGTTACATTTGTGCGCATAGATGGGAGTGGTGAGGTGGGTAATTTCAGGCCGATTGTGAATAGAAAAAATTATATATTTGGTTTTATCTTCATTAAGTGTAAGGGAATTTGAGGATAACCAATGACATACTCTATTAAACCCAGTTTGTGCAAGACAGAAAAGTTCGTTCCATGAGTCTGCAAAAAAGGTAATTGTGGTATCATCAGCATAAGATGAAATTCGGCAGTTTTCCAGTGTCAAGTTGCACAATTCGTTAATGTAGCAGAGAAATAATGTTGGTCCCATTATACTGCCTTGTGGCACTCCAAACTCAATTGGTAGTTCTTCACTTTGGTATTCACCTATCTTTACACTTTGAGTTCTCTTTGTGAGGTATTCTGACATTAAAGAAAGGGGAACACCTCGTACGCCAAGATCACAAAGTTTTTGTATAAGGTGAGGAACAGAGACTGTGTCAAATGCCTTTTTCAGATCAAGGAATATTGTTAGGCATTTTTTTCTCGAATCGATTTTCTTTACAAGAAAATTAATATATTCAAGAACTGCATCATCTGTGGAGCGGCCAGATCTAAAGCCGTACTGAGTGTTTGATAATAGTTTGCCGCCTTCAAGGTATTTTATTAGCCTATTATTGATAATGCGTTCAAATATTTTAGATAGTGTAGTTAAGATTGCAATTGGTCTATAGTTATTGACACAGCCTCTGTCTCCCTCCTTATACACAGGAAGAACTATTGCTCGTTTTAGAGCTTTAGGAAAAATTCCAGTCTCAAAACAGCGGTTTATAAGGTCAGTGAGTACAGGTGTTACTTGTTCAGATAAACTTTTTATGACTTTGGCACTAATCATATCCCAGCCTGGAGCACAATCACTTTTTAGCTCATTGATCGTTCTAGAAACTTCCTCATAATCAGTAGGTAGCAGTACAAATGAATTTATGGGTGAGCATGTTAATGGTTTGAAAGGCGTGGAAGATTTTGGGATTTGCAGTGCTAGTTGCTTGCCGATATTAGTAAAATATTGATTTACCTTTCTTATTGCGGTTCCAGGGTTATTATCATGAGTTATCAGTTCTAAAGGCAATTGATTTTTTGATTTATTGTTGGTTATAGTTTTAATCGTCATCCAGAGCTTTTTTGAGTTATTTTTAGACATTAATAATTGATCCCTTTCATATTGTGTTTTAAGTTTTTTTAATAAATTATTGCATAAATTACGATACCTTTTATACGAGACTGTTAATATTTCATTATTTATATCATTTTTTTGCTTTCTATGCATCCTATCTCTAGTACGAATGCATCGGAGCATCCCCGTTGTAATCCAAGGTTTTATTAATATTTTATTTCTTGGGATCAGCTTTATAATAGAATTATTAATAATAAGTTGCGATATTACATCAATGAATTTATTTGTAGCTATATTTAAATCTTTTTCCTTGTAAATAAAGTCAAAATTGGAACCGATACATTCAGCTTTTAATTTTTCTATGTCAAGTTTCAAAATCTGAATTGGTTTTGGATGTTTAGATTTCATTTCGTTAGGTTTAATACAGAATAGGACGGCTACATGATCTGTGATAGTGGTACTTAAGGTGAATGTGTAAGCATTAAGCTTCGTTTTCAATATCACATGGTCCAAACAGGAGTTAACTCTCGTTGTAGTATTTATAGCAGGAAGTAGACCATGAAGTGTAATGGTGTCTAGGTATGAGTTTGTGTGTGAATTAAATTTTAGTAAGTCAATATTTACGTCACCAACTATAATAATATTTGTGAAAGAAGTTAGTGTATCTAGAAGACTATGTAGTGAATTTAGAAAGTTATCCAAACATTGAAAACTAGGAGGCCTGTAAATAGCAATCACAGCTGTGTTTACACTAATCTTAATCAGCAAGCAGTTGGCATCCATGAAAGTCGGTTCCTCTACTTTACAACTGACATCATTCTTGATGTATACTACCACGCCATCGTTTTGATTATAGTTATCGTGCGTTTTATATGAGTTATATTCCTGTAGTGTAGGTATATTTACCGTACCTGATAGCCAACATTCTGAGAGTACGATAATTTCACACGTAAACTCCAGCCTTGTAAGCAATACATTCAATTCGTCAAAATTACGGTTTAAGCTACGGATGTTTTGCTGTAGTATCTTCAGATAGTCTTTAGGACATTGTATGTGCGAGGAGCAGTCTTCCGGGTCACAAGTAATCGGAATCGTTACGTCGAATAAGTCAATATTATGCATTAAATTACTTGTGTTATCGAATTTTATAAATAATGAATTGCTGATCTATATATATAAGGAGCATTATGATATTATTTTTATGCTTTATCCTGTACCTAAGCTGTAGACAGGTTAATTGTGCATTGAGCAATATAATAAATTCATTTAATATATAAGATAGTGATAATTTTAACTCATAGTATGGGTCGTGGTCGTATATGTTAGTGAGTTGAATATAGAGTCGGATAAGCATTTTGAGTAGGAATAAGTAAGCGTTTTGTTCAATGTATGTTGATCTGTAAGTGTGTGTATAGTTTAGTTGGTAAGTGTAAATAGTATGTGTTCGGGTGTAAAGTGTATGAATTTTATAAGTGAGTTTATTACATATAATTATAACTAATTGTATATTATGCAAATAGGTTGTATATAATATAAATTGCGTGAATAGTTGTGCAGAGAACAGGTAGAAATAATAGTGTACAGTAAAGCTTAGGATTAAATACAAAACAACAATTGGAAAGACTAGTCATTGAGGTTCTAGTTTTCGGAGATCTTCTTCACATGTAACTAGTAAAGCCGGTATTCCCTCTTTTTCGCGGATGTACACTTTTCCATATGCGGTCCAACAGCCTGCTAGGTTCCGCTTTTTGACGCATTCTCTTGCTAAATAGTACAGTCGCCTTCCTTGTTGTGTAAGAGATTCCGATATGAACACTGGTTTCGGTGGACCTTCAAGATTAAGATGCAACGTATTGAGCTTCTCTTTTCCTTTATTAAAATTCTTAGAGGCTTTGATCACATTTTCCTTACCCTGGATAGTAGAGAATTCCACTATTATGGGGGTCATTTTGTTCATTGTTTTCTTGACCCTATATATGTTGCGAATATCAGTTTCTTGCACTTCGAGGTTGAGAGCCACACCGACATTTTTCATTATGTTGACGAACGTCGATTTGCTCTCCTTATGAGTTTCTGGGATATTTCTGAGTTCCAAAGTTGTAGCTTTCGAGTTTCGTTCTAGGACCTCAACCTTTTGTTCCAACACTTTGATTTTATTTTTATAAACCAAATTTTCCGTTTTTGTTTGCTGAAGTTCTTTTAATATATCATCATATTTTTCTGACATATATTGGATCGACTTTTGTATTTCACTATTTTGCTGTGACATCTTTTTCATATCTTCATCAAATTTTTGTGTTTGAGTTTGCTGTTGATGCTTTAAATCAGCCAATATGTCTTTAATCTCGGATAGGGTGGAGTCACCGTGTTTCCGTTTGAAGCGGCTTGTACTGATCGATTGATTTTCATTATCTGAACCCACCCAGTCCGAAGCAGTGTCGGACTCTTGTGTAGACGTAGTCGGTTTCAATAATCTTTGTGAGTTTTTTTCAGGTGGAGTGCGCTTCAAAGACATACTGAACAACAACTACTTGGCAATCAAGTACTAGGGTGACTAGGGTAATAAAAATATATTTTTTTTTACTCACTTGATGATAGTTGTAAAGCGTGCAGATGATTACAAGGACGTTGATAAGGTACACTTGTGCGTGCGTGCGTTGTTAGCTCTTAGTCTTGAGGTTGCTTAAATTTTAAACAGGATTTTTCTTATTTTTCACTTGGGCCAGACCCCAGAAATAAACCGCTAAACGCTCTCGCCTATAAATTGTGGCAAGCGCTCGCTCGTTAGCGGGGCGCAAGGGGGTGTGTCGCGTGCGCAGCGGTACTCGGACAATGACCTTTGTCTACAATGTTGCTGTCCTGCACTTTCACTGACTTGTAGTTTATCAAAGCGTTATGCGCTCCTGGTACTTTACTGAAGTTATTTTTGAAATTTTATTTAAAATATTTTAATAAAAATTGGCAAAACGAACAATATGGGATCACACGACTACTCGCTTTCGCGGTCCGAGGGGAAGGGGATTTTAATACGCACATGCTTTCGACAGGATAGAAGTACGTGCCTTGGCTTGAACCCGAGACCTCTGACTTTGCAGTCCAACGGTCTAACCACTAGGCTATCACTGCTGTCAATCTAGGCTATCAATTATATGCCATAAAACTTAATACGAGACTCAACAAACACCATAATGTTGCACCATATATTACAAACCACGAATAGTCCAATTAATGACAAAACTATACAAGTTTTCTGGTGCTTTTGTACATATATACAGCACATTGTTGTTATTTATTCTATGTATTTCTTCTTGACTACCACGTCGGTCTAGTGGCAAAGCGCATCGCTTTGTGATCACGAGGTCTTGAGTTTAAAAATTAGGTCGGAGTCTGGATTTGTGTCCGCTACATGGCAATAGGCATCATCGGCAAAAAGTGGGTGTACTCAGTACACCTCTGCCATCCCCGTTTGCGGAAGATAGGCGTGGCAGTGTGCTTATGTTATTTATTCTAAATAGATAACGCGCGACTTTAATTTAAAAAATCATTTATCAATAATTTTTTTTTAATTTGTCACGTTTTCGCTAGGGTCTTTAGTTACATGTTTTATTTTTAACAAAATTAAAAAACAAAAAGTAATATCAGTGGCGAAAGCGAATATTGTAACTCATGGTTACGTAACTTAATAACAAGGTCTATAAAACTGCCACAATGATGACGCCAGGTGTAATTTAGCTAATGGAAATAATATCATCGTAAAACGTTTCCCAGGCGGGCCCGTGTACCGTGTACTTGCCTAACAAAACAAGCTAATAAAATATAAACAAAGCTAAAAATTTAAGGTCAGAACAATGCGCTGTCGATTACAGTACGGGAATAGAACAAAGTGCTTGACACTTGGCCAGACCCTCTGGTATTCTCTCTATTCCGTAACGCCAGATCCCTTGCGGAGAATTGAGAGAGTACATAGTTCCAAGAGATTCTTTCCTTACAAACTTCTCTCGCTTCCTACACTTCTATAATTGCCCCCATTATTCTATTTCTCTATGTATAGCATTACGCCAAATTCCTTGCGTGATAGGCAGATAGTAGTAACAGTTCCAAGAGATTCTTTCCTTACAGACTTCTCTCGCGTTGTCTACTCTCATAGTTCCAAATATACATGCCCGGTTATGGAGAGTTTTCACTTATTAATTATTTATTACAATAACCATAGGAATTTGTATTTCTTTCCCCAATTTTTGTCGTTTATTATTTCTATTGTTCACTCGCGTATGTGGTTATTTCGTAAGTAAGAAGTAATTTATAACCACAAGACGGCACGCTGTGGACTTTTGAAGACAAACATTGAGAGAACGCGCTGCTGAAGCCATGGCACGTCTGTTGAGACTTGTAACACGTTGCTTGTAAATGTAATCCGTTTTCCCTTTGGGCTTACGGGCCTTAACAATCGCACTAAATAACAGGGCTAAAAAGCCTTTTATTTCAACATAGAGTGGTTGATCTAACAGTCTTTACAATCTCACCAAAAAATACAGCTAGAAGGTGTAAAAGCTATGCTCGATCCTAAAAGGCGATCATATCATTTCAACATTAAGTGGTTGATATAAAAACATTTTCAGACTCAAGGAAACCCAGAATGTGCGTTCACTACGCTCTATACGTAAGGAAATCCTCTGAACATTAAGTATTTAGATAATTACGGTATTTTTCGTAAAACTACACACATGACGTGAAACTATCCCTCAACTACACTGTCAGCTTAATTTACGGCTTTATCTTTATAAAACCAAATCAATTTTACTCTTGTTATAAAAGATTTAAGTTTGCTATCACCGTGAGAATCTTTTTAACGGATTTGTTGATAAAAATCCGGCTCATGAATAACCTTTACTGGCGATTTAACAACGTTATGCTTATCGAAATAAAATCTAAATTGGAAGATTAAGATCGAAGCCAATTTTGAGGCATGCTTCTTTGTTCCAAACTGAAAATAAATCATAAATAAGTATCAGAGGCGGTATTTCAGACGCTGCAATATTTTCACGACTAAATTAGGGAGATCTTACAGAATGTCTGTATCTAATATTATTATACTAATTTCTGCCCGCGACTTCTTCCGCGTTGAATTTAGACAGGAATCTTACATTTTCCGGGTAAATATCCTATGTGTTAATCTAGGTCATAAACTATCTGTGTGCCAAATTTGTCCAAATCTGTTCAGCTGTTTTTGCGTGATAGAGGAACTAACATCTAAACATACAAATTTTCACATTTATAATATTAAGTAGGATCTATTGTGTTAGTATGTCCGTCGTATTCTTAACGATTACAAAAGTTAAGCAGCGTTCGGTATGGTCGGTCTGAGATGGGTGACTGTTTGTTAACTCTAAGCCGTTGTACCCTTAATGTGGTAGTTCTTAAACTAAGTTTGATATCTCATAAGCGGATTAAAGTTCCAACTGTAGGTGGCCACAAACTAGAGATGGGCAAAATGTAATCAGATCAAAGATAACAATTGCATTTTGTAATATTCAATCATGATTCAAGATTAAAAGTGTAATCGTAATCGTTGAAGATTACAATATGTAATTGTAATCGTTAATCATTAATACATCATCACGCCTATATTCCCCAAGCGGGGGTAGTTAATCATTAATCTGATTACATTTTGCCCATCTCTGCCACAAACTTGCCTCCATCAATCCACACTGGGCCCGCATAGTGAAGTATGACCTAATCTCTCTTAACTTGATTTGTGTGGGAAGGCCTCTGCCCAGCGATGACACAATATAGGTTTATTATTGTATGTGTGTAGGCTGCGTCTGTGTCTGTCTTGTTGGTCTACTAAGTTCTTCGTTCGAATCACAACCTGAAAAAAGCGTGGGGTTTCTATCGAAAGATTCACATTAGCACTGAGTCTGAAATTGTACAAGTAATAATGACAACGTCGGCAATGTGTCCGTATACAATATACATCTTTTGTCAAGCCCCAAGGAATAAAAAATAACTTCCTTAATACTTGAAGAGTATCAGTGGAAATGATATTGGGACTGACAATAAATTTCGTATAATTCAGAAGTTTATTTAAGGTAAGTTCGTTCAATCATATAATTATTTTGAGAAAATTTTATTTGTTCTGTGTCAAGCCTCTCCCCCCAAAGTAAAAAATTGTGACAATTTTTTTTAATGTAGTTATTACACACATCTTTATGATGCATTTTGAGAAAGAAAATATTGAAAAATATTTATCGAAATGACTGCCTCGTTGGTCAAGAGACAAACAATACGCGTAATTACGAGGTCCTAGATTCTAATCATGTCGCACAATTTTACTATCGTAATTTTTCAAACGAAAAATCTCAGTATCAGTCTGGATTCTGGAATTGTATCTGGTAAAATGGCAATAGGTTCGTTCCCTATTACATAGTTCCTAGCATGGGCGGCGAAAAGTGCACACAGTTGATACACAGTAGGTCACTCTGCCACCCCTGCTCGGGGAATATAGGCGGGTTAGTGTTTATGTTTCATTTGTTATCCAAAATTACAAAAAATCAAAGCAGCTTATGTTAAGCCTGGTAATTTAAGGGATTAAGCCGACTCGCGTTGTTAATTGTCAGTTTTGAAAAAGGCTCGTACGTACAGTACACAACTGCACTTCAATGTTGGGTGTATTCAATTCAGCAACATTGTTCGAAACTGGACCGATAATCGCTATGATCAACGTTACGACAACTTCATGAATATATCGTGTAATGGTGAGAGCCAAAGTCAAAAATTATTTCAGGTCAGTAAAAAGCGTACAAACATCAAAATTATTATGTTACATCTACCTCAGGATCGGAAAGCGGCGTCCACTGAGATCCGTCGCGAAACTCAGTGACGTAGTCTTGTAACTTATTATGTTATATCGGACTGGCCTTTCTGTTCATAATTTTACTTAAATGTTATTCTGTATCCTACTGGAGTATCATCAAACGAACGCTTCATGAAGTTATCATAACGTACCGCGTTACGTTTTTAATTGTTCATAACGAATAAGTGCGCTGGCGTGAACTCGCCGCTAACAAATTATCTAGCTAAAGTGGTCGGCTGGTGCATTGTTTACAGCAGAATGACGTTACAGGCATCCCAGTTACGCGGTTACCCTTCACAAATGTCAAAAGAGAACTTTTAATAAGTTCTGTGAGAGTTATGTACTTATTTTGTAAGTAATTTCTTCGAAGCCCATTATTTTTAGCTATTGATATCAACAATCTTAATGTTATAAAATTATCAATTTGATGTTAGCTCAAACAAATTGTTGTTTTCATCAAGCCCTCGATTTGGTAGTCAGAAAGTTTCCAACTCAAAAGTATAATTAATTTAAAGCTCTAATTTTAAAACTATGAAGTATAATTTCATTTGGAGAACAAACTGTTTACAAACTTTTACTTAACTTGCAATGTTCGTATGTATGTCTGCATCTCTTTCCGGTTTTTAATCTTAAAATCCGATTGATCTGAAGGTGGCCAAAGGAAGAACAACATGTGAACTATACAACGTAATCACTTGTGTTTAAGCTCGTTAGATTGGTATTGAGAAGTACTATAAAACCAGATAGTGTTCAGGGCCTGATGATGAAGCTGAAAGGTAGCCAATGGAACTACACATGTGCTCAATATAATCTCGCTGTGTTGGGCCTCGTTGGATTTGTCTTGATGAGTACTTTACTCACGGATGGTGTCCAGGGTCTGATGATGGAGCCGGAGGGTGGCCAACTACTCAACACAACCCCGACGTGTTGGGGCTCGTTACAGTTGTCTTGAAAACTACCATAGTACTTGTCGTTCTCCGTTTTGTTATTACGTTTAGTTTGATTTAAAAGAATACTTTTGAATTAATTTTTTAGATTAGAACTCTGCACTCTCTGCCTATCCCGCATCAAACAGCAGCTAGATTTAAAAACCGTAAAAATTCGTTATTTTTACCACTCTGTACCCTGAACCTGAATAAAAACTTTCAAAATAGAACAACAAAAGCTGCGATATTAGTTTTCCACTGTGAATCCCATCACGTCACGTCACATCCGCCACGAGGCAATACGTAATCTATATGGACGGAATATTTCACAGTTGTCATGCGAAAATCATATGCTTGAAGTGACGCGTATCGCAGTACAACCGCGGTATTCTTAGCTATCACTAAGCTAAAGTAGAGTTCGGCATGGTCTACCTGATATGTTTAGTTGTTAGCCCCGCTACCACTTCATGAGATAGTCTTCAAGCCACATTGTAAGCCTTATAGGCGGCTTGACAAGTTCGAACAGCAGGTGACCACAAACCTGACCGAACCATGACCTAATCTACCTTCACCTAACCTAATCACTTTGAATTGTGAGAGATGGCCTTCCACAATAAGATTGCAAGTAAGTATACGTATGAATTAATTTCAGCATCATTGTAACGGCTAAATTAGCTAGTTTTAATTGCCGAGTAACGCTAATGGGGAGTAATAAGCTAGCATTTTACTCGAGAGCGGTTAAAAAAGACCTTACATATAATAAAAACATATTTGCTATTTTCTTCATAATGGCTTGGTAGCATTCAGTTTTGGGATGAAATCGCACGTTGTTCGAATTGCAAATCATCACTTATGGCGGTACTTATACTAGCTATTAGCAAATTAAAAATCATTACCTGTGAAATCACAATGAATTAAAATGTTTATTTTATGAAATGAAAAGTAGCAATAATTTCCATGCCTAGTAATCTAGTTTCCGAACGAACAACGCTGTATGCACAGGCATCGAGAGTGGACTCACTGACAATTTATGCAATACGATATATTGATTTATAGCATTTTTTTATTCCCAGATACACAACGGCCAAATAGAATACCTAACTGAATTTGAAAATGTTGATATGGTTCTAACATGGTGAAACGGGGTCAGACAAAATTTCTACTTTTATATTCTTTTTTTTCAGTGGGTTAAGCATTAATTTATAAAAGATTTTAAGCATTTGTGATGTTTAGATATCACAGCTAACCTATAAAGTCAATAAATGTCTTGTTGGCTGTGTCGTGTTTTTTGGCATGAGAAAAGGGCGGGAGACGACGGCTTTGCCGTTTAGTACAGTATAGCCAACTAATAATAATTACAAAGGACTTCGAGAAATTAAAACTAGACACACGAGTGTCAGCTCGCCCGTTGTAACAATAATAAAAAAGCCACATTTGTTATTTTATATATCATAATCAAAACATTACTTACCTGCATCTTCTATGCATCTTTGAACACCACTAAACAACAACATCATTACAGATGAAACCCATAAAACATTTCCACCAATATATCAGACTCTCACATTACAAAATAACCCAAAAAATACAACCGTTCGACAACTCAACAAGGAATAATCTGGAATAGCGCCACGCCGCTCTTTTTATACATTTTATGACTGTACTCATCAACAGTCAAAGACATACATCAGTGGCGCCATTTTAGCACAGGACTTTAAGTAAACTATGTTATCGAATAATTGTATAAAATAATAAACCGAAGCTGACACGAGCAAAGAGCACCTTAAAGTATTGCATATGTTTTTTCTTTTGATGCAATGTGAACGAACTTTTAGGTAAAGATTTTATGTTGTCTATCTATCTATCTATACTATCACGACAGATCCTTAATTGTGTCCATTCTTTATAAGACTAAACTCAATAGTCCTCATCACACAGTTTTATTTAGACACACTGTTGGAAATAGTAACAATATAGTGCAAGGACCGACGACTTTCAAGTTAAAAGTGTGTCTGTAAAATACGAGTGTAACCAGCCAATAGGAAAGTTTGAAATTGGCAGCTATTTTGCATAGTTTCAAATGTCGCGCTGGATCGAAAAACTTTCTTTGTTTTTAGTGACTATTCGAAACAATTATCTTTAAAATACGTTCTTTATTCAGATTGGAAGTATAAGTTAAACAGCTTTCAACTTATGTTATCCTTACACAAAAAATGGACGCACGATACGTACGTATTTCACTACAGTTTTAAATGACTTCTCGATAGGTAGTTAGTTGTCAACAAATTAGGTCTGTTAGCCTACGTTCGCACGAGCGCTTTTTAAAAGCATAGCGCCAAAGCGCTATGCTTTTTAAAAGCATAGCGCCGAAGCGCTTTCTAAAAAAAATGTACTGTTAGATGGTTGTTTGTTTCCATCGCTTTACTAATATGCATTGAGAAGTCGACCGCGCATACAAGGGGCTAACCCCTCGTTCGCACGGGAGTCTAAAGTCAGCTAGAAAAAAGTCACGTGGGAAACGTACTTTATCATATATCTTTCTATTTTAGTTTAAAACACTGTCACATTCCCCAAGCGGGGATAGCAGGGGTGACTGAGTACACCCGCTTTTCGCACACACACAAATTAATCGTTAGAAAAACTACATTTGTCCGATCTAGGATTTGAACCCAGGACCTCGTGATCGCAAAGCGATGCGCTTTGCCACTAGAGCAAAGAGGCAGTCACGAAACTCTATTTTAGTTTAAGCTAAGATTAGTCTTATTAGACTGGTAATGATATTCCGCTAAAGCGTTAAATTGTCGTTATCTTCGTATAATACTTTGAAAGTGCAACATTGTTTACATTGTCGCGTTGCCCAGTTTCATGTCCGCCCTACTCATTGCCTACCGCCCATACCGGGCGGGCTAAGTGCTTATTCCTGAGTGTTTTAAACCCACTTGTTTTTCCTTTTTATTAGCTTCGTGCACTCACGTCACATAGGATACCGGTAAAAATCATCGCTGTATTGGGTTTGCGCTACAGTGTTATATAATAATGCTAAAAGATGTAAATTCCACTTGTATTATTATCAATCACATTAATTCTAATTAAGGACTTGGTTATCAGTCTTAACCATACGGTAATTAATTTATTTGACATTTTTCTGAGCGCTATTTAATTTGACACCGGTGGAAAACAAATAGATCTTGCAAATAAATTTTCTCTGATTAATTAAAGACAGGGTTTGTGGCTGGTGGCTTACGGGCCGCACAAAGGGCTAACAAAAAGGCTAGCTTTTTCGTGATCTTTTCTATTGAGAAATCTCGATTTGGGAACCATTCGGACACAACGTTAAGTACAGTTTGTGGGTCCCATGAACTAGTATATTTGGGTAGACTAGGGCGTAGCTTGTAAGCTTTTTAGTATCATATAAAATGACGGTCCTTACAGACCTCTCTGGCTTCCTCCACTCTCATAGTTCGTCTCATACACGCTCGCCGGTTACAGAGACTCTTCACTTGCCCTTCAGATAAAACACGGTCAGTTATGGATTTCATAGAAATATTTAATTTTAAAAATAAGTTTGGTTTCATTCGTACCCAGAATATGGGCGAAAAATTATAAATCGTATACTCAGTTCAAGCTGAAAGCTGTTACATTACATGACTGTCACCAGTAAACCAAAAGTTAATTATACCTACCGGAACACGAGGCGACGTCTGTGCGATGAATAATGTAACGACTCGGAACGTCGTTCAATTATTATAATTCAGTACTTAAATATCTTCTAAATTCCGAGACTGTGTGCATAATTTTATTTGTTCATAAAAAAATGAATAAAACGTCTGTCGTTTGAGTTTTTCGCTTAAAAACGGAGAGATTAAAACGACCTTGACTAATTGATTTGTTTTTGTGCTCATCGAATGAATTCACAAAAGCCACATTGTAGCCACAAGCCATATTGTTAGAAAGAAGTATTAGATTGTATATAGATAATATTAAATTGTATTCGTATTTAGTAAATTATTGTGCTAGATCAGTGTTTTTCAACCTTTTTCATGACGCGACCCCCTTAGTATGAAAAAACAATTCGATTCCCTACCCTCCGCTATTTGTAACCTATAATTTTATTATTTTAAAAATATCAAATCTACTCAGCATTTTATTAACTTCTGTATTGAGGTATCGGTTACATACCTAATTAAATATATAAATTCCTAAAAACAGGCGCAACCTTCACAATGTGAATGTGACGTATATGTATTTTTATTGTGGTTGATATTTTTTTTTGATGGGGGGAAATCCTTAATAGGTTACCCGCTCGCCATTGGGGGAAGCGAGGAGTAATGCCGAGACTACTACCGGGTAAAACCCCCACCGTGCGCCAATTCGTCGCTGTAGCTGGGGTGGGTTACGGAAACGCGTGGGCAACCATCCGCGACCCACCAGCGACCTTCCACTTTTGTGGAATTCCACTTTTTATACAATTGCTTTTTGCACACTTCATTGAGGGGCGTGCCAGGAGCACGTGGCACGCACTTCCCTCCCGAGGGCCTGTTATTATGTGCAGGCGGTGGGCTTCCCCATTTCTATTAACCGCAAACCCTCACCAAGGCAGCATTAAGTTGGCTGTCGCCACCTTGTCCTACGACGACGGAGCGAATCTGCCAGAGAGTCAGCCTCCCTCACTCGCTCCGCCGCCTCTTTCAGCGCTATTACCACCTCACAGAAGGTCACCGCCGCCTCCCATGAACTCTCACTGCCGACCATAGCTCGCGCTAAAGCCAACAGTGACAGATCCCTCCCTACGACATCGACGAGAACACTACGCTGCGCAGCCCACGCAGGACAGAGCTTAAGTGTATGCTTCGCAGTGTCCTTGTCGGCACCGCACTCGTGGCATCGTGGAGTCGGTTCTCCACCAGCCACATAAAATAGGTACTGATGTATTCGGGGATAGAAATGATACACACTGCTTGGCTACTAATATCAGAATGTTTTATTCAAAAATATAAATCACCCACAAGGTTCGCACAATCTTTTTTTATCGATCTACCTACTTATACAATATATCACATGTCCCTTCTTACCGAGTATAACATCTGTTTATAAAATAAACAATCTCACATTATAAGGCAAAGACAGACTTGTTTATGCATAGGTTGTCAGAGTTACGGAAGCAAGTGATGAGCGAATGAAGAAAGTAATAATAGTTAAACGAATTTACATATCGGGTGGGTTATATATTGAGAAGTGATGTATTACATTAAAAATGATGATTAAAGCAATAAAGTAAATAATTATTAACAAATGCATGCAATTAAGTAAGTTTAATCTTATGTGCTTTATCATTTCATTCAAATATGATTATACATATTATAACTTATTTTTTACCGGGAAAAGAAATACAATTTGATCTGTCGTTTAGATCAAATAGAATCTAATTCATTACAAAAAACAACAATATAATTATTTGGTGCAAATGAAGTAAACTGTAAATGGTGAAGATAATAACATAATTATAATTATGATCAGAAATGATTGATAACAGTTATCAGATCACAAAAGATGAATAATAATTTACCTACTCATTGGTAACGATTGGGTGGAAGGACCTGTCTGCCTGACCGCGTTGCGTAATAAGACTGTGTTGATCGCCTCGGTGGCACCTGTACATCGTTCTCAACACTTCCTTCCTGGTCATTTCGTAAGCTGGAGCTCTCAGCACCACTAGAGCTGCCTTCGAGATCATCGTAGTATTTGTGAGCTCCAGTGGTATAGCTATCGTGGAGCGCGCGTGAGGCGCGCGCACTGGCGTGTCCCGCGGGCGGCGCTCTGATCTGCTGCCGGTTTCGGCGGTACCGCGTGCCAGCGGCGGAGCGCACCAGTAAGAGCGCGGTTGGGAGGCCGCGCCCTCGACGCGCGCGCGGACCCATCGCCCCTCGCCGCCCGGCTGCTCACGAATCCTTACCGATTCACCCTGATTTAATGGCCGTAATTCTTTGGTGTGTTGATCATAATACCGTTTCATTTTTTCTGTTTTCCTTTCACGATTTTTTTTACGATTTGTTTTGATGGGATTTTTGGTTCCAATAACTTTTCACGTATTGGTAACCTTGTGTTCAGTCTTCGCCCCATCAGCAGTTGGCAAGGGGAGTATTCTTCTCCGTATATAGGCGTATTTCTGAAATTTAGTAGGGCTAGATAAGGATCAGTTTTATCCCTTTCCGATTTGATTAGCAAATTCTTTATCGTTTGAACGTTGCGTTCTGCGAGGCCATTCGATCGAGGGTAATATGGGGAGCTAGTTACATGTTCAAACTCCCGTGTCCCTCTAAATATTTTAAACTCTTCCTATGTAAATTGTAATCCATTGTCCGATACAAGTTTCTTAGGTATTCCATGTCGCGCAAATATTCCTTTCATTTTGTTAATTACACTCGAGCTGCGTATATCCGACAAAGTAACTACTTCGACATACTTTGAGTAGTAGTCTACTACTAATAAGAAGTAATTTGTTTTGATCTGAAATATATCGGCGGCGAGCACTTCCCAGGGCGTCCGCGGTAAAGCGTGCGGCGCGAGCGGCTGGCGCGCCTGCGCAGGCAGCCGCTCGGCGCACGCGTCGCAGTCGTCTACCGTCGCCTCGATCGGCGCCCCCATGCCCGACCACCGCATAACTTCTCTTGCTCTTTCTTCATTTGCATTTCTCTATGCCAAGATGACCTTCGTGTATACGTGCTAGCATTTCTTGCTGTAAATTCTGTGGAATAACTACGCGATTGTCTTTAAAAAGTACTCCATTAACGGCATGTAGTTCATCTCTAACGGCCCAGAAGGGTTTAGTTTCCTTACGCAACTTGCTTTTTGTGGCTGGCCATCCGTCTTTATAATATTTGAGCACGCCTTTTAATGCCTTATCTATTTCAGTTTGCTCTTTAATAATTTTCAGTTTGTTAGTGCTAAAGTTGACATTGTACAATACATTTACGTGGATTTCGGTTTTTTCTTGCATACCATTATCACCCGGACCATCTGCGGGGGCACGCGACAACGTGTCCGCTATATACATTAAGCGACCAGGAACAGATTTATTCAGCAAAAAATATTTTTGTAATATTAGTCGCATTCTTTGCAATCTTACAGGTGTTTCATTAAGAGCCTTTTTAAAAATGGTCTCCAACGGTTTGTGGTCACTTTCTACTGTCACATGACTATGCCCATATATATCTATATATTGGTGAAATCTAGTACACCCAAAAACAATAGCTAGCATTTCCTTCTCGGTTTGTGCCCATCGGGATTCTGCCGGGGTCGGGTACGCGCTGCAAAAGCGATTAGCCGTTCGGATTGCAATAAACATGCGCCCAGACCACGCCCACTCGCATCTACTGATAAGACCACGGGCGCGTTGGGATCATAATATCGCAACGTCGGTGCCGCTATTAGACATTTTTTAACTTTTTTATAACCTCCTCATGCGCCTCGTGCCATTGGTAGTTAATGTCCCGTTTTAGTAATGCTCTTAAGGGTTCTGTGAGGTTGGCGTAGTTTGGTATAAATCTCGATAGATAATTAGTCATACCTAAGAACCGTTCAAGTTCTTTTTAAGAACTTGGTGAGTTCATGTTGCGTATGGCTCTGATTCTATCTGGATCCGGTCGCATTCCCTTGCTATCAAACATGTGTCCGAGATATTTTATCTCTGTATTACGCACTTCTCTCGGTTGAACCTTACGCCACACTTCGCAGCACGTTGCAGTACTGCCTCTAATCTTACGTCGTGCTCCTGTCTTGTCGACCCATGAATTAATAAATCGTCGATAAAGAGTTCGACTCCTTCCATACTGAACGTTTTTTACATTGCATTATGGAAAACCTCAGACGCTGAAAATATACCGAAAGGTAACCTTAAAAACTTGAACCTACCAAATGGGGTAGCGAAGGTGCATAGCTTACTGCTTTCGTCATCCAAGACGATCATAAAAAATGCCTTACTGGCATCTAAATGTGAAAAGTACTTGGCTCCAGATAAGTTTGAAGCTATTTCTTCTAAAGTGGGCAGTTGAAAATGACTACGCTTTATAGCCTTATTTAAATTTTGAGGATCGATGCACAAACACAGTTTACCATCAGGTTTTTTAACTAACACTATGTTGGAGACCAAATCAGTCGGTTCGTCCACCCTTTCTATTATATTTATATTTTCTAAACGACCCAGTTCCTCTTTAAGTTTCGGCTTTAATTTAATTTGAATTTCTAACAACGGAAGGAACTGATTCGTCAATTCATAATTTATAAGTACCGGGTAGACGACCTATACCTTTAAATACTATGCTATATTTGCTTAACAGCTGATTCTTATCTACGATTTCATTTATGCGTATAAGTAAGTTTAGTTTAGTGCACACTTCTCTAGATAGTTAATTACTACATTTCAAATCTGATACATAAATTTCACAGTCGCACGTTCACTTTGAAGCGTCCTAACACAGGTAGTGAATTTTTACTGAACCGCAGCACTATTCTCGTTCGGCGCAGCATACCAAGTTTGAATCCCGCCTCCAGGAAGCTGTCCCTGGACATGACGCAGGCGTCTGCTCCACTGTCCAGTTTAAACGACACTGGAACTCCATTTATTCGTACAGTTTCGAACCAACCGTCACGACCTACCGCATTCAGTTCGACACAGCTCAGGATCAAAGTTTCCTCATCACTATCGGTTGCGGATGCACGAAGTTCCTTCACGTAACCGGACTTGCAGCACTTCGCAAAGCGGCCTTTCTTATCGCAACGATAGCACTGCACATTGTACGCGGGACACTCACCACGCCGGTGTGCACTATCACAAAACTTACACCGGAACTGGGGAGCCAGCGAAGTACCACCACGCGCACCACTTGGTCGGCGCGCGGCCCGCCGGCGCGGCGGCGCGCTCACGCGCTCAATGTCTGCGGCCGGGCCGGTGCCTGCCGCGCCGTCTCCGCTCGGTCCCGCTCGCACCGCGCTGGCCTGCTCGCTAGCGATCTCCGCCGCGCGACACCAAGAAGCCGCTTCTTGCAGTTTTAAATCGCCTTTCCTGAGCATCCTTTCTTTCAATTGGCCGTCTTTAATCCCCCTTATTAATTGAGTCGGTATCATGTTTTCCCATAGATTACCAAATTCACATGATTTACTTTTTATTTTTAGGGTTGCGAGGTACTTTACGCATTCTTCGTTATTTTGATAGGACTCGAAAAACACGTGCCTTTCAAAATTCACATTTTTATCTGGATCGCATCTCCCGTTGAACTTCTCGCACAGAGTAGAAAAATTGACTTCTTCACCGATGTCCAACTCCTCATACAAATCGCGGCCAGCTTTCCCGATGACGTGAAGAAATAATGCACATTTCTCGCGATCCGAGGAATCTTCTCTTCCCGATGCGATTAGGTGCCAATCAAACGTTTTTTTCCAATCACGCCAATTATCGGCGAGGTTACCGGTATCGCACATGGCGGGCGGTTGATGCAGCGCTGCGTAAGAAGTGGATAATGTTGTTTTGCTTGATATAATATTCTTATTGTTAGCCTCCATTATGCACTAACTGAGTCGTTTTCTTTAAATTTGACTTCCAACAGGCACACCTGACACCATGATGTATTCTGGGATAGAAATGATACACACTGCTTGGCTACTAAAATCAGAATGTTTTATTCAAAAATATAAATCACCCACAAGGTTCTCACAATCTGTTTTTATCGATCTACCTACTTATACAATATATCACAGGTACTTTACAAAACACCCGTGCCCGGTTAGTACCTACGTGAGCCGGTAGGTAAGCGCCCCATGCTTGTGCTTTAATGCAAGCGTAATGACTGTGGTTGACTTGTATTAACCCACAAACTATGTCCTTTAATGAATAGTTTCTTAATAAAAAATATATTTTTAACCTTCTTTTTCTTTTCTAATGAGGCTTCAGGACTCCCCGCGACACCTTTCTAGAAGTTTTGCGACCCCGAGGGGGTCGCGACCCACACCTTGAAAAACACTGTGCTAGATTTTGGCATTAGGCAGTAACCTAGGTTTTATATTTCTTTAATCTCAACAATACACTATCCTTACAGTAAGCATGGTGTATTATTGAAAAAAATAAGTGTAGAATCTGTTTAACATCGATAGATTAGACTTATTCTGATAATTAACCGTTTTAGTGAATCATAGATTTCCGATATAAAAATTAAAATCTTTTTAAAAAGTAGGGCTGTCAATACCTGCAGATACTCATCATCATCATCAGCTTATAGTATTTCACTGCTGGGCATGATAACCGCATAGAATAATAATAATCTAGAAGCCGCGGGCGCGCATCGGGTTGAAGCAACAATTAGTACCTGCAACGTAGCAAGAAGTCACACGTTTACGCGATTAGTTACTCGGCGACCGTCGCGCGGAACAACGTGCTCTACGCGTGTCAAATTAAATTTAATTATGGCGTCTTATGGCGTTCCTACCTGCAACAATTCCGTCAAGCTCAAAAAGAAACAGGATAGGATTACTTTTCATTTGTAAGTAGCGCTATCGGACATCGTATTATTTAAATATTTATATTTATTTATATTATATTTTTTTTAAAAACGTAGCCCCACACTAGTATTTATTCCTGTGTCGTGGGTGCGTTTACAAACATGAAAATTCACAAACAAATACCCAGACCGGAACAAATAATTGTGAATCACACAAAGATTTGTCCCGTGCGGGAATCGAACCCGCGACTATTCGACACAGTGGGCGGAGCAGCTCAAGCTCTTAACCACTGCGCTAAATATTGAATTAAATGTTCCGTTCATAATGGTCACCGATAATGATGCATCCATTTTGTCTGTGTTGCCTATTGGCAGCAGTGTAATTATTCCCTACTTTTATTTAGTACGGATCTTAGTTGTTATAGTTCTTACTTTTATTAAATTAGTTACTTATTACATAATGACTTATCTACTTAGTTACGATGACGAAAGTACTTTTACCGCTTTTAATGACTTAAAACTGTATGGAATGGCGCTTTTATATGTATGACGCAGTAGTAGATAGTTAAAGTCGGGATATAGGGATAAAAAAAAAAAAAAAATTGTCGACGATGTTAGATACTAAAAAACATATTTCACCACGTGGCGGTGGCAGAGGTGTAGCGCGTACACCCACGTTTCAGACAATAGTTAAAAAATGATTCAACAAAAGGGATTTTAAATGTAATATATTTTTTTCCGTCCTAAAAATCGATTCCAGAACTTTGTAAAAGTAACGCAACGACATAAATAAAAAAAAAATAACTTATAAGAACAATAAACATTATTAACTTACTGCTAATGGAATCGCGTTTTTTTAAGATCCTACTTAATTACGTCTATTTCCATCGTTAATATATACAAAGATACATGTTACTGCTAGAAATAAACAATAATGATTTTATAATTTCTTTCGGAACATTTACCCCAAAAAGTGTTTAACCATTTTTAACTGGCAACATTATGCGGGTAGGAAGTGCGGTGAGTGCGGGACGTTTGTTGATTTTGGCTTCACCGCGCGGCGTGCAATTACCACTGAACGCGATACACCTTGTAACTTAGTAAGCCGGCAATGCTTAAACAATTTTCATGTACGTTATGGAAGCATTTCATTTAATTTCAACATTTGGTCTAATGGCCAAGCGCATCGCTTTGTAGTCACGAGGTTCTGGGTTCAAATACTAGGTCGGAAAAATATAGTTTTTCCAACGAAAACTTCCCAGTACGAATCTGGAGTTTGGAATTATGCTCGGTATATAGCAATAGGCTCGCCCCCTATTACATGGGACCTAACATCGTTGGCGAAAAGTACACCTCTGCTTGAGGAATATAGGCGTGCGGTGTTTATTCTTTATTTCAAAAAATTAAAATTACAAGTTTTATACATAATTAGTAATAATATTACAGAGTTGTCTTTCGTTCACACCGTCTAAGTATATTCGATTATACGATGACGCTCAGAGGATGTTTTTCCAGTTTTCTACAAAACAAATGGGTAATGTGTAAGCATAATTTTGTCGCTCTACAATCCCCTCCAGTATTTTGCTGTCTAATATTTTTGAGAAGGTATAATTTTTCCAATTCTAAGTCTGGGATTTTAACCTATGTTATTTAAAAAAACTTTGCGATTTTTAATCATTTATCATAGCTACCAGATATAACTAAAGAACAATGAATTTATAGTAATTTCTTATTAGGTTTTTTTCTGCTAGCCGAAGTTTGATGTCTCAAAATCTCAAGAATTTTAAATTGAAACCAATTTTTGGAATGGCAGAATTGATAAATACAAGTTATTTTTCCTTAAAGGAATATTCCTAATGTTATATGTAAACAAATTTAAAGTGATATCAATAAAATATTTATTAATTATTTATACATACATAGCAGTGAAAGCCTAGTGGTTAGACCGACTTACTGCAAAGCCAGAGGTCTCGGATTCAAGCCCAGGCACGCACCACTGTCTTTTCTTATATTACAAAACCAATTAACTATCGCTTGTTTTGACGGTGAAGGAAAACATCATGAGGAAACCTACATGCCTAAGAGTTTCTCGAAGGCATGTGAAGTTCGCCAACCCGCACTGGGCCAGCGTGGTGAACTATGGCCTAAACCCTCTCAGTTTGAGATAAGGCCCGTGCCTAAAGGTGGGATAGTTTCTTAACAAGGCTTATATTATATATTATACATATTTATTTATGTGCCTAAAAAAATATACATTGATACATATCATGGTATCGTACACTCTCGCTTGATATCAAAATCTCAGAATACCTGTATACTCTTGCCTGACTAAGTTTAATATTCGTCTCCGACAAACCTCTGCAGATATAAACATCGTCTTTATAGAAAAAGTAATTACCGACATTAAATAATTTAATAAAGGGGAAAAAGTTACTAAAATACAGGTTCTAATCACTGTGGAAATATATTTAAGAAGAAAAAGACATGCTGTACGATAAAAGCCTTCCCACCACGACCTCCTTTGTTTTATATACATTCAGCTCTTACCTACGACCTTCGCTAGGTCATCGGTCCTCCTTGTAGAAGACCTGCCTACTTCAAGTCTTTCGGTACTAGGTCACCATTCGAGAACTTTTCGGTCCCAGTAGCCGAACTCATAGTGTAATAATTTGTAATGTATCATAATGTAGTCATTTGAAATTTTATCTTTGTATATTATAATATGCCAGACACACCGTGGGTTAAAATAAACTTACTGGGTCCCTCCTTATTTTAAAAGACATGCCCAGGAAGAGATGGCGGGACGAACTGGACGTCTTTATAAGTGATTGGCCCTCGTTGTTTTAAACAGAGTGGAGTAGAAAGTGTGGAGGGAGGTTTTTGCCCAGTAGTGGGACATCAACGGCTAGATAATAAATCTACATATCATCACCCCAGATCCCTCGCGGGGTAGGCAGAGAGTACAGAGTTCCAACAGGTTCTTTCCTTATATGCCTCTCTGGCTTCCTCCACTCTCATAGTTCGTCCCATACACGCTCGCCGGTTACGGAGCCTCTATACTTGTCCTTTAGATAAGACTCGGTCTATTTGGTCGTGGTAGGATGGATAATAAATAATTTTATTATAATAGATAAAAAATACCAAGATTGAAATTCATCACTCGTGATAGGAATTTTAAACATACACCCCTGTGTCACCCAAAAACTTGTTAAAAGTATTTCGAATACGCTTTCACATACAGTCGTCGCACCTGTGTGTATAAAATGAAGTCTAGAACAAACTTATTCAGCAATTGTTTTCAGTTTGACTTATTTAAAAACTCCCTACGCAGCTTTATAGCGTACATGTGTCACATTAACTAAGTGTAAACTTTTAATTATAACACTATATGTAATTAAAACTTAATAATAGAGCTCTAGAACTAACATCTGCGTTAACACGCGTGAGGTCACTTCACTAGCTTCACATAGCTAGCCTAGCTTCTGAACCACTGCGCTAAACCATCCGTTAACATAAAAATAGTAAATTTGATAACGTGTAATTACAAAAGGCTTTCCCCCTATTACATTGGGTACTAACTTCGTCTGTAAAGAGTGGATGTACACAGTACAACTCTCTCATCCCCTCTTGGGGAGTATAGGCGTGACGGCATCTTTAGTGGTATTCACTGGAAGAATTAATCAACATTTTTCAATTTTCTTTATATTTTTTTTTGTTAAGAAAGTTTTCAGGCTACACGTCAACGCCATCTATGCGTAATATCTTTGAGTTTATTAATTTAAGTTGGTCTGTAGTTCTACATATTTTAAGTAAATATGAATATTTTACTTTAACTTTACCGTCTGCCAGTTACTACATACAAGAATGAAGAAAATTCAATAAAGAACGATTCTATTGTTATGTCAGACTCTGGCTAAATAATTATAAATTAGTCTTACCCACTTATGGTCATTGGACACATAAATTCTAAGATCAACGTTTAGATATTGATAGACATCAAAGGGCTAAGCACGAATAGATCAACGTTAGCGTTCGCTATCGAGTTTATATCCTTTTTACACTACAATTTTACTAAATAAAGATGAACGTGACAGCACGATTTTTCGACAAATTTACTATAACGATAATCTGTTCGTGCTAAGCCCTCTCTTCAAAGTTACGATACGTAAGTTTTTATTACCATTTGAATAATACGAAATCGAGGATATATCAGAAGTCCGACGTATGAATAACGACATTTTTCAGGACGTCTAAATTGAGTAAAAATATAATGTCTGGAAACTTTGGTGATCTACATCAGCGTCTGAAGTTAAGCAATATATTAAAATATAATTGTATAGTAAATGGTAGAAAACACACACTTTTTTATTTGTAGCTTTTAAATGAGACTGATAGCAGTGATAGCCTGGTTAGACCGTTGGACTGCAAAGTCAGAGGTCATTATTATTATTATAAATAAAAATGATATGTGCCTGCCTCGTTGGTCTCGAATGCGCGTAGCAATTACGAGGTTCGAATCCGAGGACAGACAAAAATGTAATTTTTCGATATAAAGTTCCAGTACTAGTTCTGAGTCTGGCATTGTGCCCAGTATAATGGTAATGAGCTCGGCCCCTATTACCTACATGAGACCGAAATTTGTCGGCGGGATGTGGGGAATATAGGCGTGACGCTGTTCTTTTATTTTATATTGAGGTCAGAAAGGTAAAATTATAACACAACATAAAAGTAAGTACAATCACATACTAGTATTTTCAAAAATATACAGTAATAGTGCCTACTACGGATAGAATTTCAACATATTTTGTATGAAAAATCTGACCAAAATCCTACTAACAGTATGCAAATCTATCCTTGAGTTTAATACTGAAACCGTTCCTTAGTTATTTCTGTTCTAATTGTCATATTACTTGCTCTACCAACTTTGTCTAGTGGTTAGAACATATTAGATCCGCTTACTGGATTAAATAGTCGCGTATAATATCATACCACATGAATTACTAATAGCTTAATTATGAAATACGTCTACTATTATTTTCCGTGCATGACTGATAGCTTTTTTCATTTTCTTTTTGTTGTCAAAAAAGGAATCGAACTCCTTGAAAAGTTTATTGATTCACTTTAAAAATCAAACAATAAGAGAGGTTATTATGAAAAGATTGACGTTAGCGTGTCGCTAGCGAGTTGATATGGCATCCTTGTCATGCAACAAATTTACTAAGGCCCACTTGGACGAACCAGGGTTAGCGTTACCTTTTGACTAATTTGAGGTTATAACGTTAAGTTGAAGACAATTTAAAGTTATAATCTCGAGTTAGTCAATAGATAACACTAACTCTCATTCGTACAAGTGGGCCTTAAGCATAAACGTTTACAAAATTGTGCTGTCACAATTACTCGCTAGCGTCACGCTTACGTCATAATGTTTGTGCTAAGCCCTTTGGTCCTCATAATGGTTAATTGTATACACACAAAGTAAAAAAAATATAGCCTACATAAAACTAAAAGATTGCCAATATCATTTAATTAAAATCTGCCTCTCTTCCGAGTATTATTTTGATAAAATCAGCTTACCAAACTTTCACCGATGCTTAACTGTTAATTACTAAACTGAAATATTTATTTTCTTTTAAACTTATTTTAAAGACAGAGAGTACATTTCTAAGATGTTTTCCTTACAGACTTCATTTACTTCCTCCAGTCTCATCAATATAATATGTGTACTATCTGCCTACACCGCAAGGGATCTGCCGTGATGATATAGACAGAGATTTCAAATCAATTATAATCTTGGTGGCTAACGTTGATGAAGTGGCGCATAATACGACTGGTAATTACGAAGTCCTGGATTCAAACGCTAGTAGGTCTAGGACAAAAATAAGGGGTTTTTACGAAAATAAGGGTTAAGTATTATAGACACAAATTTAGTAAAGAGAAAAAAACATCAGTATGATATTTCTTGGCATAACATTAAATCTGTTACTTAGAATAATAATGAAAAATTACATACTTATAAACGCCTCCTGAGAACGACTGCGAGCTAGTCGCGAATATTCTGATGTACTACAAGCAGCTAAAATGCCAATAAATCATGTAAGTGTCTTGACTACTTAAGGTTTTAGTATCATACATAGAGACACTGCTTTACCACACGTCAGGAAGAGCGAATATTACATTTGCGGGCCTCTCTATTTCTGGTGTCGTTAAATTACCCTCTAATGTAAAGTGACAATAAATTTGTTATCTAGTTGAGACATGACTTAACGATTTATTTCTCAGTAGATCGGATTACTTGAGTCTGATAATGGATCGACTATAATACATTCATAAAGCCAAAAGCGAAGGCAGAATTTCCACAAAACAAAGCGATCGCACTGAACGGTGCTTCGCTGTCACTAATAATGCCCACAATTCCACCGAGCTACAAGCCACAAGCGATTGAAGGTACCTATTACAGCCACAGAATTACGAATATTAAAGTGGCGGAATACTTTGCAAACCCACCCTTTTCACAGAACGACACGAAAACAATCACGCAGAACTTAATTGAAAATGGTTATGTGTGGTCACCCTACCTCTGCAGTACCTATAAATGCCGACCTCATCCTGGTCGGTCACATGTGTCTGAAACCGATAACCGCCGGACGAAACTCCTAATTGAATGTAAACGGAACGTTGTCGCTTTTTGCTGGAATTTCTGTGGGTATTGTGGTTAAATTTGATTATTCTTTGGAAATAGGTATCTATTGCATATGAGTATTAATATAATTCTGTTTGTCTATAGCAGTATTTGGAATCGATATAACGAAGTTAACGCGTTTTTTATAACTGAACATCGCAAGATGATTGTATTTTTCGGATGTTTAACCGACTTCTAAAAAGGAGGAGTTCTCAACTCGATTGTATGTTTTTTTGTGTGTATAAAACGCAATCATTCCGCCAATTATGAATCGATTTTGATGATTTTTTTGCATTGGGTTTAGTATAGCTTCCTGGTAGTCCCATTTTAATTCCATTGATATTGGATTTTGGACTTATCTATATACACCTATCGATAAGATACATCAGGGAACTCTTTAACGACAAACAATACGAATACGTAGATTGAGATATTATGGGTATTACGTCAATCCTATAGGTACCCTGCCATAGAACTAATCAGAATATTAACCGACTTCAAAAAAGAAGGAGTTTGACAATTCGTCTGTGTTTTTTTATAACGTCTTTATTTATGAAATGATTTTGATGATTCTTTTTGCGTTGGGCTTAGTATAGTTTCGAGGTGGTCCCATTTTAATGAAATCGGTATTAAACTTTGGACTTTGAAGATGCACCAGGGGACTCCTTAACGGCGAACAGCACGAACGTATAGATTCCGTTATTGTGGTTGTTTTATCAATCTTGTAGGTACCGTGTAGTACAACTCAGCAAAATACTATAATATAGGCATATAAATATTAGCAAATAATTCACTTGTCACTTAAAAATATAAATTAAAATCATTTTTAAAAAAAAACTGACTTCAAATGGCCAGAAACAAATATGTGAAGTCGGTGCCAAGTAACCGACTGCACTAACCGGTACCGACTTCAAATATATATTTCTTACTTTTTGAAGTTTTTTTTTCTGTTGGTTTATTAAATGGTAGATGAAATAGTAAAATAAAGAATAGGTATTGTTTTATATATATATATAAAAAATGACACGCCTACCCTTACTGGATATTATGATCTGTTAAAGATGACCAGAGAAGTCACTTAATAAAATTAATGTATAACATTATAGTTTTTGAAAAGACCCTACTAGTAATGCATATTAGGCCAAAGTCATTTTGATTATATTATTCTGAGGAAATAAATGAGTCCATAAAAATCAAAGTGGGCTCTCTCATATTAAAACTAAACGAGTTTTGCCGCAGCATGTATTACTGATAGTCTTTTTCATAGCCAGCATGATATACAATTAATTTTATTAATAGCTTACTGTCATTCTCATACACACCGTCACGCCTATATTCCCCAAGCGCGGGTGGCAGTAGTGTACTGTGTACACCAATTTTTCGCCGACGATGTTAGGTCCCATGTATATCATAGCGCAAGTTCCGTAGCGAGGAATTTGTAGTGCAGATTTTGTAGCGTAACTATCCTAGCGCGGGATATGTAGCGCAGATTTTGTAGCGTATCTGTCGTAGTGCGGGATTTGTAGCAAAGATTTCGTAGCGTATCTATCGTAGCTTGGTTTTTGTAGCATGGTTTTCGTAGGAATCTATCGTAGCGCGGTGACGTAGCACAGATTTTGTTGCAATGTATTGTAGCGCTGGATTGTAGCTTAGATTTCGTAGCAATCTATTGTAGCGCAAATTTCGTTGCAATCTTTCTTAGCATACGTTTCCTATCGGGGGATTTGTAGCGCCTCTTTCGTAGCTGATGTTTCGTATCGTGGATTTTCTGAGCGCAGTTTGGCAACATTTATTTAGTGTATTTCTCTTATACATACCTAAGAGAGGCACGTCACAGTATATTTAAGATTTTTAGTGATATTGTTTGCTGAACCCTAAGGGACATGGTTGTAAATGGGTGACCCTACAAAAATCGGCCAACTCTATGTCCGCGGGGGATTCTCTCCTACAATTTATAATTATTTTATTCTTAAGATTGCTAAGTAACAATAAAAAAATCTGTTTTATTTATAACCCAAATGTTGTTAAATGTAAAAATATATAACTTCTGAAATTCTTTCTATTGATCCCAAAACGTCAGTTCCTAGCCATGTCTGCGCGTCAATATTTTGTGTTTTGGCATCCATATTTTGAAAAAGATTTAGTTTATACTTCCATTTTTTTACGGATTCTCATTTTAACCTTACCTTACACCTAATTTCGTGAATTTATCGTAATTGAACGAAAAAATATTACATTTTCTCAAGTGAAATTATTGTCCATGACTTTAATCGTCGGGCCCTAGTCATTAACGGATTTCAATATTTCGTAGCATGAGTGTATGAGTATAATATAAACGTAGTAATGTAATGGTTGGTTTTAAAGTAACTATTAATTTACTCGGTCATTTTGTCAATCAGTACAAACGCGGTAGATGCATTCGATTCACTGCATAAGGTAAGTAATTTTATCGTTTTATAAAATGAAATTGTTATTGATTAATTATTATTTACTAGTACTCTGTCGGTCCTGTTTGGCAGACAGCATTAGATATCGTGGTACATTGTCAACCACTAAAATATTTTTAGTTTCCTTCAAAACTTCAGTCCCTGGCCCGTCAGTCCCTCGCCGTGAATCTGGATAGGGACAACGTAAGTCCTAGACGGACTGACGTTCTCTTATACTTTTTGGTAATATTTTCTAATTATGTGATGTTGATTCAATTTGTTTTATAGTAAATTAAATGTAATTCAGTCTTGTCTGACTACAAAGAGGAAGATAGACTAATTCAGAGAATTTCACTGAGATTATACTAAAAAAAATCATATAATAATTTTGTTAGTAAATAGGTATTACGTGATTGTTAAAAGTTGCACTACCAATAAATATGATACAAAACTTATATACGTCTTATTTTAATACAATAACAATATTGTTCTTTATTGCCCAGAGGTATAAATTTACAAAATCCTAAATTTCTCATAAAATGCTACATAAAATGACTGGCCATTTTAAGGACGTCATAATAAATTAAGTTCAGGTGATCCAAGCAACCGCCTCCAATAGTTCTTAAATATTAATATAAGCCCTGTTAAAAAACCGTCCCACCCAACGGTGGGACATGCCCAACGGCATGGGCCTCTCAACTGAGAGGGTTTAGGCCTTAGTCCACCATGCTGTCGCAGTGCGGGTTGGCGAACTTCACACACCTTCGAAAAACTCTTAGGCAGGTTTCCTCACGATATTTTCCTTTACCGTTAAACAAAGTGATAATTAATTTTTATTACGCACATGCTTTCGAAAACACAGAGGTGCGTGCCTGGGTTCGAATCCGAGATCTCTGACTTTGCAGTCCAACGGTCTAACCACTAGGCTATCACTACTTCTTTCTTTTTTTTTAATAATAATATTTTCTAGTAAGTTTGAATTTTTCATTATAATTCATAGTTATTGTACTAGTTAAACCGATAGTTAGTCTCAATAAAACTGACGAGGGTGTGTAAAACGCCTGGGTCCTGACAAATAGGCCACTTTTTGGTACTAAAAGGCGATAAAACAAGATTTACACAATTGCACTAAATGAGCTAGCGAGTACACATGTACATATGTTATACGCGAATTTTATAGTTTTTGGGTTCCGCTAGTTGGATTTAGTGTCAAACGTACAAATGTGATAATGGAATCACGAGAAAAAAATATCTTGGTGAAACGAGAGCGTACTATGCATACCATTCTGCCATTCCTCCAGAGTTAGTATGTAAAAATACCACTATATACTTACAGATTTAGGAGAAAGAAAGCAAGAATTTAAAAATTCTTTCGTTTAATTTTGGATTCGGTGTCTTAACTGAAATATTTTTTTCAAGCATCCCGTTGCTAAGTAACGAATTTAAGTTAAATTGATGAATTCAGCCCATCATACCTCGGTCCCTTTAGATGTTCAATAAAAGTTCTAGAAGTTGCCCCTAGGGAACATCAAAGTATGGTAATCTCCAACTTCATATTATAACTTTGTAAAGTATTTCCTTTTATGTAATACTAGTTTCTGCCCGCGATGTTAGGTTCCGGTCTAAAGTCCATGCGGAGGAACCGCATGCGCCGAAATGGACTTTAGACCGGAACCTAACATTTTTTGGAGGTAAAAAGTATCCTATATGTTAATCCAGGTGCCAAATTTCATCCAAATCCGTTCAGCCGTTTTTGAGTGATTAAGTAACAAACATCTAGACATACAAATTTTCCCATTTATATTATTTGTAGGACTTAGATGACTAGTCGAATGGTGTGTTGATCACTCGGTTCACTAGACAATGTGTGTATGATCAATTATCCTGATACACTTTTTTATCCCTCTTCTATATTTTGTCAAATATTAACTCAGCCATTTAAATGTGATTAAGGAACAAACATCCAAATGTTGCCTTTATTACATAATTAGAATTATAAATAATGATATACCTCGTTGGTCTAAGTGCGAATAATGCGCATAACAATGACGAGGTCCTGGGTTCAAATTCTAGGTCGTACAATTTTAATTTCTCTATCGAAAAATTTCCATTATCATTTCGGAGAACATGGAAAGGATTCGCCTTATTCGTCTTTAAGCCATAGCTTCACACTAATTTTAAGTGTATTATGCGAATGTCTTGTGAGATGCATAATCGCGTTTGTAAACTTTAATTTCTAAATAATTTCAATTCCCCGAAGAAACTTGACGACAACGATGATGATGAAATTGATGAAGTACCCGACCCAGGTTAATAAAACGATGGATACTTTACATACCAAAAGCAACGACCGTTTTTAAGGAATCGAAAGGGCACGAATTATTACTTTGTTATGCACACATAAAAATACATAATGGTTAATAATCCACTAACATTACACATTATTATTAGGAATAACACAAGTTGTTGAAATTAAAACAAATCTACGACATTACTCTTCTACTCCCCGCCAATAACTCAGATAGACCTTTATCCACCCTCTTCCAAGGGTTATTCATACCTCACCAATATATCAGCGTCTTTCAATATTTCCTCAGCAACAACTCCAATAAAATTCTTATAAATAAATTAGGAGTTGCTCGCTTCGGGCAAGGAGATCGAACTTGTCGTTAGTCACGTAGGAACACGGACCAAGGTACCGCGGCGGGACGCCGACTATTGCCCATTGTAGTGCAAACTTAGCCGTTATTTAGAATTATTGCCACCGGCCAGAATTATTGGTTGAGCAATAAAACTCATTTTCTCAACTTGGGAATATAAATAAAATAAAAATACCGTTACGCCTTTATTCCCCAAGAGGTATCTCTATATTATCACGCCTAATCCTTTGCGGGGTAGGCACAGAGTACAGAGGTCCAATAGGTTCTTTCCTTACATACCTCTCTGGCTTCCTCCACTCTCATAGTTCGTTTCATACACGCTCGCCGGTTACGGAGACTCTTGACTTGTCCTTCAGATAAGACTCGGTCTATCCCAAGAGGTGACAAAGGTGTAGAGTGTATGCCTACTTTTCGGTGACTATGTTACGCGGGGGCGTTCATATATTTTTTAACTTCCTCTTATCCTTCGGAGTTATAAACATGTTGGTTCAGTTCCGATGTCGATGCATTTTTATGACAAACCTTACCTGGTTCTACACCCAGGATTGGCTCCAGACGAAGGATCTCTTTAATGGCCAACAGCATATATACGAAGTTTTGTATGGGTAAAGCCGCTTCAGGAAAAAAGATCAAAGTTGTCGTTAGCTACGTCGGAACACGAACCGAGGTACCGCGGTGGGACGCCGACGATGGCCCATTATAGTGTACTCTCCTGGACAAATAACTTAGCCGTTATTTGTCCAGGATTATTGGTTTCTGTTTACCAATAAAGGTGATTTACTAAACTTGAGAATATATACAAATAAATATAACTATCTCTATCGCCCACGGTCTGTTTGGCCATGGTCTATTTTATATATTTGTTTATATCATATCCTCCGATCCCTTGCAGAGCAGGTAGAAAGTACAAATTTCCAACAGGCTCTTAGAGACCACTCTTGCTTCTTCCATTATCATAGTTTGTCTCATAACTCGCGGGACGTCTATATCCTACTAATATTATAAATATGATACTTGGATGTTTGTTATTCAATCACGCGAAAACAGCAAAACAAATTTGGATGAAATTTGGCACACAGATAATTTATTATCTGGATTCGCACACGGGATACTATTTATCCCGAAATAATGTTAGGTTCTTGTATAAAGTCAATGCGGAATAAGTAGCGGTCAGAAACTAGTTCTATATAATTGCTATAGCTAGAAGGTTATAGGCTGAAGTTGCTTAAACTAAGATGTATTTTACATTTTGTTTTTTAGTTGTCACATATCGGTCGCACCTAGTTGTAGCCGGGTAGCCTATATAACTTTTGTATAGGGATACGAGGTAAGTAAGACTTGATTGTCACATAACGATCATTGTAAGGGCTCATCTAGTAAAACCAAATTCCTTGATAATGTTCTGCCAAGAGTAAATTTCCTAATGAGGCGGGTGCTGGCGGTTTGTGTGTTCCAAGAGACATAACAGCTCTCGTAGTAGCGACAACCTGGAGCATGGCCTGGGCTAAAGCTATAATTTCAGAATAACCCCTTTCGTCTCCCTTAGCGGGTATGTTATATGTTGAAATTCTCCCACTTAAAAAAGAAATAGTGTCAAAATCCCTTAGCGATTTCATTTTTCTTTATATCAGGAATATTAGTTTTTTCACCTGCCAGGATCTGATCGGTGTTCTATGTGTATATTTTCTACATTTTCAGTAATCCCAGCAATCTTTCAGAGGATCAGGTCCTACTGAAAGATTTTTCAGTAGCACCCCATGCTCTCCCGTGCAAAACTTTTTAAGTCAGTATAAGAAACACGTAAATAATAAATCAGCTTCTGGGCAAAGGCCTTCACAAATGAATAATGATGTTATTAATAAAAAGTCCTTGCAAATAAAAACAAAAGCATAATATTTTCTAATAAAATCTTATGGAAAAATTGTCAATGTTGTTATAAAGCGCGATTTAGCGCAGTGGTTAAGAGCTTAAGTCGCTCCGCCCACTGTGTCTAATAGTCGCGGGTTCGATTCCCGCACGGAACAAATCTTTGTGTGATCCACAATTATTTGTTTCGGTCTGGGTATTTGTGTATGTGAATTTTCATGTTTGTAAACACACCCACGACACAGGAATAAATCCTAGAGTGGGGCTACGTTAAAAAAAAAAAAAAAAAAAATATCGGAACAATATAAAACCTTAACAATAATACAACGGTCAGCAATAATACTTCTTTAATAAGAAAAATGGTTCCCGAGTGTAATTTACCTGCTCTGGGTTGACGACTTAAACATTAGGGTTGACGTTTGACCTTTTTATTGTCTTTTATCTATAATGCTCTTTTGTTACACACACACACACACAATGACCGTTATTTGTTCAAAATTTACGACGAATTGTCCACAAATGAGGCGTGACAACCTTGCCGTGGCCGTAGTATGTACTCATCCGTAATTTTAAAATTGTAATTATTTTACTTAAGTACTACAACTATAGCACTGTAAATTGAACCGTAGATATTCGTTGTTTAAGTTAACATTGAAATACCGCATAACATTTTGTTTACACTTTCTTGCGTGTACATATTTGTTATTTATTCCACTGATAGTGTGAATTGAATACAATTTTCATCTCTATGTCGAAGTGTTAAGGGCTTTCGTAATTTTGTATTGTGTGCTATAGGGTTGTGATGTCTCTATAATGAATAGACACGTGTGATAGATTGCACGCTGCATAGACGCAGGTCCATAAATCAGGCCGCCACGTTTGTCAACGTGATGTCAATAACTTTGTTTGTTGTTTGTTTATCGATGGCGGTGGCGCAGATTTGTGAAGATACTGGCGACATCGTGTTTTTTTAATCAAGAAAAGATATTTCTTACGGTAATTAATTTCCTTTTTTTTAAATATTATTTACCTAGAATTTAAATATATCTATCAGTATTAGATAGATATATTTAATACTAGTAGTAGTCTGCGGCTTTGCTAGCATGATATTTTTTATTGAATATCAAAATGGGTCTTAAATTCAGAATCTGTTGATGACAAATTTAACATCTACTGTAACAGGTAAGGTAAGGATGAAAAAAAAAACACTTGCACTGTATGGCGTTTATATAATTTGCATAGCAATGAAATAGTTATTCATGTTTTAATTGTCTATATTGATTTGCTTTTGTTTTTCTATTATTACTATAAAAATAATAAACTTCAGGGTTTTATTCTGTGAGTTTGATTTTTTTAAGCTTGTATTGTCAACTCGTTCTGACCTGCATGGCAAGATTTATAAGTCTCTACCTCACTACGAAATCAGTTTAAAAACGATTACAAATTTGCAAGTGACAGACAAGAAAGCAAATTTGTAAAAACGTGGTAAAAAGGATGTTTATATTTAAAATTTTGAAGATCGAAATTTGATTAAGTAATCTCATAAAAGCCCCGTATTATTTTTATTACGATTTCAAGCCCATTAAACACAGTAGACAAATACTTAATTTTGCTGAATAATTTTAACGAAGAAGTTCTTCGGCCTAAAATTAAATTAACTATTGCTTTATTAGTTCAGCACAGACTCGCGGCTCTAGACAGCCATTACGTAGTCTCAGTGCTTATTCTGAGTCTATAAATAACCCCAATTTAAACGTAGAGCCTCATTTTCGCCATTCAAAGCCCTTTTCATTACTCCTTGAATAAAAAGAACACATAAGAATCAATTGATAGTTTTTGATAAGAAAGTTAATAGAGTGGTTTCTAAACCTTTACATGCTCGCACTGATCATTTACATATCCCTTTCCCTACACACTGCCGCGCTAGTAGTCTGAATGTAAATCTATGTATGTCATCAAACCAGATCCTTTACGGGGTAGGCGGAAAGTACAGTTTCGTTCTAGTTTGTAAAGAAGTGAAAGTAATGGCGGCGTTGTTTGAAGGAGAAAGGGTGTTTACATTGTCACGATTTCATTTCCTAAGCAGAGGTGGCAGAGATGTACTGTGTACACACACTTTTCACTAGCGGTGTTAGGACCAATCAGTCAGCAAGACCAATTCCCGACCAGTCCGAATTCTAGCATTGTACCCGATGTACAATGCTAGAATTCGGACTGATCCTGTACATTTTGCTACCGAAAAATTACATTTTAGTCCAACCTACGATGGGAATCCAAGACAACGTGAACGCTACGCGCATTATTCGCCACAAGACCAAAGAGGAAATCTGAAGTAGTTTTCGGAATTTTGTAAGTACTCTTGAGGGCCTAGCGTAAACATATAGACGTTACCGTAATGGTATCGAGTTGATATTCCATCCTTTTCACACTGCAAGTTTACTACGTAAACATGAACGTGACATTACACTTTCTCCATAATGTTTCGCTAATGTCACTCTATTCGTACTAAGACTTCTGCCCTGTTTATGAACCTACGTTTTGTCAAATCATAATTCATTGTTCACTAATAGTCAATTCCAATCAAAATGCTAACAATACTGACAAATGAACCCATACTGTATTGGATATACACAATACACCACTTTTGTACAACTTCATTAAGCACGTCACAATACTTTCACAATTGTTATAAAACTCGTCGAATCGTGAATATTTTATCACCCGTATTTACCAAAATGTTCGAGCGTTGCGATGTGCTGAAACCAGTTTAAGTAGACCTCTTATTCCTCCCGCACTTGAAGTAAATAGTGAGAGGTGAGGAAAACTTAATACTTGGCCCGGGACCTTTTAAATATGGTTGTTTATTATGAAATCATAATCACCTGTTGTTGTATTAAGTGTCCTAATAGATACTGTTTATATTAAAATGAATAAAAAAAGAAACCCCCTTTTATAAGAGAGGCGCGAATCTTCAATAAGAAGAAACAAATTAAAAATGTATTTATGTTAGAAAATGTTAAGTACAGGACATATTTTGTAGATTAACATGAGTCAATTTTTCGTTGGGTAATTTCTCTAATCTTGGCACCATTTTTGCTAAACATAGAAACAAATCGTTTTTTAAATTTGTGAAGGCCTTCGGCGATGTAATCGATGTAAAAATATGTCTGTTATAGGTACTTAACTATGTATTTAGCCGACACCGAATTATTAAAATTAATAACAATGTACGGATTTGTAACATAATAAAATATAGAATTCAAATAGCGGAGGGTAGGGGGTCGCGAAAAATTCTTTCTTCTTTAAAAAAGGTTGAAATACACTGGTCTAGTGGTGAGAGCGTAGGTCTCTCCGCCCACTGAATCGAGCAGTCGTAGGTTCGATACCCGCACGAGTGAATTCATTGTGTGAGCCACAAACATTATTTCGATCTCGGTCTTTGTCTACGTAAAACGTAAACGCATCCACGACACGGAAGTATTTCCAATTCTGCGGATTTTTTTTTTAATTTATTGAAAATCGCGGACAAGAGTTGATTTTCGCAAGAACAAAAAATAAATTCCAGAATTTTAAAGCTGATTGATCAAAAAATATTTATGATATTATAGACGAGTACGAGTGCTATGGGCTTAACCCTCTTAGTTTGAGAGAAGGCCTGTGCCCAAGAGTGGGACAGTTTTTTTGACAGGGCTAATATTATTATAGACGAGTATATTCTTACTTGTAGTATTTATGCTACCAGTTATAAAAGAACTACTAACACAATTAGTCAAACTACAAAATTCTTTAACGATAACCAAAGAATTTCTGTAATTGGTGACATGATGAGATTTTATTGCTATGGACATGTAATAAGCGCTTGCGCACGAATGCTAACTTGGTCATAATGGACGCGAGGTCGCGTCGGCTGCGCGCCCGCATATCGTACGCGAGTAGTAATCATATATGTACATCCTTACATACACTTTAAATATAATTGCCATAATTTTTGTTTACTTATCATTAATGTGTAGTTAATAAGTGATCATGCGAAAAATATTGGTGCTAGTCTATATTTATATGGTCGTGTTTGCGTACCCGCAGGATTGCAATGTTGGCGGGAAATTGGTAATCTTTTAATTTCATATTTTTGTCTCATATTACATACCCTGTACATTGTGTATATATGTGTGTACAGCACGCTTATTTTAAAGGAGATAAGTCTGAAGAAAATTGTGCGAATACTGATGTTATAATCGAAATCTCGGTAATTTTTAATAGACAGGGTTATTTGTAGAACACTATTAACCTCGCAGGACTATATTACAAACATTATAAACAACACAGTCAGAGAGGTCTGCAACTCCTGTTGGAACTCTGTACTCTCTGCCTACCCTGCAAGGGATTTGGCGTGATGCTATAGATGGAATGCTATAGATAAACACCACCTCTATTTTTTAATTTCGGGTGAAAATCATCTGTCATAGAAAATAATTATTGATAGTCGATAAAGTGTATGGAACAGCTATTTTTTTCTCTAAAATTAAAAACAACTCTGAAAAAAAGTAGTTGGTTATAATATGAGCAGATAATATAGTCCTGCGAAGTTATTATTATAATAAAAAAGTATTTTTCTTTGGACTACTATTACCAAACTGTGATTTTCATAGAAAAAAAAATATTGACACACGACAAAATGCATGGAACAGCTTATATTTTTTTTCCTAGAACTAAAATTCTCAGAGGGAAAATTTTTGTTTAGTAAATAATGTAGTCCTGCGAAGTTATTAGTGTTTTACAAGTAAGCCTGCATAATACCTATTTTTGTAGCATCAATATCAATATCATGGTTTATTATGGATTAATGTTATAAAAAAATAAAATACCTAAATTTGTTAGTTGACTTATTATAATTAGGAGCAATGAAAATAAAGAGAGTAGCCAAATAAAATACAGCCATTATCTAATATATAGTCTATTCCAATGAAACTTTCAAACTTGTTTCATTAATTTAAAAACGTCGATTTATTGCTAACAGCATTTTGTTTTCGATGTCTTCGGAAATACTGTTGCCTTCATATTACACTTGTTATAAATTGCAATCACAACTAAAAATGGTGATGGTGAGTTTAAAAAGTTTGAGATTGGAATAGACTATATATAAGATCATGGCTGTATTTTATTTGGCTAGGCTCCTTATTTTCATTGCTCCTAAGTATAATTTTCATTGCTCCTAACTAAGAAAATTACAGCCATCACGCCAGATCCTTTGCAGGGTACAGTGGCCTGTACTCAGTGTTGGGCATTGTTCAATTGTAGGATCAACTAATAGGGCATTTTTTTATTAAAAAACCCCTAGCCTCGTCCTAGGATTTATCCCTGTGTCGTGGGTACGTTTACAAACATGAAAATTCACATACACAAATACCCAGACCGAAACAAATAATTGTGGGTCACACAAAGATTTGTCCCGTGCGGGAATCGAACGCGCGACTATTCGACCGGAGCGGAGCGGCGACGGAGCAGCTTAAATTCTTACCACTGCGCTAAATCATCCGCCAAATTTTGTAGGGCATTGTGTATCTGTTCACTTATACTGGTCTCTGATGCCTATATGTTATTTTTTTTTCTTAAATCAAATAAAATTTTCTGTAATTTATTCCAATCATTTCTCGGTCTACTGTGTTAAATACTTTTAAGCATGATTAAAATAAAATAATTAAATAGAATATTCTATATATCTATACATCATAGTTCTTAAAAAATGTTAATAAACTCTTTAAAACTGGAACTTTCGTCTTCGTATTGAATTTCTACCTGTCTATATCATCACAGAGGCTACAGACTTCCAGAGTTGCCAACAAGACTAATATAACATTTTCTGAACTGCTGTGAAAATGTTGACAAAATTATGTTAATAACTTTGTAATAATGCTAAAAATTATGCTAACTTTTTCAATGTCAAATAAAACGTCATTTATTTTAAATGGTTATTAATCAACAAAATTAAGATTTATTTTATGTTTTAATGGACCATGTTATCGAATAAAATGTAAATACCTTAGTCTTCATCTGCAGCTGATGTGCACGCAGACGTGAATAGATCGCTAAAGTATAATTTGGGAATTCTTCAGAATTTAAAATGAATTTAAAAGCATTATAAATAGCAAAAGTCAATTAAAATAATAAATGACCATAGAAAATAAATGATTATATAGGCCTCTTGACGAGACAGGTGGGTCAATATATTGACAAAGGTGGAATTACTTGGAATTTACTCTAAATGGAATGAATACGCACCCTTAGCCGTAGAAAAATGGATGATTTCCTTAATGCTTAAACTTTTATTTAATAATTATTTGATATGCTAAAAATATATATGTTATATGCTAAGCAACAAATAAATATGCCAAACAACATAAATAATATGCCAAATTTAGCATACAATATGCTAAATTGGCAACGCTGCAGAGTTCAAATTCTGACAAGTTCTTTTCTTACAGATCTTTCTGGCTTCCTTCATTCCCACAGATCGTGTTGAATTTGTAAATCAATAGTGTAATTGTAGTGTCTGTGGTCTTGCGTTATTTAATTTTAACGAATAAATATCGTTGATTGTTTACAGTGCGTGGATCACGAACAATGCTGCGGTGGATGCTGTTTTGACGGAGAATGTATTGACAGTAAGATCATTTAATTAAAGAAATAAAATAAAAAAAAAACCTGTCACGCCTATATTTCTGGGGTAGCAGAGCTGTACTGTTTACACCCACTTTTCGCTAACGATTTTAGATCCCATGTAATAGGAAGCTAGCCTATTGCCATATACCGGGCACAGCTCCAGATTCCAGACTGAACTGGGAATTTTTCGATGGAAAACTTACACTTGTCCGAATTAGGATTTTAACCATTTATATATATATATATATATATATATATATATATATATATATACCGTATGAGTTCGTGATCGCAACGCGCATTATTCGCCCCTAGACCAACGAGATAGTAAAAAAAAATAAAGGAAAAAAATAAGATAACATAACCCCGTCACCTTCCCGGGGTGCCGATGTTAGTTTCCAATGTAATAGAGGGCAAGTCTATTGCCATTTAATCCGAACTCTGCACTGTTATGGGAATTTTACGAAAGAAAAATTACACTTTCTGGACCCAAGACCTCGTGATCATTTCGTGTATCATTCGCCACTAGACCAACCAGGCAATCGTTTGAAAATTAATAAAGCTAAAATATAGGGTCTTCGAGACACTGACTAAACAAACCAAAACTTGTAACATGTACTAGGTACATGTTACAAGCTTTGGTTTGTTACTATAATTTGGTTTGTTAGTACAGTATCAAATTAAGTACCTAGGTACTCTAACTCACGTACAAAATATTTCTTGTCCCGTGAAGCTGTGAAGGCCCCGCGGCCAACAGCGTGGATCATTCACACACACAAAAGTACAAAAATATTTGTGCGTGATATTTTCTCAATTCTATAAAGATTTTGCGAACGCCTCTTTCAATAGTCTCGGGATTTAATTAAAACACAATAACACCGTCTTGCTTATATTCCCCAAGCGGAGGTGAGAGAGGTGTACTGCGTAGATATACTTATAGTCTATTCCAATCAAAATTTTAAACTTTGTAAAAAAAGAATTGTCAATGACCCTAAACGGTTTTAGTGATGTGCCCATTGCATATTACATCAAATGTGAACGAATTATTGAATGGATATTACACGAAGGTATTATATTATTAAACTTGATAAGATGGTTTTGGTTTTTAAACGTCAAGAGAAAGACATGTGGCAAGTCATCATCATCTCAGCCCATACTTGTCCACTGTTGAACATAGGCCTCCCCAATCGCTTTCCAGCGTAACCGGTCCGATGCCACCTGCATCCAACGACTTCCTGCGATTTTCACAAGATCGTCGGTCCATCTGGCAGGCGGTCGTCCCACGCTGCGCTTGCCAATACGTGGTCGCCACTCTAGAATCTTTCTGCCCCAACGCCCGTCCGATCTACGCGCTATGTGGCCCGCCCATTGCCACTTCAGCTTGCTAATCCTGAGGGCTATGTCGGTGACCTTGGTTCTTCTACGAATCTCCTCATTCCTGATTCGATCGCGTAGAGAAACGCCGAGCATAGCTCTCTCCATAGCTCGCTGAGCAACTCTGAGCTTTTTTATGAGACCTATTGTAAGAGACCACGTCTCTGATCCATATATCATCACTGGTAACACACATTGACTGAAAACTTTAGTCTTAAGGCACTGAGGTATTTTGGATGAGAAGATATTGCGCAGTTTCCCGAACGCTGCCCAGCCGAGTTGGATTCGTCGATTGACCTCTCTCTCAAAGTTGCACCTACCTAACCGGACTACCTGTCCCAGGTAAATGTATTCGTCGACAACTTCAAGAGTAGAGTTCCCAACGGTGAGTGCGGTGGGTACGACATGGACGTTAGACATTATTTTGGTTTTGTCCATGTTCATTTTAAGACCCACTTGTTGAGATACTCTGTTGAGGTCACCGAGCATTCGTCCTAGATCTTCCAGCGACTCCGCCACGACCACAATGTCGTCGGCAAATCGAAGGTGGGTGATGTATTCGCCATTGATGTTGATGCCAAGTCCTTGCCATTCCAAGAGCTTGAAGGCGTCCTCTAAGGTGGCCGTAAACAGTTTCGGAGAAATGACGTCTCCCTGTCTTACTCCTCTTTTTATGGGGATTGCCTTCGTGCACTGCCCCTGTACTCGGATTGACATGGTGGCGTTATTATACAAGCACTTCAACACTTCGATGTACCGATAGTCAATGCGACATCGCTGGAGAGATCTAAGAACCGCCCAAGTCTCGATCGAATCGAAGGCTTTCTCATAGTCCACAAACGCCAAGCATAGTGGCCGATTATACTCCTCGGTCTTCTGTATAATCTGCCGCAGCGTATGTATGTGGTCTATGGTACTAAAGCCTTTCCGGAAACCGGCTTGTTCGGGAGGCTGGAAGTCATCAAACCTGCGTTCGAGACGATTCGTAATGACTCTCGAAAACAACTTATAAACATGGCTCAGCAGTGTGATGGGCCTATAATTCTTCAGTAAAGTGTTATCACCTTTCTTGGAAAACAGTACCACCACACCCCTGTTCCATGCTTCCGGCGTTTTCTCTTCGAGCAAGACGGAATTAAACAGCCTCTGAAGGACTTTCAGTACTGGCGTTCCGCCCGCTTTCAGAAGCTCTACGGTAATTCCGTCTTCGCCCGGCGCTTTGTTATTTTTGAGTTGTTTGAGAGCCATCCTAATCTCGCACAGGCTGATGTCCGGGATATCTTCAGTGCAGTATCAGGTTAGCTTGGCTCTTGGGTCTTTTACCAAGTCAACAACAGGTTTAGCTACTGAGGTATATAACTGTCCATAGAACCTCTCTATCTCCCTGAGCACCTCTGACCTATTTGACGTTACGTTTCCGTCCTCCGTCTTCAGTTTCGTCAACTGGCTCTGCCCAATAGACGCGTCTCTTGCGAACACTTTAGAGCCCTTGTTCTGCTCTATGGTCTCCTCGATACGCCTTGCATTGAAGGACCGTAAGTCGTGTCGCAAGGACTTTAATATCTGTCCATTTAGCTGCCTATAGGACTTAGCATCATCGGAGGTTTGGAGCGTCATGGAACGTCGCTCAGCCATGAGGTTTCGGGTGTAGTTGGATAGTTTTTGAGGTCTATTTTTACGGTGGGGCTTAAAATACTTGGACCCGACCGTATGGACAGTCTCTACCAGCCTGTTGTTGATTTCGTCCACTGATGCGCTGCTGTCTAGCAATTCGAAGCGATTTGCCAATTCGAGTTGAAAGTTCTCGGGGTTTTGGACATGTGCATTACAAGGTCGGAGCGTAGACTTCATCAGACGCGATCTTTCCATTTTGACATTAATATTTAATGTGCCTCTGACCATTCGGTGATCACTGCCGGTTTTTACCCTGTGGATCACGGAGACATCATTAAATATTTGTCGCTTGGTGCTCATTATGAAGTCTATTTCGTTTTTGGTGGAACCATCAGGGCTCATCCAGGTCCATTTCCTATGAGGCGGCTTCTGGAAGAAAGAGTTCATCATAAAGAGTCCCTCCTTATCCAGGAATTCGGCCAGCCTCTGACCCCTGGGGTTGCGTTGCCCATATCCAAATTGCCACACTCTCAACTCATGTGGCAAGTGGTTACACGAAAAACCTAACCTACCTGCTCTTAAAAAATAGTATAAAAGTAAAAAAAAGTCACTGACGATGTTGCAGAATATTAAATATCGTTTTACGTCTTACTCCATATTATTGCGAGGTGAAGCTTGAGGGAGATGATATAAGCACAAGTAAATCATACGTTGACCGAAATTTAAATTCATTGAAAGAAAGGTCTCTGGAAAATAATGGTACAGTGCAGTGAACAGGATCCATTCATCACGTAACAAAAGTAGAAAAGAGAGTGATGGAAGAATTGGCCCATGCTGCAACCCTTTCGGAAAGAATAATATGTTGGTCATTCGGCGATATTTTTAACAACCGACAATGATTATGAGGCTAACTTTTGTTAATTTCTTGGTTTTTTAGTTAAAATTTTAAACCGTCAGTTATTATAAATCGACGTGAGAAATCAACACCAACTTATAAAAAATTCGTCAATGTTATTTAACTCAGTTCGTATATCACACTTTTTCCGATAGGCATATCGATTTAAAATCGATTTATTTGAGTCACATAATCGATTTATTAGATCGATCTGAAACACTTGATTCGATTCGAACGCCCTCGCATCGGATCGATTCATGTTTAAATAATAAAAAAGTGGTAATCGACAATATGACTTTAAAACAATATTCAAGTCGTGTACATCAAGGATTTAAATAATCACAAATTATGTTTTGTGTTAAAAATATGAGGTACTAATTATAAGCAAAAAAAAGCAGTGATAGCCTAGTGGTTAGACCGTTGGACTGCAAAGTCAAAGGTCTCGGGTTCAAACCCAGGCACGCACCTCTGTCTTTTCGAAAGCATGTGCGTATTAAAAATTAATTATCACTTGCTTTAACGGTGAAGGAAAACATCGTGAGGAAACCTGCATGCCTAAGAGTTTCTCGAAGGTGTGTGAAGTTCGCCAACCCGCACTGGGCCAGCGTGGTGGACTATGGCCTAAACCCTCTCAGTTTGAGAGGAGGCCCGTGCCCAACAGTGGGACAGTTTCTTAACAGGGCTAATATTATTTTATTTTTATAATATTTTTTGTTGTCTCTTAATTGAAACATTGAAAATAAATTTTTTAATCCTCAATTTAATCGAGATAGATTCAAGTATCTTCAGTTAAATTCGATCCAGGGTTCGATTTTTTTTTAATAATGAACGACTTGCCTAATTTTTAGACAAAAAATATTTCTTGGACAAAGTGGTAGCTCTTATCATTTCATTCATTTTAGAAACGAATCAGTAAAAATGACAATTCTTGTGTGTTTGTGTGTGTGTAATCAGTAAAAATGAAAAAAAATATATATATTCTTAATTTCTCTAAACTAACCGAAAATGATGACGGCATAGTGACACGACTCCTTTGCCTTTTCACCTTTTATAATCTGTTTTTATTCATTCAATATTACTCGCAAAGCCACTTCACTAAAATTTTATAGAAAAAGAAATTTAAGAGCTATGGCGGGAATTCGAAGAGTGATGTTGTCAATTTGTTTTAATTTCCAAAACTTGTATCTCGAAAATGTTTTGTTTTTTCTTTTAAAAACGTAGCCCCACACTAGGATTTATTCCTGTGTCGTGGGTGCGTTTACAAACATGAAAATCACAAACAAATACCCAGACCGGAACAAATAATTGTGGATCACACAAAGATTTGTCCCGTGCGGGAATCGAACCCGCGACTATTCCAGTGGGCGGAGCCGCTCAAGCTCTTCACCACTGCGCTAAATTGGTATGTAACTGGAGAATTATGTGTAATGTTGGTGGGATATTAACCATTATGTGTTCTTATATGTGCATGAGTGAAGGTAACAAAGTGATAAAACGTGCCTTTTCGATTTCCCTCAAAACGGCCGTTGCAATTGGTATGTAGTGTCCACCGCTTTACTATCCAGGGTGGGGCACTTCATTAATTTCATTATCATCGTCATATTCATCGGGGAGTCGAATTAATTTAAAAAAAACACGATTATATATCCCACTGGACACTAGCAAAATACACTTATAATTAGTGTGAAGCCATAACTTAAAGAAGAAGAAGAAACTTAAATGCGTAATTTTTTTTTATATCGATTATATTTAATGTTTTAATTGTAATTTCAACTTGCAGCAAGTGAAATATGAAGGCGACAGGGTTGTTCGACGATTCCGACATCAGAATTGAACGTAGTGAACATTAAATTAGCACGAAATGGACTATTTTATATTGAGTGATCGTTTATTTACAAAGTTAAAACTTTGTTGGAATGATTTCGCTGACGACGCGATGGTCCCAATGTTATAGAGAACGTGCCTGCAATAGGCACGTCCTCTATAACATTGGGACCATTTATGTACACCAGTAGAGTAGCACAATACCAGACTGATACTGAAAATTGATCGATACAATATATATATGCGGGGCCTCGGGATTGATATAAAACGAATTATTCGATCAAATCTTTTATTTTTAACAAAGTACACAACGTTATGCTTCTTTACGTCTATTGACAACTTGACCATTCTGTTATTATGATTTCCATTGTATTATTTTTGTTAGACTAACGCATAGATGCTACAATTTTCGGCATGAGACCACAATTTTGGGTACCCAGTATGTGTATACAACTACACAGTACACCTCTGCCACCTTCGCTTGAGGAATATAGGCGCGTGTGTGTGTGTTTTACAAGCTTGTGTTTAACCTGCAACGTTCGTATGTCAGTCTGTCTGTCTTTCCGGGCTAAATCATGTGATCCAGTTTTTAAGCACTTGCGGGTATTCGATTAAGCTGAAATTTAGTACACGTATGTAAGTTCGGTGAGAATGCAATAATATGATACTATGGAGGTCTGATGATGGAGTCGGAAGGTCATAGCAACATGTGCAATATACAACGTTACCCACTCGTATTTAGACTTGTTAGATTGTTATTGACAAGTACTGTATAAACAGATAATATTTAGTGTCTGATGATGAAGCCGAATGGTAGCCAATGGAACCACCCACTTACTTCATATAACCGCGCCGTGTTTGGCTCGTTGGATTTGTTTTGACGAGTACTTTAAGTTTGGATGGTGTCCTGGGTCTGATGATGGAGCCGGAAAGAAGCAATATGAACTCCTCAACGAAGCAAGATATCTTCGTAGCGTTTTCGAAAAAGACCATTTAAAAAGCAAGTTTTTAATGTTGTTAAAAAGGTCTTTTTTTAATTAAAAATATTCATTAAAAAAAGATAAACAGTGTTTTATTTTATTAATATTTTTCAAATGTAGGCGTATCACAGTACCTAGTAGGCACGTCTCTCCCACCACTACTTGGAGAATATAAGCGGGACGGTATTATTGTGTTCTTAATTGGACACCGATTTGCAATAATGTACTAATCATCTGTGATCGCCATCATAACCATCATCATCATCAACATCATCAAATATAACAATGAAAATTGTACCATATTTGTGCACAAATTGCAAATTAACATTGTAAATCGAATGTCACGTTGATGTAGTTAACATAATATTGCTTATTAGCGTCCAATTATACGACTGCCTCATTGATCTAGTGGCGAATAATGCGCGTAGCGATCATGAGGTCTTGGGTTCGAATCCAAGGTAGGACAAAAATGTAATTTTTCGAAATAAAAATTTCCAGTATCAGCCCGGAGTCTGGCATTGTGCTTAGTATAACGGCAATAGGCTCGCCCCCTATAACATGGGAATTAACATCGTCTGCTACCTCCTCTCGAGAAATGTATGTTTGTGTGTTTTCTTAATTTTTTTTTTTGTTGACAGCATAGCGCTCGTGTTTATCATCGTTGGATGTGTGTAAGGATCACACGTGTATTGACGAAGAACAGTGTATTGCATACACACCGCCTCAGTGTCCGGGATGCGAGCCGGTGGCGCTGTGCAGGCAGCCGTGATAGAGAATTGCTATTTTGAGTATGGAATGTTATTGTTTTTATTTAAGACGCTGGCCAGCGGTTATTCTGTTCCTTGAATATTAAATAATTGTCAAATTATTTTAACATCACATAAAAGTTAGCCCGCATTCGCACGAGCGCTTTTTCAATGCGCGTTAATAAAGCTCTGGAATGAAATAATAAATGGCTAACAATATATTTATTTTATAAGCGCGTACGACACTACTAATACGGATGTTGAATAAGCGTTCGTGCGCATGCAGACTTATCCATCAACTAGCTAGCTGAATATAAAAGTGAAACCATTGAACTATTTTATTCATACAACTGTGATTTTTCATTTGTTTGTGTTATAACTTTTGCTATGAATAGCTTTTATCTATTATTTAAAGAATCAACCCATGAAAATCATTTTATTTGTTAGTTTTTGGCTCAAATCACCCTTAGCGCAGCATCGACGGAACCGGACATTATATTTACCAGTAGGGAAACTAAGCCGTTTTTTGATGACAGATATGTATCATCGAAATGTTAGGTTGGTAAGAATGTGCTGGAGCAAGTGAATGAGTTTGTATATCTTGGATCGCATTCAGTAAGTATGGGAAATACACCGCTGACATAGAGAGAAGAGTGAGTGCAGGGAACAGAGTGAATGATGCGATGAGAAAGCTACTTGGGAGCCGGCACTTAAGCCAAAAGGCGCCAGCTGGCCAGCTGGCCATACATAACGGAGTGCTTGTCCCAACGCTGTTATGTGGCAGCGAGAGATGGGTATGTAAGAAAGAGGATGAAAGTAGGATAAATGCGATGGAAATGCGAGCTCTGGGGAATATGTGCGGAGTGAAGCTGACCGACCGTATTCGCAATTCGTATCGGTGTAAAGATGAGAAAGGGTATGCTTCGTTGGTTCGGGCATATAGAAAGAATGTTATAAGAAAGAATGACAAAACAGATATACTATGCGAAAGTTGAAGGTTGTAGGTACCGAGACCAAGACCAAGACCAAATAGACCGAGTCTTATCTGAAGGTCAAGTCAGAGTGCCCCTAACCGGCGAGCGTGTATGAGACGTACTATGAGAGTAGAGGAAGCCAGAGATGTATGTAAGGAAAGAACCTGTTGGAACTCGGTACTCTCTGCCTACCCCGCAAGGGATCTGGCGTGATGATATAGATAGAAACGGTAGGGTTATCATCTTGATTTGTAAAATAAAGGTTTGGCCCAGAAGACGAATGGAAAACAATCTTGGAATTATCCGAAAGTTTAAGAACCTCTCAAAAATATGTGCTTTTACTTAATACGTAATATAAAAAATACGACATTCGGCTTGCTTAGACATAATTTTTTTCTTCCAATTAGGAAGGAAAAAAGATTTGAAGTAATCGTGCACGCTGCAATGAATTCTTCGAAAAGTACGATGTACAAATAATCGTATTATATAAAATGTGTCAATTTGTATCGGCGTGACGTACACCCGAATCGCAGTAAAGACACACTGGGTACATTTTATTACAACTCAAAGTTACCCAAGTAATTATTCTAATTTATTGAGATATTATTTTCAAATAAATAATAGTTTTTATTTAAATTTATTTTTATTAAAATCATCTCAACAAAAGTCTCACTTCAAAAAAGATTTACGAACGTATCTCTCATAACAAAACTTTGTGAACACAATGTACTAGAATCTCCAATATTTGAGTCTTCTTATTCAATTCTTATGATGTCTTGTTTGTTATATTTCATTGTAACAGTATAAAGTTGTATGAAGTCCCACACAAACACAATCATCTTCAAAGTTAATAAATTCTCATTTATATTATGTTAACAGCAACGCTATAAACTAATTGGCATTTTACTTTATTATTCGAAACGTTTCAAACGAAATTGCTTTTCTGTGAACTACATGTAACTTACCTTCTTATTTATAAGAAAAAATAAATATCGTCACGCTCTCATTCCTCAAGCTGGGGTGACAGAGAGTTTCTGTGTACACCAGTGTACACCAACGTATCGCTACGATGTTAGGTCCCAATATAGTGAGGGACGAACCTATTGTCAGAACACAAATATAGACTCCGAGATGCAAAAGAAATGATCAAAAGCACACTCTTCCGCCTCGGATTCAAATCCAGGACTTCGAGCATCACTAGACTAACGAGAAAGTTATTTATGTAGTACATTTTACTTGCAGTTACGAAGATTGTTACTGAACTATTAAACCGAGGGCTTAGCACGAACAGATTCACTTTAGCGTAACGATGTTAAGAAAACGTGCTGTCACGTTCATCTTTATTTATTAAATTTGTAGCGTGAATAGGATGGCATATCAACTCGATAGCATTAGGTTAAAGTTAATCTGGTTGTGCTATTCTGAACTGAAACTAAACAACATTATCAGGTATGAGACCTGTTATCAGCATAGTAAGACAGCGAGTAGGTATGAAAGATAGTATCGGTGTAAAGATGAGAAAGGGCATGCTCCGTTGGTTCGGGCATATAGAAAGAATGCCAGAGGAAAGAATGACAAAACAGATATACAATGTGAAAGTGGAAGGATGCAGGTACCGGGGAAGACCTAGACTATCTTACCACGACCAAATAAACCGAGTCTCTGCCTACCCCGCGAGGGATCTGGCGTGAGGTTATAGATAGATAGATAGACCTTGATATTGGATATGGCCATTGTTATGATTTTAGTTCTACAGCTGCATATTTACTGCATGAGGCCTTGGGGCAGCGTGGCCCAACAGCGTAGTTCGATACATCGCAAGATGAGGATTTATATATCCGTTTGGTACGATTGTAAAGTCGAACCATCAAGACATACATTTAACAGATAAGTGTGGTTCGACTCCTGACTCCTTCTTGATCGATTCTAAAGTCGAACTAACTGAATATATGGTTCGATAGATCCAACGATGACGAATTTTCAGATTGTGCAGTAGGTACAGCGTTATTTATACTGATAACTTGGTCTTACCACAGCGGGGAGCGATGGTACTTGGTTCTCGGAACAAAAATCTTTTAATTCCCAATTTGTCACAGGGGACTTTCAAATGTATACCCGCTAGTTCGACTATGGGTTAGAACGAAAATGAATCAGTAGACCGAATCGATCAGTCGATCCATGCTCACTTGCAAAATGGTCCTGTTACTTAGACTATGGTCTCGCACAAGAAGGATTCAGGTAGTCTCCGCCTTGTTCGCTCAATCGTAACACAAATCATCAAACTCCTCAGCGTTTGATGTATCGAACTACCCTGTCGGACCACGCTGCCTCAAGGGCGGGAGGCACGCATTGTAAATGAATGAATTATTTATTTGTCATAACATAGGTATGGAATTAGATTATAATACTATGAACAGTCTCACTAAGTTTCACCCTAAGGTAATACAAAGTTTCATGTTAATAATAAAATGGAAACATTATTCGGTTAAAAACAATCAAGTAACACAGGTATACAAAGTGCATGCTAAGGGTATACAGAAATGCATTGTAATAATAAAATGAAATTAATACTTGGTTAAAAAGAAATGAAAATAATGCAATAATAAAATATTATGTCAACAACAGCAATTTATACTACATGTCATACTGTAACAAGTCATTATATAATGTCAAATTAATATGTAACTCAAACACCGTTTAAATGTCATGGTCATTTATGAAGTCGCCTATGCTACAATAACATTTTTCTGCTAAGAACATTGACAATTTAGATTTGAATTCCTTTATTTGTAAGGTTTTGAATTCATTTGGAACCTTATTAAATATATGGACGGCCATACCTAATACGCTTTTTCTGGCAGCCGCACTTTTACAACCAGCTTTATTTGTGATTTGGTATTCATATTGCTTTCTAATTGGTAGTTTTTTCACATCTTATGTTTAATAATTTTATGTGTTAAATAATTTTATGTCCTGTTTTACGAAAATTGCCATTTCCAATATAATAAATATTGTCAACATTGTACCAACTTAAGTAGGTAAGACTACTTAAGGCTTAAAAAAAGTTTTTCCTATTGTATTAATGAAGACTGTGGCTTAGGGATTTAATACTTCGAAATATGTTTTTTGACTCTACAATCTATTATCCGGTAAAAGGAATACATGATCAAAAGAAAATATATCCACGGAAAAAACATTGAAGTAATCTCTATTCTTTAAAATTTTCTTATTCCTACGTGAAATTCTTAAGAGCTAGTCAAAAGAATTTACTATATACTAGTAATATAGAAAAACATGGTATTCAAGTTCTTGTAAAACAGTTTTTTATTTAGTAACATACTTTTTTGAGAATGATAGAATTTGTTTTAGTACATATGCTGTATATGGGCGAGGCATTAATTTCTAAAGTAATTGCATCTCTATCACCCTCCCGATCAACCAGTGGTGTGGTGATTTATTTTCGAAAGAGGACCTTAAAACAAATAATAATATGTATCCGTATCATCTTGCCCGTATCTTATCTCCAGAATCAGACGTATCAGTATTCTGTACATCTACTTTATATCAGAACGATCTTGAACACTAGTCAGGGCTCTTGATTTCACCAGGACCCTACCTTAACCCATCCCGCTATCCTATTCTCCGTGCGGCGGTTCTCTTCGCCCCGGAGCAGTTAGGGTTTGGTGCCGCCCGTTCGCCCCTAAGGCGAAGGGGCACACCGCGTCTCCCCGGTAGTGCCACCCCCCCCCCCCCCCGCCGCCACCCGGTGGGGGGATCAGGGCATCGCTCACGCCCGGGTCTTAGGGCCCTATTTTAGTTCACTCGCCCTGCCATTTCCCCTCTGGAAATGGCCGAAGACTTCCCTCCCGACTTTGTCCGGGACTTAACGAAATACATCGTCCTGCATTGCCCGAACATAGTTTGGGAATTCAGGGCGACGTACTCGCCCGCCTCGCCCGACGCGTCGCCCGCGCGCGCGTCGGCCCCCGGCCCCGCGCACCCCGCGCCTTCTGCGCGCCCCGCGACTCCGTTCGCCGCGCCGCGAACTGATTTAGTCGGCGGTGATAAGCCCCGCACTTTTCCCCAGAGTCCGCGAACTCGCACTTCGACTCCGCGCCGCCACCAACTTGGCGGACCAGGTTCTCCTGGCCGCGGAATACAGGGACGTATATGACGTCCTGGCGTCCCTTAGAACCCAACCCCCCCGCACCCAATAATGGATCTACGATCTCCCCGCCGTAAGCCCCACAACCTATCCCTGGCGTTATTTAACGCCGATGGCCTTCGCTCCCAGCGAGGTCAGGTTGCTGATTTCCTCCGAGATCACCAACTTGATATCCTCCTCGTGCAGGAAACCTTCCTGAAGCCCGCACAACGCGATCCTAGGATCGCAAACTATAACCTCGTGCGCAATGACAGAATCGGCTCCCGCGGAGGCGGTACTCTCATTTACTACAGGAGGTCCCTTCACTGTATCCCTCTCGATCCCCCCGCGCTCACCAACATCGAAGCCTCGGTCTGTCGCGTCTCTCTCACGGGGCACCAGCCCATCGTGATCGCCTCCGTTTACCTTTCCCCCACTAAATCCGTTTTCAGGAGTGACTTTGAAGCACTCCTCAATCTGGGAAGCGCCGTCATTCTAGCGGGCGACTTCAACAGCAAGCACGTGGCCTGGAACGGTCTCACCACTTCCCCTAACGGTAGGAGCCTTGACGCCCTGGTCGACGTTCTCGACTTTGACGTCATCGCACCTATGCACCCTACCCACTATCCTAACAATCCCAATCACCGACCCGACGTCCTGGACATGGCGCTTCTGAAGGGTGTCACCCTACGGCTGCACTCCTTGGAAGTGGTCCAGGAACTCGACTCTGACCATCGACCTGTAGTCATGAGACTCGGTTCCCCCCCTTCCGCCCCTCAGCGACCCAAAAAGACGGTGGTGGATTGGCATGCGCTAAGCACGGCCTTGGCGGATGCCGACCCTCCCCCCCTGCCTCTCAGCTCGGACTCCATCCCGTCCCCTCAGGACACCGATCAGGCCGTAGATGCCTTCACCGAGCACATCCGATCGGCTGTCAGTCGATCGTCCAAGCAAGTCGAGGCGGAAGATCTCTACCTCAACCGCTTTCGACTGCCGGACGATGTTAGGGATCTCATTTGTTCAAAGAATGCTTCTATCCGAGCGTACGACTCCTACCCCACCGAAGCTAATCGGGCCCGGATGCGTGCTTTACAACGAGAGGTAAAGCGTCGTGTCGCGGAGGTCCGGGAGGAACGGTGGGGTGTTCTCCTAGAGGGCATCGCGCCGTCGCATCTGGCCTACTGGCAGCTGGCGCGTAGCCTCAAATCCGACTCCACGACTGACATGCTCCCGCTGTCCCGCCCTTCAGGCGCAGCACCCCCAGCCTTCGACGACGACGAAAAGGCCGAGCTTCTCGCAGACTCCCTCGAGAGCCAGTGCGCCCCCAGCTCTCAGTCCGTCGACCAGTCCCACGTCGACGCGGTAGACAGGGAAGTCGAGCGCAGGGCATCCCTCCCCCCCGTTATGGGTCTTAAAACTAAAAAAGCCCCCGGCCCTGACGGCATTTCGAATCGCGTTCTGAAATGCCTGCCCGCTCAACTCATCTGCCTCTTGGTGGCCATTTTGAACGCCGCCATGACGAACTGCACCTTCCCCGCTAAATGGAAGGAGGCGGACGTCATTGGCATTCCCAAGCCCGGCAAACCTCGCAATCTCCCCGCGAGCTACCGCCCTATCAGTCTCCTCAACTCCCTGGCCAAGATATACGAGCGCCTCCTTCTGGCGAGGCTCAAAGACTTCGTAACGTCCAGGGGTATCCTTATCGACGAGCAGTTCGGCTTTCGAGCCAAACACTCTTGTGTCCACCAGGTGCACCGCATCACGGAGCACATTCTCTCCGGTCTCAATAGACCCGGAAGAACCGTCTACACGGGCGCCCTCTTCCTGGATGTCGCGAAGGCATTCGACAAAGTCTGGCACAACGGCTTGATCTACAAGCTCTACCAATTGGGTGTGCCGGACAGACTCGTGCTCATCTTACGAGACTTCTTGTCGAATCGCACCTTTCGTTATCGCGTCGAAATGACGCGCTCCGCTTCCCACTCCATCAGTGCTGGAGTCCCACAGGGCTCAGTTCTCTCTCCGCTCCTGTTTAGCCTCTACACGAACGACATTCCTCGTTCAAGTGATGTTAAACTAGCTTTATTCGCGGATGACACCGCTCTTTATTATTCCAATAGAAACAAGGCCTTCATCACGAAGAAACTCCAGACCGCCGCCAACGCCCTAGGGGATTGGTTCAGGAAGTGGCGAATCGAGGTGAACCCGGACAAGAGAGCGGCGGTGCTCTTCTCCAGAGGTGCAACTTCGCACCGCTCTCTGCGCCACCCCGGAAGGAACCGAGGTCAAGTGACCATGTTCGACCGACCCATTCCCTGGGTCAAACAGGTCAAATATTTAGGGGTCACCCTGAACAGTACCTCGAGGGCGCCTCTTCGAGGCGCCCTCGAGTATGTCGCCTCTTGCCCTTCTGGCTGGCTGGAGCGTAGTGGTTGCACGCTCGCCTTTAAAATCCGGTGAAGCTGTAGAGGCCTCGAGACCAACAGCGTAGGTCATTCACACACACACACACGATCTTGAACAGCTTTCGTAATGTCTTCGCAGCCTGATTTATCGGTGTTGATTGGTTTTTACTTCGATAGGATCTTTTTGAGTCCACACATCATACACCTAAAGAGGCACAGGATACGATACACACATACTCATACATACACATGCACACATACGCACACGCGTACCCACAAAGGAACATAGGTTCAGGACAAAAAGTGGCGCCAATTTTTAATAACCTAGTAGCTACACAAAATCCGACGGTCACACCTTTCTTGTATCTACGATCAATATACAAAACGGACACTACGTTCATCAGTGGACAAGTATAGGCTGAGATGAAGTTAGAGGCGAGCCTAGAGCTACAGTCACCAAGGCCACACTTCTAGACTCTAAACTACTACTAAGATTTTTCAACAGAAAAACCCAACGGTTAACATATTAAATTAATATCTACTTTATTAATAATAAAATATTGTTGACATTTGTATCAAAACATTCCATTATATGGCACTGCAGATACTAAAACTTTATTAACACCAAAAATAAAACACTGAGAATAGCTTAAGTAAGTCTAAGTCATCAAGTTTTATTTTGGCATATTATATTTTTATATCAATAATTTTAGAGTAGGTACAATGTTGGAGTATGTTTTTACTTTGATTGCATTTTCATAAAACTCTGCAGATTATTTTATGCGCGAATCTGAAATTATATCGTGTGTAAAAATATGCACATAAAAAAGTTACCTCGGTGTCATGGCACTCTTTATTACCGTTGCTATCTATTACATATGTCGTGTTTTTGTACACGTAAATATCTCAACAGAGATAAAACTTAATGCAACCGTATTACGCTGGCTGGCTTTCTACTACAAGGCGCGGCGGTGTTTTGTGTGTGTGTGAATGATCTACGCTGTTGGCCACGGGGCTTTTACAGCTTCACCGGACAAGAGGGCGAGAGTGCAACCACTCTGCTTGAGCCAGAAGGGCAAGGAGGCAACTAGCTCAAGGGCGCCTCAAGGTGGAACGGCCTCGGCTTGGGCAGTCGCTATGGGGGAGGGCGTATACTAGGTGTCTCGCCGTGGTGCTCTGCACCGGCCGGCGGGCAAGGGATTCTTCAACCTCGCCGGCGAGGTCGGTGTCTGATCCTGTGTGCGGTAACTGTATCTGAAAGAAAGGATGTAAGGGCATCGGGAGGGTCAGTGAGAACATGCCGCGGACGGCGGTAGCGGTTGATAGGAGGGGAGTTGGGTTTGTAGTCGGCGGCGGCTACGATTAGCGGATTACTATGATTGGACGCGTTTGCAAAATATCGGGTTGTCGCCTTTTTAATAAAGGCGCGAATAGGTTCGAGACCGAGACCGGAATGGAGATCGACATTGCGTATAAGCCACAAGGCTCCGACGGCTTTGCGGAGGAAACGGGATTGAACCATTTGGAGACTATCGATGTGAGAGCGGGCGGCGTGCCCGAACACCTCACAAGCGTACGTCATGATAGGCCGTATACAAGTTTTATAAAGTGTCACCTTATTCCTAAGGGACATTTTACTCCGCTTGCAGATCATCGGGTAAAGACGACCGAGGATAAAGGCTGCTCGGTTACGGACTCGCTTCCTATACTTATAGTTTATACAAAGAAGGAGGGCAGAATGCTAATATTTTTTTTTAAATTATGCATAAAAAAATACATTAAATAAATAAAAAACACATTACACACACTACCATTATTTGACACAATACACTTCAAATTGAGAATAGATTAATATTGTTTGTTTTTAATATTATTTGTCTATAGTCTTACTGAATGTCAAACATAACCAGCAAACGATGAAAGAGTTTTTCCAAAAAATATCGTTTACAGAGAAGTTTTGTATCATTAATTAAATTATCGAAATATGTATGTCAAGTGCAAAGGACAGCATTTTCTTTTTGGATTCTGGTTCAATAAAAAAAAATAAAAAAGTATTCTTTATTTTAATCATTTTTGTTTTTTTTTTTTATTTATATTACTTATATTTTTTTTGAGCAAAATAGGAAAATTGACAGTGTATCTTTGGCAAAATCTGTGATTATAGAAGAATAGTCTTTGACAATAGAACCTTAATAATTTTCAAACTTACAATTTAAATTAATTATGGTCGAATTTCAACCAATGGGCGACCACTAGTAATATAAAAAATACAAATAGTATAGTCAAATTATTTTATAATTCAAGCTAATAAATGTCTTATTCCCGCTACAAAGAATTGATTGTATCAATATTTTATACAGTCGTAAAAGGATCTTATGGCTCGCGGCCAACCTGGAATTCGAATTTAGGATCTCGTGATCGCCAGCTATGCCCCACTAGACCAAGGTTCTTAAGGGCATAGAAATATTAATAACTTACGTCCTTACCACATAAAAAAAGAAAACTCGTATTCCCGAATCTAAGGAGGGCATGGCTTGAAATTTTTTAATTAAATTAGTTATTTATTGCCAAAATAAATATATCTACTACACTATCTATAATTTTAATGCGCAATTATTTTCACAAAAAAAAATATTTTGCATACGTCGATTGATAATTTATATCGATTGATTTACATAGCTGTTAGCTCTACATTAGTCGTCTCAAGCTGGCAACATTTTTGTTGTTTTTGACATTAAATTTGGACCTGTTATGTTGTCCTTAGATTCGGGAATACGAGTTTTCTTTTTTGTGTGGTAAGGAAGTAAGTTATTAATATTTCTATGCCCTTAAGAACCTTGGTCTAATGGGGCATAGCTGGCGATCACGAGATCCTAAATTCGAATTCCAGGTTGGACAGTGTGATTTTTTATCGAAAAAAAATTATTAGCAGCTGTGGTAGTAGCCATGAAGTCGGTAAACGTGCCCTATTACATTGGGATCTAACATTGTAGGAGATAGATGGTTCAAAATATTCTTTAATTATTTTCAGGTTGGTCACCCCATGAATTTATGACATGTATCTGAGTTTTGGCAGGAAGTGGAAGAGTGATAACGTTAATTTGTTTTAATTTCTAATACTTGGGTTATTTCAAATAATATAATGTGTAATGTTGGTGGAATATGAAACATTATGTATTCTTATATGTGCATGAGTGAGAGTAATTGTAACAAAGTGATAAAACGTGTCTTTTCGATTTCACTCAAAACAGTCATCGTAATTGCAAGTTCATCAGGGAGTTGAATTAATTTAGAAATTTTTAAAATCATCATTCTATGTATACCACTGAAGGACATAGTATTAAATTATTACACAAAAAAATACACGTAATCTGTGGTAATAACATTGTAAAATTTCAGTTGCTTAGCGTAAAAGGGTGCTCAATCGAGTGTTGATTGGATCTATTGGTTCTTTAATGAAAAAGGGGTAAATTTGATTATGATTACAGTTAAAATTTATATGTAAGAAGTTAGAGGCTATATGCAACAAGAATTTTTTTTGTTAAATTTTAATTGCCTGAATTAAATGACCTATTATATTATTACAAAATAAAATTAATTTGGTGTTATTTTGATATATAGTGTTTATCGTCAGTATAACTAAATACTGAATTTAAATAAATATTTGTTTTTTTTGGTAGCTATTTATGTACATTTTTATGTGTTATCAAATAACCATTTTAAAATAAAAGATGTAAAAACATTTTACGGTATTTTGCACAATATTCGCTTTTGTTCTCTTATATTATATTTTTTCCATAAAATTTGTAAATTTCAAGGCAATGAGCACTACCTTCTGGTTGAGATAGGAAGCTTAAATTAACACACAATGACAACGAATGTGTTATAAAACCAGGAGGTGGCGCGACTTTGACGCGATAGTTTCTTTTTCATACGAGCGTGGACCACCTTAGTGTACAGATATACACAGTAAACCTCTGCCACCCCGCCTTAGGAAATATAGGTGTTCTATAATCTTTTCAGCTTAAAGTCTCTACTAATAAAACGTTCGAACCGCAAGGCTGTTCTTACGGAAGTTACCGAAACTTCATCACTTTTTGTGTTTCAAAAGCCTTTGTGCCTTTTGTGGGGTCCAAGTTTTGTTTAATAAGTTTCAGTCAGTTCCAATCGTCTTACAGTTTGTTCATTTTACATTGCTCAGTTTCAGATGGTGATGGAATTATGCATTAAAAGAATGTTACCCTTTTATTTTGCCCGTATGCGCATAAAATATATTCTTTATTTCTAAATCACAAATCCCAAATGAATATTCCCGTGCGTTGTGCGGGGATCGTACCTGCGACTATTTGACAAAGTACGTTAAGCAGTCTACCTTTTTTCGCTTAAATCAAGTCTTCTATGTTTTGCAAAATTATTTATACAGTCAACTTATATATTACTAAATTTTCGTTGTAGAACAATTTCAGCATGAGCCAAAGCTTCTAGTCATCTGTGAAGAGGTATTCTTCTTCACAGATGGAAATCGAAAGATGATTGAGATGATTAATATCTTTGGGCATCTTCATGCAGGCCGGTAAAAACCCACCAAATGCATATAGGTGTGATTTTATATAGCACTTAGACGGATAATATCGGCATGGTATAGTGCGCAAATAAAGTTACCTATTTCAATTTATTGTTTCACGACTTAAGATACTTTAATACTATCTAATAATCTATATCATCATGTCAGATCCCTTGCGGGGTATGCAGAGGTTGCAGAGTTCCAAAAGGTTCATTCCTTACAGACCTTTCTATCTCTTTCCACTTTCATAGTTCGTCTTATACACGCTCGCTGGTTACGGAGACTCTTGACTTGTTCTTCGGATAAGACATGGTCTATTCATGATAAGATAGTCTAGTCCCCGATATCTTTGATCTGTTCTAGGTACACTAACATCAGAAAGCGGCGTGTAAATATGTATATTTCTTTTTTGCTACCGTTTTTTTTATATTAATCTTTGCTGTTGTTATATATAATTATAAATATTGTATATAATTTGTGAAACTATAAGTAGTTGTTGTTCTACGTCCTTCCACTTTTGCATTGTATACCTGTGTGAATTTTTTCATATTAAGTTTCTTTATATTCTGTTCAGCCGTTTTAGTATGAAGACATAATAATAGATAACGGCGAACGTTTATGAGACGAACTATGAGAGTGGAGGAAGCCGGAGAGGTATGTAAGGAAAGAACCTGTTGGAAATCTGTACTCTTTGCCTACCCCGAAAGGGATCTGGTGTGATGATATAGATAGATAGATAGAAATAATAGATATTCTACAGAAGTATGTTTCGAGATAAAAAGTGTTTTGTTTTATTTTACTATGTAAGACACCTTCATATCAAGTTTCAATTAAATTTGTCTAGCGATTTTAATATGAAGACCTAACAGGGAGACTCCGCACTATTAACCTTATTGACACCAAGATAGACTTATTTCACTGTGCTCTGAGTGAATTCACAAAGACAGCTAGCATGGTTATATGTTATAAATAAATATTTATTTTTATAGTTGGTAACACTACTGTATTGGAGTATATACTCTGTAAAAGTAGATGTATATGTGGAAATAAATAAATAAAATAAATAAATATTTTTTACTTTGTCAACTTCCCCCAGACTTATTTCCCTATAGACTAACTCTATCACTGGTTACAGTCTGAGCCCCGCCTAGCCCGCACAGGTGGTCTTTGTAAAATATATTAACTAAACTATAGCGCGATCCTATTCAACATACAACACTAACGCCGTCTCATAAAAAAACGTATACAATATTTTGCTTTTCAAGAAGGATTATCAGTTCATCTATTTATTTTTAAATTATCGATAAAATATTTCTGATTTAAATCTTTTCTACCTACCCTGTCAAAGATTATAATCTAGCTTAAATGTGTAGAAAAGTGTTGTTAGTACATTTTGTGTTAGTCTTCTCGTAAGATATTCATCGTCATTACAGTTTCGTATCCGGCCCATTCATCAATAGAGTTCTCTCCAGAAGAAACAATCCTGAATGCATCATCCGTTCATGCACAAAACCATGTTTAAGTGTTTAAATCAATCATGTATGAACAATTTCGAGTGAGTGCTTTTAACCACTGGAAAGTTTTTCGTGAGGAGACGAACCTGAGTCCAATATCAATTCATGGACGAATTCATGTATAGGCAAAATCACATATTTTACATGGTAACATTGCAGTTCGGGACAAACAGTAATAAAGTTTTATGATTTATCCCGCGACAATGTAGTAAGTTGATTTAGAAACAATGAATGATTTATCAAAATCGACTTTCTTTTTCTGTCCTCAAAAACAGTTAGATTTTACGAAAATATAAGTACAGGCTACAATTACACAAAATTTCATTGAAATTCATGAAACAGGTTTGGAGTAAAGTGTATTTTTAGAAATCCAATGTTTTGCTTATTTCCGTCTTTTCTGGAAAAAACCTTTTGATTTTTCGGAAGAAATACCTATATAACGTGTTAACCAGCATTTTAAGGTATCCGAATGCAAAGTTTCATTAAAATCCACCTAGTAGTTTTTACGTGATGATGGTTTATACCCTTGGACAGACAGACAAATAGATACAAAAGCCAAAAATTGTAGAATTGGCTTCTAAATTGATAGAATGACATCCCTGGGTTGTTATTTCCTAAAAATATTCCATGTACAGACTTGATTTCCTTACAGTTTATTATATGTAGTATGTATGGATATAGGTGCTTTACTTTTCCATACAAACCGTTTGATTTGCTGAAAACTTAAATATTAACTATATTGTCTGTCATATGAAATATCTCCGTGCTATGTTTCACTGACTTCTAAAAATTAGTTTTGGTACAATGAATGATTTATCAAAATCGACTGTTATGTACTTTCTTCGAAAACCGTTAAATTTTTCTGAAATATAAGTATACAGAGTTGTGATCTTTTGTAGAGGCTACAATTACTAATTAATTGAAATCCATCAAACAGATTTGAAGTAACGTATCTTTTTAGAAATCCAATGTTTTGCTTATTTTCGTCTTTTCTGGAGAAACCTTTTAACTTTTCGAAATAAATACTATACAACATGTTAGACAACATTATAAGGTATCCGCATGCAAAGTTTCATCAAAATCCACTTGGTAGTTTTTGCGTGATGCTGGTTCATACCCTCCGACAGACAAACAGATACGAATTGCAGAATTAACTTCTACATCGATAGTATGATACGCCTGGGTTGTTATTTCCTAAAAATATTCCATGTACAGACACGACTTCCTTACAGTTTTATTATATGTAATAGATTATAGGCCGCTTTGCTTAATGTATTGAGTAGTAGCGGGTTAGATCCCCGCACGGGTGAAGTCTCGATCTAGATGTTGTTTTTGTAAATTTCATGTTTATCACCACACAAAACATCATTTTTTTAATCGTAGCGTGGGGCTATGACTTAAAAAATTCAGACTCCGGACAGTTAATAAAAAAACATTTCTATAGAAAAAATACACTTTGCCCGACCTAGTACCCAAACTCAGAACTTCATGATTCTCACGTGCATTAAGTACCATCAGACCAACAAAGCAGTCTCAGGGATTTTAATTCTGAATCAGAAAACAACCGAAATTAACGGCAACATTGTATTAAAATTTCGCCTTCGCAACATAACAAGACTTTCTAAGCCTCAGGGGATCTATCATGAAAACCTAATTGAATAGTAATCTTCGTCAATTATTCGGCCTTCGAGTTGTTATGAGCTTAAGACTTGTTGCTAAAGCTAGGGCCCCGAGATATTGTAAACTAAGTAGGTTTACCTACTAACGAGATTATTGAAGTAACCGCCGACAGGTAACGAGGGTTTATAAATGGTTGCTTATAACTTACGTGTGGAGTATTTGGTTCATATTTTAGTAGTTATAGAATCGTGATTCTATGGGCCTCTGTCACCACTCTAAAGTACTGGTTAGTTACTTCTCAATTAAAATTGGCTAGCTGAACGATCGGATAGGGCTACTTAGAGGTGGCAAAATTTGCCAATTTTCGGGGCAAATGTAAAATAAATACCGTCATGCCTATATTCACCCAGCGCGGGTGGCAGAGGTGTACGGCGTACACCCACTTTCACTTAACTAAATGAAATAGGGGCGTACTAAATGTAATAGACTTTTGCCCTTAAACCGGCCATAATTCCAGATTTTGGATTGAAAATGGAAATTTTTCAATAGAATATTTCATTTTGTCCAACCTAGGCTTTGAGTTCAGGACCTCATAATAGCAACCCACTAGAATAACAAAGCAGTCTCAGTGATTTTAATTCCGAATAAGAAAACAAAGGAAATTGACGGCAACATTGCATTAAGATTTTGTCTTTGTAACATAACAAGACTTTCTAAGCTTCAGGGGATCTATCCTGAAAACCTAATTGAATAATATTCTGCTTCAATTATTCGGCCTTTGGGTTGTTATGAGCTTAAGGCTTGTTACTGTAGCTAGGGCCCCGAGATATTAGTTCTAAGTAGGTTTAACTACTAACAAGATTATTGAAGTTCCCGCTGACAGGCAACAGGGGTTTATAAATGGTTGAAGCTCATAACTTACGTGCATTTGGCTCATATTTCTGTAGTTATAGAATAGTGATCCTGAATAAAAAAAAAAATATTGATGGGTTTATTTGAATTAGGGTGTGAACGCACAAAAATAACACCGTCTTATCCGGTGAAGCTGTAAAGGCCCCGCGGCCAACAATGTTCTACATTCAGACACAAAAAACAGCTTCCCCGGTTTGAATAGGGAACCCGGTTTGGCGTTCGATTCCCATTCGAATCGATGAAGTTTTCTAGTCGTTTCTATTTATAATCATTATTCTATGTTAGCTTTTGCTCGTGACTTCGTCCGCGTTGGGTTTAGACAGGAACCGAATTTTTTTCGGAATAAAATGTGTTTCTATGTGTTTTATCCGGGTAATAGGCTATCTGTGTACCAATTTTCATCCAAATCCGTTCAGCCGTTTTTGCGTGATTGAGTAACAAACATCTAAACATACAAACTTTCACATTTATAATACCAACTTCTGCCTGCGACTTCGGCCGCGTTAACTTTAGACAGGAAGCTAACGTTTTTCGGAGACAAAAAGTATCCTATGTGTAAAACCAGGTAATAAACTATTTGTGTACCAAATTTTATCCTAATCCGTTCAGCCATTTTTGCGTGATTGAGCAACAAACATCTAACCATAGAATCATTATCATAGTATCAAATATGTATTTAATGACTAAACAAAAAATGTGGGTTACAACATATAATCATAAAAATTTAGAAAAAATAGTCATCGGAAGCGCTCGCGTGTCCTAATCCTCACAAAATATATACCACGCCACTCCCTTTTTCCATAAACGGAGTGTTAAGGGCCCACCATTTTCCTCAATATTATCTATTCACTGCTACACTTTATAATCTGAAAGCAATTGCTTTTTGATGACTTGTTTTTTTGAGTCACTATAATGTCTTGTTTACATGTAGCGAGTTCAGCGAGTTTGTTAAATGTCATTAAACTCAGATCAGCGCGACGACTTTTTGTAACTAAAGCACCGTCACTTGTATTCCCCAAGCTGGTGTACTGTTTATTTCCTCATTCGCTGACGATGTTAGAAAAAAAAACCGTCACGCCTATATTCCCCAAGCGGGGGTGGCAGAGGTGTACTGAGTACACCCACTTTTCGCTGACGACGTAAGGTCCCATGTAATAGGGGGCGAGCCTATTGCCATTTATATGTTAGATTTTAGAATAGGTGGCAAGGCTATGGGGAACATTTTTGTATTTATTACTACAAAAAAAACTCTATACTCTCTGCCTATCCCGCAAGGGATCTGGCGTGATGATATAGATACATACTCAAAATAACTTTAATAACACTTTTTCCGATCTAGGTTTCGTACCCAAGTCCTCGTGAGTAGCGCCAAGCGCCAATTGAATAATTAGGCAGTCAACACTTCATCATCATCATGAGCTGGGAGAAGTCTAATGCCGGACAAAGGCTTCCTCCAAAGATCGTCACGACGACCATGTTTCAGTCAGCGTTTAACTTAACACATTCAATTAAAACATTGAGTTATTAGACCATAACGTAGAACTAATACGGACAATACCTATTTATAATATGATTTAAATACGCTGTAAAGGTATGGTCCTACCAACATGTACCGTACACCGCGGACGCCATCGCGGATGCGCGATGGCGTCCGCGGTGTCGATCAGTACCTATCTCCCTAGGATCGTGCGTGGAGACGCCGCACAGATCGCGCATGGAGGACGCAGGACGCGTTGGTGTAAACAAGTCCATAGAAATATTACTGCAGGTTATGATCGACACCGTGCAGGCCATCGCGGACGCGGCTGGACGCGTTGGTTTGGCCGTACCTTTAACCATTTATAATCGAGTTCAAAACGAATGAGGTCCTCAATTCGTCGGTTACTAATTAAAAAAAGAACTTGGGTAAATTTCATAGCCAACGGCAACTCTGTGATTGTCATGAAGTGACATTTCACTCGATGACAGCGTTGGTTCCGATTTTAGCTGCGGGTCAAAAGATCCTTGTATGACTGTATGTACATTAAGAACAATTTATATAAATCCGATTATCGAGCCGGAATCGGCAGCAAAACAATAAACTAGATACAATAAACATATCCAAACAGTATTCCAACTAAATTAATATATAAACAATTAGGTTCGTAACATTACATTAAAAGTTCCTGAAGTTATTTGGGAACTACTTCCTAATCAAAGTAATACCTATTATTATTTACTTATGGAGGTAAACATAATTTGAAATATCCTGAATCTGATAAGTTGATTAGTAGTTTGCAATAAGGGAAAGAAAATGAATGTGCAGCGACCTGCGTAGACTAAATTGTAATATAAATTGATGATTAAATTGTAATGTATTCAATTTAATAAACATTTTTAAAAACAGAAAAAACAGCGATTGTTTGATTCAGGTCATTTGTATTGTAAAGAAAACTGTCAAGCCTATTCCATTTATACAAGTCTTCAAAATGATGAATGGAAATGGAATTGTGCCCGGTATATGGCAATAGGCTCGCCCCCTATTACATGGGACCTAACATCGTCGGCGAAACGTACGTACTCAGTACACCTCCGCCACCCCCTCTGGGGTATAAAACTCTAAATACTCTTTATATAAACAGTAGTTTAAGTATTACACTATCAGTCCCAGGCAGCTCCATTACCTGTGGACATCTCGCTGAGCGGCTCCGCGGGACAGAGTTTCTGCGCTTTCCTGTCCAAAGGCATCACCGTCTCGCTCGAGGGCGACGCTAATGACTACGTGGGTCAGTATTATAGGCGACGGTGTTTTTTTTTTCAAAATTATTTGTGTCGCCGTTTTTGTTTTAAATTTACAGATGATTTCACCGCTTTTATAGTGTTGTCTGGGAAAATAAAAAAAAATAAAAGATTTTGGGCCATATACATGGTGAAGTATTGTCTTCTAGCGAATTTTTTTGGAATGTATTGGTGTGATCTATTTTACAAATCAGAATAGTAAGGTACAAAGAACTTAAAAATCGTAAGGACAAAGAATCACACCGTTGATATCAAAATATATTGTGTCAATGGTGTAATTACAAAGAGGGGAGATTGAGTGAAAGGGAAATTTAGTTTCTATTTCTATTCAAAAATTTTCAATAACAATTTGGAGTCTCGAATGCGGCCTATTCAATGAAAACAGGCTAGCCCCATATACTATTTAAGCGGTAGAGGTATAACCTCTGCGACCTTCCACTCATCATTTTAAGTTTTTCCTCATTCTAATACTGAGTCATTCTAATTCTGATTCTGGCGATCAGAATGCTGGTATATATTTTAGTCAGCATGTAAGCATTGCTATACAGCACGGCATTGTTGCTAGCATTCTATGGACACTGCCAACTGGCGGCGTGGAACCATCTGGTCCTATGTAAATAATAAAAATAATACACCGTCACGCCTATATTCCCCAAGTGGGGGTGGCAGAAGTGTGCTGAGTACACTCAGTTTTCGCCAACGACGTTGGGGCTCATGTAATAGGGGGCGAGCCCCCTCCACATACACTCTTATTGACTCATACTGGGAAGTTTTCTTTATAAAAATTACATTTATCCGGCCTAGGATTTGAACCCAGGACCTCGTGATGGCAAAGGAAAAGGATCATAGATGATAATGACAGGGTTGATATAAAATAAGGGTTTAATAACAATAATAATAATATTAGCCCTGTAAAAAAACTGTCCCATCGTTAGGCACGGGCCTCCTCTCAAACTAAGAGGGTTTAGGCCATAGTTCACCACGATGTCCCAGTGCGGGTTGGCGAACTTCACATACCTTCGAAAAACTCTCAGGCATGCAGGTTTCCTCACGATGTTTTCCTTCACCGTTAAAGCAAGTGATAGTTAATTTTTTAATACGCACATGCTTTCGAAAAGACAGAGGTGCGTGCCTGGGTTTGAATCCGAGATCTCTGACTTTGCAGTCCAACGGTCTAACCACTAGGCTATCACTGCTAGTTAGCTAGTCTAAATTCTAGGCTAGTTGGGCCCGCACGGTTACCGCAACTCTGCGACATTTCACTTGCTGACAGCGTTAGTTCTGAGTTTGGCCGCGGGCCAAACGATCCTTGCACGACTGTATTCAAAATATTTAAGATACAATCCGAAAATAATTAATAAATTAGCTTATAGTATGTACACGGGAATCTATTATGATTGAAAAAGACCGTGAAACAACATCACTGCTAGCAATGACCCCACAACGCAGGACGCTTATTCGCTATGACCAATTAAACACGTAACGCGGTGAGTCACGATAACTTCGTGATATGATCGTTTATACGATAATTTTGATCGATCGAACGATAATTTCACGAAGTAATCGTAGCGCGCCGCGTTTGGTCATAGCAAATAAAAACCCAGGGTCTTGATCCAAGTGGACTTTTTACCGTCGTTAACGCTAATAGAAAACGAAATAATTGTACGGGAATAACATTTTCCAACGAAAAGTCACGTGGTTAGAACATGCGTTAGCGATCGCGGCAAGAGAGTATAAATAAAACGTTTGCCTCTTCGCTAGGCGCTCAAAAGAACCTGTTGGAACTTTGTACTCTCTGCCTACCCCGCAAGGGATCTGGCGTGATGATATAAATAGATGAAATTATTTCGTACGCATGAAACTATTTTATACGTCACTAGCAACCCACCCCGGCTTCGCACGGGTGAAACCTTCACCTTGAATCACTCCGTCCGTTCGGTAGTTATTGAGTTTATTGCGTCCAGACAGACAGACAGACAGACGCGGCGGGGGACTTCGTTTTATAATATGAAATAATATACATGCTTACGACCTGCACATAACTAATAAAGAATTTAAGTTGTTGACATTTTCAAGGATTTCGAAGACTTCCTCCTGCGTACATTACCGGCTAAGTCTTAATTAAGTAAGTTTACGAGTGAGAGGGCTTCTCAAAACAAAATTATATTTATGTACACGCACGCAACAATAGCGCATTTATTCAGGAGGTTGTTACCGTAACTACAGAGGATATATTTAATGTTCTCTGATTCTCGCCTGGGGCTGAGTTTAGTTACAATAAAAATGCGGTATATCTTCTGTGGATACAAACCCCATAATATCGCTTGTGCAAACCAAACAAACAGCGCTCTCAAAAATATGTACACTTTTTCAGGTAAATATGACTATTAAACAAAAATTAAAATTTGCAGGAATTTGTTGCTCACACACCATTAAGTACAGCTGGGTTTGTCTGTAGGGTTTGTCTGTCAATGTAAATGAGTATTTGATACCCATGACAGACGACAGGTTTCGATATTTAACGCAAGGATAGATTTGCTTACTGTCAGTAGAATTTTGACAGATTTTCCATACAAAACATGTCAAAATTCTATCCGTAGTAGGCAAGTCTATCCGTGATTTGAATATTGAAACCGGCCGATAGTCCAGTAGTTAAGTGGTAGATCACTGCCTTTGATCAGTCCCTTGTTATATTGCCGCACATATGTTGTTGTATTACATATTGAAACATTCCATAATTTTCGAAAATTTGCCATCGCCATCCCGTGCCTTCAATCTCTGAATCAATCCTGGAAGAAAGTACGTCATTACACATTCAGAACACATTCAAACACGGTAATATGACATTCCAATATATTGACATGATCCAACCAGGTGTAAACATCTCGCAGACATCTCTTGATTCTCGGTCGCAGTCGAGATTAAAACTCGGTCAAGTGAGAACGTCATACGAGGAGCACTTAACACGCGTCCTTTGTGTGTAAAGTAATTTTAGTACCGTATCTTTAAAACCAATGTGTGGAAACCATGTTAACGCCTCATGTGTCCTTTCAAGTACAATGTCAGTTATTCAAGCGGATTTAAGTCAAGACCTCCTAACAGACATATTTTTAACAACTAGTTTATTATCCATCTATCTATAGCATTATTTCAAATCCCTTGTTGCCTGATAAGCAGAGAGTATAGAGTTCCAACAAATTCTTTCCATACAGTTCTCTCTGGCTTCCTCCACTCTCATAGTTCGTCTCATACACGCTTGCTAGTTGAATACGGACGGAGACTTGACCAGGCACCATTTCGACAAGATTTTATTTAACTTTCAATGCGTTTGTCTGCCTTTCCGGTTCAAATCATCTGATCCATTGTTTAAACACTTGCGGGCAACCGATTGAGCTAAAATTTGGTATGTATGTAAGTTCGGTGACAATGCAATAATATGGTACCATAGGGCTCGTCTGATAAAAGAGCCGGACGGTGGCCATAGGAACATGTGAAATATACAACATAACCCCCTCTTGTTTAAGCTTGATAAATTGGGATTAATAAATATTACACAACCAGATAGTGATCAGGGTCTGATGATAAAGCCGAAAGGTGACCAATGGAATCACCACATTACTCAATATAACCCCACCCTGTTTGGGCTCGTTCGATTTGTCTTGATGACTACTTTTGACCCGGAAAGTTTCAAGGGTCTGATCATAGAGCCGTAAAGAAACCATTACTAAGCAAGATATCTTTGTAATGTTTCGTTATAAATGCTTGTTTTTAAAAAGGCCTTTTTAAATTAAAATTATTTATTTTACATTTATTCATACGTTTTTTATAAATTTGTGTTTAGTATCACTAGTACAGTTGCTTATGTAAATTCCGTGAAGATACAAAACAGCAGTTTGTATACCCGCTATTATACCTATAGATTTAATGCCTATTCAAATATTATCATCAAACTGGTCGAGACACAGAGTGGTCATTAAAAGGATCTTAGACATGATACATTGGAGGAGAGAGGCTATTATGGTAATAGAAAGCAGTTCGGCAGGCTTTAATAATACCTAATACAATAGTAATATTATTGCCTTTTGACTGCTTCGTTGAGCTAGCAAAAAGCATCGCTTTATGATCACAAGGTTCTGGGTTGAAATCCTAGAACGGACAAATGTAGTTTTTCTAACGAAAAATGTTCAGTATGAGTTGGAGTCTGAAATTGTGCCTGGTATATGGCAATAGGCTCGCCCCCCTATTGCATGGGACCTAACATCGTCGGCGAATAGTGGGTGTACTCAGTATACCTCTGCCACCCCTGCTTGGGGATTATAGACGTTTCGGTATATTTTTTATATTTTTATAGACCTTTTCTCTACCCATGGGTACAGTGACGTTTGGAATCTGTATCTTCGCCAAGACGAGCCAAACGAAGCGCAAGGGCACTACTACCTTTTCTCGAAGCGCTTAGTCGTTTTTTTGTACCCTCATAACTTATGCTTGGATTACACCAGATAAACAAAATTCTCAGAATATGATGTCAATAGTAGACTCAATAAACATGTAATGTTTCAATTTCATACCTCTTATACATTAGATTTTATTCTATCTATCTATCTATAACCTCACGCCAGATCCCTTGCGGGGTAGGCAGAGAGTACAGAGTTCCAACAGGTTCTTTCCTTACATACCTCTCTGGCTTCCTCGACTCTCATAGTTCGTCTCATACACGCTCGCCGGTTACGGAGACTCTTGACTTTTCCATCAGATAAGACTCGGTTTAGATTTTATTGATATCTAAAAAACGATTTCTTCACTGATTCCCTGATGATCATCAAAATTCTTAGGGTACTTCCTGAAGTCCTAGAAAGCTGAAATTTGGTATGTAAGCTAGTATTAGTAGTAGTAGCACACATAACAAAAAAAAACTAAAACTTGGAATTTTTACATAAACTAGGTGATAGAAGTTTGTATGAGACTTCCGCAAGTTTTGATGATAGAGGAATCTGAAAACTGATAAAGGGCCTCCATGTTATAAATAATAATAAAATACATATTTCAGTAGTTTTAGTAAATCACGCCAGGGTGGGCCCTTTAAATTAGCGAAAAGAATTAAGCGCGCACAAAACGCCTAATGAGTACCCGCCGTAATTGATGATATGAAATTTTCTTATGAAAACAGGACGTATGTTCACTTTACTGGGACACTCACTGAGGGCCATTAAACATTCGAATATCTTCAAACTGTAACTGCACGGCTGGTTCGCCAACTTAAACGCTACCGCTGCAATATCCGGATTGCCGGCATGAGATCACGCTGATGTGTTCTATTGACTTTAATATCACAAGCTGCTCGAACCAGAGTAGTTGAGATTGTTTAAACAAGACTTTCGTTTTAAATGCTGTTTTCGTTACAGATCATATATTTAAGACTAGATGACCGGGTGAACTTTGTATTTGTCGTGTCGAGACTAATGCACGGCAGTTGGTGCCAGGGGCTGCCAGAAGTATGCTACTGTATACACCCCACAGAAAAGAGAAGACTATGTACATTCGCACTTTTCGCGAACGATGATGTCATATACCTAGATCCCAATGTAATGAGAGCCGGCCTGTTCCTATTATACCGGGTATAATACCTATCAATATTTTGCAATCTAACTACCACTCTTTGCCCGACCTAGGAATTGAACCTACTACGCTACGATCCACTAGGCCAATGACGTAGTTCAAGGCAGCCAAAACAGGCTCTAATAAAAAACATACTAAAGAGATCATGAACGACGTGTGTGTTTGTGTCAAGAGGAATGTCCAAGGCATCGATGTCAGTATGGCTTCTGATTAGCCATGTTAAAAACAGTATATAGTATATTCCAATCAAACTTTGTAAACCTACCATCACCATTTTAAGATGTTTTAGTTGTGATTGCAATCTATAATAAGTATCATATGAAGGTGACAGTATCCGACGACATCGAAATGTAAATGCGGGTCGCAAGAAATCGACGTTTTTATGTTGAATGAAAACAGTTTCAAAGGGGCTTAAATTTTGATTGGAATAGACTATTCAGTACAGTAAAAAAACAGTATCAATTAAAGGTGATAACCCAAAAAAACTACGAAAATATTGCTAAATATTTTATACACGGTTTAAAGTAGGTATGTGGTTAATTATGATTTAAAACTTTATAATAAAAAATAACACTGTCACGTCTATGTTACACAAATGGATGAGGAAATATTTTACTACAGGTTTTATCGTGTGTACTATATTCTGTTTATTTTTTAATGTATCCCCTTGCTAGGGATTGTTACATGGGTTAATTTACAGACATGAAATTCACGTATCAAGTACGTATAATAACTGTGATGTAAAAATTGCTTCTGGATGACTGACAAAAAATATTGTTTAGCTGCCCGCCCCGGCTTTGCACGGGTGTACTAATTAAGAAAGTGAGACCAAATCTTCCTTGAAAGTACGATCATATAATTATTTTTTTTTCACAAATAACCAAGACACCAATTGATTTCTTTTTCGGATGTAAAAGATAAAAAATATAACAAACTGAACAACTAAACGTCAATCTGTCAATTCTGTCGATATTTTTGCTACTGTCTTCTGTTTCACTTACACACTAACTTTTTTATATTAAGATTTTTTAACCTAAATTTTTCGCGTCCAGTACAATTTTCAAACATTTTCTTCCAACAAACCTTGTCCAAACATACTGAGTTCTTAGATTTACGCGAATATTACACATGAAATAAAACTATTTTACGGATTTTATCGCGGTTTATTTTTTGATTTTCGGGGATGAAACGTCGGGAACTAAAAATCAAAAAATAAACCGCGATAAAATCCGTAAAATAGTTTTATTTCACTTGTCCAAACAATTACAAATACAACAAAAAAGAATAAGCTGAATAGGTGCAACCGTTCTGAAGTGATGCGCTTACATACATTCGGCAATTGATTTTTATTTATAAAGTTAAAAACACTCAGACCAAAGCCAACATTTGTGGGACACAAAGATAGTCTCGTGCGGGGATCGAAACCGCGGCTACTCGATCCAGTGGGCGGGCTTTTAACCACTGGCCCGAGCCTTTATCTTATAATTTCATGTTTGTCTCGCAACTACAGCGCAAGCGTTGTTTTGACCAACCAACTGACAAACGTTCTCTGTTCGTATCTGACTAATTTAGAACTCAACTTGGTCTGATCTCGGAACACTATCTATTTGCATATGAACCGACTTTACCAATATGTTCAGCACATAGTTAAACGTGTTTATTGCTATTTGCCGAAGCACATAGACGTCATCGCCTTATAAAAGGGGATTAATGATGCTATTGATTTATTTGAGGTTATTTCTTCGTAGGTGTTTTCTTTTATGATTTCCGGGGATTTTGAGAATGTATATAAAAAAGATTTCATAATTTTAGTTCACTTTCTCTCGTTCATAAAATTTTGTTTTGTGTTCTATACAGGGTGACAGGAGTACCGTGTCGAAACTTGTTCGATTTACACATCGTTCTATGAAACTTAAGTTCTGCAACTTTTTATTTTTCACTAACAAATTGTTTTGGGAGAGCAGGAAAACTGGACACATCTTTGTGTGATCCACAATTACTTGTTTCTTGGTCTGGGTATTTGTGTATGTGTATTTTAAGGTGTGTAAATGCACCCACGACAAAGGAATAAATCCGAGGGGCGGGAGTAAGTGCGGGGCTAAGTTTTTATAAAAAAAAGAAATAGTTGCTTCGATTGACGTGTTAATGTAGGTACATTCGCCTGGCACCCTATTTTTGAGCCACCGATTATAATAGTCCCACTGTTTCAGGTGTAGTCTTGTAAGTGGTAGGCTAAATACGTAAACTTATGGTAGGCTAAATACGTAAAATATAAAGTCAATGAGTTATACACCAAATTATGCTTCGGTAAATATTAACAAAATAATTTTAACTACAGGGAGCCAATGGTTTTATTAATACTATTATAATAAGATTCTATGGTAAGGCCACACCCACGCCTCCAGCCGCGTCCGCGATGGCGTGCACGGTAGCGATCAGCTCCTACAGTAATATTTGTATAGAAATGATCACACCAACGCGTCTTGTTACTTGTTAGACTCTCCGCGCAATCGGAGATACTGATCGCCACGATGATCGCCGCCGGGGACGCCACCGCGGACGCAGCTGAACGCGTTAGTTTGGCCGTACTTCACTTATCACTGATTTTACACAAGGAGCTAAAATCAGTTCACATCAATATCAAATATTTTCCCCAAAACTTGTCTCCTTGTTCCTGCTTGCTCAATAGAACCTGTGACAGCCTAGAGAAACTATTTCTGTAAAAAGATCCCTCTGTCTAGCCCACGGGGAAATTTGTGTGGTGATATACATTATACATAAAAATAGGCCAAATGATTGATCATCTACCACGCCTATTTACGTTACCCACTAGACGGCACTTCGTTTGATTAACTTTCTATACCTGGGAAAGTAATTACTAGACAAATTCCTGTTGAATTTATCGGACAGTGATGTTAATATCTCTAGTCTTTAGGGTAATTTTATAGATACGATTGTAGTATTCATTTGGATTAGTTTATTCGGTTTTATGACAGAATAGCGGCCGCTCGCGACTTCGTCTGCCTGTATGTCTTTATAAATTGTAGCCTATGTGTTATTCTGATTTATAAGCTATGTAACTATAAAATTTCATAAAAACACGCTCCATATATTGAGTTCTTACGCTCCATAGTATTTGCGTGAAAGAGTAACAAACGTCCATCATACGTCCATCCTCATAAATATATACAAGGTGTATCGTAAATAAGGCAAGATCTCAGACACCTCGATTAGGTAATTGCTTCACAAATTCAATACTCGAAGTAAATTTCCGAGTTTAAAGGCTTTTTAGGCACATTTATACCCCTTTTTAAGCACTTTTATACTCCAATTAACAGTGAAACTTGTATGTGTATCTATGCATATTGAAAAATACGTTTTAGAAATGCATTTGAATTCTCCGCATTGCTTTGAATCAAGAATACATGTAGTCTTACATAACGGAATGAAGGAGTAACATCATTTTTTGGAAATTTTAAAAAGAATAAGTTACATTAATAATTGTTGGAATCAATTCAGTTACCGATTTAGAACAAACAACTTTTAAGTCTTGCATTAATTATGTTACATGTTGTATATCCTCATCATCATCATCATCAGCCGAAAGACGTCCACTGCAGGACAAAGGCCTTCCGGACGGCTTTGTGCTGTACGCATCTAGCTTCTACCTGCGACCTTCACCAGGTCATCGCTCCACCTTGTGGGGGCCTGCCCACTCCACGTCTTCCGGTTTGAGATCTCCACTCGAGAACCTGTTTTTTGGTTGATGATGATGACAAGGTCCCATTTAATAGGGGGCTAGTCTGCCAAACACCGGAAATAATCCTAGACTCCGGACTTGTACTGGGAAGTTTTTCGTCAGAAAAACTAAATTTGTCTGACCTAGGATTTGAACCCAGGACCTCGCGATCACAAAACGATGGGCTTTGCCACTCATTAATTATGTTGGTTATTTAACTCTTTCTTTTTATATTTAGTTGTGTGAGCACAAAATAAATAATTTTTCTTTCTATTTCTAATGCACATAAGATTTCTTTCGCAGATAAGACTGTAAAGCATGCATGTATCTACTATATCTCTGCCTTTCTTCGCCTCGAGAGCGGGCCCCCGAATTGGACGCTACAGCGGGAGGCAATAAAATAAAAATATAATGGAGAGAGTTGTAAATCTCGACTTTTTACGACGCAGCACAAATAACTACGTTTTTTCTTTTTATTTTGAACTAACAATAACATCTCTAAACTTTATTGCAATGATAGAAAGGTTTTAAGAGAAATTGAAAAAAGGCACGTGTAAGTTTCTTACAAATATTATGTATGTTAGAAATAATGAAATATTGACGGCCTAGTTGGTTTAAGTGCGTAGCGATCATGAGTTATTGTGTTCAAATAAGATCTTAGGAACAAGATCTTAAGACGAAATTTAATTTCTCGATGTAAATCATCATCATCATCATCTCAGTCTATACTTGTCCACTGCTGAACATAGGCCTCCCCAATCGCTTTCCAGCGTAACCGGTCCGATGCCACCTGCATCCAACGACTTCCTGCCATTTTCACAAAATCGTCGGTCCGTCTGGCAGGCGGTCGTCCCACGCTGCGCTTGCCAATACGTGGTCTCCACTCTAGAATCTTTCTGCCCCAACGCCCGTCCGATCTTCGCGCTATGTGGCCCGCCCATTGCCACTTCAGCTTGCTAATCTTAACGGCTATGTCGGTGACCTTGGTTCTTCTACGAATCTCCTCATTCCTGATTCGATCACGTAGAGAAACGCCGAGCATAGCTCTCTCCATAGCTCGCTGAGCAACTCTGAGCTTTTTTATGAGACCTATAGTAAGAGACCACGTCTCTGATCCATATATCATCACTGGTAACACACATTGACTAAAAACTTTAGTATTAAGGCACTGAGGTGTTTTGGATGAGAAGATGTTGCGCAGTTTTCCGAACGCTGCCCAGCCGAGTTGGATTCGTCGATTGACCTCTCTCTCAAAGTTGGACCTACCTAACCGGATTACCTGTCCCAGGTAAATGTATTCGTCGACAACTTCAAGAGTAGAGTTCCCAACGGTGAGTGCGGTGGGTACGACATGGACGTTAAACATTATTTTCGTTTTGTCCATGTTCATTTTAAGACCCACTTGTTGAGATACTCTGTTGAGGTCGCCAAGCATTCGTCCTAGATCTTCCAGCGACTCCGCCATGACCACAATGTCGTCGGCAAATCGAAGGTGAGTGATGTATTCGCCATTGATGTTAATGCCAAGTCCTCGCCATTCCAAGAGCTTGAAGGCGTCCTCTATGGTGGTCGTAAACAGTTTCGGAGAAATGACGTCTCCCTGTCTTACTCCTCTTTTTATGGAGATCGCCTTCGTGCACTGCCCTTGTACTCGGACTGACATGGTGGCGTTATTATACAAGCACTTCAACACTTCGATGTACCGATAGTCAATGCGGCACCACTGGAGAGAACTAAGAACCGCCCAAGTCTCGATCGAATCGAAGGCTTTCTCATAGTCCACAAACGCCAAGCATAGTGGCCGATTATACTCCTCGGTCTTCTGTATAATCTGCCGCAGCGTATGTATGTGGTCTATGGTACTAAAGCCTTTCCGGAAACCGGATTGTTCGGGAGGCTGGAAATCATCAAGCCTGCGTTCGAGACGATTCGTGATGACTCTCGAAAACAACTTGTAAACATGGCTCAGCAGTGTGATGGGCCTATAGTTCTTTAATAAAGTGTTATCACCTTTCTTGAAAAAGAGTACCACCACACCCCTGTTCCATGCTTCCGGCGTTTTTCCTTCGAGCAAGACGGAATTAAACAGCCTCTGAAGGACTTTAAGTACCGGCGATCCACCCGCTTTCAGAAGCTCTGCGGTAATTCCGTCTTCACCCGGCGCTTTGTTGTTTTTAAGTTGTTTGAGAGCCATCCTAATCTCGAACAGGCTGATGTCCGGGATATCTTCAGTGTAGTGTCGGGTTAGCTTGGCTCTTGGGTCTTTTACCAAGTCAACAACAGGTTCAGCTACTGAGGTATACAACTGCCCATAGAACCTCTCTATCTCTCTGAGCACCTCTGACCTATTCGACGTTACGTTTCCGTCCTCCGTCTTCAGCTTCGTCAACTGGCTTTGCCCAATAGACGCGTCACTTGCGAACACTTTGGAGCCCTTGTTCTGCTCTATGGTCTCCTCAATACGTCTTGTATTGAAGGACCGTAAATCGTGTCGCAAGGACTTCAATATCTGTCCATTGAGCTGCCTATAGGACTTAGCATCATCGGAGGTTTGGAGTGTCATGGTACATCGCTCAGCCACAAGGTTTCGGGTGTAGTCAGATAGCTTTTGAGGCCTATTTTTACGGTGGGGCTTAAAATGCTTGACCCGACCGTATGGACAGTCTCTACCAACCTATTGTTGATTTCGTCCACTGATGCGCTGCTGTCTAGCAATTCGAAGCGGTTTGACAATTCGAGTTGAAAGTTCTCGGGGTTTTGGATATGTGCATTAGAAGGTCGGAGCATAGACTTCATCAGACGCGATCTTTCCATTTTGACATTAATATTTAATGTGCCTCTGATCATTCGGTGATCACTGCCGGTTTTTACCCTGTGAATCACGGAGACATCATTAAATATTTGTCGCTTGGTGCTTATGATGAAGTCTATCTCATTTTTTGTGAAACCATCAGGGCTCATCCAGGTCCATTTCCTATGAGACGGCTTCTGGAAGAAAGAGTTCATCATAAAGAGTCCCTCCTTCTCCAGAAATTCGGCCAGCCTCTGACCCCTGGGGTTGCGCTGCCCATATCCAAACATGCCCCACTCTCAACTCATCATTGCCCCGTTTGCCTAGTCGCGCATTGAAGTCACCCATAACTACTGTAAAGTGTGCTTTGGAAGTATGTATGGCTCTACTAATGTCCTCATACATTACTTCGACGTCATCATCTGAGTATGCCGAGGTCGGTGCGTAGACCTGTATGACCTTCAGCGAATATCTTTTGGATATTCTGAGTATCAGGTACGCTATCCTGCTCGACACACTAGTGATGGACACAAAGTTGTTTATGAGTGACTTGTGGACGATAAATCCGACACCACCTTGGGACTGCTGTTCGCCCTCCCGGTAGTATAACAAGTTGCCGGATTTTAAGGTTATCGTGTCCTCGCCCTCTCTTCGGACTTCCGATAAACCAACAATACTCCACCGCAACTTGTTTAACTCTTCTTTTAGCTCAACTAGCTTCTCATCTGTCCTCAATGTGCGTGCGTTGTATGTCACCAGGGCCATTTTTCGGTTTTGGTGGTAGCCGAATCTCTGCCGGAGATTCTTAGCACCCCTTGTCCTGTCGCAACCATGGCTGCTACCGTGGCCAAGACGAACAGGACCGCCGGGGACTAGGGGCCTGGTTTTCTTACTTTCTTTCATAATTGGGGGTATTTGCCATACTCGCCACGCTTGGCAGGCGGGTTGGCGAGCGCAGTTATTGGTCGTCGAAGTGTTAAGGGAACGCTGCTGCCCATTCCCTAGTTTTCCCTTAGTCGCCTTGTACGACACCCGATGGGATGAGATGGGTTGGTCCTATTCTAAGCCGGGAACCACGCGGCATACTGATGTAAATAATTCAAGTTAAAACCTGGCCTGAGACAGGCGTTTTGCCCTAAATAATGGCAATTGACTCGGTTTATGTAAAATAGGACCTAACTTCGTCGGCAAGTCGTTTCGTACAACTTCTTTTATTTTTCAGTCGCCGAAAATATGTACAGTACACCTCTACCTACTCGTTTAATAAAAGCACGACGGTGTTTATTTTGTTTTTACTTCTTAAAGATGATGTGATGACACGCTTTCCCAACAGCGTACGTTGACGTTAACACGAGTATATTCCTGCTGAGTTCTCAGCACGGAATAATGAAGTACCTACTACTTTCTTCGTTCAGTGGTTCTCAGAACTATTTGTGTCAGGTTCATACCATCTCCCGCAATGAAAACACACCTTTAGAGGAAGACTAGGCAAGCGCAGATAAAACATTAGTTAGTTTAGTATAACTAAATTATTTAATTTATCAAAACTAATACAGGATTTAAACTTAAACTGGCTTACTTTATAAAAAGAAAATATAAATTTAATAATTTCTCCTCAAGCTCTCATACAAGGTAGATAGAGCTAAAAGTTGATGAATATTCATTGATTTTTTTTATATGTAACAAAACTGGAGCGTGTAAGAAATGTATGTGAAGCATAAACAGTTTCTTTTAAGCCTATTTACATTAAGGAATAGACAGTAGTGTACAATTTACACGCACTAAAAATATAAGGGTTCTAATATTTCGCATGTCTTACCTAAACTATTAAGGTTCTCATAGATACGAAATATTACTCATATTTGTTTCCACACCGGAGGATCCAAGCAGGCACGATCTAGTACTATTAGGTCGCAATGCACTTAAGCTTATTACCATTACTAGTTTCTGCCCCTTACTTCGTCCGTGTTGACTTTTGGCAGGAACCTTATATATTTCTGGGATAAAAAGTATCCTATATGTTATTCCAGGTAATAAACTAACTGTGTGCTAAGTTTGATCCAAATCCTTTAAGCCGTTTTGCGTGATTGAGTAACAAACATCCAAAGATATAAACTTTCACATTTATGATATTAGTAGGATACCACTGAAATATCATTATTCATATTCATATTTTATTTTGCATATCACAATGTTGTTTAGATAGTAACATTGATCAGAAGGCCAATCCTCGTAATTAATTGACACTGAAACTGGATGCTGACTGAATTGAGATTTAATTTTGATTTGACTCGCAATTGGTATTCTGTTACACTAAAAGTTCGGTCTGATTTCGGTATCATCTCAGTCTAATCTCAGTATAATCTAGTATCGATCACATTTCGATCTATTATCGATCGATCGATCACGTCGATTCTCAGCTGCCATAAATTAAATAAAAAACATTAACTGTAATGTCAAACTTATAAATATCGGTGTTGCCAATTTGTAGGCAAGTACCGGAAGTGTCGGTAGTTTTAAATAAAAACTGATAATTATATTTTATAAAGGAATAGAAATATAAACGTATAAACACATAAAAATATAATCAATTCGTTATACTTTTGGGTATTTTGATTTAATTTTCATTTAATACTCGTTTGACGTGTCTGAAAATATGGGTATTTTTTATCTAGGTGCATGACCACCCCACGCCCTCGAGCTTACTAGCTCGAGTGCAAGCCCAAGGCCATAAAAATTCATAAGGTATAAGAAAAAAACAACGCGTGAAAATTGATGTTGTTTACTAAGTGTTTTGAATTTCATTCAAAACACTTAGTAAACAACGGCTAAAAAAGTCACCCCTCCTAGATTTCTTGGAGCAGCACCAGTCCCTAGCACGAGGGTGCGTTCGGGGCAAAGAAAGAAACGCGCTTTATACAAAATTGTGGGCTCAATGCGCTTTGAATTTGAATGCCGACGTCGGAGACGTCCAAAAGTCAGCGCAAGAGTGGAAAAAGGTAAGTAATCTATCGTATGTAGTATTTAGATCTGCTCAATATTACTATTCTTAGTGATAAAGTGTCGTTTTATATTTCTAGTACCATAATCAACACAAGAGCCGCACGAAGGCTAAACAAAGGAGCCATAAAATGGGAGTCCTGAAACCTGGTGAAGGGCCAGCTGACGAGGTCCATTTAACACCTCTGGAGGAACGCTTCATTGGCATTATTGGAGGATGCAGTTCTCAGCTGCCTGCTGTCAGGCATAATCTACTTGATATATTGGTAAATATTATATCGGTGAGAATATTTATGTAGAACTCTATCAAGAAATTTTTAAATATTCTAATGTGTGTGATTTGTTTATAGAATGTTGAACTGAATACTAGCAGTGGCGGGAATGATGGGAATAAGGGCATGAGTGGCCTTGTCCTAACAGGAGGCAAACAGGTGAATTTTGAGAAAGTATACAACCAACAATATAATAACCACACTAAAATAGTTTTATTGAAAACAAATCTTTAGAAAATGTATTATCTTTAATTGCCCACAGGGTGGCATGACTATTTGTTGCACAACTGCGCCCGTCATCGGTGGATGTGCTTACAGCTGCTGGTATGGCAAGGACTAGCATCTCGTCACAGTCTTGCTCTGGAAGTCCTGGTGCTCTTATTTAAGTCTGATTGACCACGTTGTGTAGAACACAGCAAGCATTTACAATTTTTGCAGCCATCTCAGGCTTGTAATGCAGCCTTACTACTAATAGACACCTGAAAAAAAAGGAAAATTGATAATTACGACCATCCTATTATAAACATTGTTGATTAATAAATTTAAAGATGAGAAAGGGCATGCTCCGTTGGTTCGGGCATATAGAAAGAATGCCAGAGGAAAGAATGACAAAACAGATATACAATGTGAAAGTGGAAGGATGCAGGTACCGGGGAAGACCTAGACTATCTTACCACGACCAAATAAACCGAGTCTTATCTGATGGAAAAGTCAAGAGTCTCCGTAACCGGCGAGCGTGTATGAGACGAACTATGAGAGTCGAGGAAGCCAGAGAGGTATGTAAGGAAAGAACCTGTTGGAACTCTGTACTCTCTGCCTACCCCGCAAGGGATCTGGCGTGAGGTTATAGATAGATAGATAGATAGATTAATAAATTTATACCATTGTTGATTAGAAAACAAATAATTTTAAACATTGTTAATTAATATTTGTTAAGAAGATAAACTATTGTTGATTAGAGAGTAGAAATAATTTAGTTGAGTGTATTCTATCTTTATAATACATATAAGTGTTTAGACATTGTTGATTAATAATTTGATTATGGATTGTTAGTGATACGTTTTATATGAATAAATACGCACTGATTTGATTTAGTTAAACATGTTTATATTTACAAACCTGAATCTCCCTTTTAAAACTCCTATAGTCCCTTCCAACACATTGGGGCCTCAATATGTTTTTGGTAAAACCAAGTTTCAGTAAAGCCAAACGAATACCCACTATCACCTGCAATTTAAAAGAGACATTATGCAGTGTTTATATTTGTTATCTTATAATGTGACATCTGCAACATACATACCTAAAAAAAAATTGATTCACCACCCTCAATGACCTCATTTAGATAACCATTTAATGGGTGGTCCCTCCAAATAGTTGAATCATAGGTACTCCCAGGCTGGATGGGTATACACAGAGAATATTTTGGTCAGCATCAGAAATCTGAAAAAACAAATTTTTTTTTAATTAGCAATCAATAATAATAAAGTTTAATAATTATAGCTTCATATTAATTAATCTATACTTACTATCATCACATACAAAGAATGATAGCCTTTATAGCAGTAATATGCCTCCTCATGTTCTGAAGGTTTTATGGTCGAGACATGAGTACCATCTATGCAGCCAACAGCCTAGCCGAGCCCATATTTGGAATAGAATCTAAAATACAAAAATCATACATTTGTTATTATTAGCAAATTTCAATAGATAGGTTTATATGACAATGATTAGTATAACTTACCTGCTTCTAATTCTTTCCCTTGCCTCTCTTGTCAGAGGAAAGTTCTCATACTTGCTGAACACTGCCGGGTGGTTTAAAGCATCTGTCACTTGCTGCGCAGCCCTCGACACACTGGGTTGTGACAAAGCATGTGAAATGCTTTGTCACACCAAAGTTTGGTATGAGCCACACATAGTAATACCAAAACCTAGGATAAAAGATAATATTATAATATTTTTTTAATATTAAGAATAGACTATGCAAGGAAACTAGTGTGATGATATAGTAGATAAATATATGGCTATCATATTGCATATATTGAGTATTTACCTTGGGTGTGTAAAAATGTGTGTTGTGTAGGTGTTGTAAAAGGTACTTAAACTCACCTTCCCAGCAGCATCCAGTCCATCGTTACGCCTTTCTCTGGGCATATGGGGCTTCAGCTCGTCAATAAGGTTTTTCACGAGCTTTCTTGTGTTTTTACAAAGTCCAAATCGCTCAAGGAAAAAGAGTCAGTGAAACGACGATCACGTTTACTACCTCTTTCCGACGCTGCTTTGTCGTTTGCTTGTAGTAGATAATTCCACCTTTAGCCGAATCCACTCATTTTAAGTGAAATAATTGCGTAAAAGCTTAGAATAAAATTTATTTATATGCGTAAAACCAACTATTGGCAATGTCTCACCAGTCAAATTCGAGTCAAGTTTCAGTGTCATTTCAATCTCAGAGTTGACGTTTGCTATTGTATGAGAATACCAATTTTGTAGTTTATGTTAGTTCAAAACGCTACCAGAATACCGTTTACATGTTTTTCAAGTTTCGGTCCGATCTTGATTTGGTAAATGTCACTGAAGGATTCGAATATGTTAAGAGAATACCGTTTGTAAAGTTGATGAGATTGAGATCAGATCGAAACTGCATTTTGAACACTTTTAATTACGAGAATTGACCTTCGGCTTAAAAGCTAGGTTAGGTAACAATCATGGACCCTGTCGGGCACAACAAAGTATTTAGGAGAGAGGAAGACTAGTAGAAATTTTAGATTGAAAGTATTAAGTATAACAATATTTTTATATTGAAATACTTAGCTTCGAACTGTTATTGTTTGTAGGAAGTCATTCATCACAATACATTATCACATTAAATTACTATTTCACGAAGTTATCGGAACGTCTCGCTTTACGCCTTTAATTGATAATAGCAAACGACGGCCCTGCAAAGGATCTAGCGTGATAATAAACCTGGGTAGAACTTTATTATAAAGTTTAAAGATTTATGTTCGCGGCTGTACATTGAAATGAATAATTAAATGCATATTAGGTTAACGTCTTGCCAAGTTTGTTATTCTAGTTGAAATAAAAAAACGGAAATTAATCCTGCTCTCTGTATGCAAATTGTTTCCAGTGCAAATGACTAGAACTGAATTGAGTTTAATCTTCCTTTGAGTGTTATTTCATATTCAGTCTCAGTCACTTAACAAAAATAAAAAATATGATCAGCATCGGTCGCCGCAAAAGCTGAGTACGTCATTGCAAACAATTTTGAAGTATCAAAGAAATATTTGTTTGCCTTTTTAAATGCGCGTAGCGATCACGACGTCCTGGTTTCATATTCTAGGTCAGAAAATATGTAGTTTCCAGTATCGGTCTGGAGCCTGGAATTGTGCTCACCCCCTAATAACATTAAGACCTAACATCGTGGGCGATATGTAGCGTATGATGTGAGAACATTCTTAATATGTACGCAGTTAATATATATATATATATATATATATAAATATATATATATATATATATATATATATATATATATATATATATATATATATATATATATATATATATATATATATAAGCGCTGTATTAATCCGAGAGTGTGGAGTAATAAATCATATTTAAAACCATCCCGTGTTCTATTTCTCTCCCGAGGAGAACCTTATATCGTGTAAAAAATCCTTGTCGGTGCTTCAGTTAATATGGTTAGAGAGCATATTAACTGAACCCTTCCCTATACAAGGTGTATCGTAAATAACGCAAGACCTCAGACACCCCGATTAGATAATAATACACCGTCACACTTTTATTTCCCAAGAGCGGGTGGCAGAGGTGTACTTTGTACACCCACTTTTCGCCGACGATGTTAAGTTCCATGTCAAGTCATTACATGGAACTTAGCATCGTCGGCGAAAATTGGCATAACTCTGGACTCTGGACTGACACTGGGAATTTTCCGATAGAAAAGTTACATTTGTCTAACCTAGGATTAGAACCCGGGTCTTCGTGATCGCAAAACATATTATTCGCCACTAGACTAACGAGTTAGTCGATAATTGCTTTAAAAAATCAATACGAAAACTATTTATTACCCTTTTTAAGCACTTTTATACCCCAATTAACAATGAAACTTGTAGGTTAATGTGTGCATATTGCGAAATACGTTTTAGAAATATATTTGAAATCTCCGTATTACTTTGAATCAATAAAAAAATTGTTATATCGCACTGAAGAAGTAAAAGCATATTTAGCACATTTAAAAACATTTAAAATACCATAAAATTTGTTGAAATAAATTCATTTACCGATTTAGAGCAAATTCCTTATAGGTCTTGCGTTAATAATGTTGCACCTCGTATACAAAAGAGGAATGTACGAATATTGTCAAATAACGTGAATGCGGTACGGATCACTTGCGCGTGACCTCACTTGATTGGTTTCCTAATTTTGTCCCCCCTAACTCTATCCAATGACATCTAAATTGGATACGCGATTTTGGTCAGTATTTATGAAGGTCATGGCTTATTTTTCATTGTGGGATTACTCTTGTTGGGTGCTCCTTTGTTATTATTATGAACAGTACCGTAAAGCGTAGGTACTGGAACCATTTATTATTTAGAAGTTCTTGTACAGTCACAGAAAGAATATTTGTTTTTTTTTTATAAAAACGTAGCCCCACTCTAGGATTTATTCTTGTGTCGTGGGTGCGTTTACAAACATGAAAATTCACATACACAAATACCTAGACTGAAACACATAGTTGTGGATCGGGAATCGAACCCACGACTATTAAACACAGTGAGCGGAGCAGCTTAAATTCCTAACCTCTGCGCTTAATCGTCCATATAAGTCAAAAAAGAAATATAAAGAAAAGAAAATAAAAAAAATTTAGTACAACTTTAAAAAAAAAAATATATTATAAACAACGTCACGGTTATATTCCCCAGCGGGGATGGCAAAGGTATCAATTTTCGCCGACAATGTTTACTCCCATGTAATATGAAGCAAGTCTATAGCCATTAATATGGGCACAATGCGGGGCTCCGAAATGATAATGGAAATTTTTGATACACAAATTAAAATTGTCCAACCTAGAATTTGAATCTAAGACCATCGTCGTGATCGTTATGGGCATTATTGGCACTCAGACCTTAGGTATAAATTTATACTTTTAATTATGTAATGAAGCCCACGTTTGGATGTTTGTTCCTCAATTACATTTAAATGGCTGAGTAAATATTTGATAAAATATATCATAGGGATAGAAAAGAAAAGCGGCTTGCACAGCCCATATCAGCACAATTCCATATCAGGATAATACACGGGAATCTAACCCAGACCCTCACAGTCTAGGTAACCGAGTGATCAACACACTGTTCGACTAGTCATCTAAATCATACTAATAATATAAATCTGAAATTTTGTATGTTTGGATGTTTGTTACTTAACACTCGCCAAAACGGCTGACCGGATTTGAATGAAAATTGGCACCTGGATTAACACATAGGATACTTTGGAAAATGTTAGGTTCCTTTCTAAAGTCTACGCGGACGAAGTCGCGGGCAGGAACTAGTAGTACATATAAGAAAATACGTTACAAAGTTATAATATGAAGTTGGAGATTACCATACATTGATGTTTCCTAGGGGAAACTTCTAGAATTTTTATTAAAATCTAAAGGGACGAAATATAGTGGGCTAAATTCATATATATATATATATATATATATATATACATCTACCATTTAAAAAACAAACAGTAAAAATCCGAAAAATACAATCATCTCGCGATGTACAGTTATAAAAACGCGTTAACTTCGATGTATCCATTCCAAACACTGCTATAGACAAACAGTATTATACTGAAACTCATACGCAATAGATACCTATTTCCAAAGAATAATCAAATTTAACCACAATACCCATAGATTCTAGCAAAAAGAGACAACGTTCCGTTTACATTCCATTAAGAGTTTCGTCCGGCGGTTATCGGTTTTGGGCACATGTGACCAACCAGGATGAGGTCGACATTTATAGGTACCTTAGAGGTAGGGTGACCACACATAACTATTTTAAATTAAGTTCTGCGTGATTGTTTTCGTATCGTTCTGTGAAAAGGGTGGGTTTGCAAAGTATTCTGCCACTTTAATATTCGTAATTCTTTGGCTGTAATAGGTACCTTCAATCGCTTGTAGCTCGGGGGGATTGTAGGTATTATTAGCGACAATTAAGGTCTCAGTGCGATCGCTTTGTTTTGTGGAAATACCATTTTTGATCGTCACTGTGCTTCGGAAGGCACGTAAAACTATTGGTCTCGGCTGCCTCTAAATATGGAAGTCATTAATCCGAATTGGATGCCTTATAGGTGGCTTGATAAGTACTTATAATAGGTGGTCACAATCCTGCCTTCGCTTTTGGCTTTATGAATGTATTAAAGTCGATCCGGAATAAGACTCAAGTAATCCGAGCTACTGAGCAAAAAATCGTTGTCATTTCTCAACTAAATAACAAATTTATGGTCACTTTACATTAGAGGGTAATTTAACGACACCAGAAATAGAGAGGCCCGCAAATGTAATATTCGCTCTTCCTGACGTGTGGTAAAGCAATGTCTCTATGTATGATACTAAAGCCTTAAGCAGTCAAGACACTTACATGATTTATTGGCATTTTAGCTGCTTTAATATTCGCGACTAGCTCGCAGACGTTCTCAGGAGGCGTTTATAAGTATGTACTTTTACATTATTATTCTAATTAGCAGATTTAATGTTATGCCAAGAAATATCATACTGATGATTTTTTCTCTTTACTAAATTTGTGTCCATAATACTCTCTAATCTAATGGCTCCATCGCCAGCTGTAATTAGTACGTTGTAGATGAGCATCTTTAGTTAACTGATACTCTTACATTCTCAGCATTGCACTTGGCAGGCGAATTACATAATATTAAATTTTCCTAAAGAGTCTTCACGTGTTGGATCCATATCCTTGCGTAAGACTATTAAAGAACGGGGGAAACTTGTGACTCTACAGTAATTAAATTAACATCTAAGATTCTTATATTCTGTTACTAATGTATCATTGAATTACATAATTGCCGTCAACTAATTATTAGTACAATTGTAAGGGCTATGCCGTACATTAAACTTTACTACTTGATTTGCTTTGTGCAATAAACATTGTCAGCCAATTCTGTTCTATACTAAAGTGTTTGTAATCATTATAAATTTAGTATTATAATAAACTGGTAACAGAATTAAGATGTCGACTCATTCAACAAACAAACAATTAACATAACAACATTAAGAATAACAAACAGTATATGTTGAATGTTACTCCAACAACAATCTAGTTTAAATATAAGACGCTTATTCAAGCACTGATCATTATTCTCCAATAACAACTAATTAGAATTTCATGATCATGTTTGTTGAATCGTCCAATATAAGAAAGCCTTCAATATCTAACTTTTTATAACAAACTGGGGTTCAATTAAGATTCGAGTAGCTGGAAAATTATTTGCGTATTGTAATTGCGTATTCATAGACGCTCAAACTATTGACTTTCAGTCCCGTGATATGTTACAATAATTAACAAGTATAACGTATTCAATTGATTTATGTAAATTAGTTCTTTTGATATCGAGTCGCATTTTTCCGTAGATATGCCTGCATACATCAGGTTAGACCATTCTTGAAAAAACCATGTTGTTGTTGTTTTTTCTAAATTAATATTGAAGAATGTTTCAATGTTGATGGATTTAGGCACCAAAACAGGCCTAAGGGTAATAGTATTATGGTCAAATAGAACATGTCTTATGTGATGGACAGGTCAAGAGTCTCCGTAACCGATGAGCGTGTCGGTAACGTAAGACTGACGTGACGATACAGATACTGATGATGATACTGATATGACTATAACATCACCTCAGATCCCTTGTAGGGTATATAGAGTGTACAGACTTTCGACACAATCTTCACAACCAGCATTTGTTCTGGTTTCTTCACACATAACAGGATCATAATCATATATTCTGACTTTTTCCTAGTATTCGCGCGTATACAAGGGAGGTTAATCCTGTATAATCGTTCACATACAGTCCCAAACTGCTAATACTGGGAATGTTTTGGTAGAAAAACGGTAACGTTTTGTTCCACCTTAGATTCGAATCCAGGACTTCGTGATGTCCAGTTGCACTATGCACTACTAGATAGTTTAAAATAGTCCTATTTTAAATGAGTTTTAAATACTCTAAGCCTCCTCTTACATAACGTAGACCACTCGGGAATCTAGTTTTAAAAACTGATTTTTGTACTAAAATGTTAGTTTTAATACAAGATTCACGACTGCTTTTCGTTCTTAATACGGGCCTAACTTCCATAACTATAGACATTTAACTGTCTTAAGGATTAACATAGCTGAGTAATGTCATGTGTTTAAAATTCAATACTTAGCTGAGAAAACTAACTTTTACATTTTTCACTTATGACAGATTCTCAACTAGAGAATAAACATGATATACTTAGAAAATACTTCAGTAAAAGTATCTACTTAGACATGTTTATAAAAGGTGTAACATATTTAACGCACGACTTGAAAGTAGTTTGTTCTAAATCGGTGACTGAATGGATTCTAACAATTTTTAATGTTTATTACATTTTTTTATTTGCAAAATATGCTGTTACTCTTTCAGAGCAATATAAAAAAAAAACAAAATTTATTCTTGATTCAAAGCAATACGGGAATTCTAATGCATTTCTAAATCCTATTTCTCAATTCGCACACATTTTTTAGTAACAATTCAACTTGTATGTGTACATACAAGTTTAATTGTTATTAAAAAATGTTAATAACTTCAAATTTGCAAATCTGGTTTTCATACTGAATTTGTTAAGCAATTATCTAATCAGGGTGTCTGAGGTGTTGCATTATTTACGATACGCCTTGCATATACTGGTGTTATTGTCCATTTAAATATATTTTTTTCATCATCATCACTTGTATTTCACCTCACACACTGCAGTGCATAAGCCTTCTCCCTTTTACGACATATCTCTAACTTGGGCCGATTTTGGTTACTATGTGAAAAAATAGAGGTGGTGCGTGATTTAGCTCCACTGCGTCACGTACATAGTGGTGTGTGCTCTGTCGCCGCGAGCCTCAATTAGTGTAACTCAAATATGGTCGCCGCTCCTTGCGCACGAACCTGCGGGTATAGTAACAAGAGAGAGCGATTATAGCGTAATAATAATTGCTAAAAAGATGTCCTTGTAATGAAAGACGGACAGTAGTGTGATAATAATGGCTGAAACTATCATACATTTTTGATTGTTCCATATGTCATGTACCAAACGAGCTTTAAGATGACGGCTAGAAGAGGAGTTCAATGACGTTTCCAACAACAAGCTAAAGCCTATAATAGCACTTAGAAACCACGCAGACTCAGAGTGGATAGACTGCTGTTAGAATATATCAAGTCCATAAATTTTCAATAGCGATTTACAATTGTCTACTGGTACTGGTAAGCGGAACAGACTTCCGAAGCCCTGAGGTATATAAAAATAATAAACTACTAACTAAAATAACTCACTTATTAAATGGGCGCTCGTAACGCTGTGGAGGCACTCGTAGCGCTGTGCGACCGCGGTGCTCTTAACGACCACCAAGGTTAAGCAGTGTTCAACTCGGTCGACCTGAGATGGGTGACCGTTTGTGGAATTTTCATATTCGAGCACTTCCGTGGTAAGGGACGCTAAGCCGTTGGTCCCGGTTACCACTTAATGTGGTAGTCGTTAAGCCAAGTTGGAAGATTTATGTGCGGCTTGATAAGTTCCAACAGCAGGTGCAATCCGCACTGGGTCCGCGTGGTTGAGTAAGACCTAATCTTTCTCACCTCGATTTGTGAGAGAAGGCCTTTGCCCAGCAGTGGGACAGTATAGGCTGATATTAACTAAAATACCGCTGTACCACAGCAATGGATCCACACAGATGAGAAAGGGTATGCTCCGTTGGTTCGGGCATAAAGAAAGAATGCCAGAAGAAAGAATGACAAAACAGATATACAATGCGAAAGTGGACGGATGTAGGTACTGGGGAAGACCTAGACTATCTTACCATGACCAAATAGACCCTGTTTTATCTGAAGGGCAAATCAAGAGTCTCCGTAAGAGGCGAGTGTGTATGAGACGAACTATGAGAGTGGAAAAAGCCAGAGAGGTATGTAAGGAAAGAACCTGTTGGAACTCTGTACTCTCTGCCTACCCCGCGAGGGAACTGGCGTGATGATATAGATAGATAGACCACAGCAATACGAGTGCTTTTAATACCACAGTGCAACCAGCATATCAGAAACTTACCTTTAAGAAATACTTATTGTCGCTTGTCATTGCTTCTATCACTATATCATCACGCCAAATCCCTTGCGGGGTAGACTGAGAGAACAGAGTGCCAAGAGGTTCTTTCCTTAATTACCTCTTTGGCTTCCTCTACTCTCATAGTTCGTCTCACACACGCTCGCCGATTACGGAGGCTCTTGACTTATCCTTCAGCTTAATCATACTAATCGTTTTAAATACAGCCTGGATGTTGCGGTCTTTGTAGAAATAATCGCTACGAAAACCGCGATGTTACAGCGCTACAAGCTACGTAGGAACATTTGTTTTCAGATTTAAACAATTTATTTCAGACATGGCGTCCATAGTGTTAGTAACAATCATACTTACTGCTAGTGTTAGTAGATGTAGGCACAATGATTGGGCACATTAAATAAACGTGGATCTGGCGTGGACTTTCACCTAATGACGCAGCAGTGGGAAATCCCACAGATCCTTAAATACACTCAGGAGACTACTGATGCTAGTGAGAAGCCGGGATAATAAGGAAGCGCATCTTTTTCTCATTATGGCGTGAAAGTCATCCGTGTGTGCCTCCGCGAACATCCCGACTGAACTACAACGCCACGCCAGTCCCATTAGTATCCTGAATGCATTAGTCTACTGGACGCGCAGGTCGCTGTATGCCCGCTGTATGTAACTGGTCCAAAGGCTGCAAGTGTTGAAGGATTGTCAAAAGGCACTGAACAGTGTAATTTTCACGGGCTGGGTACATCACGCAGCCAGCATGTTACATCGCACAGCCAGGGACTTGCGCTCCCTCTCGATACCTGTGTCGTCCCTAAAGTCGATCAAAAGTCTTCCAATTAGGATACCTCCCAAAAGATCGCCATGAAGACCATTAACTTAACTTCAAGTAAAACTCGCTGCCGCTTATCACCGTACACGTCACAATTTGGTATGTCACATAGTCACCGTTTGCCTTACCATTCATATAAAGTTACATTTTAATCACACTCCCCGCCCCTTCTTAGACGTCGCGCCCTTTTTACCAAGCGTGATTTGACGGTAAAGTGAAGCTATTAGCTAAAATGACTGCCAAGGATTATGGAAATTAATAATGAGAATGTGAGTCGTGGAGGGTTAACGTTAGGGTGTTACTTTAGATTTATTTATTCAGGTGCTTTGGTGTTAGCTAACTCTTTGTATTAATTCTTATTTCTGAACAAAATCTGCTGGCCTTACAAACTTGATTAAACTGGTATTACAAAAACAAATGATAAAAATTCTGCGAGTTTTTATCGAAATGGCCCGGTCCGTCAATTTTATTGATTCAAAAACATTTTTGGTTCAATAAAATTGACGAACCATTTGCGTCAATATTGCCAAAAAAATATTTAATTTGATTGCAGTGAAATTGTTTTTGATTCTAGCAAAATGTAAATAAAAACAAAAGCATTGGTGTAGGAAAGCTAATACGTATACTCTACATAAACCAAGCAATAATTTACACTCGCTTATTTTTTTATTTAACCTTGGCCAATATAATCGAACAACTATGCTACTACAGTTGCTCAATTATAATTATTTTAATCATAGGAATCCGCTAATCGTAGCCGCCGCCGACTACGAACCTAACTGCCCTCCTATCAGCCGCTACCGCCGTCCTCGAAATGTTCTCACCGACCCTCCTGATGCCCTTACATCCCTTCATTCGGATACAGATACCGCACACAGTGTCAGTCACCGACCTCGCCGGCGAGGTCGAAGAATCCTTTGGTCTTCGGCCGGTGCAGAGCACCACTGCGAGACACCTAGTATATGCCCTCCCCCATAGCGACTGCCCAAGCCGAGGCCCTTGAGCTAGTTGCCCTTTTGGCTTGAGCGTATTGGTTTCCCGCTTGCCCTCCTTTCCGGTGAAGCTGTAAAGACCCCGCGGCCAACAGCGTAGATTCACACACGCGCACACACACACACACACACACACACACACACACACACATACACACACACACAAAGCGTTGATGTTAACCTATTGGTATAAATTTAGTCTTAGACTTGTTTAGACGGAGCATTGCTAACAAAAATGGCGCCTAAAAGCGGCTTCAGTTAGGCACTATGTGTACGTGATGCCGGTGTTTAATGTTTTGAAAATTTGTTGAAAAGTTATCAATGTGAGCGTGCGCGTACTACAATTTATGTACTAGTGGGCAGATAAATTTTATTCTATTTCCGCGAGTGCGATACTCCGTCTCGACAAGTAATTTATATAAGGTCATAAAATATAATTCAGGACGTTCTATAATCCAAGTGACTGTTATGTAAAGGTTATTTCATAATGAGCTAGTACAACGACCACAGATAATCAATAAAATTCCGATTACCCCAATGACAGCGTGGATTACACACAATAGGTATGTTTTCCAGCCTTGTGTCGCCAATAAAACAAATGGTTCAGAGTCTTTCACCCGTGTAAAATGAGCTCGAGGAGAACATTCCTGATAATGACAGACAGTGACGTCATCACGTTATTGTTCAGACGTACCAACGTAATGAATATGAAATTTATTTTTTTCGCGCACTCTCGGCACGGACCAATTGAATTTTTTTTTTTGTGTTATTTCATTATTATGTCCGCAAGGCTAGAAACTGTTGGAGGTCTGCACTCTCTGCCTACCCCGCAAGGGATCTTGCGTGATGATATAGATAGATAGTTTTAACAGTGAATAAAGTATTTATTCGTATTTAATTTCTTGAAATATAGTTTTAAAGGGAAAATAGTGAATGATATGGAAGTTGATGAAAACGAATTAGTACGCACATCATGCAAAATGAATGCTAAATATTTGGACATTTAAAACAACTCGACCACACTCGCTCAAACTTTATTTAGGAAAGCAAGCAGTAACTTATAGAGCACAAATAACATTAAAGGATACTAAACACCAGTTACATAAAAAAATGAATACCATCTCGCTTATACTACATGCTGTAGTAAATAATTAAGCCGCCTAAGTAGTAGTAGCCGGCTTTACGACTTACACATTAAATGAGAGCCGTGACTATCAGCTCGACATACCTTCCGAAACACGGATACGCTCGAATATGGAAATGCCACAAACGGTCACCCATCTCAGGCCGACCTTGCCAAACGCCGCTTAACCTTGGTAATCGCTAAACATCTCAGGGCTAGGAACATGAAGATGAAATTAGTATGTTAACACTGCAAATGATTTTTAATGTCACAAGTACCATAATTCAAAATGTGACACAAAGGTACGTATATTATGATATTCATGAAGTAAAGCGGTTGAGTCTTGAGGCGACAAGCGACGAGATAATGTTTCGAATGGTCCTACAAAGAAAGATACCGCGATACAAAGTGCTGAGTACAAACTACTTGAAGTTATAGTGGCGTCGCCGAGAAATCGTTCTATCACTTTCATCTTTATTTAGTAAATTTGCAGTGTGAACAGGATGGCATATCAACTCGATACCGTCACGCTAACCTCAATGTGTTCGTGCTAAGCTCTCAGATACTGATACTACTGTGTATCGCGGAAAAATTGTGTGGTGTATGTACCCCACTCCTTATGGTGTAGCTTATAGAAAGGGCTACACAACGTGTAAAATATGTACGTGCATACGTCGAATAAACTGTTTTATTTGCGATACCGCCAATGGCCCACTTGTTTTACCAACAAAAAATAATATTATATTTAAAAGTAGGCTATTTATTCTCTAAAAATCTGCTTTCAGCTTCAATGTACCGATCAAATCAGTTACCGACTTCACGATCTTTCAAACTTTAACGGATAAGTTAAGATTTTTCGGAGCTACACAAACTTAAATTTAAAACAAAAGAAAACAACCTTAGATAGTTTTTGTGTGTACATGTATTTTCCATTTGTTCAAAAAAACTTCGGAATTCACTGGAGATTGAAGCGTCTGCAATCTTCAACTGGAGTGTGTGTGTGTGTGTGTGAATGATGTACGCTGTTGGCCGCGAGGCCTTTACAGCTTCACCGGACTTAAAGGCGAGCGTGCAACCACTACGCTCTAGCCAGCCAGAAGGGCAAGAGGCGACATACTCGAGGGCGCCTCAAAGAGGCGCCCTCGGTTGGGACAGTCGCTGTAGGGGGACGGGTGCACTACTAAGTGCACCCGTCCGTAATTTGGTTCTTGAAAAAACATTAAAATTTGCAATAAATAATTTATATAGGTGACTTCTTGAAACCTCTGTCAGCATAGTCTGCACCAGTGCAGCGTTCAGACTGGAAAGGAAACCCAGGCTGTCCAGGCAGGACCATTGGTTTTGTTCTTAGGACTCTCCATCCACCCTTTTTTGTCCAATCCTGAAAAGAGTTTATTATGATATTGAAACATTTTATTGCAAATAATAAATTACCTTTAGATCAATTTATAGTCTTTTTCACGAGTACTAAGTACGGTGACGTTTCTAGAAATTTGTAGTTTATTATATAAATGAATTACAATATTGAAACATTTTATTGCAAATAATAAATTACCTTTAGATCAATTTATAGTCTTTTTCACGAGTACTAAGTACGGTGACGTTTCTAGAAATTTGTAGTTTATTATATAAATGAATTACAATATTGAAACATTTTATTGCAAATAATAAATTACCTTTAGATCAATTTATAGTCTTTTTCACGAGTAATAAGTACGGTGACGTTTCTAGAAATTTGTAGTTTATTATATAAATGAATTACAATATTAAAACATTTTATTGCAAATAATGAATTACCTTTAGATCAATTTATAGTCTTTTTCACGAGTAATAAGTACGGTGACGTTTCTAGAAATTTGTAGTTTATTATATAAATGAATTACAATATTGAAACATTTTATTGCAAATAATAAATTACCTTTAGATCAATTTATAGTCTTTTTCACGAGTAATAAGTACGGTGACTTTTCTAGAAATTTGTAGTTTATTATATAAATGAATTACAATATTGAAACATTTTATTGCAAATAATAAATTACCTTTAGATCAATTTATAGTCTTTTTCACGAGTAATAAGTACGGTGACGTTACTAGAAATTTGTAGTTTATTATATAAATGAATTACAATATTAAAACATTTTATTGCAAATAATGAATTACCTTTAGATCAATTTATAGTCTTTTTCACGAGTAATAAGTACGGTGACGTTTCTAGAAATTTGGTGATGACAAAATTGAATCATGTAAATACGTTTTTGAACACTTTTAATGAAATTTTTGAAACTCTATACTTTCTGTCTACCCCGCAAGGGATCTGGTGGATATTGCACCCTTTGGGATCCAAAAAAATTAATAAAATAGTTATTTGTATAGTACATAATTATAGGTGACACAATTATCCAACATTTTCCCATAACACTGCGTCTCAAATTTATTTTTGTAACTTGAAATCGGTTTTTTATTTTATTTACTAGTAAATATATGAAAAAAATAATAAACTTATGTATGGAAAGTCATTCCGCTTGCAGTTTAGTGATTTTGTGACCTCAAATCGCGTTCTTACACCACGCATTTATCACCAGAGATGTCAGGCAGGCCAATGAATGACAGAAGCTTGAAACTTGGCTGCGGACTTATTTTTAGCCGATATACATTTACGCCGTTACTGCTAATCTAGTGTTATGTATATCAATGCTTGAACGTATATCGTTGCGGCAAGCAGCTGGTACAAAGTGAGCTAAAGTGTATGCACTTTAACGTTTCTTTATACAATATAGTTCAGGTGACGTCTCTAGTACGTAATACATAATTATTCAATGGCTTTACAGCCATTCCAGGATTCTCTTTTGCTGAAATTTGTTAAAAATATTTATTGATAAGAGAAACGGCGCGATGATATCTCAGAAGAGTCAGAAAATTCAGTCCAAAAACTCTTGTTTATCTGTAGTTACATTACAACTTAAATTTTGCCAATAATAACAACTATTGAAAGTTTAAGTCACGGGAAAACAAAATAACATAAAATTTCCGTTGCAGGTATTTCTGTCATACTTATATGTAAATTTTCAACAAAATGCACTGTCAGAAGCTATATTTTTTATACTGTTCATGTTGTAGCTTAAATATTATATTTTAATTTTAAATTATACCCTCTTTTAGTGTTTTATTTAGGACTTTGGAATTTTAAAACAATTTATAATGGCGCGCCCCTACAAATATATTTTATTTAAATAACACAAGAGGACAAACAAAAAAATATTTTAGAATAATTTTCTTAAAAAAAGTGAAAATACAAATATCTTATTAAAGTCTGGTTAATGTAATAGTGTAGTATGGTTTTCAAAGCAATAAAGTAATTAACTATTCATTTGGTTATATCAAAATTACTGATAACTTACAAATTAAGATTAAACTTTATCCAACCGTCGTTTATATTGAAACTGGTTTCGCTGTTCGCTGAGCGAGGCAGTAGGCGGATGTGACAGGCGGATATATCAGATTTCAGTCTGCTTCGCCCAGCTAACTACCAGAGTGCTGTATACAGAAGCTAACTCTGTAAGCCTAGCTAATCAGTTTGTCTGGACTAATGTTTGACTTGTATCGGGTAGATATAGCTGGGAATCCGTTTATTTGATGCATAGACGGTTGAATTTGAGTGTAGTTCGCTTAGGTAGTACGTTCGAATGTCCTAGTTTCTTTTTCGAGGAAGGAAAATTGTACGACTAGTGGTATTGTACTTAAACTGTTTTTGTTGAAAGGACAAGTAATACAAAAGGTACAAAAATAATCCGCTTCATTCTTGGCTTGCGCAAATTTGATCATGTCTCCGAGTACTGAATGAAACTGAAGTGACTACCTATCGTCGTGAACGTTTCGAATTCCCTATTCCTAGGGGCAGGGGCGTACGTGCGGTGAAACTATGGAACTCCCTTCCAAAATTCCATACGCGAGAGCTGTTCTCTACATGATTTAAGAGGAAGAGTTAATGAGCATTTCCTTTCCAGTTGATATAAATTCTATTATATTCTTTATATTGTGACTTTATATATATCTATCTATCTATCTATATCATCACGCCAGCTCCCTCGCGGGGTAGGCAGAGAGTACAGAGTTCCAACAGGTTCTTTCCTTACATACCTCTCTGGCTTCCTCCACTCTCATAGTTCGTCTCATACACACTCGCCGGTTACGGAGACTCTAGACTTGCCTTTCAGCTAAGACACGGTCTATTTGGTCATGGTAAGATAGTCTAGGTCTTCCCCGGCACCTACATCCTTCCACTTTCGCATTGTATATCTGTTTTGTCATTCTTTCTTCTGGCATTCTTTCTATATGCCCGAACCAACGGAGCATACCCTTTCTCATCTTTACACCGATACTATCTTTCATACCTACTCGCTTTCTTACTACGCTGTTGCGAATACGGTCGGTCAGCGTGACTCCGCACATCTTCCGCAAAGATCGCATTTCGACCGCATTTATCCTGCTTTCGTTCTCCTTCTTACATACCCAACTCTCACTGCCATATAACAGCGTTGGGACAAGCACTCCGTTATGCATGGCCAGCTGCGCCTTTTGGCTTAAGTGCCGTAACTCAATGTTTATATTGAGTTCTTAGATTTACGCGAATATTACACATGAAATAAAACTATTTTACGGATTTTATCCCTCTACAAGATGCAGGAGTTTACAAGCTTGATTGTGAATGTGGTCTCTCTTATATAGGACAAACAAAAAGACCGGTAAAAACTCGGGTTAAAGAACACATAGCTGACCTAAAACACCGTCGCTCAAAGAAGTCTGCAGTCTGTGAACATGTCCTTGACCGCACCCGCCATAACATCAGATTTGATAGACCACAAATCCTCGTGAAAGAACACCGATTCCTACCAAGGATGGTTCGCGAGGCTATTGAAATTAAAAAACATCCTAATTTCAATAGAGAAGATGGCTGGGTGCTTCCATCGTCTTGGGATCCGGTAATTAATATAATCAAATCCAAAACCAAGCATAACACTGCAAGACCTCAAGACACCGTGAGCTCATTCTGCGTAGATCGGACCAACAACAACAAAAATAATTAAGAAGTTTGAGGGTACCCCGGAACAACTATGCCTATTGGACGTCTAACACCTCAGTCCTTCCCGTGACCATGGGTGCTGCAAAGCACTCGAAACGTCGGGAACTAAAATAAAAAAAAAAATAAACCGCGATAAAATCCGTAAAATAGTTTTATTTCAATGTTTATAGCTAGTATTCGAACAAAGTTCCTTGCTTCTTTCCGGCTTGCGCTATGAGTTGACAGGTATAAATCGTAACAACGAAAAAACGTTATCAGACGTTCGGTTCCGGCGTAGTTCGGATGTTATAGTAAGCGCAGGCTGCCATACTTGTTTACATCACGTTTTAGTTAAATGTGCTCGATGGTCAGAATATACTCCCGTTAAATAAAATCGTGTTTTAATCTCTTACAATTTGATTAACAGTGAACATCGTCTGATTAGAACTTCTTTCCCGACGGGGTCTCCCGACCGCACAGTTTTTTTTACACTATTTGGGGCTGCTTAGGTAGGTTCAACTTCATTATATGCCTACGTTCAGTCTTCGAATTACAGTTTGATTTCGTGATGTCGTGTAGCGTTCCAACCGCCATCAATCAAGGTGACTAATCACAGACACCTGGTTTATTGACGGTTGGGCTGTGCTGGGCAGGTTAGTATTGAGCGAATTCATGAAACGCTAACTCGAGTACATATCGATAAACCACAAAAATATATGCCTGTGGTTTCAATAACACAGCTTTGCTTTATCAAAAAGAAATTGCTCTAATCTCTTTATGGAAAGACAGCGTTCAAATATACAAAATTTTGCTGGTATATAATATACACACATAGTGTGGAATCATTATATTTTAGGTCATGATGGATGCCCCTGATCAAGGTACTCAGGTATGCTTTATGTACCTACCCTTAACGTACTCTGTATCTACAAAGTGTAACATCATAAACGCAAGACCTGAAAGCAGTGTGTTCTAAATCGGTAACTGAATTGATTCCAACAATTTTTTATCTCTTAATATTTTTTTTAAATTTGCAAAAATGCCGTTACTACTAAATTTATTTTTGATTCTAAACAATACGGAGATTTTAAATGAATTTTTCAAACGCATTTCTCAATACGCACTCATACACGTACAAGATTAATTGTTAATTAGGGTTGGGTGAAAGTGCTTAATAAGGGTAAAAGGCTTTAAATTTGGAAATTTGGTTGTCGTATGGCGGGCGTTAGGGCAGAGAGATTTTAGAGTGAAGACCGCGTATTGGCAAGCGCAGCGTAGCGCTGCCGCTTATCAGACTTATATATATATATATATATATATATATATATATATATATATAAAGTCATGATTTAAAGAATATAAAATTTGTTAAGCAATTATCGAATCAGGGTGTCTGAGGTCTTGCGTTTTTTACGTTACATCTTGTACACAATTCCGTACTATTTTGTATCTATGTAGAGTAACGCTATACTCATAAGTCAAAAGGTATTGAGAAACTTAAATACAGAAATACATTATATATATTGAGGAAGTAAAGTATACTTAGTTTTTAAAATGTCTTTCTGGTCCTACGTAAAAGGAAAAGAGAGAGAGAGTAGTGGAAAAAAATTGCACTAAAATACGAGCTAAATCGAATCGAGAATAATACAATATTGCACATCACTAGGCTATCTACCTAAATCACGCCTGTATTTTAGCGTCCATTAGCATAATTGCCGAATCATTCGGCAATTTAACCCGTAATCACGCTAGTTATGTGTTTTCCTAATATTCAAATTGTGTTTCACCTTATACGATATAGAATGACAGAAAGGCCGTGGGTTATCGGAAGGGCAAGTCAAGGGTCTCCGTGCCCGGCGAGCGTGTATAAGACGAACTATGGAAATGGAAAAAGCTTTTTGTACGGTCAGCAACTTAAGTTACTTAACATTCTCAATTTTTCAAATCGCTTACACACTTTTGTTTTCGCATGAAATCTGTTATTTTTGAATATGTCTCTAATAATTTGGTTTAGACAATATTCACCAAATTTTTGTAGTATATACTGATTTAAAATAATGAGATTGATATTTGGCGTAATCATAAAGATATGTAACACTTTTATTTCATTAGTGTAGTAAAAACATTTTCATACTAGTAAGTTTTTAATCTGGTAGAAAATTATAGTTGCTTCTATTAAAACTGATTTCAAAAGAAGTTCAAGAGATGCCTGAACCCACAGCAACAAAATAACGCATAGATCCCGAAACATTGCGTTTAATAACCGTGGCGCAGGCCACCAACCACTTAGTCAACTTATATGTATGTTTCTCCATCTTGCATTCTCGATAAGCATAAAAATGTCTCATATTTTACTTAAAATGGCCGTTGTGTTACTTGTCGTGTAGAATTTTAAAGCCACTTTTTGGAACTATGCCAATACGCTGCTCCTTGCATTTTTGCTGTACGGCTTCCTATTTCGGCCTGTGTATAGCTTCCTATTTAGGTCCACTTTAAAAAAAAAAACAAGAGTTTTCTTTCCAAAATTTTGTTATGATAGTTTGTGGAAAAATTTTAAATTTACTGGCTACATTTTTAAGCTCAGGGTCGCTCAGCAAACTATGGAAAGAGCTATGCTCGTTTCTCTACGTGAACGAATTAGAAATAAGGAGAATTGTAGAAGAACCAAGGTCACTGACATAACCCATACGATTAGTAAGCTGAAGAGACGATGGACAGGCTAAATAGCGCGAAGTTCGGGCGGGCGTTGGGGCAGAGAGATTTTAGAGTGAAGACCGCGTATTGGCAAGCGCAGCGTAGCGCTGCCGCTTATCAGACATATATATATATATATATATATATATATATATATATATATATATAAATATATAAGTGTCATGATTTAAAGAATATAATAGAATTTATATCAACTGGAAAGAAAATGCTCTTTAACTCTTTCTCTAAAATCATGTAGAGAACAGCTCTCGCGTATGGAATGTGGAAGGGAGTTCTATAGTTTCACCGCACGTACAATAAAAAAGCCATTATGAAGGCTGTACTGTGTATCGATATGTACTCTAGTTAGCGTTTCATGAATTCGCTCACTACTAACCTGCCCAGCACAGCCCAACCGTCAATAAACCAGGTGTCTGTGATTAGTCACCTTGATTGATGGCGGTTGGAACGCTACACGACATCACGAAATCAAACTGTAATTCGAAGACTGAACGTAGGCATATTATGAAGTTGAACCTACCTAAGCAGCCCCAAATAGTGTAAAAAAAACTGTGCGGTCGGGGGACCCCGTCGGGAAAGAAGTTCTAATCAGACGATATTCACTGTTAATAAAATTGTAAGAGATTAAAATACGATTTTATTTAACGGGAGTATATTCTGACCATCGAGCACATTTAACTAAAACGTGATGTAACAAAGTATGGCAGCCTGCACTTACGATAACATCCGAACTACGCCGGAAACGAACGTCTAATAACGTTTTTTCGTTGTTACGATTTATAGCTGTCAACTCATAGCGCAAGCCGGAAAGAAGCAAGGAACTTTGTTCGAATACTAGCTATAAACGGTGAGTTATTATATACCGTAGTACTTACGTAAGTACTTGAGGCGTAACTCCGCCATATTAACGCGCGACATTTTTGTTTCAAGCAGCTATGCACACGTACCTCTCAAGTACGTATGTATACTAGATAAGCTTCTTCAAACAAAAAATGTCACGTAACTTGATGATCGCGGAGTTAGCGGGGATGTTTGTGTTTTCGAAGATAATAATATGTTTAGTTTCTCGAGTTGTTTTTTTAAACAGTATCTTAATGCACATAAAGGCGTTTTTAAGTAAAACTTCTTCGAAAAATCTTGTGAGGATCGCAGGAAGTCGTTGGATGCAGGTGGCATGAGACCATTTCTGTAACAGTCGTAATAAGAATATACTCAGGTGCGTGCATACATTATCAGCTGATAGAAGTCTACTGCAGTACAAAAGCCTCTCACAAATATCACCACAAATATCTAGCTTTGTGTTGTACCCATATAGCTGGTACCCGCACCTTTATCAGGTCAACGGTTCACCTTTTTTAAAGGCCTGCCTACTCCACCGCCTCAGTATAATATACTGAATGTAAGTATAACGTTTTAAATTATTATACCTAATGATAATGATTGATATTATTTTAATTGCGTGTTAATATTTAAAGGAAGTTTAATTGAATTCTTATGAAGGTACTGTCGTCCTCGTTATACTTCCAGCCTTCATAATGGCTATTTTATTGTACGTGCGGTGAAACTATAGAATTCCCTTCCACATTCCATACGCGAGAGCTGTTCTCTACATGATTTTAGAGGAAAAGTTAAAGAGCATTTCCTTTTCAGTTGATATAAATTCTATTATATTCTTTAAATCACGACTTTATATATATATATATATATATATATATATATATATATATATATATATATATATATATATATATATATATATATATATATATGAAACCGTGGCAGAAATAATCAAAAATATACGCGGTTGCCAATAAGGCACCACTTTTTACCAACAAAAGGTATAATTTAATCATAAAACAAAACCAATAACTCAATAATACAATTAGAATAATTTAAAACAAGAAAAATAATTCAGAGTAGGCAAATTGACAATCAAACGGACAGAGGTTTCTCTTAGCGAGTTAATTCTACTGCGAAGACTGCCCTACTGAGCGGGCAACCACTTATGTAGGAATGTCCCCGCCACAATTCTTCCTAACTTCTTGTGGCGCATTTCCTTGTTCTGCTGACACGGCCTCTCCTGATTGTGCGCCGTCCTCGAGCACATCTTCAGTGATATCTTCAGCGGCAGGCGAGGGGTTTGCAGGGGCAGATGAAGGTCCTGGAATCTCATCGTCATGGTTCTAATCATCAGCAACTTTACCATACATCTATCTATCTATATCTATATCATCACGCCAGATCCCTTACGGGGTAGGCAGAGAGTACAGAGTTCCAACAGGCTCTTTCCTTACATACCTCTCTGGCTTCCTCTACTCTCATAATTCGTCTCATACACGCTCGCCGGTTACGGAGACTCCTGACTTGTCCTTCAGATAAGACCCGGTCTATTTGGTCATGGTAAGATAGTCTAGGTCTTCCCCGGTACCTACATCCTTCCACTTTCGCGTTGTATATCAGTTTTGTCATTCTTTCTTCGGACATTCTTTCTATATGCCCGAACCAACGGAGCATACCCTTTCTCATCTTTACACCGATATTCTCTTTCATACCTATTTGCTTTCTTACTACGCTGTTGCGAATACGGTCGGTCAGCTTCACTCCGCACATCTTCCGCAGAGCTCGCATTTCCACCGCATTTATCCTACTTTCATTCTCCTTCTTACATACCCAGCTCTCGCTGCCATATAACAGCGTTGGGACAAGCACTCCATTATGTATGGCCAGCTGCGCTTTTCGGCTTAAGTGCCGGCTCCCAAGTAGCTTTCCCATCGCGCCATTCACTCTGTTCCCTGCACTCACTCTTCTCTCTATGTCAGCGGTGTATTTTCCATCCTTACTGAATGCGCATCCAAGATATACAAACTCATTCACTTGCTCCAGCACATCGTTCCCAACCACAATCCTTGCATTCGTTCTGGTTTCTTCCCGTTCAAAAACCATAATTTTGGTTTTCTTCACATTCAAATGTAAGCCATTTTTCATGCAGTCGTCTTTCATAACTGTGACTAGTGATTGCAGATCAGTGGCTGTTGGCGCTATCAAAACCGCGTCATCTGCATATAGTAGATGATTTACCACTAGATCACTCATTTGTACACCTTCATTCATCGCTTTCAGTCTTTGAAGACTTTTATCCAAATATATTATAAACAGTCTAGCGGACAACACGCAACCCTGCTTGACGCCGATTGCAACGTCAAACCAGGGTGACATGTTACCACCCACCCGTACGCATGCCTTGCAGTCCACATAGGTGGACTGGACGGCCCGCAGCAGAGTGCCATTTATACCATACTCAGGCAAAATGTCCCAAAGTCTCTTTCGCACAACTCTATCAAACGCCTTCTCCAGATCCACAAAACCGCAGAAAACCTTCCGGCCCACTGCCAGATGCTTCTCTACGATGTTGCGAAGGGAGAAAACTTGATCCGAACATCCTCTTCCGGACCTGAAACCCCCTTGTGCCTCGCACAACATTCCATCGGACTTCTCGCGCATTCTCCTCTCAACAATTTTACCATACACCTTGGCTGCCAAGCTGATCAAACTAATGGCTCTGTAATTGGCGCAGTCATATTGTGAACCCTTGCCTTTGTACAAGGGTACAATGACTGCGCGGCGCCAATCTGTAGGGACCCTACCGGTCCTCCAGCAAAGATTTGCAAGGACCCGAAAGGCGTCCCGGACGCAAGTTCCACCATATTTGATCATCTCGGCAGATATCATGTCTATTCCCGCAGCTTTACCATTTTTCATACTTCCTATCGCCCATTCAACTTCTTCCATAGTGATGCCCTCTGTTGATTCCGGTGCCACAAACTCGTCTCTGGGCTCGTCTGTGGCACCAGTATCCGGGGCATCTCCATACATTTCTCCAAAATATTCACTCCACCGGGTTAATACAGCTTGTGTATCTGCAAGAATGTCACCATCCTTAGACTTTATCCTTTCCATTCTGGAACCTGACGAAACACCTCGAGACTTTCTCACTTTGCTCCAAAAGAGTTTAGTGTTGTTCTCGAAGTTCTTCGCCAGCCTCTCCTCCTCAATCGCACTGGCTCTTTCACGCTTTTCTTTCACTAAGGTTTTGGTGGCACTCTTGCATTGCCGGTATATTTCTTTCTTCATCTCTGTCATACTGGCATTCAGGTTCAAAGAAGAAACATAGTCCTGCCATGCTTTCTTCTTACTTTCTACGGAGCTTTGCAACTCCGCGTCCCACCATGCATCACCTTTTGCTGTAATATGCTTCTTTGAGCAACCACATACTTCTTTCGCGGAATCTACTAAACTCTCTTTCAGGCTATTCCAGCATTCATCTACATTTGAGTCCGAAGAACCTACTGCCAAAAGCTTGTCCCGGACTCTGTCTTCATACATTCTTCTCACGCTCTCATCTTGCAACTTTTCAACCTTTATTCTTTCAAGGTCTCCGAAGGAGATACGCTCTCGCCAGTGCCTCCACTTCCTGAAGAGACCACTAAACCGCGCAACTACGAGATAGTGGTCTGATTCAAGAGTGGGGCCTCTATACGTACGTGTATCTTGGAGTTTGCTTCGGAGACGGTTATCTACCAGGATCAAATCTATCATGCTTTTTTGTTCATTCCTTCTCCACGTGTACATGTGTATATCCTTATGTTGGAATATTGTATTAGACACAAGGAGGCCCCTTTCCAAACATACATCCACAATGAGCTTACCTGCATCATTCACTCTCTTATCACCATAAGGACCCAGAGCAGCGTCGCAAGTTTGCCGCCTGGTTCCCACCCATCCGTTCAGATCGCCACACAAAATCACCTTTTCATTAGCCTCAGCCAGATCCAGAACTTCTCTGACATTATCCCAAAACTTCTCAAGGTCCTGGGGTGTCGACGAGCTTACGGGAGCATATGCTGCCACCAAAAATACTTTAGTGACACCCAGTTTTAAACGGACCCAGAGAAGTCTTGCATCGTATAGGCCATAATCTCTCACTCCAGAGGCCAGGCGATGAGACAGCAAGATACCCACTCCCATGCTGGCATGACTGCCCTGCGGTACCCCGGACCACAGAGCCATCATGCCATCAGGAAGATCACAGGTTTCACTGCCCCTTCGCTTAGTCTCTGTTAAACACAGAGCATCCAGGCGTCTCCCTTTCATTACATCAATCACCTCATGCATCTTATCTTCCATACCACCCCTTACATTCCAAGTGCCTATTCGGCACTCTGCACCCCACGGCTCGCCAGTTCGGGCCCGGCGTGATGGGTGGCGGCCCCCATCGCCGCTTCCACCTATATTCGTACCGACGGGGGCGGGCCGGTACGCGTCGCCTCGGGGGGACGCCCTAGCCCGCACTGCGGTACGTCTTCGGTCCAAGATTGCAGCCATAATGACTGGCAGGGGTCGCGACGAGCACGCTCTTGGACAGATACCATACATCTAAGATTACAAAATCAATTTTTAGGGTTTGTATATCTCGCTAGCCGTTGCCTACACTTTCATACTTCACGCAACTGAGGCCCTCTTTCATAAAGTCATACAGGTATATAAGCATTGTCAGGCACACTACTTCTAACAGGCTTCGTCAGTACAGACATCTCCATTTGAGCGTTCGCACGCACAATTACTTATAGTATATATCTTACTCTTCCAACTTTGCTTTATAAACGAAAGTTGTGCCATACTTATCACTGTATTTTTGTTTAATCTGCCATACACGTTAGACTTGTCTACCGGGCCGAACCCCATACATATCACCCGATATGTCTGCCAGGCCGAAGGCTACACGCGTTAGACGGTGTCTGCCGGGTCAAAACCCACACATATAACACGATATGTCTGCCAGGCCGAAGCCCACACACGTTAGACGGTGTCTGCCGGGTCAAAACCCACACATATCACACGATATGTCTTCCAGGTCGAAGCCCACACATGTTAGACGGTGTCTGCCGGGTCAAAACCCACACATATCACACGATATGTCTGCCGAGGCTGCCACCTCCAGCCATACACCGTTCTGCTCGTAGGTAAGGGCGAACTCCTCGTCCTCTCCATACATTCACACATTTATGCATAGCTAAAAGCTGCAACATAAGACATCTGTTAGGTACATAAGAGTATTCAATTTCAAAGAACTCTGCACAACTCTCTGGAGACCACTCTCCTTTCCAAGTTATCATGTACTGGGCTGCTGCTAGCGTAGTTTTTCCTCGTGCGCCATTCAGAAATTTAAGCTCGTCACGGTCAGTCGAAAGTACTTTGACCACCTGATAAGGGCCTCACATGCCTGAAGTGCTGTAACGCCTTGATGACAGTCATCGTTTCTAACTCATAAGAGTGGTATCTGCTCCCAGCACCCTGAGTGACCCTGCTAAAGTAGGCCTACAACAGGTTTGCCGCCATCATCGTGTACTTGCATTTGGACAATCCCGTAGCCTGCGCTACTGGCGTCCGTATGGAGTTCCGACGGTAACTTGGGATCAAAAATCGTAAGTATAGGCTCATTTGTTAATTGTTTTATGAGGTCCTGTCGGACTTGCTCTTGTCCAATGCCCTATTTAAATTAAACGTCCTTCTTGGTAAGGCGAGAGATACTTGCAGTTTTGTGGCATATTTTTTATATAGCGCCGAAAGTATCCAGCTAGCCCTAGAAACTGTCCCACTTGCTTAACGTTACTTGGTGCGGGGGCGCTTACTAGTGCCTCGATTTTTCCAGAGCTTGGCCTAACCTGACCATGGCTTAAAACTTGTTTACCTCCTAAACCACAATAATTGACCAGCTGGTTTTATTTGACATGCGAAATATTTAACTAAGTCAGAAGACATCAAAGAATTGCACGAACCACTACCAATACGTATATTAACCGGTATATTTGAAATAACGGCTGTAATGACATCGTGATTTTTATGTTCACCATAATTTTCAGGGCAAAAATTGACACTTATTTCTAAAACGTTATTTGGCAAAACATCGGCTCTGCGGATACCCTAGCTTTTTACAGAACGCACATTTGTCTATTTGAGGTCTTGTTGTTGAGGAACTACCCGCACCGGTTCCAGGTTTTACATCTGGCGAATCACTTTTTCGACGTTTTGAACAAGAATCGCTTATGCCCAGTCTCATTACATTCATAACACCTAACTTTCGAAATATCAAAAGATTTTATCGGCTTACTCTTTGGACTATTGTTTCAGTAAAGGCTAAAATGAGAGGTAGTATTCCTTTTAGAACTATATTGAGGCACACTAAACATCACAACATTTAAAAAGTACTCCACTATACATTCAGGAATTAAGTACGCATTCATGGCAGCTGCACGAATTTGTGGATCTAATACCACGTATTATGATAGCAGTTTACAGTTCGCTGCTAAGACCTAACAATACATAATTTCAACAAGGATTTACGTACATATTCTGTGTAAGTGGAAAACCTGTCAGACTTCAGCTCAAGTTTGAAATTAGACCAAGTACGTGTAGTGCTAGTCTACTCGCCAAGCCAGGTACGAGCTTTCACCCTTAGGACAATGACCCACACGAACAAGGAATTCACTATCTTCCCACGGTTTAATGAGCAATCCCTGTCTACCTCATCACACCATGTGTCGACATCATAAACACTCGGGTCAAAATCAGAGACAAAATACTGGTTTGATCACACCGGTAGAAAGCTTATGACGTCCAAGTCGTCGCTCATTACGTCGGCTGCGCTTTTTATATCGAACTGCGGCAACGTTGAATGAAATCTCCGTATTGCTTTGAATCCAGAATGACTTTAGTCTGTTATAGCTCACGGAAGGAGGAACGGCATTTTTTGCAAATTAAAAAAATGTAAGAGGTATTAAAAATTGTAGGAATCAATTCAGTTACCGATTTACAACAAACTACTTTCAGGTCTTGCGTTCATAATGTTACACCTTGTAAAGTTATCAAAAATACCCTTTTGCTGCAAATTACCTACGTCTATTAATATTTATGATTATTTTAAAGCCTATCTTAACCTTAATCGTTTTTTTATGATTAAAGCCAAACCAACAAGCGCTTATCGAAAATATAGTGAAAACGTAAAATATAATAAAAAACGATGAACACTTTTCTAGCCTTTTCACTTGGCACTCAATTATTCAATGTGCTCTTTATATACCCTTCGTTCCCAACACCCACTTTGTATCGACCCTACGTCCTTCGGCTGGGCTTTGACCAGTGGCATATCAAATGAGATGCAAGAGACAAGAATCGTATAGGAAGGTATAAAGGATCTGTGGAAAATTTGATTGGTCAGTTGAAGGGGAAAGAACGACTCAAGGAAATCTTCTCTGGGTGTGCTTTGCGCTGTGTTTATGCCAAAATAGTGGGAAGATATTTTCACCTTTTAGCATCATCCGGGAGACGTCTAATAGGATAAAGGCAACAGGACAAATATTTTTACATTGCTTAATTAAGGAGTGCAGGATCAAGAAGAATGAGAAATACACCGCTGACCTATGCCAGCTTTCCCATCGCACCATTCACTATTTACCCTGCATTTACTCTTCTTTCTATAAAGAAGAGTGAATCCAGGGTAAAGAGTGAATGGTGCGATGGGAAAGCTACTTGGGAACCGGCATTTAAGCCAAAAGGCATAGCTGGCTATACATAACAAAATGCTTGTCCCAGAATTGTTATATGGCAGTGTGAGTTGGGTAAGTAAGAAGGAATATGAAAGCAGGACAAATGTGGTCGAAATGCGAGCTCTGCGGGTGAGGTTCGGAGTTAAACTAACCGACCGTATTCGCAACAGCGTTGTAAGAAAGCATGTAAGTATGAAAAATAGTATCGGTGTAAAGATGAGAAAGAGTATACTCCGTTGGTTTGGGCATATGAAAAGAATGGTAGAAAAAAGAATGATAGGTACACAATACGAAAATGGGAGGATATAGATACCGAGAAAGACCTAGACTATCTCAGCATGACTAAATAGACCGTGTCTTATCTGAAGGGCAAGTCAAGAGTCTTCGTAACCGGTGACCGTGTATGAGACGAACTATGAGAGTGGAGGAAGCCAGGGAGGACTGTAAGGAAAAATCCTGTTGGAACTCTGTATGTATTTATGTATTTCATCATCAGCCGTTGTCCACTGCATGAGAAAAGCCTTTTCCACGATTACCGGCTTTGTGCTGTAAGAACCGAGCTTTTGTCCACGACCTTGATCAGGTCACAGGTCTACTCGACTTATGACAAAGATGAATAATGTCAATCCGGAATAATGTCAACCCTGAATAATGCCAAATCCTAATAATGTCCAATCATAATAATGTCCAACCTGAATAATATTCTTAAAGATAGAGATAACTAAAATTGCTCCAATTACGACGACATTATTCGTCTTCGATATAAGTCGTAAATCCACTGGTCCACCTTGTCCCGTACCTAATTATATTAAGTCTTATTGCGTAAGCGCCATAGATAAGAGGATAAATTGTCATGTTTCTTGAAATATGTCCATTCGTATTGACTGTTCATTAATTTAATGCATTAATTGATTGGTAAAAAAATTCAATAAATTTACAGCTTATTGCTTCTAGTGACGCAATCGCTGATTTATAGACACAATAACTCATTCAATACCTTTGCATTTTTTTCTAAATAACTATAAGTTCATTTGTTGACACGGACGGTTGGACGGACGATTTAGCGCAGTGGTTAAGAGCTTAGGTCGCTCCACCTACTGTGTTTAATAGTCACGGGTTCGATTCCCGCACGGGACAAATCTTTGTGTGATCCACAATTATTTGTTCCGGTCTGGGTATTTGTGTGTGAATTTTCATGTTTGTAAACGCACCCACGACACAGGAATAAATCCTAGTGTGGGGCTACGTTTCTATTAAAAAAGAAAAGAAAGAAGAAAGAATATTGATGATCTTCTTTTATAGAAATTAAATTAAACCAGCCGGATTTCACTTCCTAAGACCGTGAAATAAAACTACTTTTTCGGATTTTATCGCGGTTTATTTTGATTTTTAAGTTCCCGACGTCGGGAACTTAAAAATCAAAATAAACCGCGATAAAATCCGAAAAAGTAGTTTTATTTCATGTGTAATATTCGCGTAAATCTAAGAACTCAGTATTCCTAAGACCGTTTTTAAAAACAAGTTTTTATAGCAATCAACGAAGATATCTTTCTGAGTTGAGGAGTTCCTTAAAAAAGCCATCTTTTTTCCGGATCTTTCATCAGACCTTGGACACCGTTTGGGTATAAAGTACTCGTTAAGACAAATCCAACGAGCCCAAACAAGGCGGAGTTATATTATGTAGCTTTCATGAACCACCTTTCGGTTTCATTATCAGACCCTGAATACTGTCTAGTTGTATAGTACTTGTCAATACCAATCTAACAAGCCTAAACACGAGGGGATTACGTTGTATTGTTCACATTTTCCTATGGCCACTTTCTGACTCCAGCATCAGACTAGCTCCATGGTACCATATTATTGCATTGTCATCGACATTACATATTTTCAGCTTAATCGGATACCCGCAAGTCATTGAAATACGGATCACAAGATTTGAACCGTAAAGACGGACAGACAGACATGCGAACACTGCAAATTAAATAAAGGCTTGTAAAAAGATAGTCACTATTGTTGTGAATGAAAAAATTGTGAGACTTAACAAAAGTAGAAAGAAGTTTTAAGGTACGCGGGAATAAAAATGATATTTCGACGTCAAACATCGCGGTCCTTCCCGTTATCATGAGTGTGATTAGGAGTGATCGTTATATTACATAACTGAAAAAATAATCTATTATTAATAAATAATCAAATCACTTATCATTTATTACCTCAGGCAAGCGTTATTTTTTAAGCGTTACTTTTATTACATATTGTCTGACCAAAACCGCCTACCAGCCTGCCACGCGACACAGCGACACTGACTGCCTGGACTTAAGGTCCATTTCACTTTGACGTATAATATTTTGGCACAAGTCACGTGTTATATTATGCTCTAAAACACATATGATCTATTTTTAAATGAGTGTCCAGTAATGAAAGTAATATATTTTTAGGTTATTTATTATGTTCCGCGCCAATATATTTGTTCGTATTATACGTTATTTCTAACGTGTTGGGTACGACGTTGGATGATTTTTTTAATAAAATCAGTGCGGAGCACTGGCATGATCTTGGATGACGTACTTATGCATTTATCGTGGGTTTGTGAGCGACTGCGGCGTCGCGCGTCAAATTGATTGCAAATAAATCGTTGGTTTGTTTATTGTAATACCTGTAAATAAAAGTTAGTTTTAGTTACGTGTCAATAATTAATTTATTAAATATATATTTAATTTTTAACGTTTAACAGCTCACGGCGGCTGCGCGGCGTGTTTTGCGACAATAATCAAAATCCGTCGTTCAACGAAGCGAAGTCATCATCATCATCATCATCATTTCAGCCTATACTTGTCCACTGCTGAACATAGGCCTCCCCAAGCGCTTTCCAGCGTAACCGGTCCGATGCCACCTGCATCCAACGATTTCCTGCGATTTTCACAAGATCGTTGGTCCATCTGGCAGGCGGTCGTCCTACGCTGCGCTTGCCAATACGTGGTCTCCGCTCTAGAATCGTTCTGCCCTAACGCCCGTCCAATCTTCGCGCTATGTGGCCAGCCCATTGCCACTTCAGCATGCTAATCCTGAGGGCTATGTCGGTGACCTTGGTTCTTCTACGAATCTCCTCATTCCTGATTCGATCACGTAGAGATACGCCGAGCATAGCTCTTTCCATAGCTCGCTGAGCAATTTTGAGCTTTTTTATGAGACCTATTGTAAGAGACCACGTCTCTGATCCATATGTCATCACTGGTAACACACATTGACTAAAAACTTTAGTCTTTAGGCACTGAGGTATTTTGGATGAGAAGATGTTGCGCAGTTTCTCGAACGCTGCCCAGCCGAGTTGGATTCGTCGATTGACCTCTCTCTCAAAGTTGGACCTACCTAACCGGACTGCCTGTCCCAGGTAAATGTATTCGTCGACAACTTCAAGAGTAGAGTTCCCAACGGTGAGTGCGGTGGGTACGACATGGACATTAAACATTATTTTTGTTTTGTCCATATTCATTTTAAGACCCACTTGTTGGGATACTCTATTGAGGTCACCGAGCATTCGTCCTAGATCTTCCAGCGACTCCGCCATGACCACAATGTCGTCGGCAAATCGAAGGTGAGTGATGTATTCGCCATTGATGTTGATGCCAAGTCCTTGCCATTCCAAGAGCTTGAAGGCGTCCTCTAAGGTGGCCGTAAACAGTTTCGGAGAAATGACGTCTCCCTGTCTTACTCCTCTTTTTAAGGGGATCACCTTCGTGCACTGCCCCTGTACTCGGACTGACATGGTGGCGTTATTATACAAGCACTTCAACACTTCGATGTACCTATAGTCAATGCGGCATCGCTGGAGAGATCTAAGAACCGCCCAAGTCTCGATCGAATCAAAGGCTTTCTCATAGTCCACAAACGCCAAGCATAGTGGCCGATTATACTCCTCAGTCTTCTGTATAACCTGCCGCAGCGTATGTATGTGGTCTATGGTACTAAAACCTTTCCGGAAACCGGCTTGTTCGGGAGGCTGGAAGTCATCAAGCCTTCGTTCGAGACGATTCGTAATGACTCTCGAAAACAACTTATAAACATGGCTCAGCAGTGTGATGGGCCTATAGTTCTTCAATAAGGTGTTATCACCTTTCTTGAAAAACAGCACCACCACACCCCTGTTCCATGCTTCCGGCGTTTTCCCTTCAAGCAAGACTGAATTAAATAGCCTCTGAAGGACTTTAAGTACCGGCGATCCGCCTGCCTTCAGAAGTTCTGCAGTAATTCCGTCTTCACCCGGCGCTTTGTTGTTTTTTAGTTGTTTGAGAGCCATCCTAATCTCGCACAGGCTGATGTCCGGGATATCTTCAGTGCAGTGTCGGGTTTGCTTGGCTCTTGGGTCTTTTACCAAGTCAACAACAGGTTTAGCTACTGAGGTATATAACTGTCCATAGAACCTCTCTATCTCCCTGAGCACCTCTGACCTATTTGACGTTACGTTTCCGTCCTCCGTCTTCAGTTTCGTCAACTGGCTCTGCCCAATAGACGCGTCTCTTGCGAACACTTTAGAGCTCTTGTTCTGCTCTATGGTCTCCTCGATACGCCTTGCATTGAAGGACCGTAAGTCGTGTCGCAAGGACTTTAATATCTGTCCATTTAGCTACCTATAGGACTTAGCATCATCGGAGGTTTGGAGCGTCATGGAACGTCGCTCAGACATGAGGTTTTTGGTGTAGTCAGATAGTTTTTGAGGCCTATTTTTACGGTGGGTCTTAAAATACTTGGACCCGACCGTATGAACAGTCTCTACCAGCCTGTTGTTGATTTCGTCCACTGATGCGCTACTGTCTAGCAATTCGAAGCGGTTTGACAATTCGAGTTGAAAGTTCTCGGGGTTTTGGATATATGCATGAGTAGGTCGGAGCGTAGACTTCATCAGACGCGATCTTTCCATTTTGACATTAATATTTAATGTGCCTCTGACCATTCGGTGATCACTGCCGGTTTTTACCCTATGAATCACGGAGACATCATTAAATATTTGTCGCTTGGTGCTCATGATGAAGTCTATCTCATTTTTTGTGGAACCATCAGGGCTCATCCAGGTCCATTTCCTATGAGGCGGCTTCTGGAAGAAAGAGTTCATCATCAAGAGTCCCTCTTTCTCCAGAAATTCGGCCAGCCTCTGACCCCTGGGGTTGCGCTGCCCATATCCAAATTGCCCCACTCTCAGCTCATCATCGCCCCGTTGGCCCAGCCGCGCATTGAAGTCACCCATAACTACTGTAAAATGTGCTTTGGAAGTATGTATGGCTCTACTAATGTCCTCATACATAACTTCGACTTCATCATCCGAGTATGCCGAGGTCGGTGCGTAGACCTGTATGACCTTCAGCGAATATCTTTTGGATATTCTGAGTATCAGGTACGCTACCCTGCTCGACACACTAGTGATGGACACAACGTTGTTTATGAGTGACTTGTGGACGATAAATCCGACACCACCTTGGGACTGCTGTTCGCCCTCCCGGTAGTAAAACAATTTGCCGGATTTTAAGGTTATCGTGTCCTCGCCCTCTCTTCGGACCTCCGATAAACCAACAATACTCCACCGCAACTTGTTTAACTCTTCTTCCAGCTCAACTAGCTTCTCATCTGTCCTCAATGTGCGTGCGTTGTATGTCACCAGGGCCAATTTTCGGTTTTGGTGGTAGCCGAATCTCTGCCGGAGATTCTTAGCACCCCTTGTCCTGTCGTTACCATGGCTGCTACCGTGGCCAGGACGAACAGGACCGCCGGGGACTAGGGGCCTGGTTTTCCTATTTTCTTCCATAATTGGGGGTGTTTGCCATACTCGCCACGCGTGGCAGGTGGGTTGGCGAGCGCAGTTATTGCTCGGCGAAGTGTTAAGGGAACGCTGCTGCCCATTCCCTAGTTTTCCCTTAGGCGCCTTGTACGACACCCGATGGGATGAGATGGGTTGGTCCTATTCTAAGCCGGGAACCACGCGGCCGTCTAAGCCGGGAACCACGCGGCCGTCTAAGCCGGGAACGAAGCGAAGTAATAACTATTATTAATAGCGTAAAAAATAATAACGTTTTAAAAGTAGCGTATCGTTATAACGCGTTTTTAATATATAGCCGTTGCGAACACTCCTAGGTGTGATGGGTATGGGTGTGATGAAACAGTTTTATTTCACGAGTTAGAGTTGCTTCTTTGGCTTTGAGACGCATAGTATGAGTGGTGAACACGTACTCCTGGGTTCGAATCCTAGGTCGGACATAGTGTGTTCTTTTTATCGAAAAAAAAACTCAGTTTGGAAATATACCTGATTTAATTGCTGATTCACCGCTACTACATCAGGAACCAATGTCGTTAGTGATATGTGGGTATTCATAGTACACCTCTGCCACCGCGGCTAGGGGAATACATATATGACGGTGCTTTTATTTATTATGAGGCAGAGTAGTTCAGATAAGGCATGTAAAGCACAATTTGAGATTCTAGTTTAGGATTACGTGATTGTAAGCGAACTGCTAGAATCTGCGAGCAAGCTGCTCGCTGGTGAATTGCGTTCAATACGAGGAAATTTCGGTTCGTCCGTATCATGTAAGTCCGTATTCCAGTTACTAGAGACTATAACGCCGCTTCGAGTGTTACGTGAATTGTATTGAAGAACTAGATTTCATGAAGTTAGCACTTATTCTTTCGATAAATAAAGTATTTTAACATCTAAGGCCATGGATTTATCGGACTGTCTGAGATCACTGACTGTTAACTTTTGTATGTTAATGTCTTGTTTCGGGTCTCTCAGATCACCTCATTCAGGATACGATATACAAATATATATGAGACAAAGTGCAGTGCGGTATTCTATCCAAAAAATCTCAGTAGTAGGCCGGAGTCAGAATTGAGAATATGCCTTTATGATTATATAGTACAACCCTGTTTGCTTCTTCGGGTAAAAAATAGTGTGACACGTTTATTTAAGCGTGTAAGTATTTCAAATCACTTATTCTTCCGATGCATAAAGACTTTTAATGGCTAAGGCGACGGTGAAAGTTTCATTTTCGATTGAACGGACTGGACGGCTGAGATCACTAAATGTTACGGTTTGTATGTTAACAGGATTAATAATAGGCCTGTATTATTATATAGTACAACAGTCTGTCCCTTCGGGGAAAAACGTAGGCATTCTGCCAACTAGAAGTGTAGAACCATTGGATCCTGTAGCAATATTTGTTGTTGTATACCCTCTTTTTTGTATCTTCACAGTTGGAAGATGTCAGCTGCAATAATAAGTTAGCACTTTGCAAAATTCAAATATGGCTTTTAGGGTAAATAATAATTAAAATATTTGAATATAGATAGATAAAGGATCGATGTAATCTCAAAATAATTGATTTAAAAAAAAACAAAAGGTGTAAATCACTAACCTTTAACCCTGCAACTGATTGTACAGTCGGAAGCAATAATTTTTAGGCACTTTAGGGCTTTGTCATAAAATTGGAATTAAATAACGCAGGATTTTAGGCATTACGATTCTGTGACAAGGTACTAAATAAAATGTATTTATCTATCATATCATCATGTCACACAGAGATGGGCAAAATGTAACCATATTAATGATTACAATTGCATTTTGTAATATTAAATCATGATTTAAGATTAAAAGTGAAATCGTAATCGTTGAAAATTACAAAATGTAATTGTAATCGCTAATCATTAATACACCACCTATATTCCCCAAGCGGGGTGCATTTTGCCCATCTCTGATGTCACATCCCTTGCAGGGTACTAATGTGTCTATATAACAATGCCCTCGACTGTAAATATTGTGGTTTTCGTATTTAATCAGAAAAATCTTCAGTAATATTTCTTTTCAAACGCCAAATGAGAGGAAACTCGTGTAAGGTAACTTTTTACATATATTAAACGATTAATTTTCCAAATTTCGTGTTATTTGAAATACTCGAATTGGTTCATCGTGTATCTATGGAGCGTATAGAAGAATGGAGCCACTGTGCGGAGTCAAATGGATACGTTAAATAAAAATTTAATAATTTTCTTTAACAAGAAATGATGAGAAACATTTTGATAAACGTGAATTTGAAACGTTTTTGTAATGAGATCTACGTTAAATTATCAGCCTGTGTTTTGTCTAGATTGACTGGAGAATATTTTTTAGTATACTGAGTTCTTAGATTTACGCGAATGATGAACGCACATGAAACAACAACAACAGTTCCCGACGTTTCGAGTGACTTGTTGCAAAATGGCTGCAGAGTTAAAAAAAAAATCTTTTCTACAAACTTTTATTTGACTTGCAATGTATGTCTATCTTTCCAGATCAAACCTTGTGTTTTCAAGCACTTGCGGGTATCCGATTAAATTGAAATTTGGCATACGTATGTAAAGTCGGCGACAATGCAATAATATGGTACCGTAGAGCTGGTCTGATGATGGAGTTGGAAGGTGGCCATAGCAACATGTGAACTATACAACGTAAGTTACGTTCCTTGTATTTCAGCTTGTTAGATTAGTATGTAGCAGCTAGCCGCGTGGTTCCCGGCTTAGAATAGGACCAACCCATCTCATCCCATCGGGTGTCGTACAAGGCGACTAAGGGAAAACTAGGGAATGGGCAGCAGCGTTCCTTTAACACTTCGACGACCAATAACTGCGCTCGCCAACCCGCCTGCCAAGCGTGGCGAGTATGGCAAACACCCCCAATTATGGAAGAAAGTAGAAAAACCAGGCCCCTAGTCCCCGGCGGTCCTGTTCGTCCTGGCCACGGTAGCAGCCATGGTAACGACAGGACAAGGGGTGCTAAGAATCTCCGGCAGAGATTCGGCTACCACCAAAACCGAAAATTGGCCCTGGTGACATACAACGCACGCACATTGAGGACAGATGAGAAGCTAGTTGAGCTGGAAGAAGAGTTAAACAAGTTGCGGTGGAGTATTGTTGGTTTATCGGAGGTCCGAAGAGAGGGCGAGGACACGATAACCTTAAAATCCGGCAACTTGTTTTACTACCGGGAGGGCGAACAGCAGTCCCAAGGTGGTGTCGGATTTATCGTCCACAAGTCACTCATAAACAACGTTGTGTCCATCACTAGTGTGTCGAGCAGGGTAGCGTACCTGATACTCAGAATATCCAAAAGATATTCGCTGAAGGTCATACAGGTCTACGCACCGACCTCGGCATACTCAGATGATGACGTCGAAGTTATGTATGAGGACATTAGTAGAGCCATACATACTTCCAAAACACACTTTACAGTGGTTATGGGTGACTTCAATGCGCGGCTTGGCAAACGGGGCGATGATGAGTTGAGAGTGGGGCAATTTGGATATGGGCAGCGCAACCCCAGGGGTCAGAGGCTGGCCGAATTTCTGGAGAAAGAGGGACTCTTTATGATGAACTCTTTCTTCCAGAAGCCGCCTCATAGGAAATGGACCTGGATGAGCCCTGATGGTTCCACAAAAAATGAGATAGACTTCATCATGAGCACCAAGCGACAAATATTTAATGATGTCTCCGTGATTCATAGGGTAAAAACCGGCAGTGATCACCGAATGGTCAGAGGCACATTAAATATTAATGTCAAAATGGAAAGATCGCGTCTGATGAAGTCTACGCTCCGACCTACTCATGCATATATCCAAAACCCCGAGAACTTTCAACTCGAATTGTCAAACCGCTTCGAATTGCTAGACAGCAGCGCATCAGTGGACGAAATCAACAACAGGCTGGTAGAGACTGTTCATACGGTCGGGTCCAAGTATTTTAAGACCCACCGTAAAAATAGGCCTCAAAAACTATCTGACTACACCCGAAACCTCATGGCTGAGCGACGTTCCATGACGCTCCAAACCTCCGATGATGCTAAGTCCTATAGGCAGCTTAATGGACAGATATTGAAGTCCTTGCGACACGACTTACGGTCCTTCAATACAAGGCGTATTGAGGAGACCATAGAGCAGAACAAGGGCTCTAAAGTGTTCGCAAGAGACGCGTCTATTGGGCAGAGCCAGTTGACGAAGCTGAAGACGGAGGACGGAAACGTAACGTCAAATAGGTCAGAGGTGCTCAGGGAGGTTCTATGGACAGTTATATACCTCAGTAGCTAAACCTGTTGTTGACTTGGTAAAAGACCCAAGAGCCAAGCTAACCCGACACTACACTGAAGATATCCCGGGCATCAGCCTGTGCGAGATTAGGATGGCTCTCAAACAACTAAAAAACAACAAAGCGCCGTTGAAGACGGAATTACTGCAGAACTTCTGAAGGCGGGCGGATCGCCGGTACTTAAAGTCCTTCAGAGGCTATTTAAGTCCGTCTTGCTTGAAGGGAAAACGCCGGAAGCATGGAACAGGGGTGTGGTGGTGCTGTTTTTCAAGAAAGGTGATAACACCTTATTGAAGAACTATAGGCCCATCACACTGCTGAGCCATGTTTATAAGTTGTTTTCGAGAGTCATTACGAATCGTCTCGAACGAAGGCTTGATGACTTCCAGCCTCCCGAACAAGCCGGTTTCCGGAAAGGTTTTAGTACCATAGACCACATACATACGCTGCGGCAGGTTATACAGAAGACTGAGGAGTATAATCGGCCACTATGCTTGGCGTTTGTGGACTATGAGAAAGCCTTTGATTCGATCGAGACTTGGGCGGTTCTTAGATCTCTCCAGCGATGCCGCATTGACTATAGGTACATCGAAGTGTTGAAGTGCTTGTATAATAACGCCACCATGTCAGTCCGAGTACAGGGGCAGTGCACAAAGGTGATCCCCATAAAAAGAGGAGTAAGACAGGGAGACGTCATTTCTCCGAAACTGTTTACGGCCACCTTAGAGGACGCCTTCAAGCTCTTGGAATGGCAAGGACTTGGCATCAACATCAATGGCGAATACATCACTCACCTTCGATTTGCCGACGACATTGTGGTCATGGCGGAGTCGCTGGAAGATCTAGGACGAATGCTCGGTGACCTCAATAGAGTATCCCAACAAGTGGGTCTTAAAATGAATATGGACAAAACAAAAATAATGTCTAACGTCCATGTCGTACCCACCGCACTCACCGTTGGGAACTCTACTCTTGAAGTTGTCGACGAATACATTTACCTGGGACAGGCAGTCCGGTTAGGTAGGTCCAACTTTGAGAGAGAGGTCAATCGACGAATCCAACTCGGCTGGGCAGCGTTCGGGAAACTGCGCAACATCTTCTCATCCAAAATACCTCAGTGCCTAAAGACTAAAGTGTTTAGTCAATGTGTGTTACCAGTGATGACATATGGATCAGAGACGTGGTCTCTTACAATAGGTCTCATAAAAAAGCTCAAGGTTGCTCAGCGAGCTATGGAAAGAGCTATGCTCGGCGTTTCTCTACGTGATCGAATCAGGAATGAGGAGATTCGTAGAAGAACCAAGGTCACCGACATAGCCCTCAGGATTAGCATGCTGAAGTGGCAATGGGCTGGCCACATAGCGCGAAGATCGGACGGGCGTTGGGGCAGAAAGATTCTAGAGTGGAGACCACGTATTGGCAAGCGCAGCGTAGGACGACCGCCTGCCAGATGGACCGACGATCTTGTGAAAATCGCAGGAAATCGTTGGATGCAGGTGGCATCGGACCGGTTACGCTGGAAAGCGATTGGGGAGGCCTATGTTCAGCAGTGGACAAGTATAGGCTGAAATGATGATGATGAGATTAGTATTAACAAGTACTATACAACCAGATAGTGTTCAGGGTCTGATGATGTAATCCAAAGGTGGCGAATGGAACTACCCAATATAACCCCGCCATGTTTGGGCTTTTTGGATTTATCTCGACGAGTACTTTAGACCCGGATGGTGTCCAGGACCTGATCTACGATGTATATGATGACGTATATGAAGCCGGAAGGGAACTTAGCAAAATAACTTCGTTGTGTTTTTGCTATAACGCTTGTTTTTAAAAAGGTCTCTATAAATTAAAATTAATCTTAGGTTACGTAATTTGCACGACAAACCGTGCCGTACCGTAACCGTACTTTAAACGCTTATGAGCGAGGAAATAAAGCGTACGGATTCTAAGAACATGTTGACCAAACACGAAGACCTTATCTCGCTGACCGCACACATAAGTCGCTTAACATTCTGAATTTTTCATATCGCTTACACACTTTTTTGCATTAAATATTTTTTATATTAAAATATGTTGCTAATAATTCAATTTTGACAATATTGAAGAACTGTTAAGCGAATTATGTTGCTGACTGTCAAATTATTTTTTGTATCTTGATTTTCATAAAAAAAGAGTTTTCATGATTTACGTATAATGTTCATAAATATTTCCATATTTTTAAGATGATAACATTCAAAAGATTATGCTTGTGGCTCGTAGTGATAAGAAACATGAAAATATTCATTTTATAAGTATTATGTACTACACAAACGTCTTTGTTGTGAGGTCCATTAGCAATAGAGATTAAGCCTACGTCGATACAGGCGGGCAAATTTGAAATTATACAGCGGCACAAATCCACGCAATAACTGTGTTTATATTGCCTAACTAAGGGGTGCCTACCACAAGTTCTCACTAAAAAAGTTTATAGAATTCTTATCTCTTCTTATGAGATCGGTTAGTGAATTTAATTATACGTTCCATCTTTGTGTTTATTCGCACACTATGACATCTCGGATTATTTTAGTTTAACTATGTATTAATTAACTGCTTATATTATACTAGCAATGCACCCGAGTTTTGTACGGTTAGCATGAAGGTACAGCTTGTTGTTTTGTATACACGCATTAGTGGCGAATAATGTACTTTGCGATCACGAGGGTTCGAATCTTAGGTCGGACAAATGTAAATTTTCTATCGATAAATTCGCAGTATTTGACGGACGCTTTAGCGCAGTGGTTAAGAGCTTGAGCTGCTCCGCCCACTGTGTCGAATAGTCGCGGGTTCGATTCCCGCACGGGACAAATCTTTGTGTGATCCACAATTATTTGTTCCGGTTTGGGTATTTGTTTGTGAATTTTCATGTTTGTAAACGCATCCACGACACAGGAATAAATAGTAATATAAAAAAAAAAAAAAGAAAAAAAAAAGTATTAGTCCGGAGTCTGGAATTGTGGCCGGTATATGGCAATAGGCTCGACCCTATTATATGGGACCTAACACCGTCGCCAAAAATTGGATGTACACAGTACACTTTTGCCACTCCCACTTGGGGGATATACGCCTGAGGTTGTTAATTTTTTTATTATGATAAACGAATTGCCTAAAAATTCTACTCGACTTAAAAATTAAACCTAATTCTGTCTGAATTAGGATTCGAACTCAGGATCTCGTGATTGCTAATGCACTACGCATCAACGAGTCATTTCAAATCTGTATCCACTACTGCAATATTGCCGAAGGATAATATTATCGTATTTCGTGATTTCGTGGTAGGCCTCCAATATCCAGTGACCGAGATAAACAATTATCGTGAACTCTTTCGCCAAGTTTGCTGTGAAATGCACAGTTCACTACTTACTGCGGACGCGACATGAATTGATATTGATCTTAAAAGAAAGGAAAAGTATTTTAATTATTAAAAAACCTACGCCTATGCCTACGCGTCAAACGACCTATAAACTTATCTATATATCAATCTATCTCTATCTATTTATCTATGTCATCGCGCCAGATCCCTTGCGGGGTAGGCATAGAGTAGAGTTCTAACAGGTTCTTTCTATACATACCTCTCTGGCTTCCTTCACTCTTATAGTTCGTCTCATACACGCTCGCCGGTTACGGAGACTCTAGACTTGTCCTTCAGATAAGACACAGTCTACTTGGTCATGGTAAGATAGTTAAGGTTTTTCCTCTTAAAATCTATTACATATCCTTTCCGTGCTTCGGAAGGCATGTTAAGCCGTTGGTCTGGGTTATCACTTAATGTGGTAGTCGTTAAGCCGAATTCGAAGCCATATAGGCGGCTTGATAAGTTAAAACAGCGGGTGGCCACAAACCCGCCCCCACCAATCCGCACTGGGTCTGCGTGTGAGAGAAGGCCTTTGCCTGGGCTGTCCCACTGCTGGGCAGAGGTCTTCTCTCAAATAGATATTATTATACATATCCTTAATTTTCGTATATGTAAAAAAACGCGATCGGCGACGGAGACACCACCACGCCTATATTAACGCCGTTATAACCATTCCAAAAGAGCATCGTAATATATCAACTCATATACTTGCGCTCCCGCATACAAACACTTACACACACACACACATGCACACACATAAACTCCTTTTTCTTAAATTGTTGTTAGATGTCAGTAAACAATGACTATTTCATACTCAAGTTAGCTTCTGTTTCTTCTTGTTTAAGTTATAGCTTTGCACTAATTTTAAGTGTATTTTGCCAGTGTCCAGTGAGATGCCTAATCGTGTCTGTTTAAATTAATTCAACTCCCCGATGAACTTAATGACAACGATGATAATAACATTGAGGAAGTACCCCACCCTGGATAGTACGTGGCCGTTTTGAGAGAAATCGAAAAGGCACGTCTTAATATTTTAAGAACTCATGCACATATAAGAATACGTAATGGTTAATATTCCACCAACATTACACATTATTATTCGAAATAAGACAAGTTTTGAAAACTACGACAAATTGACAACATCACTCTTTGACTTCCCGCCAAAAAAAACTCTAAGTTAGCTTCTGTTGGAACGCTGCGCATTTTTCTGGCGGTGTTCTTTTTTTGTTTTCCCCTTAATAACGACGTCATATTGTAAGAAAAAATGAGCTAAAAATATTCCAAGCATACATGATTCCCCAAGATAATCTCGTACATGAATCCCGCAGGCCAAATTAATTCCGCTCAATGTTTTTTTTTATGAACGTAACCCCACACTATGATTTATTCCTGTATCGTGGGTGCGTTTACAAACATGAAAATTCACATACACAAATACCCAGACCGGAACAAATCATTCTGGATCACACAAAGATTTGTCGATGGAATGGAACCCGTGACTATTAGACACAGTGGGCGGAGCGGCTTAAGCTCTTAACCACTGCGCTAAATCGTCCGTCAACAATTCATCACTTAACAAGTGCTCGAATCGGTTCATGTTGTCGAAAACGGGAAAAGAAATTTTCCCGTTTTTTATTTATTCTCGCATTGATTGATTGTGTAAGTGCGAACACTCATGCTCTAATAAATCTTGTCATAACTCATGCTGAGTACCGACCTTTCTCCCCGACGATTTGTTTACATTACCATATTTATTATTATATACTATTCGTGGGATGTGCAAGGGCGTCGGCTCTTTATGTTTGTGTAAAAAGGATCTTTTTATTTTGCATTAAGTTTTTCACAAATGATAATATCGAATGTGACCGCATCCAGAATTTATTTATTTATTTATCAGAGAAGCTACACCTTTAACTTAACACTAAGCATTTAAAATAAAAAAAATGCAATAGTAATAAGTCAAAGTGTTTAATCTCTACAGGTGTATACAACATTATTAAAGAAATAAATTTGATCATCAAGTTAGAGATAATAAATAGTACATTAAAAATGACCAAATGTATAAAGTAATATTAAATATATGACAATAAAATAAAAAAGAAGCTGGAAATAGAACTCGATTTTCTTTTAAATTTTAATTTGAAACAGTCAATTTATAAAATAAAGAACTAATTTTAATAAATTTACGAATATCAGTCAGATGAAAGATGTTTATATCGTCAGCACAGTTCAATTTATTATATGTATCTGAAAGTCGGTTCGAATCGTTCAATCGAATGCACCTCGCACTTTACTTTAGATTTGTTTTGTTTCTCGGTAGGGTAAATGTATTCTGACTGAATTACCACTAGTTTGGTAGCGATTTCTAATCAAAGACGGATATTTTAAATTATTTTGGCATTTTTATATTTGAGTTTCTCTGTATTTCGGAAGGCACGGTAAGCCGTTGGTCCCCGTTACCGTTTAATGTGGTAGTCTTGAAGCCAAATTGGATGTCTACAGACGGCTTGATAAGTTCCAACGGCAGATAGCCACAAACCTGCTTCCACCAATCAGAACTGGATCCGCGTGGTGGAGTAGGACCCAATCTCTCACCTCGATTCGTAAAAGAAGGCCTTTACCCAACAGTGGGACGGAAATGGCTGATATTATTATATTATTATCATTATATTTATAAACAAAGGGCCATTGAATCGAAAGTACAAATTCAAAAACAAGTTACATGGACATTTATCATCACGTCAGCTTTGCGGAGCAGGCAAAGACTTAGAACATGTTCTTTTCTATACAATAATCTCAGGCTTTACTCTGATAGTTCGTCTCATATATGCAAGTTACGGATACTCTTGACTCGCTCATCAGGTAAGACATATATATGCGTATATTTAGTCATTATAAGTTATTTTAGTACTTCATCGCTTCCACTTTTTCGTCTCTAAAAATATATTTAATACCTAGCAGTAAAATAGAAGGCAAGGGCGTTTTTGCAATAGCAATAATCGCGATATCGACTGCGTGCCTAGTCCTCTTTTGATACATAAAAAGGGCATAAAATCTTCTTTCACAAATATTTAGATACATAAACCCAAGAGCCAAATTGACCCGACACTATACCGAAAACATCGCGGACATCAGTCTGTACGAGATAAGTATGGCTCTCAAACAGCTCAAGAACAACAAGGCGCCAGGCGATGACGGTATAACAGCCGAGCTTCTCAAGGCTAGTGGAAAGCCGATATTGAGGGCTCTCAAGAAACTATTCAACACGGTCATCCTCGAGGGCAAAACGCCACAGTCATGGCACGGAAGTGTGGTGGTTCTCTTCTTCAAAAAAGGTGATAAAACCCTCTTGAAGAATTATAGACCCATCTCACCTCTGAGCCACGTCTATAAACTATTCGAGAGTCATCACAAATCGTCTCGCACGCAGACTGGATGACTTCCAGCCTCCCGAACAAGCCGGTTTCCGAAAAGGCTTCAGCACCATAGACCACATTCATACGCTGCGACAGGTTATACAGAAGACTGAAGAGTACAACCTGCCACTATACTTAGCGTTTGTGGATTATGGGAAGGCCTTCGATTCGATCGAGACTTGGGCTGACTACAGTCTCTCCAGCGGTGCCAAGTAGACTACCGGTATATCGAGGTGCTGAAGAGTTTGTACGAAAACGCTACTATGTCAGTCCGCCTTCAGGACCAGAGCTCGAAACCTATTCAACTGCAGCGTGGTGTGAGACAGGGAGACGTTATATCCCCGAAACTATTCTCCGCCGCGCTGGAATATGTCTTCGAGCTTCTGGACTGGAGAGGACTAGGTATCAACATCAACGGCGAGTATATCCCTTACCTTCGATTTGCCGATGATATCGTGCCCATGGCTGATACCCTGGAAGACATCAGTACCATGCTCGACGACCTCAGTAGAGTCGCTTAACAAGTAGGTCTTAAAATGAACATGGACAAGACGAAGATCATGTCAAACGTCCATGTAGTACCAACTTCTATAAAGGTTGGAGACTCTACGCTCGAAGTTGTTGACGGTTATATATACCTGGGACAAAAAATCCAATTAGGCAGGTTCAACTTCGAGAAAGAGGTCAATCGTCGAATCCAGCTCGGTTGGGCGGCGTTCGGGAAGCTACGTAACATCTTCTCGTCCAAAATTCCGCAGTGTCTCAAGACACAAGTCTTTGACCAGTGTACACACACTGGTCAAAGACTTGTGCCTTGAGACACTGATGACTTACGGCACTGAGATATGATCGCTTACGATGGGCCTCATAAGAAGGCTTAAAGTCACCCAAAGGGCGATGGAGAGAGCTATGCTCGGAGTTACCCTGCGGGTTCGAATCAGAAACGAGGAGATCCGCAGAAGGACGAAAGAAGCTGAAGAAGAAGATACATAAATATCTACAACTGTGCCGTGCATGCGTGCAGTGATATCACATCACAATTTATAGCCACTATTTTGGCAGTTGATTTCATGTGTTGTCGTGACAAACAACTGTCCTATTTTAGTTTGGCAGCTTTTCGATACCAAATTTAGTCAAGCACGCTATTTGCGCCATACTAACAACGGACGATGTTATTTAAAACTGGGTTTATTTTATAAAACGCGACGCGTAAATTTTCTTTCCGCTTTGGCATTCCATCAGCCTAGTGGTTAGACCGTTGGACTGCAGAGTCAGAGTTCTCGGGTTCAAACCCAGGCACGCACCTCTGTCTTTTCGAAAGCATGTGCGTATTAAAAAAATAATTATCACTTGCTTTAACGCTGAAGGAAAACATCGTGAGGAAACCTGCATGCCTAAGAGTTTCTCGAAGGTGTGAGAAGTTCGCCAACCCGCACTGGGCCAGCGTGGTGGACTATGGCCTAAACCCTCTCAGTTTGTGAGGAGGCCCGTGCCCAGCAGTGGGACAGTTTCTTAACAGGGCTAATATTATTATTATTTTTTTATTCCATCAAATCAATATATGATGCAACAAAATAAAGTAGTTTTGTCAGGTGTAAGTGCGCAGCGCAGCTACCGGATAACGTAGATTTGTTGTGATTTTCTACTTCCCTTTTGGAATACACGAAACGTCAATTTCTTTCGTAAAATAAATAAATGTAAAAAATAATCTGTCACAATAAATATATAGCTCAATACTGTTCCACTGCTTTGCTGCAAAGGCTGTCTCTCTCAAAGCAATGTATTAAGTCATACTCCTAAGACTCCCAACTCGGCTTAACGACTATCACAACTATTTACGACTACCTTGGTGATCTCAAAGATAACTTATAATAACTTTCAACGTCCTTTTCTATTATAAAAATCGGTTCGACTTCTTTCATTTTCAAAATATTATTCCTGTCTCCAAAATCCATATTTTCATAAATATTAAATTACGAGCCCCAGTTCCAATGGGAAATAAAGTCTGCGATTCCTGCAATATCTATCGAATAATACGAAATATTTGACTCATCTCAGGTACCAAATGAAAAGAAAATATATATAGGGAAAATTCACATCATCGCGAGACTATTGGAATAGGCGTTCCAGAAATCTTCACAGAATTGAGATAATATCACGCACAAGTATTTGTGTACGTGCGTTATTGTAACTAGGTACTTAATACCATGTTATAAGTTTTGGTTTGTTTAATCGATCTCCCGAAGCCTATATTTTAGCTGAGTTAATTTTAAAACGACTACCTCGTTGGTCTACTGGTGAATAAAGCGCGTTGCGATCTTGAGGTCTTGAGTTCAAATCCTAGGTTACACAAATGCAGGTTTTCTATAGAAAAAATCTCAAAAATAGTCCTGAGTCTGGAATTATGGCCGATATATGGCAATAGACTCGCCCAGACACATCACCTAACATCGTTGGCGAAAAGTGGGTGTACAGACTACACCTCTGCCACCCACGCCTGAAGAATCACATATTATTTATTTTGGACCATAACAATGTACAAAATTGAATCGTCTACATTAGTTAAGTAAAAACTGTGTCGCAGCCATTAACGCCCACTTTCAGAAAAGGGCGCAGCGTTCCAACCGCCGCGTTGTATAAAATAAACCCAGTTTTAAATAACATAGTCCGTTGTTAGTATAGCGCAAATACCGGCCTTGACTAAATTTGCTATCGAAAGCTGCCAAACTAAAATGGGCCCGTCGTTTGTCACGACAACACATGAAATCAACTGCCAAAATAGTGGATATAAAGTATAATGTCACATCACTGCACGCATGCACGGCACAGTTGTAGTTATTTATGTATCTAAATATTGGTATAAGGAGATTTTATACTCTTTTCATGTATCAGAAGAGGGCTCATCACACGCACGCAGTGAATATCGCAATTAATGCTATCGCAAAAACGCTATTGCGTTCTATATCACTGGTATTTTATTAATAACTTCTCAGAGATGCTAAAGCGGAAGGACGAAGATACCAAGAAAGACCTAAACTTACTTATCTGATGAGCAATTCAAGAACTGCATGCAAGAGACGAATTATGAGAGTGAAGAAAGCGAGAGATTTATACGGAAAAAACATGTTGGCACTTGGTCTGGAAAGGAACTAGCGTTCATCATCAGCCTATAGCAGTCCACAGCTGGACATAGGCCTCTCCAAGTGCACGCCACTGGGTACGATCCTCGGCTACTCGCATCCAGTTTCTGCCAGCCGCCCTACGAAGGTCATCGCTCCACCTAGCCTGAGGGCGTCCTGCATTACGTTTGCCAGTCCGCGGTCTCCACTCAAGAACTAGCGTTATGATATAGTATATAGTATGTAGCGTGATGGTAGCGAGTAATCATGTCGCTTTCATGTTTATTTAGTAAATTTGTAGTGTGAAAAGGATGGCATATCGACTCGCTAGCGTCACACTAACTTCAATCTTTTTGTAATATGCTCTCTGTAAAGCAGAGTTGGGTGCATCCCTAATTATCCAAAGTAAAACTTTCGGACACACGGGTATTCTAAGATAGTAGTCCGTTTTTCTGAATACGTATGTTAAGTGATGACTTACATGTACAGAAAATATTGCAATGCTTGAAATGTGTTAAAATACTGTAATTTCAATATATCTTCCTAAAAGAAAATTTCTGTAGGTGATTTAAGAATATTTTTTCATATATTTATAGTAAGTGTGATTAAGTGCATAGGTAAGACCTAGCCAATATTGGCTCAGGATAGGGATATGTGGAGTAAGAGGGAGGAGGCTTATGCCTTGCAGTGGGTGGAATCTGGAAGTGATGATGATGATACATTTATAGTCACATGAATCCAAAATAGTCACTATATATAGAAGTTGTAACGGACGTGATGTCAGACACCGCGTCACCAAACCAAGCCAAGCCAAGCGAAGGCAAAGCCAAGCCACGCCTAAGCCATGCCTAAGTAGGATAAATGGTCTTCTTTGTTGTTAAGTTGTTATGGATTTCTTGGGTTTATTGAAGTTGTTAGTGAATATTAAATGTGTCGTATCCCATTATTTGGAAATAACAGTTAATGGTATGACGAGCAGTTATTTTCATTTTAGTACCCTTTAATCTTGTCATAGACATACTCTATACCTTTAATGATTGTTCGAGTGTGTTTAGTGGTGAAGCGATGACAGATGACATCTGTCAGATGACGAATCACCGACGCCGGATAGTCGATGTAAGATGGCGGACGGCGCTGCGTTGTTATAAACGATTGGCAACGGGGCAATCGAAGCGGTTGGACGTATCGCGGAGTAGCTAACCTCACTTCATTCCATGTGACAATATTAATCTCCAACTATTGTGGGTATACTCGCATATTAAGAAAGATCAGTGTACCGGATGATACCCCTATGAAAACGAATATAAATCGACCTTTTATCGTTACCAGCATTGAAATGGCCATCCAGAAAATCCAAGCGCCTATAAATATTTTATCGTTCCTCCCTTGGTATAGATACTGGTCTAACAATATGTTTAAAATGACAGCTCATATGATGGACGGCTTAGTCTAATATTTAAGAGCCGAAGCCGCTACGCCCGTTGGACCAAGTAGCCGCGGGTTCAATGCCCTTACGGGACAATTGTTTTTTGTGATCCACAAAAGTTTGTATCGGTCGTTTGTGTATATTATGATGTTTTTGTTATGGATATTTCATGTTTCATCATATTCGAAATATTTCATGTTCGTAAACACACCCAAGGTACAGTAATAAATCCTAGTATGTGGCTACGTCTTTCTAAACAAAAAAAGTTATTGTATTTTTTTTATCGATCTCTCAGTAGCAGTGCGTAATAGACACATTGAAAAGTATGAAAATTCGTGGAAATTCATATACACAAATACCCAGACCGAAACAAATAGTTGCGGGTCACACAAAGATTTATCCCGTGCGGGAATCGAACCCGCGACTATTAGACACAGTGGGCGGAGCGGTTTAAGCTCTTAACCACTGTGCTAAATCGTCCCATTTTACATTGTGCATTATGTTGTTTTTTTAATAATAATTATATTATCGCTGTTAAGAAACTGGCCCACCGTTGGGCAGAGGGCCTCCTCTCAAACTGAGAGGGTTTAGGATAGTCCACCACACTAGCGCAGTGCGGGTTGGTGAACTTCACACCTTCGAGAAACTCTTAGGCATGCAGATTTCCTCACGGTGTTTTCCGTCACCTTTAATGCAAGTGATAGTTATTTTTTAATACGGACATGCTTTCGAAAAGACAGAGGTCTACCACTGGGCTATCACTGCTCTTGTTTTTTTAATAAATGTGAGCTTATCAAAGTCGGTGACTTGATGATGCATAATGTGCCTAAATATATTGTAGTCTATCGTACTCATGAGATAAGAAGTTTGTCAAAGTTTAGGGAGGGCAACCACCAGGGGGTAATATCCTGAAGTTCAATAAGTGACTTTAGTAGCGGTTTACGCAAGTTTGATCTTAAACTGGATCAATTACCCCCTACAAAATTAGTACAGTGTAAGAACGTTGTTATAACTTTCACTGATTACAAAAATACAGTGAAGAAAGCATCATCATTTTCTTAACTATATCCCACTGGGGTATATGTTTTATTACTTGGACCATGTTATGCAGAAAAGATCCAACTAACAGTTTGTTAAAGCCTTGTGTTATATCTATCTGTGTATTCATATCATCACGCCAGATCCCTTGCGGGGTAGGCAGAGAGTACAGAGTTCCGACAGATTCTTTCCTTATATACCTCTCTGGCTTCCTCCACTCTCATAGTTCGTCTCATGTACGCTCGCCGGATACGGAGACCCTTCAGATACGACTCGGTCTATTTGGTCATGGTAAGATAGTCTAGGTCTGGTACCTACATCCTTCCACTTTCGCATTGTATATCTGTTTAAAACTAATAAACCCTTGTATACATTAGAGGATAAATGTCTCGCGACACTTAAGATGTCGGAAGAATTTCAAGCGATGTTTGGCGACGTCACTCATGACCAATTTTGTTCACAATTTAGTCGGTGTCAGCACGTTGCCTAAAGAGCTGTCATGATGCAAAAAAAACTGTTCAAATATTACTAGTTTCAAAAATGGTCGCAGTAAAAATAACATTTTGAATAATTAACAATTTGAATATTTTTTATTTAATTCATGTTCTTTTCCAAATTATACTTACCCATATTATCGATGTGTCCCAATTTAATAGGGGCGAGACTATTGCCACTAGGACGGGCAAAATTGCAGACTCCAAACAGCTTATGAGAGTTTTTCGAAATGAAATCCCCAATAATAATTAGTCTCGTCTAAAGTGCAAGTCAAGAGTCTCCGTTACCGGCGAGCTTTTATGAGAAGAAGTATGACCAATCTCGGACCCCAAAGACAGTTCTTATAAAATGTCTACCAAGCAGCAATACCCCGAGCTAGTTTGGCACAGCGAGCTACAAAATCGAGCAAGATACAAAAGGGGGGCACCGGTGCGTTCCTTTTGGAAATCCCGGAGCCCCCTACTGAGCTGTAGGAGGTTATTTTGGGTGTTATTAATCTGCTAAAAGCTAGTTGGACTAGTGGTGCATATTGCGCGTAGCGATCATGAGATCCTGAGTGTAAAATGTAATTTTTTGATAGAAAAAAATCCAGTATCAGTCCGACGACGTCTGGCATGATCCCCGTACATTGGCAATGGGTTCAGCTCCTCTTACATGGGATCTTCGGCGGAAAGTGGAAGTACACCGTACACCTCTGCCACCCACGCTTGAAGAACATACTGACGTTAAAGTCCCTCTAACCTCAATCCTTCCCATAGAGGATTGACAATCTTCGGAAGATTTTTTCCTTGAAAATAAAAAAGGACGAAGTTTAAAGAGGTTAAGCATGTTTTTGGTATATTACTTCACGATTACTAAACTCACGCGCCGTGTGGCGCAATTATATCCCCAGAATAAGGAAAGTCACTTCACAGGATACATCAAATACTTGCTTTGACATTTTTTTATTCGAGATTACTTATGTTATAAAAATTAGGTACAAAATAGCATTCAGTTTTCGTCGAAAGGTCATTTAAATATTTTATTTCTATATAGGCTGACCCTATGACATTGACCCTAACGTCGTCGACGAAAAGTGATTGTACAGAAGTACTTTGCCACTTCTGTTTGGGGAATATAGGCGTGATGTTGTTTATTTACTAATAAGGAGCACAGAAAGGATTGACGTTCTTCTTTCTTAAGCCGTAGCTTTACACTAATTTTAAGTGTATTTTGCCAATGTCCAGTGCGATACATAATCGTGTTTGAAAGATTTAATTTCTAAATTATTTTAACTTCCCGATAAACTTGATGACAACGATGATAATAAAATTGATGATCCATTGCTTTATTAACCAGGGTGGGGTACACCCTGGTCAATAAAGCAATGGATACTTTACATACCAATCGCAACGGCCGTTTTGAGGAAAATAGAAAAGGCACGTTTTATCTTTACCTTTACTTATGTACATATAAGAATACATAATGGTTAATAATCAACTAACATTACTCATTATTATTCGAAATAACACATGTTATAGAAATTAAAACAAATCGACGACATCACTCTTCAACTTCCCACCAAAAACTCGGATTGACTTTCATCCACCCTCTTCCAAAGGCTATTCACGCCAATTTATCACCGTCCCCCAATATTTCCTCAGCAAAAACTCCAATAAAACTCTTATAAATAAGTTAGGAGTTGCCCGCTTCGGGCAAGGATATCAAAGTTGTCGTTAGTCACGTAGGAACACGAACCAAAGTACCGCGGCGGGACCCGACGATTGCCCATTGTAGTGCAAACTTAGCCGTTATTTATCCAGGATTATTTGTTGAGATAAATTTGGGAATATAAATTAAATAAAAAAATACCGTTATGCCTATATTTCCCAAGAGGTGACAAAGGTGTACTGTGTACGCCTTCCTATTTTTATGTATGTACCTATCTATATCACCCACGGTCTAATTGGCCATGGTCTATTTTATATATCTGTGTATATTATTTCCTCGGATCCCTTGCAGGGCAGGTAGAAAGTACAAAATTCCAACAGGTTCTTAGAGACCTCTGTCCTTTCTTCCATTATCATAGTTTGTCTCATATCTCGCGGGACGTTTATATCCTACTAATATTATAAATGTGATGTTTGGATGTTTGTTACTCAATTACGCAAAAACAGCTAAATGGATTTAGATGAAATTTGGCACACAGATAATTTATTACCTGGATTAGCACAAGATAATATTTATTCTGAAAAAATGTTAGGTACTTGTCTAAAGTCAATGCGGAATAAGTCGCGCGCAGAAACTAGTTCTATATAATGGCTACAGCTAAATAGGTTATACCGGCTGAAGTTGCTTAAACTTAGGTGTATTTTACTTATTTAAGGCTAAAATCAGGTGTGATTAACGTCGTTTGTATTTATTAACACGTGTCTTACTAACCTACTTTTTCGATAATGCCGGCTCTGTGGCAAACTTTTTAAAGGACATTTTGTATTTTAGCCGTCACATATCGGTCGCACCTAGTTGTAGCCGGGTAAGCCTATATAACTTCCATATAGGGATACGAGGTAAGTAAGATTTGGTTGTCATATAACGGTCATGTAAGGGCTCATATAGTAAAATCAAATTCCTTGATAGTGTTCTGCCAAGAGTAAAAATGTGTCGCTGGCGGTTTGTGGATGTTTGTGTGTTCTCAGAAAAATACAAACTCTAGTAGTAGCGACAACCTGGAGCATGGCCTGAACTTAAACTAGAATCCCCCCTATATAGAATAACCCCTTTTCTCCCTTAGCAGGTATGGTATAAAGAATTTCTCCCACTCAAAAAAGAAATGGTGTCAAAATCCCTTTGCGATTTCATTTTTCTTTATATCAGGAATAATAGTTTTTTTCACCTGCCAGGATCTGATCCTACATTTTCAGTAATCCATGCAATATTTCAGTAGGTCTCATCGTATTGGACCTGATCCTCTCCCGTGCAAAGCTTTTGAAGCCAGTATAAGAGACACGTAAATAATAACAAATCAGCTTCTGGGCAAAGGCCTTCACAAATGAATAGTGATGTTTTAATTAAAAAATTCTTGGATATTAAAATAAAACCATAATATTTTCTAATAAAATCTTATGGAAAAAATGTCGACGTTGTTATAAAGCAAAAATAAATTATCCAAACAATATTAAAATTTTAACAATCATACAACGGCCAGCAACAATACTTATATATCTTTAATAAAAAATAGATGGTTTCCGAGTGTAATGTACCAACTCTGGAAAACATCAGGGTTGACGTTTGACCTTTTTATTGTCTTTTATCTCTAATGCTCTTTTGTTACACACACAAAGACCGTTATTTGTTCAAAATTTACGACGAATTGTTCACAAATGAGGCGTGACAACCTTGCCGTGGCCGTAGTATGTACTTATCTGTAATTTCAAAATTGGAATTATTTTACTTAAGTAGTACAACTATAGCACTGCAAATTGAACCGTAGATATTCGCAGCTTAAGTTTATATTGAAATATCGAATAAAATTTTGTTTACACTTTCTTGCATGTACATATTTGTTATTTATTGCACTGATAGTTTAAATTGAATACAATTTTCATCTCTATGTCGAAGTGTTAAGGGCTTTGGTAATTTTGTATTTTGTGCTATAAGTTTCTGATGTCTCTATAATAAATAGGCACCTGTGAAAGATTGCACGCTGCATAGACGCGGGTCCGTAAATCAGGCCGCCATGTTTGTCAACGTGATGTCAGTAACTTTGCTTGTTGTTTGTTTATCGATGGCGGTGGCACAGATTTGTGAAGATACTAGCGATATAGTGAGTGATTTTTAGAACGACATTTGAAAAAGTATTTTTTTTTCTTTTTACTTAATACTAGCGGTTGTCTGCGGCTTTGCTCATAAAATATTTATTAATTAAATATCGAAATTGCTTTTCAATTCGTAATCTATTGATTACAATTTCGACATCTACTGTGACATGGGTGTGAGAACGTCATTAATTTCACTTGCACAGTCGTTGAGAAAACACACTAAGTTTTATATCATTTGCAGTGCAATTAAATTATTAGCTATTCATGCATCAATGGACATGATAATAGTTATTTTTTATTCTATTATTACCTGCTTAAAATATTTTTTTTTCTTTTCGATGTTGTAATCGTAGCTAGTAAGAATAGAGATTTTATGTAATTGTATTGTCATCAACTCTTGAACTATGTTTGAGGTATAGAGTAATTAGTTTACAATCAATTGCTAAATGTTTACTCAACAGACAAACAACTAGTCACGAAAGCGTATTATTATAAACGTGGTAAAAAGGAAGTCTATATTTTAATATTCTAAAGATCGAGATTCCATTTAATAATCTTATAAAAGCCCTGTAATATTTTTCTCACGATTCAAAGCCCATTAAACATAGTAGACAAGTACATACTTAATTAACTGAATAATTTTAAAGAAGAAGTCCTTCCGTCTACAGTTAAATTAACTATTGCTTTTTCAAAGTTCAGTACAGACTCGTGGATCTTGACAGCCATTACGTAGTCTTAGTGCTTATTTTGTGTCTATAAATAACCCCAATTTAAACGTAGAGCCTCTTCTTTGCCATTTGAGGCCGTTTTCATTATTCCTTGTATAAAAAAAACATATAAGAATCAATTGATAGTCGATCGCTACGCTTGGCAGTGAGCAGAGGAATGAACATGAAACAGGCCAGCGAGAGAATGTAAACTGCGGCAGTTAGCAGCGACATGGATAGGAAAGTTAATAGAGTGGTTACTTAACCTTTACATGTTCGCGCTGATCATTTACACATCCTTTTCCCTGCACACTGCCGCGCTAGTACGCTGAATGTAAATCTATCTATATCATCAAACTAGATACTTTACGGGGTATCCGAAGGGTACAGTTTTGTTCTAGTTTGTTAATAAGTAAGAGTAATGGTAACGGTGTTTGAATAAGTAATCGGAGGTGGCAGGGGCATGCTGTGAACACCCCAACAGCGGTGTTAGGTCCTACATATTAGGGTGAGAGCCAATTCCCAATATACCGGGTACAACACCAGAGTTCGGGCTGATAATGTACATTTACAACCTAGGACTCAAACCCAAGCCAACATGAACACTACGCTCATTATTCGCCACTAGACTAACGAGTACTTGGAGTAGATGTCGGAATTATGTAAGTACTCTTGAGGGCTTAGCTTGAACATGTAGACGTTAGCGTAATGTTATCGAGTTGATATGCCATCCTTTTCACACTACAAATTTACTGAGCAAACATGAAAGTGACAACACGCTTTCTCCATAATGTTTCCCTAATGTCAATCTGTTTGTACTGAGCCTCTTGCCCTGTTTATGAACCTACGTTTTATCAAATCATAATTCATTGTTCAGTAATAGTCAATATCAATCAAAATGCTAACAATACTGACAAATGAACCCATACTGTATTGGATGTACACAATACACCACATTTGTACAACTTCATTACGCATGTCACAATACTTTCACAATTGTTATAAAACTCACCGAAATGTGAATATTTATCACCCATATTTACCAAACTGTTCGAGTGTTGTGATGTGCTGAAACCAATTTAAGTAGACGTTTGATGTCTCCCGCTATTGACGTAAATAGTGAGAGGAGAGGAAAACTTATTACTTGTCCAGGGACCTTTTTAATATGGTTGTTTATTACAAAATCATACTCACCTGTTGTGGTATTAAGTATCTTAATAGATACTGTTTATATTGAGAATAATTGTTCGGGGATCGGTGTTACCAAGTGAAATTGACGACAGCTTACACCCAGTGTTTTTCAACCTGTGGGCCGCGACCCCCTCTATAAGAGGGGCGCGAGGCCTCAGTAAAAAAGCAGAAAAATTTAAAAATATATTTATATTAGGAAAATGTTAATTAAAATACATATTTTGTACGTTAACGCGTCAATTTTTTATTAAATAATTCATCATCAGAAAATATCAAATCGTTTTTTAAATTTTGTGAAGGCCTTCGGCGATGTAATTGATTAAAATACATGTCTGTTATAGGTACTTAATTGAGTATTTAGCCGATACCTAATTATAAAATTAATAAATGTGTATGCATTTGTAACATAATAAAATATAGATTACAAACAGCGAAGGGTAGGGGATCGCGAAATTTAGTTTTAAATTAGTTTTATCATACAAAGGGGGTCGCTTCTTGAAAAAAAGGTTGAAATACACTGGCCTAGTGGTTAGAGCGTAGGTCCTTCCGCTCACTGAATCGAGTAGTCGTGGGTTCGATCCCTGCACGAATGAATTCATTGTGTGAGCCACATACATTTGTTTCGGTCGCGGTGTTTGTGTACGTGAAACGTAAATGCATCCGCGACACGGAAGTATTTCCTAGTCTGCGGAAAATTATTATTTTTTTTAATTTATAGAAAGTAACGGTAAAATGATTCTCGCATGTAAAAAAATTACTTCCGGACTTTTAAAGCTGATTGATTAAAAAATATTTATGATATTATAGACGGGTATATTCTTAATTGAAGCAATTATCCCACCAGTTATAAAACAACTACTAACACAATTAGTCAAACTACAAAAGTATTTAACGATAACCAAAGAATTTGTATAATTGGTGACATTACGAGATTTTATTGCTATGGACATGTAATAACCGCTTGCGCACGAATGCTTACTTGGTCATAATGGACGCGAGGTCGCGTCGGCTGCGCGCCCGCATATCGCACGCGAGTAGTAATCAAATATGTACACCCTTACATACACTTTAAACATAGTTGATTTTTTGTACTAATCATTAATGTTTAGTTAGTAAGTGATCATGCGCAGAATATTGGTGCTAGTCTATATTTATATGGTCGTGTTTGCGTACGCGCAGGATTGCAATGTTGGCGGGAAATCGGTAATCTTTTTAATTTCATGTTTTTTTTTCCACAGTACATACTCCTGTATATTGTGTATATATGTGTGTACAACATGCTTATTTTAAAGGAGAAGTCTGAAGAAAATTGTGCAAATACTGATGTTACCATCGAAATCTCGGTAATTTTTAATACACAGGGTTATTTGTAAAACACTAATAACCTCGCAGGACTATATTACTAACATCATAAACAACACAGCCAGAGAGGTCTGTGAGGACCTGTTGGATTTTTGTACTCTACCTACTGCCTGCAAGGGATCTGGCGTGATGATATAGATAGAAAGATAGATAAGCAACTCCTCTTTACTGAGATTATTTTTTAATTTCAGCAGATTATCAGCGGTGTCATAGAAAATTATTATTGATAGTTGATAAAACGTATGGAACAGCTGTTTTTTTTCTATAAAATTAAAGAAAAATCTCTGTATAAAAGTTATTGGTTAAAATATGATCAGATAATTTAGTCCTGTGAGGTTATTATATTAATAAAAAAATATTTTTCTTTGGACTATATTACTAACCTGTGCTGTTTTATAGAAAAAAATTATTGAAACACGACAAAGCTGATATTTTTCCACTAGTATTAAAATTCTCAGAATGACAGTTGTTGTTTAGTAGATAATGTAGTCCTGTGAGGTCATTATTAAAATAAAAAAAATATTTTGCCACGGACTGTATTACTAACATGCTGTTTCGATATATAGTCTATTCTTATCAAACTTTAAAACCTTTTTATTAAACTTAAAAACGATTTCGATTTCGAAACGATTTCTTGCTAACAGCATTTTGTTTTCGATGTCTTCGGAAAACTGTCACCTCCATATTACACTTGTTATGCAATCACAACTTAAACATCTAAAATGGTGATGGTTTGTTTAAAAAATTTTAAGGTTTGATTGGAATAGACTATACAGTGGCCTGTACTCAGTGTTGGGCATTTTTCAATTGTAGGATCAATTAGCTGAAATTTCATTTGCAATTAAATTAATCCCCCGCTGTACTCCGGAATAACAATGACCATTTGACGTCAAACGCCTCAGTCCCTTCCGTGCTCATGGGTGCTGTAGAGCACTTGAAACGTCGGCCACTTTAGAATCACAAATAAGCCGCGACGAAACCTGAAATCTTTTAATTCCCATAATTTTATTTTAATGAAGTTGTTGAAAATACACAGTTGTTACATGAAATGGGGTTGTAGGCGAAATAAAAAGACTTTCATGGTGTTACGAATGTAATTACATATTTAATTCAATCACAAAGAGAGAGGGGGTGTATGAGACGAACTATGAGAGGTCTGTAAGGAAAGAACGTCATGTCGACGTCGTCGTCACGTTAGACGGACGGCTTGGTCCAGCGGTTAAGAGGTTAAGTAGCTCACTGGAACGAATAGTCGCGGGTTTAAATCCCGCACGGGACATCTTTAGATGACTTACAAATGTTTGTTTCGGACTGGATGTCTGTAAATTTAATGTTTGTAAATGCGCTTACGATACAGTAATAACTCAACGTAGCCTACGTTTAAAAAAAACTATCACTGACGAATTTACAGTCCCACAAGAATGTTTTGGCCCGCGGCTATTATCGGAACTAACGCTGTCATCAAGTAAGATGTCACTTAATGACAGTCGCAGAGTTGCCGTTTGCAATGAAATTTACCCAAGTTCTTTTTTTAATTAGTAACTGTGCGGACCCACCTGTTGAAATATCTCCTTGGGAGTAGAAAACATTTACTAAATGGTAACCTTATTATCACACCAAGTCCCCCTGTCAATGTCACCCATGGGCCAAAGAATTCAGATAAACGTCAATTTCCGAAATTATTAATGGGGTAGTTAAAGTGCTGTCGTATACTGTATTTTTAATGACTAAGCCGTGTAATACGGCAATTGTGTTAGAACAACACCGGAGCGACTGTTTGCGCGTGAGGCGAGGCGAGGGGTGCTCCGCGCATACGCCGCGCAGTCTGTGGCGTAGTGGCGATCGCCGCCACAATAAGTCCTTATTCGCTATGACCAATCAAACACGTAACGCGGTGCGTTGCGACCACTTCGTGAAGTGATCGTTTAATGGTACTGCAGTGGCACACAGAATCCCAGTCCCTCTTACCTCAAAGAACGATTTGAGTTCCTTCACGTAACACATCCTAAGGTCATCGGAGAATCTAAAGCTGAAAACACCAATGCATTCCACAATCTTTTTTCACAAATCCTTTACTGATCGAGCTGTTCCCTTGTGGAATGCATTGCCTGTTACAGTCCGACGTGCAAAGTCACTTGCTGCCTTTAAAATTATGGTTAAGGATCAATTTCAGAATGCTGGTTAATATGTAATGCTGTCATAATTTAGCTTATTTGTATATTTGTGTTAATATGTATTTACGTATTGTGTGTACATTATAGTAGTTATATAAACATTTAGATTACGCCACTAACTGCCCTATATTAAGAGTATTATATCTACTGCTTCTTCCAACGCTCTGGTTGTCTGGAAGAAATTGCTCTTAGCAATAAGACCGCTAATTGTACCTACCGCCATAAACTAATTGTATTTCTTTACTGTAATTATGCTGGTGTACAATAAGGAGTACTCTATCTATATATCTACACGGTCATTTCATGAAGTTATCGTAACGCGTCGCGTTTGGTCATAGCGAATAAGGACCCTGCAGCAATAACAAAACGCCGCTTTACATACGTACATGATCAAGGCAGAAGTTGATGTATGTAAAGACATAATTTATAAGTCATAGAACGTTTATATCTAAGCGCAGGCCATTGTACAGTATGTATGCTGCTTGCATATGACAAGGTGTAATATAAATAACGCAAAACCTGAGAGTAGTTTGATCTAAGCCGGGAATTGAATCGATTCCTATTAACAGACAAATGGCGTGGTGAAAACAAGATACGATATTTTGTAGGGCACTTTTTTATAAAAAAAAAGTAGCCCCACTAGGATTTATCACATACAATATCCAGACCGAAACAAATAATTGTGGTTCACAGAAAGATTTGTCCCATGCTGGAACCGAACCTGCGACTATTCGACCGGAGCGGAGCGGCGACGGAGCAGTTTAAACTCTTACCCACTGCGCTGACTCGTTCGTCACATTTTGTGGGGCATTGTGAGTCTGTTCACTTATACTGGTCTCTGATGCCTATGTTAAATATTTTCTTTCTTAAATAAATTAAAATTTGCTGTAACTTATTCCAATCATTTCTCGGCCTACTGTGCTAACTACGTTTAACCATGATTAAAATAAAATAATTTAATCGAATATTCTATATATCTATACATCAGAGTTCTTAAAAAATGGTAATTTACTCGTTAAAACTTGAACTTTGATCTCCGTATTGAATTTCTATTTTTAACATTATTGCAAAGCAATTAAAATAATTCTGGCAAAATATTGACAGCAGTTTAGCAAATCTTATACACAACACTGGAAATCTGTCGCTCTGCTACCCCGCAAGGGATCTGGCGTGATGATGTAGATAGATAGATAGATATAATAAATGATTATAGAGGCGGCAAACTTGCGACGCTGCTCTGGGTCCTTATGGTGATAAGAGAGTGAATGATGCAGGTAAGCTTATTGTAGATGTGTGTTTGGAAAGAGGTCTCCTTGTGTCCAATACAATATTCCAACACAAGGATATTCATATGTATACGTGGAGAAGAAATGAACAGAAAAGCATGATAGATTTGATCCTGGTAGATAACCGTCTCCGAAGTAAACTTTAAGATACCCGTGCATATAGAGGCCCCACTCTTGAATCGGACCACTATCTCGTAATTGCGCGGTTCAGTGGTTTGTTCAGGAAGTGGAGGCACTGGCGAGAGCGTATCCCCTTCGGAGGCCTTGAAAGAATCAAGGTTGAAAGGTTGCAAGATGAGAGTGTGAGGAGAACGTATGAAGACAGAGTCCGGGACAAGCTTTTGACAGCTGGTTCTTCGGACTCAAACATAGATGAATGCTGGAATTGTCTGAAAGAGAGTTTGGTAGAATCAGCGAAAGAAGTATGTGGCTGCTCAAAGAAGCATAACACAGCAAAAGGGGATGCATGGTGGGACACAGAGTTAAAAAGCTCTGTAGAAAGTAAGAAGAAAGCGTGGCAGGACTATGTCTCTTCTTTGAATCTAAATGACAGTATGACGGAGATGAAGAAAGAAATATACCGGCAATGCAAGAATGCCACCAAAACCTTAGTGAAAGAAAAGCGTGAAAGAGCTAGTGTGATTGAGGAGGAGAGGCTGACGAAGAACTTCGAGAATAACACCAAACTCTTTTGGAGCAAGGTGAGAAAGGCTCGAGGTGATTCGTCAGGCTCCAGAATGGAAAAGATAAAATCTAAGGATGGTGACATTCTTGCAGACACACAAGCTGTGCTAAACCGGTGGAGTGAATACTTTGGAGAAATGTATGAGAATGCCCCGGATGCTGGTGCCACAGACGAGCCCAGAGGCGAGTTTGCGGCACCAGAATCCACAGAGGACATCACTATGGACGAAGTATGAAAAATGGTAAAGCTGCGGGAATAGACATGATATCTGCCGAGATGATTAAATATGGTGGAACTTGCGTCCGGGACGCTTTTTGGGTCCTCGCAAATCTTTGCTGGAAGACCGGTAGAGTCCCTACAGATTGGCGCCGCGCAGTCATAGTACCCTTGTATAAAGGCAAGGGTTCACAATATGACTGCGCCAATTACAGGGCCATCAGTTTGATCAGCTTGGCAGCTAAGGTGTATGGTAAAATTATTGAACGGAGAATGCGCGAGAAGTCCGATGGAGTGTTGTGTGAGGCACAGGGAGGTTTCAGGTCTGGAAGAGGATGTTCGGATCAAGTCTTCTCACTCCGCAACATCGTAGAGAAGCATCTGGCAGTGGGCCGGAAGGTTTTCTGCGGTTTTGTGGACCTGGAGAAGGCGTTTGATAGAGTAGTGCGAAAGAGACTTTGGGACATTTTGCCAGAGTATGGTATAAACGGCACCCTGTTGCGAGCCGTCCAGTCCACCTACGTGGACAGCAAGGCATGCGTACGGGTGGGTGGTAACATGTCACCTTGGTTTGACGTTAAAATCGGCGTCAAGCAGGGTTGCGTGTTGTCCGCTAGACTGTTTATAGTGTATCTGGATAAAAGTCTTCAAAGACTGTGTGCGATGACTGAAGGGGTAAAAATGGGTGATCTAGTGATAAACCACCTATTGTATGCAGATTACGCGGTTTTGATAGCGCCAACAGCCACTGATCTGCAAACACTAGTCACAGTTATGAGAGACGACTGCATGAACAATGGCTTACATTTGAATGTGAAGAAAACCAAAATTATGGTTTTTGAACGGGAAGAAACCAGAACGAATGCAAGGATTGTAGTTGGTAACGATGTGCTGGAGCAAGTGAATGAGTTTGTATATCTTGGATGCGCCTTCAGTAAGGATGGGAAATACACCGCTGATATAGAGAGAAGAGTGAATGCAGGTAATAGAGCGAATGGTGCGATGGGAAGGCTACTTGGGAGCCGACACTTAAGCCAAAAGGCGCAGCTGGCCATGCATAACGGAGTGCTTTTCCCAACGCTGTTATATGGCAGTGAGAGTTGGGTATGTAAGAAGGAGAACGAAAGCAGGATAAATGCGGTCGAAATGCGATCTCTGCGGAAGATGTGCGGAGTCACGCTGACCGACCGTATTCGCAACAGCGTAGTAAGAAAGCGAGTAGGTATAAAAGATAGTATCGGTGTAAAGATGAGAAAGGGTATGCTCCGTTGGTTCGGGCATATAGAAAGGATGCCAGAAGAAAGAATGACAAAACAGATATACAATGCGAAAGTGGAAGGATGTAGGTGCCGGGGAAGACCTAGACTATCTTACCATGACCAAATAGACCGTGTCTTAGCTGAAGGGCAATTCAAGAGTCTCCGTAACCGGCGAGTGTGTATGAGACGAACTATGAGAGTGGAGGAAGCCAGAGAGGTATGTAAGGAAAGAACCTGTTGGAACTCTGTACTCTCTGCCTACCCCGCGAGGGAGCTGGCGTGATGATATAGATAGAGATAGAGAGATTATAGAGGTCACTTAAAGAGACAGGGGGGGCAACATATTGACAAAGGTGGAATTACGTGGAATTTACTCTAAGTGAAATGAATTACGTACCCTTAGCGGTAGCAAAACGGATCGTTTGTTTCATGGTTAAACTTTATTTAATAATTATTTTGTGTGCTAAAAATATATATACATTATGCTAAACGGAACTTACCAAGTATTTATAGTTTCAGAAAAAAATTAAAAGTATTTATTTACCAACATCAGCTGGATCAGGAAACGTTAAGACATGACACTAGTGCTATATAATAATATTTTTAGTTCAAAATTGTCCAATATTACCAACTTAATGTGTTTGTATCCCGGTTACAAATTAGCTCTTAACTAGAATTAGCCTTTCTGAGAATTATGGACTTCTTTTTCTCCTTGTTCACTTATGTGTGTAAACGTTATTAGTCAATAAGCAAGATTTATGTATTTATAGAATTATAGGCCCATCACATTCCAGCATGACTTCCAGCCTCCCGAACAAGCCGGTTTCCGGAAAGGCTTTAGTACCATAGACCACATACATACGCTGCGGCAGATTATACAGAAGACCGAGGAGTATAATCGGCCACTATGCTTGGCGTTTGTGGACTATGAGAAAGCCTTCGATTCGATCGAGACTTGGGCGGTTCTTAGATCTCTCCAGCGATGCCGCATTGACTATCGGTACATCGAAGTGTTGAAGTGCTTGTATAATAACGCCACCATGTCAGTCCGAGTACAGGGGCAGTGCACGAAGGCAATCCCCATAAAAAGAGGAGTAAGACAGGGAGACGTCATTTCTCCGAAACTGTTTACGGCCACCTTAGAGGACGCCTTCAAGCTCTTGGAATGGCAAGGACTTGGCATCAACATCAATGGCGAATACATCACTCACCTTCGATTTGCCGACGACATTGTGGTCGTGGCGGAGTCGCTGGAAGATCTAGGACGAATGCTCGGTGACCTCAACAGAGTATCTCAACAATTGGGTCTTAAAATGAACATGGACAAAACCAAAATAATGTCTAACGTCCATGTCGTACCCACCGCACTCACCGTTGGGAACTCTACTCTTGAAGTTGTCGACGAATACATTTACCTGGGACAGGTAGTCCGGTTAGGTAGGTCCAACTTTGAGAGAGAGGTCAATCGACGAATCCAACTCGGCTGGGCAGCGTTCGGAAAACTGCGCAATATCTTCTCATCCAAAATACCTCAGTGCCTTAAGACTAAAGTTTTTAGTCAATGTGTGTTACCAGTGATGATATATGGATCAGAGACGTGGTCTCTTACAATAGGTCTCATAAAAAAGCTCAGAGTTGCTCAGCGAGCTATGGAGAGAGCTATGCTCGGCGTTTCTCTACGCGATCGAATCAGGAATGAGGAGATTCGTAGAAGAACCAAGGTCACCGACATAGCCGTTAAGATTAGCAAGCTGAAGTGGCAATGGGCGGGCCACATAGCGCGTAGATCGGACGGGCGTTGGGGCAGAAAGATTCTAGAGTGGAGACCACGTATTGGCAAGCGCAGCGTGGGACGACCGCCTGCCAGATGGACCGACGATCTTGTGAAAATCGCAGGAAGTCGTTGGATGCAGGTGGCATCGGACCGGTTACGCTGGAAAGCGATTGGGGAGGCCTATGTTCAGCAGCGGACAAGTATAGGCTGAGATGATGATGATGATGTATTTAAATAATGTAATGATAAGTTAGATATGTATTTAGATAAGTGACTATGTGTGTGGCCATACCGCGACCTCAACGACCGGCTCCAACGGAAGACCAGCGCTGATTGCTTGCAGTCAGCACAATGCTGAGTTGGGACCGATTCGCAACAATATCAGTTTTTTTGTTATTTAGTGTGTTGCTACTATATTTTTTATTTATTTTTTGTGGCGAATAAATTTATTTTCTTTCTTTCTTCTTTCTTTCTAAACAACAAAAAATTATGCCAAACAAAAACAACAAACAAGAAATTAATTGGCAACGTTGCAGAGTTCCAATTCTAACAAGTTCTTTTCTTACAGATCTCTCTGGTTTCCTCCACTCCCACAGATCGTGTTGAATTTGTAAATTAATAGACTAATTGTAGTATCTGTGGTATTGCGTTATTTAATTTAAACGTATAAATATCGCTTATTGTTTACAGTGCGTGGATCACGAACAATGCTGCGGTGGATGCTGTTTCGACGGAGAATGTATTGACAGTAAGATCATTTAAATAAAGAAATATAACAAAAAACCCCGTCACGACTATATTTCCGGGGTGGCAGAGGTGTACTGTGTACACTCACTTTTCGCCGACGATGTTAATTTCCTACGTAATAGAGGGCAAGTTATTGCCATTATATCGGGCACAACTCCAGACTCCAGACTGACACTGGAAATATTTCGATGGAAAACTTACACTTGTCCGAACTAGGATTTTAACCCAGGACTTCGTAATCGCAACGCGCATTATTCGCCCCTAGACCAACGAGACAGTAAAAAAAAGAAATAAAATAATAAAGGAAAAAATAAGATAACATAACCCCGTCACGTTCCCGCCGGTGCCGATCTTAATTTCCAATGTAATAGAGGGCAAGTCTATTTCCATTTAATCCGAACTCTGCACTGTTACTAGAAATTTTTCAAAAGAAATATTACACTTTCTGAACCCAGGACCTGGTGATCATTTCGTGTATCATTCCCCACTAGACCAACGAAGCAGTCGGTTGAAAATTAATACAGCTAAAATATAGGGTCTTCGAGTGATTGACTAAACAAACCAAAACTTGTAACATGTATTAGGTACATGTTACAAGTTTTGGTTTGTTACTATAATTTGGTTTGTTAGTACAGTATTACATTAAGTACCTAATGACACTAACTTACGCACAAAAATATTTCTTGTCCGATGAAGTTGTAAAGGCCCGCGATCAACAGCGTAGTACACAAAACTACAAAAATATTTGTGCGTGATATTTTCTAAATTCTATAAAGATTTTGCGAACGCCTATATCAATAGTTTCGGGATTTAATTAAAACAAAATGACACCGTCTTATATTCCCCAAGCGGAGGTGAGAGAATTGTACTGTGTAGATACTGACACTTATAGTCTATTCAAATCAAACTTTAAAACTTTGTAAAAAAAGAAATTTAATGATCCTAAATGGTTTTAGATGTGACCATTGCATATTACGACAAATGTAAACGAATGATTGAATAAATACTACGAAAAGGAATTATATTATTAAACTTGATAAGATGGTATTGGTTTCTAAACGTCAAGAGAAACACGTACGTGCGTACGTACGTAACCTGCTCTACAAAATTAGTATAAAAATAAGAAAAATGTCTCAGACGATGTTGTTAAAATATATTGTAATAAATATAGTTTTACCTCTTACTCCATATTATTGCGAGTCGAAGCTTGAGGGCGAATTGAAGGCAAGTTCTCTAGAAGAGGGTTTGGCAAATAATGGTACCGTGAACGGGTTCAATTAATCACGTAACAAAGGTGGAAAAGAGAGTGATGGAAGAATTGGTCCATATCGCAACCCATTCGGAAACAATAATATGTTTATCGTTCGGCGATATTTTAATAACCGACAATGAGTATGAGGCTCTAGGTAGATAACTTTTGTTAATTCTTTGTTTTTTTTTTATTATTATTTAAAGCCATCAATTAAATCGATGAATGAAAAACTAACAGCTCCTAATAAAAACTCCATAATGTTATTTAACTCAGTTTGTATATCACACTATTTCCGATAGACTTATCGATTTCAAATCGATTTTTCTAGTCAAATAAGCGATTTATTAGATTGATCGGAAACACTAAGTTGATTTAGTGAATCGCTTCCGAAAGCTTTCGAATCGGATCGATTCATGTTTCTGTAATAAAAAAGTGGTAATCGACATTTTATTTTTATATATTATGTACTAATTAAAACATTTCTTGTTGTCTCTAAATTGCTACAAAAAAAAGAAATTCAAAATTTACTTTTATTTGATCGGCATATTTAATGAAATCGGAATCAAACCAATAATCTCCTGTCACTTTAGACAATGATATTAAAACTTCAACACTCTGCAACCTTTCTTGCCAACCTCTGCCTGTATGTCCTCAGTTTTCTTTTCGGCAAGTCACAGAGGAAGAGGTCAAAAAATCCATCTTATCGATTTCTACCAAGGCTATCGGTGATGATGGCCTTCAAATTCAAATGCTTCGCCCCCTCGTGGATGAACTTATTTCTGTTATTGCCCACATTATCAATTATTCACTTGAATCTAGCTCCTTTCCCTCAGCCTGGAAGAAGGCCTATGTTTTACCGATTCCTAAAGTTTCAAATCCCTCTTCAGTCTCGCAATTCCGTCCAATTTCTATACTTCCCATCCTGTCTAAAGTTCTTGAAGGTGTTGTCCAGAAACAACTATCTTACTTTCTTGCCTCTAACAGCCTGCTTAGTCCTTACCAGTCTGGATTCCGTACTGGCCATAGTACAGTAACTGCACTGGTCAAGATTACTGACGACATTCGATTGGCCATGGAAAACAAACAACTTACAGCTCTGGTTCTACTGGACTTTAGCAGTGCCTTCAATTCTGTCGATTTTGACATTCTCTTGGGAATCCTATCCTCACTTAACGTATCTTCCTCTGTAACTGCTTGGTTTAATTCATATCTTCGCGGTCCCTCGCAGATGGTCCGCTCTAACGAGGCCTCCTCAGGATGGTGTGAACTTTCTGCGGGCGTACCGCAAGGTGGCGTACTCTCTCCTCTTCTCTTCTCGGTATTAATCGATGCGATCACTAAAGTTATAGCTTCACACTATCATCTCTACGCAGATGACTTGCAGCTGTACCGTCATTTTAAGGTCGAAGAATTGTCGGTAGCAATTAATGCCATCAATAATGATCTTAAAAACATCAATCAATTGGGTTTGGACTTTTAGTCAACCCAACCAAATCGCAAGCTCTCATTATTGGTGGCAGGCATTTCTACAATCTCCTGGACCATCAGTCTCTCCCCCCAATAATTTATGACTCTGTCCCTATACCTTATACCACCAGTGCGAAGAATTTAGGCGTGTATTTGGATTGCAATCTTTCCTGGAGCACTCACATTGCGGAAGTCAGCAGGAGGGTATACTTCTCGTTTCAATCTCTCAAACGTCTCCAGAAGTTCCTGCCCTTTCAAACAGAATAATTCTTGCCCATTCCTTCCTTCTATCACTTTTAGACTATGCTGATGTTTGTTTTCTTGACGCTACAGAGGAACTTCTTGATAAACTCGAACGCCTGCAGAATTTATGTATCCGCTTCATTTTTGGTCTACGCAAGTATGATCATATCTCTGTGTATCGAATGAAACTGAAGTGGCTACCTGTTCGGCGACGTCGGGATTTACATATTCTCACTCTTCTGTTCTCTGTTCTCTATAACCCTAACTCACCTGAATATCTTCGCGAACGCATCGAATTTCTTATTCCTCGGGGCAAAACTTGTCGTACAGCTACCTCTCTCCTTCTCCGAACTCCCCGTCATATTTCCAGCCTTTATGATGGCTCCTTCACTGTACGTGCGGTGAAACTATGGAACTCCCTTCCACATATCATACGCGTTAGCTGTTCTCTGGATGTTTTCAGGGAAAGAGTAAAAGAGCATTTCCTTTGCAATTGATATAAATTTTATTATATTATTAATTATTTTATATTTATATAAGTATATATCTATGTATGTAAACTTATGTATATAGGTGTATTTATTTGTATAGTTTTTAATTTAGTATATGTTAGTATAATTTATGTATGCAGAGACTTCGATATTTGTTTTCATTATTATCTTTGTTTTGTTCGGTTTTTTTTTTTAGAGTTTACTGAATAGTTTGTTGTACAATTGCCTTCACGTATGCATTAAATATTCTCTTTGCACTCCAAGGTTAACTGGTAGACAACTCAAATTGAGTTAAGTTCGCCTTTGTACATCATATCTGTAAATGTACTTACTAATTTATGTAACTTTGTACAATAAAGAATAAATAAAAAAAAAAAAAATATATTCAAATGAAATAAAACTATTTTACGGATTTTATCGCGGTTTATTTTTTGATTTTTAGTTCCCTACGTTTCGAGTGCTTTGCAGCACCCATGGTCACGGGAGGGACTGAGGTGTTAGACGTCTAAAAGGCACAGTTGTTCCGGGGTACCCTCAAACTTCTTAAACTTTTTTGTTGGTCCGATCTACGCAGAATGAGCTCACGGTGTCTTGAGGTCTTGCAGTGTTATGCTTAGTTTTAGATTTGATTATATTAATTACCGGATCCCAAGTTGATGGAAGCACCCAGCCATCTTCTCTATTGAAATTAGGATATTTTTTAATTTTAATAGCCTCACGAGCCATCCTTGGTAGGTATCGGTGTTCTTTCACGAGAATTTGTGGTCTATTAAATCTGATGTTATGGCGGGTGCGGTCAAGGATATGTTCACAGACTGCAGACTTCTTTGAGCGACGGTGTTTTAGGTCAGCTACGTGTTCTTTAACCCGAGTTTTTACAGGTCTTTTTGTTTGTCCTATATAAGACAGACCACATTCACAATCAAGCTTGTATACTCCTGCATCTTGTAGAGGGATCTGACACTTGACAGATGGTAAAAATTGACTGATCTTCTTCGGCGGCTTATAAAATGTTTTAATTGAAGCACGCTTCAAGATGTAGCCAATCTTGTCCGTGACTCCTCTCATGTAAGGTAGTACTGCAGGGAGACGCTCGCCTATGGCTGGTTTCACTCGGTCACTGTGACGTTGGCGTGGGACTCGAAGCTTATTGTCGTGCAGGACTTGCTTGACATGTTGAAGCTCGGCAGCCAGATGTTTCTTGTCATAGATCCCTTGTGCTCTCTGAAACAAAGATTTACCCACGGTAGCTAACTGAGTTGGATGGTGGTGAGATTCACCGTTTAAGTACCTATCAGTATGGGTCTTTTTTCTATAAACCGTATGGCTTACGGTGTTGTTGGGGCTACGGATTACTAACACATCTAGGAAAGCTAGCGAGTTGTTTGCCTCCAACTCCATTGTAAACTGAATTTTAGGGTTAATGGAGTTAAGATGATGTAGGAATACATCGATTTTGTCAGATGGTAATATTGTGAAAGTATCATCTACGTACCGCTTGTAGAAACTTGACTTTACAGGTGAGGTACGAAGGGCTGTCTCCTCAAAGTCTTCCATAAATATATAGGCAACAATGGGAGATACAGGGGAGCCCATCGCCACGCCATCTACTTGCTTGTAGAACTGCTCCTTCCACAATAAGTAGCCAGATGTAAGGCAGTGTCTCAATAGTTCTGAGTATTTCGCTGGCAACCAACCACCACAGTTGTATGGGCTCCCAAAAATTCATAAAACGAATGCTCCCCTACGTCCAATCGTGAGCCAAATCGACACACTAACCTACAGATTGGCTCAGCACGTACCGAAAGTGCTCTCGCCAATCAAAGGACACACAAGAGCACATGTTAAGGATTCATACCATTTTGTTAGTGAGATCAAAAATCTACATCTTACTGACAATCAAACTATGGTCAGTTTCGATGTCCAGTCATTATTTACATGCCTACCTGTACAAGACTGTGTCGAAATTGTAGAAATTTTCACGTCGCCTATACCGCAATGCCTGAAGACTAAATTCTTTAACCAATGCGTCCTACCTGTTATGACTTACGGGGCCGAGACGTGGACACTCACAGTGGGACTAGTCCACAAATTCAAAGTCGCACAGCGGGCTGTGGAGCGAGCTATGCTCGGCGTCTCTTTGAAGGATAAAATTCGTAACGAGGTAATCCGACAAAGAACCAAAGTTACCGACCTAGCTCGCAGATTCAGTAAGCTAAAGTGGCAATGGGCTGGTCACATCTGCAAAAGGAGAGGCCAATGGAGCAAGCGTGCCCTAGAGTGGAGACCGCGACTTGGTAAGCGTAAGGTAGGACGGCCCCCAGCTAGATGGACCGACGACCTCAAAAAGGTCGCTGGGACAGACTGGATGCGGAAGGCGGAGGACCGTGTGCAATGACGCGTGTTAGGAGAGGCCTATATCCAGCAGTGGACTACGATAGGCTGATTGATTGATTGATTGGATTTGTTTGGACGAGTATTTCGGATTCGGATAGTGTCCTGGGTCTGATGATGGAGTCGGAAAGATGCAATATGAACTCCTCAACTAAACAAGATATCTTAGTAGTGTATTTAAAAAAGTCTTTTTTAAAAACAAGCTTTTAATGTTTTTAATAAGCTCTTTCTTTAATTAAAAATATTCAGAGTTCTTAGATTTACGCGAATATTACACATGAAATAAAACTACTTTTTCGGATTTTATCGCGGTTTATTTTGATTTTTAAACGTCGGGAACTTAAAAATCAAAATAAACCGCGATAAAATCCGAAAAAGTAGTGTTATTTCATAAAAATATTCATTAATAAATAGATAAACGGCATTTTATTTTATTAATATTTTTCAAATGTAGGCGTATCACAGTACTCAGTAGGTACGTCTCTCCAACTACCGCTTGTAGATATAAGCGGGACCATAGAGGCAGTATTCTATGAGCGAGACGGTGTTATTGTGTTCTTAATTGGACACTGATTTACAATAATGAACTAATCATCAAAATATACCAATGAAAATTGTACTTTATTTGTGCACAATTAACATTGTAAATCGAATGCCACGTTTGATTTGGTTAAAATAATATTGCTTATTAGCGCCCAATTATATGACTGCCTCATTGATCTAGTGGCGAATAATGCGCGTAGCGATTATGAGATCCTGGGTTCGAATCCAAGGTCGGACAAAAATGTGACTTTTTGAAATAAAAATTTCCAGTATCAGTCCGGAGTCTGGCATTGTGCCCGGTATAATGGCAGTAGGCTCGCCCTCTATTACATGGGAATCAACATCGACGACGAAAATTAGATATACACAGTCCACCTCCGCTTGAGAAATATAGGCGTGACTTTGTGTTTAATTTTTTATTTTTTGTTGGCAGCATACCGCTCGTGTTTATCATCGTTGGATGTGTGTGAGGATCACACGTGTATTGACGAAGAGCAGTGTATTGCATACACACCGCCTCAGTGTCCGGGATGCGAGCCGTTGGCGCTGTGCAGGCAGCCGTGATAGAGAATTACTATTTCGAATTTGGAATGTTATTGTTTTTATTTAAGACACTGACCAGCGAAAATTTTGTTCCTTGAATATTTAATGAATGGCAGATTTTTCTAACATCGCATAAAAGTTAGCCCGCATTCGCACTAGCGCTTTTTTAATGCTCTGGAATGAAACAATATTTTGGCGTACAACGCTACAAAAACGCATGTTGAATAAGTGCTCGTGCGGATGCAGGCTTATCCATCAACTAACTGGCTGTATATAAAAGTGAAACCATTGAACTATTTATTCATACAGTGTAATTTTTAATTTGTTTATGTTATAACTTTTGCTATGTATAATTTTTATCTATTGTTTAAACAATCGTATCGAAAATTCGTATCGACGTGACGTACACCCGAATCACAATAAGGATACACTGGATACATTTTATTAGAACTCAAAGTAACCCAAGTAATTATTCTAATTTATTGTGATATTATTTATTAAATAAACAATAATATTTATTCAAATTTATCTTTATTTAAATCATCACAACAAATATATTACTTTAAAAAGGATTTACGAATCTTTTATATCAAAATAACTTTGTGTTCCAATGTACTAAAAACTTCAATATCGTCGTCCTACGTCCTCTCCAATACGTCTTGTTACTCAATTCTAATGATTTATTGTTTGTTATATTTCATTATAACAGTATAAACTTCTATAAAGTCCCACACAAACACAATCATCTTAAAAGTTAAAGAATTCTCATTTATATTATGTTAATATGATAATTGGAATTTTACGTAAAAAGCTATTCAAAACACAGAAGGTAGAAAGGAAATATTCGAAACGTTTCAAACGGGATTGCTTTTCTGTGAACTACAGGTAACTAACCTTCTTATTTATAAGAAAAAATAAATATCGTCACGCTCACATTCCTCAAGCTGGGGTGACAGAGGTGTACTGTGTACACCAGTGTACACAAACGTATCGCTACGATGTAGGTCCCAATATAGTGAGGGACGAATATATTGTCAGAACACAAATATAGACTCCGAGATGCAAAAGAAATCATCAAAAGCACACTCTTCCGCCTCGGATTCAAATCCTAGACTTCGTGCATCACTAGACCAACGAGGAAGTACATATTTATGTAGTACATTTTACTTGCAGTTACGAAGATTGTTACTGAACTATTAAACCGAGGGCTTAGCACGAACAGATTCACTTTAGCGTAACGATGTTAAGAAAACGTGCTGTCTCGTTCATCTTTATTTATTAAATTTGTAGTGTGAAGAGAATGGCATATCAACTCGATAGCATTAGGTTAACGTTAATCTGTTTGTGCTCTTCTGAACTGAAACTGAACAACATTATCAGGTATGAGACCTTGATATTGGATACGGCCATTGTTATGATTTTAGTTCTACAGTTGCATAATTACTGCATGAGGCCTTGGGGCAGCGTGGTCCGACAGCGTAGTTCGATACATTGAAAGATGAGGATTTATAAATCCGTTTGGTACGATTGTAAAGTCGAACCATCAACACATACATTTTACAGATAAGTGTAGTTTGATTGATCGAACGATACGGACTCCTGAATCCTTCTTGATCGATTCTATAGTCGAACTACCCGAACATATATTTTACAGATAATCATGGTTCGATAGACCCAACGATGAGGAATTTTCAGATTGTGCAGTAGGTACAGCGTTATTCCTACTGATAACTTGGTCTTAACACAGCGGGGAGCGATGGTTCTCGGAACAAAATTCATGACTAAAAATATTAAAACAAAATCTTTTAAATCCCAATTTGTCACAGGGGACTTTCACTTGTAAAATGTAGACCCGCTAGTTCGACTATGGGTTAGAACGAAAATGATTCAGTAGAGCGCATCGTTCGATCAGTCGATCCATGCTCACTTGCTAAATCGACTATGGTCTCGAACAAGAAGGATTCAGGTAGTCCGCCTTGTTCGATCAATCGTAACACAAGGATGCAAAAATCCTCAGAGTTCGATGTATCGAACTACCCTGTCGGACCACGCTGCCTCGAGGGCGGGAGGCAGGTATTGTCAACATTGTACCAACTTAAGTACGTAAGACTACTTAAGGTTTGAAAAAAAAGTGTTTTTCGTATTATATTTAATGAATAATATGTTTTTTGACTTTATAATCTATTATCCGGTAAAAGGAATACATGATAGAAATTAAAACATATCCACGGAAAAAAAATTTAAGTAATCTCTAATCTTTAAAATTTTCTTATTCCTACGTGAAATTTTTAAGAGCTAGTCAGAAGAATTTACTATATAATATAGAAAAACATGGTATTTAAGGTCTTGTAAAAAAGTTTTTTATTTAGTAACATACTTTTTTGAGAATGATAGAATTTGTTTTAGTACATATGCTGTATATGGGAGAGGCAATAATTTCTTAAGTAATTGCATCTCTATCACTCTACCGATCAACCAGTGGTGTGGTGATTTATTTTCGAAACTGGATCTGAAAAAAAATAATCATATGTATCCGTATCATCTTGCCCGTATCTTATCTCCAGAATCAGACCTTGTAAATATTATCAGTATTCTGTACATCTACTTTTTATCAGAACGACCTTGAACAGCTTTCGTAATGTCTTCGCAGCCTGATTTATCGGTGTTGACTGGGTTTTACTTCGATAGTACCTTTTTGCGTCCACACATCATACACCTAAAGAGGCACAGGATATGACACACACTTTCTAATACATACTCACACACGTACCCACAAAGGAACATAGGGTCAGGACAAAAAAGTGGCGCCAATTTTTAATAACCTAGTAGCTACACCAAATCCGACGGTCACACCTTTCTTTTATCTACGATCAATATACAAAACGGACACACTACGTCCGGCAGTGGACAAGTATAGGCTGAGATGAGGTAAGAGGCGAGCCTAGAGCTACAGTCACCAAGGCCACACTTCTAGACTCTGAAATACTACTATAAGTTTTTCAACAGAAAAACCCAACAGTTAACATATTAAATTAATATCTACTTTATTAATAATAAAATATTGTTGACATTTGTATCAAAACATTCTATCATATGACACTGCAGATACTAAAACTTTATTAACACCAATAATAAAACACTGACCACTATCTTACCATGACCAAATAGACCGTGTCTTAGCTGAAGGGCAAGTCAAGAGTCTCCGTAACCGGCGAGTGTGTATGAGACGAACTATGAGAGTGGAGGAAGCCAGAGAGGTATGTAAGAAAAGAACCTGTTGGAACTCTGTACTCTCTGCCTACCCCGCGAGGGAGCTGGCGTGATGATATAGATAGATAGATAGATAGATAAAACACTGAAAATAGCTTAACTTAAATTAAATAAAACCTTACGACTATCAAGTCATCAAGTTTTATTTTGGCAAATTATATTTTTACATCAATAATTTTATAGCAGGCACAATGTTCGAGTATTTTTTTACTTTGATCAAATACATTTTGCTAAAACTCTGCAGATTATTTTATGCGCAAATCTGAAATTATATCGTGGGTAAAAATATGCACATAAAAAAGTTTCTAGTCTCGTTTCTATCTATTACATAGCAACGGTACGTGTTTTTGTACACGTAAATATCTCAACAGAGATAAAGCTTGATACAACCGTATTACGCTGGCTAGCTTTCTACTACAGGGCGCGGCGGCGTGTGCGTGCCTTCTCACTGACTAGTTCACATACGCCGCCTGAGGACAAAATGGGTTTACGCCGGCCATTGTCCTCGGGCAGCGTGCTCTTGTAAAAGTGTACTACAGCAGCGCGGTTGTGTAAAGTCTTGACTCTGTTGGAATATATACTCATGTGATTTAGGTGTAAAATAAAATAACTGTAATGGATCGATTATAGTACGGATGTTGGTAGGAAATAAAACGCGAACTCGATGTTAACAGAGAGCTTAACACGAACACATTCATCTTTACTTAGTAAATTGTAGTGTGAGAAGGATGGATGTCATCTCGACATCATTACGCTCACATCAATCTGTCCGTACTAAGGTCCGTGTAATTTAAATATTTGTGATAGACAATGTTCGAGCTTGAACTAATTAGAACGAAACCACAAGTATTTAATAAAACTCTCTACCTCAAACAATTTATTTTGTATAAGCCCTGCGGTGGTGCTTACAAATAGTCAATTTACATTCGTTTTAATCTAATTTATCTACTAATCTACCACCGAATCGGAACGCAGCCTCCACTGAAAAGATCCGACTAAGAATCTCGGCGGTTATGTGATGCCGCACCATTTGTAAATACCCCCGCAGGGTTTACATAAAACAAATCGTTTGAGTTTGAGTGAGGATCGAGTAGTCGCGGGTTCGATTCCCGCTCGGGAGAAATCATTGTGAACCCACAAATATTTGTTTCGGTTTGGGTGTTTGCGTACGTGAATTTTATGATTGTCAACGTAACGTTTGTTATATGAATCGCAATGATATTACTACGACCTTATTTTTCATTAACTGATCCTTTCCATTTTCTTTCTTATTTTCTCTGAAAACTATTTTATGAAATTATGTATATTGCAAGCTGCCTTCACCTATAATTATTGTGACATTTAGCGAGATATGTATCCTGTACGAGAAAGTATTATAAATAGAGTGGATGTGCACAGTGTTGGTGATCTAATAGATAAATAAATAAACGCATCCACGACATTTTTTGTACTAAATTTAACTGCAGGAAATGCCTTGATTTATTTCAGTAGCAGAAAGTATATACTAATGAAACTATAACGTACAACAGAATATAATCTACAACGTTTACCATTAATACTGTGATACTAAAAACAAAGTAGTGTTGTAAATTAACTGGCAAGGTTAAACTTTTTTCTTGAACCCGTAGGTACTCACCTGATCCTTTCACACTGGTTTTTATCTGAGCCATAACATTTATTTTCAACTGAGAATGTGCAGTGCAAGGTAATCGTAAAATTCGAAATGTCAAAAAGGCCTGGCATCTGTCCAAATATCACTGGCACAAATATATAAAAAATACAAATAGTATAGTCAAATTATTATAATTCAAGCTAATAAATGTCTTATTCCCGCTACAAAGAATTGAAAGTGTCAATCTATCTTTTGGCTCGCGGCCAAAATCGGAACTAATGCTGTACTCAAATGAAATGTTTCTTCAGGAGAGTCGCAGAGTTGCCGTTTGCGAGGAAATTTACCCAAGCTATTTTTTTAAATTAACAACCATGCGGACCCATCTATTAAAATAACACTTTGGAAGTAGGAAAATTTTACTAAACGTTAACCCTAAAGGCGCGGCCAAACCAATGCGTCCAGCTGCGTCCGAGATAGCGTCCGCGGTGGCTTCCGGGTGGCGATCAGTTCCTGCAGTTATATTTGTATGGACGGATTTGCACCAACGCGTCCTGTGCACGCGCGATCAGTGCAGCGTCTGCACGTGCGATCATAGGGAGGATAGTTTAGCCTTAAAGTTTCATTCAATTAAATATTCTTTTGAGAAAATAACATTTATAACTATGTAGTTAAAGTTTTATTCTGAATGTACCGTTGAACGGTGTTGAATTGTTTTCGATTAACTATGGCCATTTTAATTTCGGTTCTGGCATTCGAATTTTTAATGCTGCCTATCATGATAGTAAAATAACAGATATAAAACACGCTACAATTTTGGTCTATGGAAAACTGCCATGTGGTGTGGTCGTGCGTAATTCTGGACCGAATACAAAGTTGAAATGTCAATGTGACATCTTCGAAAAAAATATCTTTCGGATATACAATAACCATACTATTACCGTGAAACATGTAATTTTGTTAGAGATTTCTGTTAGAATAAGTAAACATGATTGTGCGTAGAAATGTGAACGACAAGATGTCAATGTTGTCGTTCAAATTTCTACGCACTGCGGATGTAGCCCATAAAGCATTTTGTTTCGCTCCTCCTAACTATACGTTTATGTAATACATAAGTTATGTTAGATGAAGAATTGAATAGAACTACTAGTAAAAAACTTTTATACCAAAATTTTACTGACTTCCGTAATATTTAATCCTTAACGGATAATACAAGATGCATTTGAAATTTGAGATTGACAGGTTTTGCTTAAAACTATTTTTAATCAATTTTATTTAGAACCGTAATATATTTATAACCGTAATCCAAAAATTTGTTTTTGTTCCAAAATTGCTCATTTTGTGTTTATACTTTATACTTCCAACAGATAACGAGCTTTGAATCCCAACAGCCCAAACAAGATCTGGCAACAGGCTTCATATAAAATTGGTTAGGAAAAACGATGAGGGTTAATTAAAATAGCAGTTTACTTTTTATACCTCGCATCCAACCAATCTTGTCAAAAAATTTAGGCATCTTTACTTCGGGATGCTATGTAATCACGTGTTTTACTTTAGATAAGTACTAGTAAGAATTAAAATTATAAAGAAAAATGATTTTGCCGGGGCAGTCGACAAAGCAATGAAATAAAAATGAATTAAATTAGTCTGGCTAGGATATGGGGCGGAGAGGCTAGCGCATTGTGTTTATTTATACTAAATATTACATAGATTATCGTTAGGAAAATAATGTGTACACGGGATCTTAAACTAGGACGCAGATTAACTGAACGCGTTGGTGTGAACGATTTTTGTACGCAAGGTGATCGCCACTGATCGCCACCGCGGACGCCATCGTGCACGCAGATTGAACGCGTTGGTTTGACCGTATCTTAATTTCTCACCAACCCTGTCAATGTCATCCATGGACCAAAAGATCCTTGACGCACTATAATATCATATATAAAGAAAAGACAAAAAAGGAGATAAATTCAAAATTGACACATTCAGTTTATTGAATCATGTCTGTACACTTGTACAGCCTTAAGCTGCCGTGAATTCTCTTATACAACCTATCTAACACTAAAAGCTGCATGAACCACGTTTCCAATGCTTGTAACCGGATAAGCTCATAACCACCATTAGTTGTTTATGTTTCGACAAAAATATTTTATTTTGTCACTTAATTACACAAAAATAATTTTTATCTAAGCTACGTAATAAGCGGGAAGCTACGTAATATCTTTTCGTCCCAAATACCGCAGTGTCTCAAGACAAAAGTCTTTGACCAGTGTGTGTTGCCAGTGATGACTTACGGCACCGAGACATGGTCACTCACGATGGGCCTCATAAGAAGGCTCAAAGTCACCCAAAGGGCAATGGAAAGAGCTATGCTCAGAGTTTCTCTGCGAGATCGAATCAGAAATGAGGAGATCCGCAGGAGAACCAAAGTCACCGATATAGCTCTCAGAATTGCCAAACTTAAGTGGCAGTGGGCGGGGCACATCGCTCGTAGAACTGACGGCCGTTGGGGCAGAAATGTTCTCGAGTGCCGCCCTCGTACCGGAAGACGTGGAGTGGGCAGGCGCCCCACAAGGTGGAGCGATGACCTGGTGAAGGTCGCTGGTAGAAGCTGGATGCGTACAGCACAATGCCGGTCGTTGTGGCGATCTTTGGGGGAGGCTTTTGTCCTGCAGTGGACGTCTTTCGGCTGATGATGATGATGATGATGAATTTTTATCAACTTAAGACAAGAATAATCAAGGCAAGGTCAGAAATATGGGGCCTCAAAACAAATTTTTATTTGATAATTACCTAAAAAATATTAAGTCCTGTATATTTTTTCGGTATAATATACATTTATTCAGTTTAGTTAGAAGGCGCGAGAAAAAAATAATATATATACACATTAATTTTTGCGGTAAACTGATGCTCGCAATAATATTACGCTCATAAGGAGAGAAAAAAAGTGCTTAGGTACCAACCGAATTATCAAAAGTCCACCATTCAAGGGCTACCGCGATAAAAACCTATTTTTGTACTCCATGCACTTCAAGAGATATATGGATTAGGGACTTCATATTTAGAAATATGATTTTTGACTGTATATTTTAAAATCTGGTTAAAGGAATACACGATTAAACGAAATTTTCTCGATAGAAAAAAAAATCTAAAATCATTTCATTCCTTTAAATTTTCTGATTTCAAGACGAAACGCTTAAGAACTTGTCAATGGAATTTACTTAAAATAATTGTAGCAAAGTTCTGGTTAAACAGTTTTTCCATTTCATAGTGTAGTAGTAGAAAATGATAAAAAATGTTTTTATACATACGTCGTTTATTTCGCTATTGCACCGTCACGCCTATATTCCCCAAGCGGGGGTAGCAGAAGTGTACTGAGTACACCCACGTTTCGCCGACGATGTAAGGTCCCATGTAATAGGGGGCGAGCCTATTGTCATATACTGGGCACAACTCCAGACACCGGACTCGTACTGTGAAGTTTCGCTATTGTTATTTCGCGCTCCCGTATTATTCTTTTGTAAAGTAATAGTATTGCTGTCACCCTTCTGGACGTTGAATGGTCGAGGGGCACCACGAGTTACATTTATATTTCACAAGTTTCTGCCCGCGACTTCTTAAGTGTTTAGACAGTAGACTAAATTTTTTCCGGGATAAAAAGTAACCAAACATGCAAATATCCAAACATACAAATTTTCATATTTAAAATATTAAGTAGGATACGAGTATGTCTTACTCCTTAGGCTGCGTAAGGGCTGTACAAAGGCGGTGTCTCACTCAATAATCGTTGTTGGCAGCCCTAAAGCAGCCTTTGGTCATCCTCTCTACCACTTTTATACAGCTATTTAGCAGCCATTTTACAGCTGTTGGCTGTATAATTTGGGCCCAAATAAGAGTTATAAGGGCTGCATAAGTGCTTATGTAACATTACTACAGCTTTCCTTACCAGTTTAAAGAGTAAAAGAACTCTATTAATGAGCCTTTATGCAGCCTATTTGTGCTACTTGGGAATACTTGTAGTTAAAATTATCATAAGTTGACTATAATATTTGTATTTTTAATTTATAATTATAAGAAGTCTATAGGCTAACTAATCTTTGTATAAATTCATGATCCTTAAATTGGCATTGGGTCCCCGTGGTGGAGTAGATAATATTTTCTAATATTTTTGACTTTGATATGTGAGAGGCTGATCATGGGCTGATTTATATATTAAGTAAATTATATACATTTATATATCTAGATAATTTCAAAGAAGTTTTTCTATAATGTATTGGAGATTTATAGATCTGAAAGTTGAATACCATTACTTCTTTTTTCCTAAAGATGACATAAAATATAAGTAATGACGAAAAAACCATTTAACACCAATAAGCCCAATTTATTGTAAAATGCTCTGAATACATTGTTTTAGACTGCCCCCTTATCCTCGGTATTATTATGTACTCGATTCTTATGCTATTCACTCTTGACTCTCTAGCTCGCCTTCCCCTATCTCTCCGTTTTGTGGTGTGGGGTGTAAATGACCTACGCTGTTGGCCGCGGGGCCTTTACAGCTTCACCGGATAAAAGAGCGAACGAAGCGTAGTGGTTGCACACTACGCTCGCGCCAGCGATATCTCTTCATTTAGTTCGGTCATTATGGTGCACTCGTTTAGTCGGTCTCCAACTGCGGACTTAACTTGATCTGTCCACCGTATTGGTGACCTCCCGCTTGATCCAGTTCCTTCCACTTTGCCCTGCACAACCAGATGCTCTATGAAGTCGCTGCTACGTCTCGAATATTGGCCGAAACATTTGATTATGCGAGATTGTACTAGTGCTGATAGACGCTGTTTGATGCCGAGTTCTTGGAGTATGGAGGAATTTGTTTGAAATTCAGTCCACGATATCACAAGCATTTTTCTCCAGCACCACATTTCCAGAGCATCTATTTTCTTCTTTTCTAGTTCTCGCAATGTCCAAGTCTCAGCAACTTATAAGAATAAGGGGAATCCGAGTGTTTGTACAAGCCTAATTTAAGTGGCTTTGGTTATGTTCCTATATCTCATTTAACTTTTCCAATGCCGTTCTAGTAATTGCCACATGTCGCTTTATTTCATCTATGCATTTGCCATTATTTGACATTAAAGCACCGAAGTATATGTAGGTCTTAACCATATCACAGTTTGCAATTTATTTTGTTTCCGGCGAGTTGTTGTTGGCGGTCTACGATGATAATCTAGGTCTTACTCCGATTAATCATTAATTCAAATATAAGGCTCACACACTCTATTTTAAAAGGTAGTTTCTCCATATCTGCGGAGCGCAGATTGGCGATTTTGTATGCGCCGATCACAACATCATAGGTCCAATCTTTGAGAGTTATTAGCATAACAATTTCGCTATAGATGTTGAAAAGAGTGGTGATTGAGAAAGTTTCATTCCAAACTAAACGTCAAATACGTTTCCAATAAAAGTTGTAAGCTCAAATGTCAAGAGTAACTTTGATTACTTTATGGAGCTACCTACTGACTAACCGTATGTATACTACACGAAGCAGTATCCAATGTAGAATAAAATAACGGTCGCTCCATTTTGACCAACTGAATGGACTAACTAGTTGTGCAGAAAGGAACTCGATGAAAGCATTTGTTCCCATCAAATCAACTTGTTGATCCGGTAAATGATGAATTTCCTGTTATCAAAACACCCACACAATAATATTTTTTTTCACGTAGCGTAGTGCTATGATTTAAAAAATCCAGATTCCGCGCATATAAAATAAATTTTCTATAGAAAAATACACTTTAGCCGACCTAGTACCCAAACCCAGAACTTCATGATTCTCACATACATTAAGTACCATCAACCAACAAAGCAGTCTTAGTAATTTTAATTTTATTCAGAAAATAGTCAAAATGAACGGCAACATCGTATTAAGATTTCGCCTTCTTAACAAGACTTTCTAAGCCTCAGGGGATCTATCCTGAAACCCTAATTGAATAATAATCTGCTTTAATTATTGGGCCCACGGGTGGTTATGAACTTAAGACTAGTTGCTGAAGCTAGAACCCCGAGATATTAGTTGGCCAAGTAGGTTTACCTGCTAACAAAATTATTAAAGTTCCCGCCGACAGGTAACGAAGGCTTTTCGAGGTATTTCAGTAGTTTTAGAATAGTCAATGGAACGAAAAAAAATATCGATGGATTAATTTGAAAGTGAACCCACAAAAAAAACACCACTTCCCCAGTTAAAATAAGGAATCCGGTTTGGCGGGTTGCGAGTTCGATTGCCATTCGAAGCGATAAAGTTTTCTTTCTATTTATAAATCTTTATTCTATTTTAGCTTTTCTTGCGACTTCGTCCGCGTTAATTTTAGATAGGAACCGAACATTTTTTGGGATAAAATTTGTTCCTTTGTGTTAATTTAGGTAATAGACTATCTGTGTGCCAAATTTCATCCAAGTCCGTCCAGCCGTTTTTACGTGATTGAGTCACAAACATCTAAACAAAGAAACTTTACAGTTGTAATACTAGCTTCTGCCTGCGACTCGCGCTATCTTTTCATCATCATCATTTCAGCCTATACTTGTCCACTGCTGAACATAGGCCTCCCCAATCGCTTTCCAGCGTAACCGGTCCGATGCCACCTGCATCCAACGATTTCCTGCGATTTTCACAAGATCGTCGGTCCATCTGGCAGGCGGTCGTCCTACGCTGCGCTTGCCAATACGTGGTCTCCACTCTAGAATCTTTCTGCCCCAACGCCCGTCCGATCTTCGCGCTATGTGGCCAGCCCATTGCCACTTCAGCATGCTAATCCTGAGGGCTATGTCGGTGACCTTGGTTCTTCTACGAATCTCCTCATTCCTGATTCGATCACGTAGAGAAACGCCGAGCATAGCTCTTTCCATAGCTCGCTGAGCAACTTTGAGCTTTTTTATGAGACCTATTGTAAGAGACCACGTCTCTGATCCATATGTCATCACTGGTAACACACATTGACTAAAAACTTTAGTCTTTAGGCACTGAGGTATTTTGGATGAGAAGATGTTGCGCAGTTTCCCGAACGCTGCCCAGCCGAGTTGGATTCGTCGATTGACCTCTCTCTCAAAGTTGGACCTACCTAACCGGACTGCCTGTCCCAGGTAAATGTATTCGTCTACAACTTCAAGAGTAGAGTTCCCAACGGTGAGTGCGGTGGGTACGACATGGACATTAAACATTATTTTTGTTTTGTCCATATTCATTTTAAGACCCACTTGTTGGGATACTCTATTGAGGTCACCGATCATTCGTCCTAGATCTTCCAGCGACTCCGCCATGACCACAATGTCGTCGGCAAATCGAAGGTGAGTGATGTATTCGCCATTGATGTTGATGCCAAGTCCTTGCCATTCCAAGAGCTTGAAGGCGTCCTCTAAGGTGGCCGTAAACAGTTTCGGAGAAATGACGTCTCCCTGTCTTACTCCTCTTTTTATGGGGATCACCTTCGTGCACTGCCCCTGTACTCGGACTGACATGGTGGCGTTATTATACAAGCACTTCAACACTTCGATGTACCTATAGTCAATGCGGCATCGCTGGAGAGATCTAAGAACCGCCCAAGTCTCGATCGAATCAAAGGCTTTCTCATAGTCCACAAACGCCAAGCATAGTGGCCGATTATACTCCTCAGTCTTCTGTATAACCTGCCGCAGCGTATGTATGTGGTCTATGGTACTAAAACCTTTCCGGAAACCGGCTTGTTCGGGAGGCTGGAAGTCATCAAGCCTTCGTTCGAGACGATTCGTAATGACTCTCGTAAACAACTTATAAACATGGCTCAGCAGTGTGATGGGCCTATAGTTCTTCAATAAGGTGTTATCACCTTTCTTGAAAAACAGCACCACCACACCCCTGTTCCATGCTTCCGGCGTTTTCCCTTCAAGCAAGACGGAATTAAATAGCCTCTGAAGGACTTTAAGTACCGGCGATCCGCCCGCCTTCAGAAGTTCTGCAGTAATTCCGTCTTCACCCGGCGCTTTGTTGTTTTTAAGTTGTTTGAGAGCCATCCTAATTTCGCACAGGCTGATGTCCGGGATATCTTCAGTGCAGTGTCGGGTTAGCTTGGCTCTTGGGTCTTTTACCAAGTCAACAACAGGTTTAGCTACTGAGGTATATAACTTTCCATAGAACCTCTCTATCTCCCTGAGCACCTCTGACCTATTTGACGTTACGTTTCCGTCCTCCGTCTTCAGCTTCGTCAACTGGCTCTGCCCAATAGACGCGTCTCTTGCGAACACTTTAGAGCCCTTGTTCTGCTCTATGGTCTCCTCAATACGCCTTGCATTGAAGGACCGTAAGTCGTGTCGCAAGGACTTCAATATCTGTCCATTAAGCTGCCTATAGGACTTAGCATCATCGGAGGTTTGGAGCGTCATGGAACGTCGCTCAGCCATGAGGTTTCGGGTGTAGTCAGATAGTTTTTGAGGCCTATTTTTACGGTGGGTCTTAAAATACTTGGACCCGACCGTATGAACAGTCTCTACCAGCCTGTTGTTGATTTCGTCCACTGATGCGCTGCTGTCTAGCAATTCGAAGCGGTTTGACAATTCGAGTTGAAAGTTCTCGGGGTTTTGGATATGTGCATTAGAAGGTCGGAGCGTAGACTTCATCAGACGCGATCTTTCCATTTTGACATTAATATTTAATGTGCCTCTGACCATTCGGTGATCACTGCCGGTTTTTACCCTATGAATCACGGAGACATCATTAAATATTTGTCGCTTGGTGCTCATGATGAAGTCTATCTCATTTTTTGTGGAACCATCAGGGCTCATCCAGGTCCATTTCCTATGAGGCGGCTTCTGGAAGAAAGAGTTCATCATAAAGAGTCCCTCTTTCTCCAGAAATTCGGCCAGCCTCTGACCCCTGGGGTTGCGCTGCCCATATCCAAATTGCCCCACTCTCAACTCATCATCGCCCCATTTGCCCAGCCGCGCATTGAAGTCACCCATAACCACTGTAAAGTGTGTTTTGGAAGTATGTATGGCTCTACTAATGTCCTCATACATAACTTCGACGTCATCATCTGAGTATGCCGAGGTCGGTGCGTAGACCTGTATGACCTTCAGCGAATATCTTTTGGATATTCTGAGTATCAGGTACGCTACCCTGCTCGACACACTAGTAATGGACACAACGTTGTTTATGAGTGACTTGTGGACGATAAATCCGACACCACCTTGGGACTGCTGTTCGCCCTCCCGGTAGTAAAACAAGTTGCCGGATTTTAAGGTTATCGTGTCCTCGCCCTCTCTTCGGACCTCCGATAAACCAACAATACTCCACCGCAACTTGTTTAACTCTTCTTCCAGCTCAACTAGCTTCTCATCTGTCCTCAATGTGCGTGCGTTGTATGTCACCAGGGCCAATTTTCGGTTTTGATGGTAGCCAAATCTCTGCCGGAGATTCTTAGCACCCCTTGTCCTGTCGTTACCATGGCTGCTACCGTGGCCAGGACGAACAGGACCGCCGGGGACTAGGGGCCTGGTTTTCCTACTTTCTTCCATAATTGGGGGTGTTTGCCATACTCGCCACGCTTGGCAGGCGGGTTGGCGAGCGCAGTTATTGGTCGTCGAAGTGTTAAGGGAACGCTGCTGCCCATTCCCTAGTTTTCCCTTAGTCGCCTTGTACGACACCCGATGGGATGAGATGGGTTGGTCCTATTCTAAGCCGGGAACCACGCGGCGCTATCTTTTAACAGGAAGCTAATATTTTTCCGGGATAGAAAGTATCCTATGTGTTAAACCAGGTAATAAACTATCTGTGTACTAAATATTATTCCAATCCTGAGTTCTTTTGAGAGAGATTTACGCAAATATTACACATGAAATAAAACTATTTTTCGGATTATATCGCGGTTTATTTTTGATTTTTATGTTCCCGACGTTTCGAATGCTTTGCAGCACCCATGGTCACGGCAAAGATTTTCCCGCGTATATGTATTTCATGATTATCCCAATCCGATCCGCCGTTTTTGCGTGATTGAGCAACAAACATCCAAACAACTAATCATACTATTTATCTATCTATATCATCACGCCAGATTCCTTGCGGAGTAGGCAGAGAGTACAGTGTTCTAAAGTTCTTTCCTTACATACCTCTCTGGCTTCCTCCACTCTCATAGTACGTCTCATACACGCTCGCTGGTTACGGAGACTCTAGACTTTGTTGTTTTTTTTTTAAATCATTGTATATTTAAATACCTCCACTTGTTATAACATTAACTTCAGATAAGACTCGGTCTATTTGGTCATGGTAAGATAGTCTAGATCTCGTCGATCATACAATCGATATCATAATATCAAATATGTATTTAATGACCAAACAAAAAATATGGGTTGCAAAATAAAATAATAGTCGTCGGAGGCGCTCGCGTGTCCTAATCCCCAATATATACCACGCCACTAGCATCTTCCATAAACGGAGTATTATTAAAGGACACCATTTTCTTCAATATTATATATGCACTGCTACACATTATAATCTGAAATTAATTGCTTTTTGATGACTTGTTTTTTTTGTTCACTATAATGTCTTGTTTACATGTAGCGAGTTCAGCGAGATTGTTAAATGTCATTAAACTCGGAGCGGCGTGACGACTTTTTATAACTAAAGCACCGTCACTTCTATTCCCCAAGTGGTGCGGTCCAAAGTGTACTGGATACAGCGTGTACGATATATATCTATAAATTAGGAAGTAGATACGATTTCTTTTTGCTATAATAAATAAAGCATGTCAACAGTATTATTTTTTAAAAATATAGAAAACTTATTGCTCGACCACATAATCAACTTTAATTCTAAATAAATCAATTATTCGTTTTTTTAATCTTTTATATTTTTACAAGCATCGCCTTGATCTTGCCAAGTGAACAAGCAGGTCAGTGTGGGATATATACAGAATAAACGTGGGTGTGTACACTAAAGAATGAACCTTAAAAGGCCGAATCATCCTCCTATTAGACAGAAAGATCGATTAAGTGCTCGCTCCAAAGCACTGTCTTGTTATGGCACTCTTTGCGTGTAATCAATCCACACTGCGTAGTAATACAAGAACAAATGATTGTGAATGCAGTGGAAATACGTTCTATGGTAAATAAATGTATGTAGAGTGTGTGGACTGCATGAGTAATAGTTTGTTGAGAAAACGATATAAAATGGCGAATGATGTGGTTTTTTTGTGTGTGTGTAATCTACGCTGTTGGCCGCGGGGCTTTTACAGCTTTACCGGCCAAGTAAGGCGTTTTGTAAAGACAGGGGGCTATTAAATAAAGCTGGCAATGCTAGAACAGTCGTACTGTACGTACGTGTATATAGTACGACAAGGATATTTTGGCCCATGGACGAGATTGTGTCTCCCAGATGATACCAGAGCCCAAACTTACCTTGATCTACTAGCGTCGCATGGCATGTTACCGGCACACAATATACCAACGCATACATATACTTGCTTAGATCATGTCATCATACGGACCAAATTATCTGCTAAATGCTTTGTTTCTCAAACGACGATAACAGACCATTACAGCGTAATACTAAGCCTAGAAAGCCTAAAAACTAAAAGTGTGGCGTGTAAAAGTATTAGTAAAATAGACTTCAAAAAATTAGACGATATCATTCCTACGATAGATTTTAGCCCTATTTATAAATGTTATAATGTAGACACTGCAGTCTCAATTTTCACTGATTCCCTAATTTATGCTATCGATAGATGTAAAACCACTACAATTATTCCATGTCGTAAAAGGATACGTAAGCCATGGATTACACCTGGCTTGTTAAAATGCATAAGAAACAGAGATAAACTACATCTCAAACTTAAAAAAACAGCCCAATAATGAAATTATGAAAATAACATACGTCAGGTACAGAAATCACTGTAATTCTATACTTAAAAAACTAAAATATGAATACGAAAAAAGCGAGCTACAGAAAAATAGTAACAACAATAAAAACTCTGGGATATTATTAAAAAGATAACCGGGACTAATAAAGATAAATCACCACCTTCTGAACTTATCTCACCAAGTGACCCATTGCAATCGGTTAATGATGCTAACAGATTCTTTACCAACGTTGGCATGAGTTTGGAAAATTCTATCAACCAAAGTATTCGGCAGAACAATGCTTCAACAACACCCATGTCGCCACTTTTTTCTTTTGTCCTGTTACCTACAGATGAAAACGAAATCAGTTCTTTAATAACCAATCTAAGAAACGACTGTGCTGTAGGAAATGACGGCATATCTGGTTTTACTATCAAACGGTATAAAGACATTATTAAAAAGCCACTAACATACATCTGTAATTTATCCATACAAACTGGTACTTTTCCAAAAAGATTTAAACGTTCCATCATTCATCCGATTTATAAAAGTGGCGCCAGAAACTGCATCAATAATTATCGGCCTATCTCTATACTGCCAACACTCTCAAAGTTATTGGAAAAAATAATGAACAAACAATTAATAAATTACTTAGAATCTAAACAATTAATTTCAAACTCTCAATTTGGTTTTCTTGCGGGTAAATCTACAAGTGATGCAGCTCATGAATTGACCGATTATATAGTGACAAAGTTGGATAAAAAGCAAAAGGTAATTGCTATTTTCCTAGATTTGGCGAAGGCCTTTGATATGGTAGACATTGCACTTTTAATAAAAAAACTTCACTGCCTCGGTATAAGGGGAACTCCATTGGAACTTTTTCAAAGCTATTTGTGTGGTCGTTTCCAAAGTGTGAAAATCGAAAACTGGACCAGTGACGAGCTAGAGATGACCAAGGGAGTACCTCAAGGTAGTATTTTGGGACCCACTATGTTTCTGGCATATATCAATGACCTCTGCCAACAAAATATACCGAATGGTAAAATGATTACCTTTGCTGATGACACAGTGCTTGTTTTTTGTGGAGACACCTGGGATGAAGCATTCCAATTTGCGCAAAACGGATTTAATATAGTAACTACTTGGTTGAAGAATAACTCTCTGTCATTTAACGTTGAAAAAACAAAATACATAAGTTTTACATTACATAACATCAATAATAACCTAATAAATGACGCCCATGTAATCACTGTTCATAATTGCAACAACACTACAACGTCTCTCTGTATTTGTCCTAAGCTCAGTAAAGTTGATGAAGCTAAATACCTAGGAGTTATAATTGATAAAAATCTTAATTTCAACTCGCACATGAACGTCCGTACATCGAGAATCAGAAACTGATATTTGTTTTTAAAAATTTGAGACATGTGGCTAACGAAAGAATTCTCAAGAACACATACTTTGCTCTATGCCAATCTTTGTTATCATATTGTATAACTATATGGGGCGGCGCATCGAAATCTTCTATAATTAAAGTTGAAAGAGCCCAAAGGGCGGTTCTAAAGGTCAGCAATTTCCTGCCATTCTTTTATCCCACGACAGAGCTTTACGACAAATGTGAAGTTCTGACAGTTCGTCAACTTTTTGTATTACAATCAGTTATTAGAAGGCACTCTCTTTTAAAATTTGATCCATCTTTTCTTCGTAAGCGGAGAAATTATATGGTATGTCCTACAACTCCTTTCAAAACAAGTTTCTCACATAAATTTTTCGGTTTCCTTGGTAGTTATCTATATAATAAAATTAATAAAGAATTATTGATATATGCCTTACCTAAAACTCAATGTAAAAAGAAGGTGCACAAATGGTTATTAAGCCTGAACTACACCAAAACAGAAGATCTTTTAAAAATCATGACCTAAACACACGCGCGCACACACGCTCACTCACTCACACACACACACACACACACACACACACACACACAGACACACACAGACACACACACACACACACACACACACACACACACACACACACACACACACACACACACAACCATATTTTTTTTTTGGAATGTACATAGATTAATTTTATCTTGCTTCTCTTTTATCTCAAGTAACTAATGTTATATAGATAAATATACCTGATTATTACCTAATAGCCAGCTAACGCAAGTCCATTGAACGAGGTCCTGGTAATCTGTCAAACAGGGTCACCTAGTACAGATACCAGTCTCTTACAGAGTTTTAAATAATGCTGTTATTGTAATTAGATATAGTTTAAAAGAATTTTGTAACTACTTTGTAAAAGAGAAAAATAAATCTTTATTATTATTATTATTATGTATATATTTATTAAGTATAATTTCTTATAAAATATATATAAAAATATAAAATACAAATATTCTTATATATATTGTATAAAAAAAAAGAAATGTGCTCCACCGACAGCAAGGTCTACGACCCAAGCTACCGGTGGTTAGGGCTCCAAAGAGAGGAACCTCCTCACAATGCGTGCCGTGTCCAACATTACTGCCTTCTGTATCAGGCCCTTCACCCAACTGCCTAGCGAGAGCTTCTCAAGGTGTTTATCGAAGCTCTTCGCTATAAGGCCGTTGACTGAAACGACCATCGGAATAATGATAGTTGAATCAACATTCCACATGGCGGTAACCTCATGGGCCAGGTCCAAATATTTAGATAATTTTTCTTTTTCGGCCTTCACAAGGTTCTCATCATGCGGAATGGTGACATCAACTAGCATTACACGACGCATCGATCGATCTATTATCACGATATCAGGTTTATTGGCTACAATAGTCCTGTCCGTGATAATAGATCGATCCCAGTAGAGCGTGATATGACCACTTTCGAGAACTGGAAGAGGCTGGTACTGGTAGTACGGTACTTCAGAGTCCACAAGGCCATATTTAAGAGCAAGTTGCTGATGGATAATTCTAGCCACTTGGTTGTGTCTGTGCAAGTACTCTCCGTTAGCAAGACGAGAACAACCGGAAACTACATGTCTAATAGACTCACCGGGACGGTGGCATGCCCGACAAATGTCAACCGTGCCGTCCTTTAGGATGTGCTTCCGGTAGTTGTTCGTCATGATAACTTCGTCCATAATTGCAAAGACAAACCCTTCAGTTTCCCCAAAAAGGTTGCTGAAGCGTAGCCAGTTTACGGAAGCGAGCTGGTCCACATCAGGCCCTGTAAGAGCCCGATAGAACCGTCCGTGTAGCTCCTTGCCCTTCCATATGGCTGTGCGGTCCGAAATACTTAATACCTGGGGCCTTCGCCAGTTCTCGTTTGCCAAGGAAAGCGGAGTTAGGCCTCTATCGATTGCGGCAACATCTCGATACATCACCACGGATACACTCAAAAAGTACTGTCTGAGATTGCACACCTCGCGGTTGTGTAGAGTCTTAGCGTTTAAAAACCCACGACCACCGCACTTCCGCGGGATGTACAACCTCATAACAGATGACCGCGGGTGATGCATACGATACGCTGTCAACAATCGACGGACCTTTCTATCCAGGGCATCCAGTTCAGACTGAGTCCACCTTAGTATGCCAAAAGAGTATGTAAGAACAGGCATGACCCAACCATTGAAAGCTCGGACCTTATTTCCACCTGATAGAAGGCTTTTTAACACTTTTATCAGGCGGGCAAAGAACCGATCTTTCAATGATTGTTTCATATCCTGTTCAGCTATACTTAAGGCTTGTGATACCAAGATACTTGTAGGAATCCATTTCAGAGAGAGACCTGAGGGATATATCTTCAGAGAGCTGTAGATTAAAAGAATCTTCAACTCTCCCTCTTTGTACATGGATGACCGCACACTTGTCTACTCCAAAATCCATTCCGATGTCGTTGCTAAAATTGCCGGTTATTTTGAGCAACTCCATCAGGTCTGTTTTCTTCGAAGCGTACAACTTGAGGTCATCCATGTACAGTAGATGAGATATAGGCTCACTCTCCCTCCGCAAATGGTAACCTAGCTTTGAATCCTTAAGTATAGCACTTAATGGATTCAAAGCTAAGCAGAACCACAACGGACTCAAACTGTCGCCCTGAAACATACCCCTGCTTATCTTTATCAAGTCCGACGAACCAGAAAGGCCTCCACAGCCTGGGTGACGAAGAACTGTGGTCCACTGCCTCATACACGAACCGAGGAAAGAGCACAGCGCCGGGTGTACTCTGTACAGCTCTAGCACCCTCCCCAGCCATGTATGAGGCACCGAATCATAGGCCTTCTTATAGTCAATCCAGGCCATGGAGACATTCTTTCTGGATCGTCGCACCTGTTGGCAAATGGCCATATCAATGAGGAGTAAATCCTTTGTACCCCGGGACCCCCCCTTACAACCATTCTGAGTGGGCGATAGAATATGCTGTGCCTTAAGGTGATTATTGATTTTTATTCTCAGAATGGATGTAAGGAGTTTATAGACCGTAGGTAGACATGTAATCGGTCTATAATTTTTAGGTTCCGAAGTGCTGCCAGATTTGTAAATCAAGTGAGTGACACCCGATGTCATAAAGCTAGGGAGCGATCCCAATTGAAGAGCTTCTTGGAATTGAGTCGCTAGACGAGAATGTGAGCCCTGGAGCCTCTTTAGCCAGAATGCGTGCAGTCCATCCGGCCCCGGACTTTTCCAGTTCGGCGCCGCACGAACCGCACAGGCCAGATCTTCACGGCTTATGACTACGGGCTCCATTTCCTGAATGACCCCACAGGATCGTCCAACAACATCAAACCATTCGCCCTCGGAGTGACTGACGGGCACTGACCAAATTTTACGCCAAAACTCGGCCATCACGGCCGCATTTGGCAAGTGCACGTCAGTCACTCTCTCTTGGGGGCGCTCCCAAGCCTGGTATACACTCCTTTAATTCGTCTGGAAGGTGCGATTCACGTGGTATCTATCTGCTCTCGCCTTATACCTGCGAATCCTCTTCGCCCATGCATAAACTTTTTGCTTCCAGTAGTCTATGCGTTCCGCGACCCCTGCCACATAGTCCACAGGAGCCACTCCTGTGCCTGCAAAGGCTTGGGCCACGAAACGCATAACTCTCGGGTGGTTGTTTCCAGCCTGGAAGCACAACAATTTCGCTATGAGTGTCGTAGCCATATTTATACGCCGCTCTATTCTGCACTGCCAGAATGGTTTAGTATTTGTGGGTTGGGTGGCTCGATGTAGATTAGGAAATCTTACACCTGCCACCCGACACACCGCCACCGCTCCACAGTACAAAATAGAATGGGTATCACATAAGTCCACACTGGTCTCCCAGTATGGCTTCAAAACATTGTCTAGGGCACTCACAATCGAAATGTTACGTCTATGCATGGGCAAACGGGGTAGGCATGGTCTTAGGGAAATCGGTGCAGACCGATACTCCGCTAATGCATCCTCCAGAGCTCTCCTCACCTGCTCCTGTAGCTGGTCACTAACACTTACCTGCTCGCTATTTACCTCCTCCGATCGTGCGAAGTTATTTAAAGAGATAGGTTCTTTAACACTTCGCACGTTGGAGTCAGTACGAGCAGGAAGTGCTTCGCGGCGCAGTCGCTCAAGCACTGTGTCATCCAACAACTTGCACCGCTGGATGGCACGTACTTGATCCGATAGTCGTTGCGCAGTAACGGCGACAGTTGGGTGAAGCCCCTGAAACAGAGACAACAATTTCGGACAGTAAGCAGTGAGGATGGTTCCTCCCTCTGTAGCACCATAGTAGGCCCGAATGACACTCAGATTTAATTCCGGAGTCCATCTCATGCGGCGCACTACACCACCGGTAGCAGGGGCCGTGGGCGGAGCACAATGTCCCGCTGGTCCCAGGCGTGCCGGCAGCGGTGGGCGTCCTCTCCTCGCAGATGTTAATGTAGGTGGAGTCGCCGATATCCCGGCATCGTCGCTAGAGGCCCCAGATGTCGGCGGTGTGAAAAAATCTTCATCCTCCGAAGGCTGGGGCGAGGCGGGCGAGCCGGGCAAAGGTGTTGGGCGTGCGCTAGGTGACCGGGCATCCCGCTGCCGACACAGCCGCACGGGGTTTCTTCGGCTGGGCTCGGCCATTTACAGATGTTATATGTATTTTCTTCCAATACCACATTTTGCGAACCCACGTTCGCATTGTAAAATTTTGCTCTTGAACTGTGTTGTTTTTTGTTGTTTTTTTAATGTCTAAACGGATACTTTTCTATATTTCTTCGCAAAAAAATTTTTATTTACACAAAACGACGTGTCGTTGACAGCGGTTGCCATGGTTATTTTTTATTATTATTATGTGTTTACAAAAACATTGTCTCAGGAAAAACCTGGTATTTTTTAGACCACACGGGTGTCAACCAAGTGTGATCTAAGATTTGGATAAGTTATAGGTTATGTTGGTTGTTCTGCTGTTGTGAATTGTGAGTCTGAGTCTAGCTGTAAGAATTTTCTGACAATGCGGCAAGTATTGAGTATGGCAGCTTTCTGTACCGTAAGGTATGTGTATGGTGATAGTTTAAGTAGTTGGAGACCGTTAAATAGTTGTTTGGGAATTATACCAGTAGTAGAAATAATAATGGAGACTATCGTGACTGTATTCATTTTCCAAACTCTTTTGATCTCTTCTTGTAGCTCTGTATATTTTCTTATTTTTTCGGCTATTGTTGTTTGCAGGTTATTTGTATTTGGTACAGCAATATCTATTAAATATGTGTGTTTATTTTCTTTATCTACAAATGTAATATCGGGTCTATTATTATATACAGTATGATCAGTTATTATTGTGCGATCGTAATATAATTTAACAGAATGATTCTCTAGTACTGGTGGGGGTGAATATTTATAATAAGGACTGTGTGGTTTATTAGTTAATTTATGTTTTGTGGCTAGTTTTTGATGGATAATATTAGCCAGCTGATTATGTCTGTGCATGTAGTCGTTCTGTGTGAGGGTACTGCAGGCACCCGTTATATGCTGGATCGTTTCCGGCTTCTTATTACATTTTCTACATAGGTCATTGCGGAGCGTGGGGTCTTTCAATATGTATTTTCGGTAATTTTTGGTGTTTATAACTTGGTCCTGTATAGATATAAGGTAACCTTCAGTTTCTGGAAATAGTTCTCCTAAGTCCAGCCATTTGTTGGAAGCTTCTTTATTGATGTGAGATTGATCCAGGTCATTTGGGTGTCTGCCATGTAATTCTTTCTGTCTCCATATTCTATGTCTGTTTCTATGGTGTTCTATCTTATCTATAGGCTGGACCACCTCATCACAGAGATTTAAGGGTGTGAATTGTTTATCTATTTCAACGATTGCTTTGTGTAAAAGACTATTTTCTTTCTTTCTAATGAAAAATTGTTTTAAATTTGCTATTTGACCATGGTATAGCTGCGTGATTTCTATAAAGCCTCTTCCTCCTTCAAGTCTCGGGATATTTATACGTTCTTTAGCTGACTTAGGATGATGATATCTATGTTGTGTAAGAATAGTTCTAGTCTTTGTTTCAAGGGAATTAAGTTCAGTTTTGGACCATTTAATTAAACCGAATGAATATGTTAGTACTGGTATGGCATACGCATTTATTGATTTAAACAGATTTTTACTTATTAATTGCATTTTACATAAATTATGAAGTCTATTAAAGTATTCCTGTTTTAATTTCTTTTTAATGTTAGAATGATCTATGAGTCTAGCCTGATTGTAACCCAAATATTTATATAATTCTTCATTATTCATGGCCTGTATACATTCTGTTTCGGTAATCATAAAGTCTCCTTCTATCATATTTCCTTTCTTTATATTAAGCTTACGGCATTTGTCAAGCCCGAAATCCATTTTTATATCATGTGAAAACTTTGTAGTTATACTAAGTAAGTTATCAAGATCTGTACTTCTGTTAGCGTATAATTTTAAGTCATCCATATAAAGTAAGTGAGTCAGTTGAAAAAGTGTTTGTCTGTTGTTTTTTATATTAAAACCTAGTTTAGAGTCTATTAGTGCCCGAGATAATGGATTCAAGGCTAGACAAAACCATAAAGGGCTCAGAGAATCCCCTTGAAATATACCTCTTTTTATTGCAATGTCATTCGAAGTGAAGTTTTTGCTATCCGTACGTATGTGGAGAATAGTTCTCCAAGACGTCATTACAGTTTGAATAAAGTTAATAATGACAGGATTAATTTTATATATTTTTAATACCTGTAGTAACCACGAGTGAGGAATACTATCAAACGCTTTCTTGTAGTCTATATACGCAACAAATAAGTTTTTCCTGGATTTTTGTACTGATTTTAAAATAGCTGAATCTATCGTTAATTGCTCCTTACACCCCATATGATGGCGTCTACAACCTTTTTGCTCTTCCGCTAAAATACTAAATTGTTCAATGTGTGCATTTATCCTATTTGCTATGCAAGATGTAATTATTTTATATAATGTTGGCAAACAAGTGATAGGTCTATATTGAGAAGGATCTTGTGTTTGGTTACTTTTTGGTAACATATAGGTGATTCCTTTAGTTAAAAACTCTGGTACATTACCTTTACCTTTAATTAATTCATCAATTTGTTTAGTTAGCGTTTCATGTACGGCATGTAGTCTTTTAATCCAAAAGTTATGTATACCATCTAACCCTGCAGCTTTCCAGTTTTTGGTTTTATTTATGATTCGTTTCAGTTCTTCTAATTTTATTTCTTCAAATTTCATCTCATCTATTATACTTGTTCGAGTAATTTCTCTATTTATCCATTCTGCTTCTGGGTTGTGTTCTGCATTATTTGACCATATATTACTCCAAAAATGCGTCATTGCTTCTTCATCAGGTAAAGCAGTTATTGGTGTATGTTTGTCCTTTAATTGTCTGTAGAATCCTTTTTGATTATGAAAAAATAATTTATTATGCCTTTTTCGGTTTTCAGCTTTTATATATCTAGCTAACCTATGGCTTTTAACAGATAATTTTTGTTTCAATGTATCTAGATGATCATCAATTCTTCGGTTAGGATCTTCGTATGAGCTATGCTTGTTTGATTTAATTAAAATTTGTTTAATTTTGGCTGAAAGCTTTTTGGATGTATTGCCGTTTTTATGTTGTGTTAGTCTACCTATGTCTTTCCTTAGTTGTTCTATATCCTTTTCTAATCGTATTTGCCACGCAGGTTTAGTTTTTATGATTTTGTTGCATTTATTACGTATTTTTATTTTAAGGTGTGTAACAATAGTGAGGGCAGAACAATATATTAAAGTGTGTGTATCAGTTATAGTTTCTAGGTTAGTGATTTTTGTAGGTATAATTGTATTATTGAATGAATTTATAATTTTTGTCAAAGTTCTTGAACTTCTTATTTTAGGCAGAGAAGGTCTATCAGCTGGGTTAGTACCAGTATATTTACTAAGATATGTTTCCAAATTCTCTGTTAGAATATATTTTAAATCTGTATCATCTAGGTGAGTTTGTGATTCCTCTAATTGTAAGTTGGTTTGTGTGATTGGTTGAGTTTGAGTGTTATATTGTGGTATGTTTTCAAATGACTGTATGTTACTTATGTCTTGGGTTAATATACCAGTATCTTCTTGCGAATTAATATAATCACAGTGTCTTGGGACGACACTTAAGAAGGGAGGCGTGATAACGCATCTGCGCAGTTTTTATGAGACGCGATATATTCAATATCGTAATTGTAACCCGATAGCTGTACTGCCCAACGCTGTAATCGCGAGGCGGCCATCACTGGAATACCTACTTTGTTCCCGAAAATATGTGTCAGGGGCTTATGATCCGTCCTTAGTAAAAACTTGCGACCATACAGGTACTGATGGAATTTACGCACCCCGAAAATAATTCCCAAAGCCTCTCTGTCTATCTGTGAATACGCTCGTTCGGTCGGCGTGAGCGATCGTGACGCATATGCTACCGGGCGTTCGCCGCGCGCAGTCATGTGCGATAGCACCGCGCCGACCCCCACACTACTCGCATCTGTAGTCAAAACCAGAGGTAATGCCGGGTCGTAATGGATTAGTACCTCACTATCTGCCAAAAGCCGCTTCACTCTTACGAACGCGCTTTGACAATCCGCACTCCAAATATATTTAACACCGGACTTAAGAAGGTTATATAATGGCGCGAGAACTGTGCTTATGTTCTTAATAAATTTTGCATAGTACATCACTAAACCTATAAACGCTCGTAACTCTGAAACAGTCGTAGGTGCGGGCGTCTCCAACGCCGCCTTAACCTTGTCGGGGCACGTATGCACTCCGTCTTTACTAACAATATGACCTAAATAGCTAACGGACTTTGAAAACAACACACATTTTTCCTTTTTAACTTTGAGGCCATAGTTTTGTAATCGTTGGAAAACCTTATGCAAATTATTAATATGATCAGTTTTTGTTGAGCCTGTAACAATAATGTCATCCAAGAATACGCCGACGTGCGACATATCTGCAAACAATTGTTCCAGGCGTCGTTGGAAAATGCCCGGACTAGACGCTAAACCATACACTAATCTATTATACATATATAAACCCTTGTGTGTGTTGATCACTGTATATTTCCTCGTATCATCGAGTTCAAACTGGGCATAGGCTTGAGACAAATCAATTTTACTATAGTATTCTCCTCCCCGCAAGCGAAATAGTAATTCTTCAACCCTAGGCAATGGATAACGATCAATTTCTATAACTTTATTTAAGGTTAGTTTGTAGTCCGCACAGATCCGAATGCTACCGTCTTTCTTTACCACGGGTACAATCGGCGTCGCCCAGTCGGAGCGCTCGACCGGGGTGAGAACTCCATCGCGCACCAGCTGGTCCAGCGCGCGCTCCACCGGCTCGCGCAGCGCATATGCCAGCGGGCGCGCGCGCATGAATACGGGCTGCGCACCCGCACGCACGTGTATGCTCACCGCGCCGCCGGTGAAGCGCCCGAGACCCTCCGCGAACACATCACAATATTTGGAACTGAAAGCGGATACATCGAAATCATTATTTTCTAACATACTACTGTTATGCACATCATAGTTAACTTCGGGTAGCTGAATTTTTAACGCGGCTATCCATTGTCGGCCTAAAAGAATAGTTTTTCCTTGTTCGATAACGAGTAATTCCAGAAATTCACTTTTATTTTTATATCGAACTAGGGGTCGTATTACACCCAATGGTTTTACAGTTTCACCCGTGTAATATCTCAATATTAATTTACAAGGCTGCAGGGGAAGGTCAGAAAATAACCTATCGTAACAATCTCGACTAATACACGACACTGCACTACCGGTATCACATTCCATGCGTAAATCTTTATTTTGTATGTTTAACGTTATGTAGATAGGTTTACAATTTGATATGGATAATCGACAAATATCAACATGAAATACCTCGTCACTGTCCTCGTCCTCCTTGTTGTTTACAATCTGTGCTTCTACCTGATATTGCCCCACTAGATTGGGGCACATGCGCCGTAAGTGACCCTGTCGATTGCAAACCCTACACGCGTAGCGCACGAACTTGCACGTCGCCGCGTCGTGGTTGGCGCCACACACCCGGCACCGCCCCTGTGGTTCCGCTCGGTCCGCCGGCGCCGGCGCCGCCGTGCCGCGCGGGCCCGCGCGCCCATCGAGCACGCTCCACCGCCCCGCGCCTCGCCGGCCGCCGCGCTCCGCCACGCCCACCGTTTGCCTTCTCGCCGTGCTATGCTGGTACGCCACCGTGATTGTACTCGCTGCATCGCCCGACTTTTGTCCTTCTACGATAGCGGCGTCTTTTTCTGCCGACTCCATGCTTGCAGCTAACTTGTAAGCCGTTGCAAATTCTAATTTAGGTTCTGCGAATAGCCGTTGTCTAATACTCTCACTCGCTATTCCACACACCACCTGGTCTCTTAAACTTTCTTCAAGCCAACTTCCAAATTCACAGGTTTTAGACATTTTTTTAAGTACCGCCACGTACTCGGATACAGTTTCACCCTCCTTTTGTTTTCGCTGTCTGAATTTATACCTCTCGGCGAGCTCGCTAGGCTTGGGTTGTAAATGTTTTTCCATAATCTCCGCCAACTGTTCAAACGTCTTCATTTTTGGTTTACTTGGTGTACACAGGTTAACCAACAACTCGTAACCTTCGGCTCCCATAACGGTTATTAAAGTTGGCACGTGTAAGTCCTCTGGAATTTTGTTGACCAGAAAGTATTGTTCTAATCTTTCGATGTACAACTTCCAATCATCTGTATGTACGTTAAATTCTGCTATTTTCCCAATAGACATCGTGGATCGTGCCGTAATTACACGCGTAGTGTTCCTTCACGTCGCCACTGAGAAATATTATATTATGCAGGTAGGTACTTTGGTTGGAATGAAACAACGTCTCACTGTCACGGCATATATTCGCAGACTGGCGCTTGCGACACAATTTGACATAACTATTATATACGTACAAATATTAACAATACATAACAATTATTACCTATAAGGGGACTGGGTATAACTTGACTAGTATTGTCAAAATTATTTGAGCGTCGTGTACCTCATCTCTAATCTGTTGGAGTGTCTCTTCTGAAAGAAATCTATTGCGTATTATGGCTCTTCTCTGGTCTAAAAGACGTTGTTCTGTAACATTTGCGTTGGGGTATTGCTGTATGAATTCTTGGTGTAACTTTTGGCGGTATTTGGTTAAATCAGTTTCAAGATTGGTAATCTGAAGATATGTGCGTATAATGAATATGTTAACATCTTTATCCCATTTCATACGCACACGTGGTTTGCCAGCTTTGGTGGTCGCAGGTCTCATTGCCGAAGCTGCCTGCGAAGCATCCGCGGCTGGTTGAGTTTGAAACTCTTGGGCTATAGTAGGATTTGAACTGCTGGACGTGGCTTCTTCGGGTATCCCGGCGAGAGACCGTCCAGTTATGCTCTCACCACCGGTGGCTTGCATGCTGCTACGCCCAGCACCGGCTCCAGGCGTACCCCGGCGATCGCCCCCGGGCAGCGGCATTAAACGTTTCCTATTACTTCTGGTCTCCATATTGAATGGGTTGCCAGAGCCATGTTAGCCGTGCCAGTAGTTTAGTATCACGTGTCCGCCCCCCACGTGAATCAGGTGTTGGATTCGGACGTACGGCTGGACTTTAGGGGGCTTATTATTATTATTATTATTGTCAGGGCGTCGCTTTCAAAATTAAGGTTATAATATATTACAATTTTCCTACTTTCAGGGAAATATTTCAACAAGTGGGTCTGCACGGTTACTAATTAAAAAAAGAACTTGGCCTAAATTTCGCAGCAAATGGCTGCTCTGCGACTGTCATGAAGTGACATTTCACTCGATGGCAGCGTTAGTTCCGATTTTACCCGCGGGCCGTAAGATCCTAGCACGACTGTATGTACATTAAGACCTATTTATATAAATCCGATTATCGAAGCCGGAAGCGGCAACAAAACAATAAACTAGATACAATAAACATAACTAAATTAATATATAAACAATTAGGTACCTAACATTACGTTAAAAGTTCCCGAAGTTATTCGGGAACTACTTCCCAATCATAGTAATACCTATTATTGTTTATTTATGGAGATTAACATAATTTGAATTTAAGTATCCTGAATCTGATAAGTTGAATAGTAGTTTGCGATAAGGGAAAGAAAATGAAGGTGCGGCGACCTGCGTAGATTAAATTGTAATATACTGCATATTTATATATAAATGTATTTAATTTAAAGAACATTATTAAACACAGAAACAACAGAAAAGCAGCAAAAATATTATTTCATTCAGGTCATTCGTATTGTTAAAGGAACCGTCAAGCCTTTTCCATTTATTCAAGTCTTCAAAGTGATTTGTGTCGCCGTTTTTGTCTTAACTTTACAGATGATTTCACCGCTTTTATAGTGTCGTCTGGGAAAATCAACAAGAATGAAGATGAAGTATTGTCTCCTAGCGAATTCTTTTGAAATGTTTTGTAGTGATCTGTTTTCCAAATCAGAATAGTAAGAATCAAAGAACTTAAAAATATTAAGGACAGAGAATCACACCGTTGACATTATAATATACTGTGTCAACGGTGAAATTACAACGAATGGACATTGAGTGAAAGGGATAAAACTTTCGTGATTTAGTTTTCTTTTTATAAAAAAAAATTGAATAGCAATTTGGAGTTTTAAATGCGGCCAGTTTAATGGCAATAGGCCAGCCCCATAATATTATACTGTGTCCATCGTTCTCGATATAAACATGCAGCTCTCTCTACTCGCTTGGCAAGCCGCTAAATTTTTTAGAAACGTCAACGCCTCCTCTATGGTATCTGTGGACATAACCTCTGCGACCATTCTTTCTTTTAGCGTGGCAGCCGATGCCTTGTAATAAAGTTTTGGTCGACATTTAATTTAATCAAATAATCGTAGCAGTGAAATTATATAACAAAAGGTTTTTATATACTCAAGTGATGTTGTGAAATAAATTTAAAACATCGTATAGGCAAATTCAGAAATAATTTACGTCTTGACAAAAAAGTACATTCCAAAAAGATCAACTGATAGTTGTTTAATTGTGGCGTTTTCAGCTTAACATGTTTATGTATAATAATATCGAATATTTGGAGACGTGAGTTTTATTATAAAGTAAAGTCTTCACTCGAAAAGTAAACTTACGAAGTCTCATGTCCCTCTTCGTGTAAAAACAGTTTAACACGCAATATACCTGCAAACAATTATTAACCGTCTATAAATTGGCAAGGTAAAACCTCTAATGAGAGAAATTAGCGGGGACATTAATCAATAATGATTGTTAAGGATCGATGCCAATTTAAGGACACGGGCGATGTACGAGATGCATCGACGTGGTCCGCAAGACTTAACGGTAATTCAAGGACACGAGCGGTGTACGAGATGCATCGGCGTGATCCGCAAGACTTGGGGCCCATACGAGATATGTGCTGAAGGTCATACTACTCATAGGTTTCACCCATGAGGTGCTCCTGTGCAGTTCACATTTCTACAATGGTAAGAAACTAAAATGTTACCCAACATACATACCTTAAACAGTAAATACAAAGACTATTGCTATAAACTACAAGCAATTTGTGATATTATATCTCCTAAAGGAGACTTTCTGAAAGGGTAACTAAAGGGACATTGTTTATGAATTTATGAATAACAATACATTATTAATAACATAAGCCACCCCTTTGCAGAAACATAATGTTTTGCATTGATTTCATTATTAGACATACTTGTATAATAATCCTAAAATAGCCCAAAGTGGAGCTTATTACACAAAGAATTGTGCAATATTATGAGCACTTGTATTAAAAAGGTAAACCTTGCAATATTTATCCCTGAACAGGGTTTATAAACAGATGAGCCAAAGTAGTCTCTACTTATAACAATGCCTGTTATAACTGACAAGCAACAGAATTGTGGAAATATTCCAAATATAATATCACAGTCTACCGATGCTGAGACAGACAAGTTGTACAATAATTTGTGTTACACACATACATCCTTAAAATATAATATAAAATACCTGGTCTATCCAGTTAACATAAAACTAATAATTATCAATATTATCAGCCCAGACCCCTTACAGGGTAGCCAGGGAAGATGAGTCCTAACAATACAGTCATGAAACATTGATTGGGATAAGAACCTTTGTGGTCAGCAGTATATATTTTGTATTAAATAAGGTTAATATAGTGGAGTACCAAGATGGAATTATAACTAGCTATTCATAAGCAGTAGTTTAAATTTCAAGAAACCACCAGTGTTGTAACCAATATGGAACAACAATCCTCATCCGGTGTGTAAAAATGTACATCTATCCACAAATGTATGTATAAATGTACCTACAGTGTACCTATCAGCCCACCAAAAACAAATCACAATGGACATTGGAAGTCTCCTACCAGAGAATGTGAGGTAAGAAAAGCTTGCTAGGCTTTTTACATAAAGGCTTGTTTTGTTTTTTTTTTTATGTTACTGAAAAAATCAGTTAAACATTCAGGAATACAACATGGCTGTTACAAATAAACCATAATATTGGAGGCTAAAGGTATTCACTGACTTTGGTATGTAACAATGTATCTATGACACTAATAAAAATGTGTGTCTGTCTGCCTTCAACGGCAAACATAACTTTATGGGTTTTGTGCAAATACTGCAAGTAATCCAGACAAGTGAAGGTTAAATAAATCTGGTCCTACATATATTTAACATTATGTATAGAAACATTATTATGAGAAACATAATTTTTAATAATTTATATACAATTTATAGCCATTCTCATTAGAATTTAATTAAAGATGGATGATCACAACTGTGCTATAATCCTTATCCCACAAAGAAACTCAATGCTAATAATAGACATTAGAGTCATATTAAATATACTAATAAAAAATTTATTAGGAGCTATTCAGCTTTCTATTGGGTAATGAGTCCAATAGTTTTGGTTTTTGGTTGCGTCCTGCATCATTTATAGTGTAATTAATACATTAGAAATTTGAGACACACAGAGGAAAGATTATACATCAATTCATGAATTGAAGAATTAGATGTTTTTATTGTACTTTTGTTTGATAATATTTTAATCAATTAATAATATATAATCAAATAAAATTATTCAAGTAATTAATAACTATAAAAAATAGGTTTGTGTTTAGTTTGAATGTGCACATTTATATTGAGCACCAGTGATGTTTCTGGTACAGTTAGGATATCGGAGATATGACACAAACACAACCTGCTACTATTATGGAAACAGGTGGTTTTAGAGCACTATACATGCTGTAATTTATTTAAAGGTGGTTCAGTGTAAAAGTATTGAATTGGAAATGTCATACAAAAAATTTGCATTTTTCATATTGTTACATTTAAATTATTACATCCACATGTTACATGTATCTTATTAATGTATCTATATATAAAAAGAAAATAAAGTCATGCAAATGACTTAATAATAATACCTATTTAAAAATTGTTGATGAAGTTGATGAAATATTGAGTTACAATATTTAAAAGTATAGATTATCTTAAACAAGAATAATCAAAAGCATATTTTTATCACAGGTATGATAAATATTAGGTAGTATCAGCAATAACCTTAGTCTTAGGGAACTTGATATTATTTATTTATTAATAATTATAAGACCACGCCAGATCCCAAGTGGGTAGGCGAGGGCGCAAAACATATTATTATGATATTAAATGAAATATGAATGATACGTAGGTACTACATGTATAAGTTAAGTGACACTCAATCCTCACGGTTGGAAATCTAGAACTAACTAAAAAGTTACTCACTACAGTTGCTACTTATAAAAAACAACCACATACAAAGAAGCAGAGGAAGTGTGGCATTTAAGGGTATGAAAAAGTTAAGTTATGAATAGGATTCCCAATATCATAAAGTTATAGTCCGTGGTTTGGTCTAGTTGCCTGTGACTTATTCGCTACTTAAGTCATTACTAAATTAGTAAATTTGAGTGTAATTTTCATCAGCAATATAACGGGTCAGGGGTGGCCCGATCGTATTGCCAAAAATGAATGTTCGCGGGCGTTATTGCGCAAGAACGAATTGTTAAGTGATACATAAATATTTAGGTGGACATAAAAATGATATCCGGGATAGTTTCGGAATATATAATAATAATAGTAGTATAGTTTAACAGTGGGGCAGGTTAAATTAGGTTACCACACATCAGCACTGCCCTTCGTTCCAAACCCAAAAATGGGGGAGGGGGGGGGGGGGGCGAGATCATATAGTTAAGGTACATAGCCTTATGTGAGGAATAGCTCTAGATAAGGACATTAGTACAAAGGCCTCTAGTACAAAAATGTTAAATTTTGGTATATGTGCATCTTTAAAGATTATAAATATAACTAACATTAAATATAACCGAACTTTGACATAAAGGAAAATACTTTATCATAAATTAAATAAGTAATTATAGCAAAGCATCCTTATAATCACCAATAGAATTGGTAGCCTTTGTCTGGTACTATACTCACAAAAGAGAACATTTGAAAAAAAAAAAAAAAAAAAAAAAAAAAAAATATCTTTATATAGAAGACATAACAGATGGAGAATGCACTGATATCTTGATAAGTAATGATTGATTATTATTACCCGGTAGTAATGAGTTAAGGACAACAGGTGTGCTATAACAGGTGCTTTAAAGAATTTTGTTGGGATGGATCTACGCTATATAACATAACATGTTATAGAATTTGATTAAATAAATTTATTTTGAATAATTTAGACAGACTGGTTGTAAGAAACAATATAGGTGTATATATACTCGTCTGTATATATATATATATATATATATATATGTTGTATTTGTGTTGTATAGCAATGCAAACAACGGGAATGTGTTATACAAATGTACTCATGACATATTATGTTTTAGAGCTCACGCTTAAAAATGACATTCATGTGGTATACTTCAACTTTACCCTTATAGCTCTAAACAGCTGCATGTTTATATCGAGAACGAAGGACACAGTATAATAAGTGATCAAACGAACTTACCTGAAGTGAAGTTCGATCATTATTATACGAAGTCCTTCGTTCGAAGATATAAGTACCCAACCCGCCCTGCCCGTTGGTAAAGTTGAAATGTACTACTTCTAAAAGGAATGGTCGCAGAGGTTATGTCCACAGATACCATAGAGGAGGCGTTGACGTTTCTAAAAAATTTAGCGGCTTGCCAAGCGAGTAGAGAGAGCTGCATGTTTATATCTTCGAACGAAGGACTTCGTATAATAATGATCGAACTTCACTTCAGGTAAGTTCGTTTGATCACTTAATATATGTCGTATCCTCTTATTTGAAAATCACAGTTAATGGAACGTCGAGGAGTTATTTTCATTTTAGTAACATTTTAATCTTGTCATAGACGTACTCTATGCCTTTAATGATTGCTCGAGTGTGTTTAGTCATGAAGCGATGACAGGTGACATCTGTCAGAATCACCGATAACAGATAGTCGTTGTAAGATCGCGGACGGCGCTGCGTTTTTATTCGATTGGCAACGGGGCAATCGAAGCAGTCGGACGTACCGCGGAGCAGTTAACCTCAGTGTATTCCATGTGAGAATATTAATCTCCAACTATTGTGCGCATACTCGCAGTTTATGGGACTAAGCCCGCCACACAATGGTGGGAATGTATGGCGGGCTTAGACCCATAAAAAAACGGGGTATGGCTGTGTCATGGACACGGCCGTGTCTTTTACGTGAATACGTTTACGTAACGGGTAATATTTTCTATATAAAATATTATTATATGTGTATATCATAATCATGTTTGAAGACTAAGACGTCCATATTTTGTTTATGATGCAACTATTTCCTTTTCTACATCTAAATGCATAATTTCAACCGTCCCAGCTGCAGATGTACTGGCACCGTCGTTGATCCACTCGGGCCGCGTTCATACTTTTACGTTCGCGGCACTGCTTGACTCGGTCATATAGTGTATTATTGGTACCATTCGATTGGTCTTGAGAAGCCCTTTCCAACCATATATTTCTGCATTTGGATTTGGCCATTTGACGCGGATAGGCCGACATGATATAATTTGATATGTTTTTTTTTTATTTTTTGGTTATTTATGTACCAAAGTTAGAATCTTCTTTTTGGAGTTAGTGAAATAAATGACACACTTACAGTTTTGGATTATAATAAAATAACACACTTACAATTATAAATAATCCTAACACTTAAAAGTCAGAAGGCACAGTAGGATAGAAGCACAAGCACAATAGAAAAGTACAGCAAATAAATGTTCAAGGATAAGAGTAAACAGTTTATTTTACAATAGTGTGAAAGTGAAAGCGAAGATAAAAAAGATTAAACATGAAATAAGCGAATATAATCTAGCCGCGTGTATGTTAGCTTAGAAAATAATGACAATGTATGTGTGTATTTATAAGTATTATAATAAATGTTGACACGCTACAATTTTAACACCTTATTTTGTTCACTGCCACTATACACACGTCACTGTACACTAATGTTTTATATACAATAGATAGATTTTGACAAGAGCTGACGATTAAAACTTAAACGAACGTCGTAGCTTTTCCAAGTCAAAAGTTACGCTAAGTGTAAATCCCGATACGCAGCAAAATGACCACATAATGGCAGCGCTTCCCCCTCCACCGCGCGCGATAAGTCAGAGTCCTCACTTGATCCTTAAGCTATCCAATGCTGTAATTGAATTTAGGATGCAGATGATAGAAATGAAGCTGCAATACCAAACTGTATACCCCGATTTTGTTATCATTAGTTTTTTTGACTTGCCTCCTACTATGTAGGCAATTTTAAACCACCAGCCCTTTAAATAGCGGCCCTATAGGCCTCCAGTATGTACCTATGACGGAGACACATTTATCAGAAGACACAGGATTTAACGGCACTGATTCATACATAAAAAATACGTCGCTCTTAGCAAACAACGAGGACAATGCTATCTCATTTCCACTAGAACGAAATGACGCGACGGAAGATTCAGTGCAGCGGGAGGAGCGCGCGGCTACCGTGGTTTCGGACAGTGTGAAGGAGACGAATTGCGAAAACAGCCAGGGACGACACAATCAACAAGGAGTAAGAAAGACGGATCAACAAAAGAGGCGAGTGGACGCCGCCCTGCGCACTGCGGTTTCGAACAAAGCCGTTATTGCATCGGGTACTGATGCGCAAGCGACGACGGCAACGGCAACGGTTGGCTCCCCTACTACTAGTGAGTGTGAATCAGTTATCACGCGGGCAGCGGCGGTCGTACAAAACGTCAATACGAGCGAGCGAGCGAGGGATTTGAGTCGGCGAGAATCGAACCCGGTATGTGATCATGTAGTAGCGGAATCAAACACTGAATGGACGGTAGTGCGAAGTAAGTCAGCTAAACGATATAAGCTTATCGGACAAAAGGGCTTAGCCTCTATTGCACCGGGCGATAAATTTAGGGCCGCGGATATTAAAGTGCCTATATTTATTTCTAACGTTTGCAAAGAAACCTGTGTTGATGATATAATTAGCTATATAAAAGAAAAGACTAATGAAAGTGTTACCTTAAAATTGATAAATATGAAAACAGATAAAAATTATAATGCCTATAAATTATTTGTTCCTAAGCACAAATTAAACCTGTTTTTAAATGATCAGCTGTGGCCCGATGGCATAACATTCAGGCGTTTTGTGCGTTTTATGTATCGAACAAAACCGATAAGTCCGAAGGTTAAAGCTAATTAAACTGTTATTATGTATAAACATAAAGATTATGAATATAAGACCAGCAATAGTAAATTCACCAGCTTTAATTGTAAATCAATTAAACGGTCTATTGATTGTGTTCGTAGTATTTGTGCTATGTCTGACTTAGTAGCCCTACAAGAGACATGGCTACTCCCTCACGACATTCCATTTTTAGGAACTATAAGTGAAGACTATGAATACACAGGTAAGTCGGCTGTAGATACATCCGCAGGTGTACTGGTAGGAAGGCCGTATGGAGGAGTAGCCATTCTTTGGAGAAAGGGCATTTTTGATACCGTTTCAATTTTAGAATGCACCAATTCGCGTCTTGTGGCCATTAAGGCAACCATAGGAAGACGTTCTATTATTGTGATCTCAGTGTACATGCCAACGGATGCGCACGATAACCTACCTGAGTTTGCTGAAGTCCTAGGAGAGATAAGTGCCATTGAAGCGAGCAATGATGTTGAAAGCGTTTTTATATTGGGTGATTTTAATGCTCACCCTCACGAATTATTTTTTTCAATCAACTTTTAAATTTTTGCACAGATCAATCCTGGATTTGTGCAGACATAGAACTTTTGGGGATGGAATCGGACAACTACACATTTTTAAGTGAAGCCCATGGATGTAGGAGATGGTTGGACCACTGTGCGGTCTCTCAATCTGCCTGGAAGACGGTTGTAAAGGCGGGTATTGAGGAAAATGTGTATGTGTCCGATCATCTACCTTTATTTATTGTGTGTAATCTGGAAATTGTTAGACAAAAATTGCTGATGCATAGTGAACCATGTAATGGAGTCACCTGGGGAGAGAGGAGCCAATCACAGATCAATCGTTATCATGATATCTGTCATAATATTTTGCGTGATGTTGATTTCCCTCGGGAGTTCATGAAGTGTAGCTACGGACCATGTAGCCTGTCCCATCACAGAACTATACTTGATGAACTATACAGCACTATTGTACAAACTTTATGTGAGGCCGCAAAAGACACAATACCGAGAGGTGGAAATTGGCCAAGACATGCCGGGGTAGTATGCGGTTGGAATAAACATGTACGAGACGCGCATCGGGAGGCTGGGCTTAGATTTAGTATCTGGGTACTGGATGGACGGCCGACGGCAGGAGCATCATATAACCAAATGTGTGAGGCTCGCAAAATTTTTAAAAGTCGTTTGAGATGGTGTCAGAAAAACCAAGAACAAGTTAAAATGGATATGATCGCTGAACAAAGAGCCACAAAAAATTTCAGAAAATTCTGGAAGTCCACTGGTAAACTAGATGTCAGGCCCAGTCTCCCGGTGAGTGTGGGAGGAAAGAATGACTCCACGGAGATTGCAAATATGTTCATGGAGCACTTTAAAATGAGGTCTCCGTTGGGCCCACCGACTCTAAACACTGTGGCTGAGACGGACTGTCCAGGAAAGGAGCTACCATTACTTTTCTCAGCCAAACAAGTTAAGGAAGCTATAAATTACATGAGTCGTGGCAAAACTCCTGGACATGACGGGCTCAGTATCGAGCATTTTAAATTTGCGGGAGTTCACCTCCCGAGACTCCTGTCCCTGCTTTTCACGATGTGCGTCAGTCATTCATACCTTCCAACGGAATTAATGAAAACTGTAGTGGTACCCATTGTGAAGAATAGAACAGGGGATATCTCGGACACGGGAAATTACCGACCGATCTCCCTTGCGACGACAACTGCCAAGATATTGGACAGTTTGCTTGATGGTTATTTGTCAAAACATCTCAGCTTGCACGATGCACAGTTCGGTTTTCAGCCGGAACTGTCAACTGAAAGTGCTATCTTAGGCCTCAAGCATACTGTCCAATACTACATTGACAGGAGGACGCCTGTGTACGCCTGCTTCCTTGATCTGTCCAGGGCCTTCGACCTTGTATCGTACGATGTACTCTGGAAGAAGCTCAGGGACGGGCGTCTACCGGCACCGATCCTCAATATTATTAAATATTGGTATTCGAACCAGACTAATAACGTAAAGTGGTCGAATGCACTTTCGGAGTCGTATAAGTTGGAGTGCGGTGTAAGGCAGGGGGGCTGACGTCTCCTAAGCTCTTCAACTTATACGTTAATGACCTGATTGTTGAGCTCAGCAGTATGCGTGTCGGATGCCATGTACACGGCGTGCCTGTCAATAACATGAGCTATGCGGATGACATGGTGCTGCTGAGCCCAACAGCGGCAGGTATTCGAGAAATGTTGAAGGTATGTGAGTCTTATGCGGCCTCACATGGATTAATATATAACTGTAGAAAGAGCGAGTTCATGGTCTTTAAGGCCGCCGGTAAATGCCCAGAAACAACACCTGACATTACCCTAAATGGCGTGAACATAAACAGAGTCCATAAATTTAAGTATTTGGGGCATTTCCTCACTGACGACCTTAAGGACGATGATGACATTGAGAGGGAGCGCAGGGCTTTGGCGATCCGAGGTAACATGCTGGCCCGCAGGTTCTCCCGCTGTACCGATCAGGTCAAAATCACCCTTTTTAAAGCCTACTGCCAGGGTATGTACACGGGAAGCTTGTGGGTCCAGTACACCAAAAGGTCGTTGAGTAACCTGCGCACGCAGTATAATAACATTTTCAGGATATTGTTGGGGCTGCCCCGCTTTTGCAGTGCCTCAGAGATGTTTGCGAGAGCGGACACTGATGGCTTTGCCGCCATCATGCGTAAGAAAACTGCATCACTGCTGCGCAGGGTGCGGGGCAGCCGTAACAGCATTCTGGGGATGGTGGCGGAGAGTGTGTCTTCTCGTATCCTTAAGCAGATGGTGTGGAGGACGATCAATTAGGACCGTTATTTGTTATTTTGTTATTTTAGTTATTTGTATTGTTTTCGTTTTCTCCTTTTACTAACACTAGGCATAAGTCGTCTGTATACTAACACTTTGGATCAATGTTGTCCGTAAATAAAGAATTTATTATTATTATTATTATAAAGTCGTATTCACGTCAAAAATACACTCTGATATCAAGGAAGATCAGTGTGCCGGACGAGACCTCAGTGCTATTTTAATATTTCCTTTATGTTCGGCCACCATGCAGACGACTATGAAAACGAAGATCGACCTTTCACCGTTAACAGCATTGAAACGGCCATCCAGAAAATCTAAGCGCCTATATATAAATTAAAGTGGTAGAGGTACACACAGTACACCTTTGCCACCTCCCACTCATCATTTGAAGTTTTTGATTCATTCTAATACTGACTCATTCTAATTCGTGCGACCAGAAAACTGGTATATATTTTAGTCATCTTAAATAGGCATTGCTATTCAGCACGGCAATGCTGCCAGCGTTCTATGTACACTGCCAATTGGCAGCGTGGAACCCTTTGACCCTATGTAAATATATAGGTTTATGTTTTTATACCCGTTTTTTGTTGCTAATACTTTGCTGTTTTTTTGGTATATTTGTACATATTGCTTATTTAAATACCTGCCTTAGACTAAGACAAGTAATTCATCTAAGATGCCTCCACATGTTACAACATTACAATTTATTATTCTTGTTATGTTTCTGAATACATATTATATGATACTGACTCAAAATCCTATGTAAAATTGACTTAAGTTTTAACAAACAATTGCTTATTGCATGAGGAAATACTAGCGGTATTTTCGCTGTTCAAATCGAAAGGTGTTAGCTTATTCAAACCCCAGTTAAACACAGCGTTTCATTCCTTAGTAAACACCGTCACGCATATATTCCCTATACAGGTGGCAGGGGTATACTGTGTACACCCACTTTTAGTAAACCACTTTATTTTGTGGTCAATAGTTCTTAAAACAGTCGCTCTTTATTTATTTTTATCTTATACAGTTTAACAACATAATTACATGTTCTAAATGTTCAAAACAAATTAGTTCCGTCATGTTTGCTCAACATCAAAGGTTTCGCAGACGTCGGTGTTAGTTAAATAGGCCGAAAGGATCGCTTAATTGATCCATTAATGTGGATGACACATAAAATTGGAGCAGGAAGCTATTTGGTGATTAAGCTTTTCGTGAATGTTAATAATTACCTTTGATGCGCCTTTTACAAGGGGGTTTGCCACACAAAGTGCTCACAATTCGTCATTTGGAAAGTTCCAGCTTGTGAAAATTATAGTTTATAAAGGTTGACTTATCATTACCAGCTGAAAGATGTCCATTGCTGGACAGAGGCCTCCCCTATTCTCATGACAATACCCTTCGATTCGACATCATCAAGACATTCTCAGTTAGGAGAGACGCTATTCGACTACTAGTCAATTATAGATACAAGTCATATCATAACGGATTATGTAAAAAAAACAAGGCAACTGACATGCTTATATTTTCTAAGCGGGGGTAGTAGAAGTCTACGGCGTATATCCATATTTCGGAGATGATGTTAGATCCCAAATTTAATAGAAGGCTATTGCCATTAAACCGGCCACAGTTCTAAATTCCAAACTGCTTCAGAGTTTTTAGAATAATCCCAACAATATTATGTCCGACTTTTCTGAACCTAAGACTTTGACACCACCAGCCGTACGTCGCAGGTCATATAGACAATGAATTGACAAGACCTTCTTAATGATTTAACATGGTAGTATGAAAATGGATGGATGAAGAGAAGAATGCAGGGAATAGAGTCAATGGTGCGATGGGAAACCTACTTGGGAGTCGGCACTTAAGCCAAAAGGCGCAGGTGGTCATGCATAAGGAAGTACTTGTCCCAACGCTGTTGAATGGCAGTGAGAGTTGGGTATGTAAGAAAGAGGATGAAAGCAGAATAAATGCGATCGAAATGCGAGCTCTGCGGACGATGTAACCGAGCAAGAGAGCGGGTAGGTATGAAAGATAGTCTCAGTGTAAAGATGGAAAAAGGTATGATCAGATGGTTCGGGGATATAGAAAGAATGTTGGAATAAAGTATGACAAAATATATATAATGCGAAAGTGGAAGGATGTAGGTGCCGGGAAAACCTAGACTATTTTCCCATGAAGGGCAAGTCAAGAGTCTTCGTAACTAGCGAGCGTGTATGAGACGAACTATGAGAGTGGCGGAAGCTAGAGATAACTGTATGGAAAGAATTTGTTGGAACTCTATACTATTTGCTTACCCAGCAAGGGATCTGGCATGATGATATAGATAGATGAATAATAATTTGGTTGTTATAGAAATGTCTGTTAGATCATGACTTAAATTCACTTGAATAACTCACATTGTACCGGAAAGGACACACGAGACGTTACCATGATTTCCGCACATTGGTTTTAAAGAAACGGTACTCAAATTACTTTCCACACAAAGGTCGCGTGTTAAGTGCTCCTTGTATACAGTTCTCACTTGACCGAGTTTCAATCTCGACTGCAATAAGATTTCCTGTTGCTTACCTTTTATTCCGCCGACGAACGAGAATCAAGAGATATCTGCGAGATGTTTACATGTGGTTGGATTTTGTCAAGATATTGCAATGTCATATTGCCGTCAAGATGTGTTCTGAAGGCGTTATACGTGAGACATGGAGTATAAGGTACGCTATTTTCTTTCAAACGATTTATTTTGCAACACACACCCTCATACGTACAAACACACACACAAAATTAAAATAATATTAAAAAAAGAGTACACAGAACATAAATTTTTACTTATATAAAACAAATAATCGAAACTAAGAGTCGAAGTCGGAAAGAACTTGTTGGAACTCTATACTTTCTGCCTACCCCGCAAGGGATCTGGCGTGATGATATAGATAGATAGAAGAGTCGGAGTTCAAAGAAGTTAAAAAGACAAAAAATAAAAACAAACAAGTGTGGCAAGGTAGGCAGCTCAATATTCGCTATGCATATGTGCACAACACTGATTTTAAGCTGGTCCCTGACATTTGCACAACACATCTTAACGCGTCCATTTGGCACAAATGGCTTACATAAATCGTCGATCATCTCACGAAGTTATCGTGACGCACCGCGTTACTTCATAGCGAATAAGGGCCCTGCGTTATGGGGCCATTCATTGGAGTAATGTTGTATGTGGATGAGTAACCTACTATAAGCAAATTTTTTAATTGTTTTCGGGTTATTTATCTTCTTGGGAGTAGGAAAATTTTACTAAATGTTAACCCTAATTTTACATCAACGCCCCCCAGTCAATATCATCTATGATCCTTTTCGCACTAATCATTTAAAACGGTCAATAACATGATTCGTCCAATTCGAATAACTTATTTACGATTACAAACAGAAAAGGATTAACTTTGTACGACTGCCTACCTACAGTGAACTTGCTATTGATAATCTTCAAAGATATACTAACAGCGAGCGGCGCGGCGAGCGTGTATGAGTCCAAGTATGAAAGTGGAGGAAGCCAGAGAGGCAGGTAAGGAAAGAACCTGTTGGAACTATGTACGCTCTGCCTACTTCGCAAAGGATCTAGTGTGATGATATAGATAGATAGATAGATACTAACAAGTCAATGAACTACTGAGTAATTATATGAAATAGTTCCCGCCGAAGAGCGAACTCCCTGCTGTACGAATACAGTGGTCTGTGTTTATTATTTCCGTTGCTTTGAAGATTAAATCATTAGCGTCGGGTCGATTGAAGTCTTCCTAAGCAGGCTACTTAGTAGCCTTAAACTAACACCCGTATCTATAAATATGTTTAAGTAGTTACTTTTACACAAGTATTTACTTAGTACATGATTTTTATTCCATAGTTGAGAAACTGTCAAAAGTCAGACACGTCAATAGTTAGTTTTCTTAAGGTTAGGTCAAATAGCTGACGAAGCGTGACAGAAGCGCTTGGCTACGTTCGGTCATGACGTTGGCCGTCGCCCAGAGCGGGACTGCGCTGTGTGGCGTCTCGTCGGCGTCCGCGCCACCGTCGCGCTTCCGTCGCGCTGCGTCGGCTATGTAGCGAAACCTTTAGCCAGGTATACAATTTTAAACACATGCCATCACTCGGCTAAGTAAATTCTTTAGATTAAGTAAATAAATGTCTATAAACACGGGCGTTAGACTTATCTAGACTGAGCATTGCTAGCAAAAATGGCGCCACAAGTGCCTAAGCGCAAAGCCTCAGTTACGCTCTATATGTGCGTGGTGCCAGTGTTTGATTTTTTGAAAATGTGTTCAAAAGCTTTCAATGTGTTTATTATTTTACTACAATTAATTACTAAGATAATACTATCATATGAAGTTTTAAATTGATTTAAGACTTTATGATGTATTGTTGTTGTAGAATAAGTACATAATGAGTTGAAGTATTTACTATAAACTTCCGTTGTCTTTGAATTTAATTTTTATCTCATTTCCTTTAAGTAAATATGTGATTGTATTGATAACTTAATAATTTTAAAGGATGTTTTAGAGATGTAAACAATTATTGTAAGTTTTATATATTATTTAATGATTGTTTTAATAATACAGGACCATTTTAGATATAACTATATCCGTTTCCGCGCTTTTAATTTTCGTTAAAACGTCTCTAAATTGTTACTGTGCTCTGATTGGCTTATTTTCAATTTGTAAACTACCTGTCTATATTTATGTAGTATACTCATGGGAATAACAGACCAGGCACTGTGTGTGTATTGTATTTTATGAAAATTATTATGTGTGTGCCATTTGCCTCAAGGAATAAAGTATTTGTTTCGGGTCGATAATTTGGATTTCTTTAATTTTTATATTATTAAAAAAAAAACACCGTCACGCCTATATTCCCCAGAGGGGGTGGCAGAGGTGTACTGAGTACACCCACGTTTCGCCGACGATGTTAGGTCCCATGTAATAGGGGGCGAGCCTATTACCATATACCGGGCACAATTCCAGACTCCGGACTCATACTGGGAATTTTTCGTTAGAAAAACTACATTTGTCCGACCTAGGATTTGAACCTAGGACCTCGTGATCACAAAGCGATGCGCTTTGCCACCAGACCAACGAGGCAGTCAATTTATATTGTTGTCCCTTTTATTTCCTCCCAAGGTGATTAGATATAATCAACAAATAACAATACTAGTAAATAATATAATAATATTAGCCCTGTTAAGAAATTGTCCCACCGTTGGGCACGGGCCTCCTCTCAAACTGAGGTTTAGACCATAGTCCATCCGTTATTATTATTTCTGTCTACCCTCTTTTATCATATTTAATTTTATTTTTGTTAACACGTTCGTGTGTAAGTTACTAGCTATAGATTTTGAGGGCTTAGCATGGAAAGGTTGACGTTATCGTAACATTGGCAAGAATGCTTGTGGTCACATTCTTCGATATTTAGTAACTTTGTAGTGTGAAAAGGGTGGAATATTAACTATTACGTTAATGTCAACCTGTAAGTGCTAGGCCCTCAGATTAGACTTACCGTCTACGTCGTTATCTAAGTAACATTTGTTTAGTTCTTAAGTACCTATGCTTGAATGACGCTAATCTTAAAATGTTCATTCCTTAGGAACAGAGGGCTTAGCATGACCATATTGATGCGAGCGTAACGCTAAAAATTACATCTTTATAGGAAGGCCTTTATGTGCCTGTATTTTGCGGTGGACCACTTTTGGCTTATGACGATAATTGTCGTCGTGGCGATCCCATTAAAGGGTATACCACTATCGACAATTATCGACCGGGAGAGTGACAGTGATGCAATTACTTTACAAAAGAATAATAAGGGGGTAATATATTTAGCGCGCTCTTGGAAATTGAAGTATATTCAGCCGAAAAATAACTTAGATGCAACGTTCACGTAACGCATTTATTCACAGACAGGAGAATAGACAACAATTTACTGACGACCTACTATTCAATTATTATTTGCATACCCTACACCTCCACCCTTATTCTAACACCTTCTATAAACAATAAAGACATAAGGAAAATAATAAAAGAAAATGTATAACATTCAAAACAAAATACCTACTAACAACTATATTTAGTTTTACATTACATACAATTTCTATATGCGAAACCGGTCGACCGGCTTACGCATACGCTTGGGGTGCCGGCGGCAGGTCACAGCTGGGCGGTGTGGTTGCCGCGGGTGAAGGCGAGAACTGTAGAGGCGTCCCAAAAACCTCAACAGGCTAATGCTCGCCTTTCTCCCAAATTTTACCCCGATCTATCGCAGATGGCCTTATTTGGGTGCTGGATGCGTCGGGAAGTTGAGCTTCCCATATAGGGTCCCCCGGCTCGAGTTCGCGTATGTAGCCCCGCGCGTACCTGACCTGTCACCGCTGCACCTCGCTCACGCGGTCCGCGACTGCCCGCTCGCCCCGCAACAAATCTAAACGCAAACGTAATGAACGTTTCTGCAATATATTTGCAGGAGTTTCCCCCGTCGTTGCGTGTTTCTATAAGCCAGTAAAAATGTTTGAAGAGCTGTATCGATATCAACTCCATCTGTGAGAGCTTTCTTGATCGCATTTTTACACAACGTGGTTAACGTTCTCCGCTGCTCCGTTTGACGCCGGATGGTACGCGGGGGAAAAAGATTGTCGGATTCCGTTATTTTTGGGGAATATTTTGAACTCTGTGCTCGTAAACGGTGCGCCCTGAACTGATACCAATTCTATAGGCAGTCCGAACCCCGCAAATGTACTTCTCAATATTTTAACTGCCCCTGCCGTAGTACGTGACATTTCAAAGATTTCTCACCACATCGATGTGGAATCAATAATGACGAAAAACGTCAAACCACACAGTGGACCCAAAAAGTCGACATGTAGCCGCGACCACGGCTGCACAGCTCCTCTATGTCCTTTTGGATATTCGGCCACCACACGTAACTTCGAGCCCACGATTTGGTTTTTACTATGCCCATGTTGCTACTATGTAGTTGTCGAAGGTTTTGTGAGCGTAACGTTAAGGGCACAATAATTCTGTAACCCGACCGAAATGAGACAATTTCCTTCAGAATAAATTTCATTGCACCGTATAAAATACGGTTTCAGACTTTCCTCACTTCACTGTGCCGGCCAGCCCGCCTGTGTCAATAAGTATTTTACTTAACAATGTATCCGCAGCCATCGACTTGCGAATATCATTGTGAGTGATCGGTAAAAAGTGCTAACCGAAATTGAGATAACTGATTTCCTGCACGTTAACTTCTTTACTACGTTGCGAGGGTAAACGCGATAGGGCATCTGCGCGTTTCTTAGCCGAAGATATATACTGAATATCGTAGTCATACCCCGATAACAATACTCCCCACCTTTACATACGACTAGCGGCCATCACGGGAATGCCAGCTTTACTTCCAAATATTGACGTTAAAGACTTGTGATCGGTTCTCAAAGTAAATTTTCGACCATAAAGGTACTGCTGAAATTTCCTTATGCCATAAAAAATAGCCAAGGCCTCATATCACCGCCCCCACCCCCACGCTGCTCGCGCCCGTCGTCACTATCAGCGGTAGTGCGCGAGTACTTCGCTGGAAGCCAACAAACGCTTGACTTCCTTAAATGCCTTTTCGCACTCCTTACACCATACGTACTTAACCCCTGATTGCAACAAATTATACCACCATATAAATATGAAGATTTTTTTTATCAACAATAGTCTTTATATTCTTCTTTACGTTTTAAATTGTATCATATTTCCAGACGTTTCTTGTATCCCAGTGAATTCAACAAACTTTGAAACTCAAGGATGCAACAGTTGAACCTGAACACGTGAACACTATTCCCCTAAGACTCCAAACACGAGCTAGGGTGAGTGAGCTTGACAACATAACCCAGTTTCCAACATACGGCAAGACACGGTCTAGATATATACATATATCTACGTATACGGCAAGACAAGTAAAAGGTGCACTACGTTCGATGCAATAGTATTATAGAATTTGAATATCCTATTGTTTCTGTGCAAATGTTGAAACGAAATATTTCACGAAGTTAGCTGGAGTGTAAATTCAACCAATTGCCTTCTGTAAATTTCCTTGCGTGGTGATGGCAACCATATAGAACCATATAGATCTATTTTGTTTCTTGAATACGAGAGGCGTCGTTCAAGATTAGATTCTTGTAATGGACAGGTAGTTTTTTTAATGTTAATTTTGGAGATAAATCAAGGTCCGTTCACATAAGCCGGTTCATACAGCCGAGCAAATTTTGATTGAATTTAAAATATAATCTTAGGTCATACACATAGCATATATTCAGATTTCGCATCGTTTATGATTAGAGGACGAGCGTTTGCTTTCATCAAGTAGCCGATTGGCTCGGTATGAAAAAGAAACAAGCGTTCTCCGATGCTTTTTGAGCCAGTCTTTGTAAACCAACCTTAAGTAATAAGGTTACACTAGCTACCTGCCAGTAAATAAGAAAGTTGATGCAAAGGATACTGAGTTAATTAAAATTCTTTCTATCCATATCATCACGCCAGATCCTTTGCGGAGCAGGTTGCTTGTGGTAATTAAAATTTGTTCTTAAAATATTAATAGGTAATAGCTACTACTTTTAAAGACAAAGGTACAGAGTTCCAACACGTTCTGTCTCTACAGAACTTTCTCGCACCGTCCACTTTCGTTTTTTCCTCTGGCTACACTGCAAGAGATTTGGCGAGATGATATAGACAGAGAGGGATAGAAACACTATATAATCATGAATACAGCATATCAAAGTGACAGTGATAGGTCTGTGTGAGATGATTATGTACGTGTGAGATAACCAACCAGCGAAGACGAGCCGAGAAAAGCGTATAAAACTATATCCCTACCGTGTGATAGTGTATTATTCACTTTAAGTAAAGGTTAGAATAGACCGCGTCTTATCCGAAGGCAAGTCAAGAGTGTTCGTAACCAGCGAGCGTGTATAAGACGTTAGTCTAGTAGTTATATGAGAGTGGAGGAAGCCAGAGAGGTATGTAAAGAAAGAACCTGTTGGAAATCTGTACTTTCTTTCTACCCCACTAGGGATCTGGCGTGTTGATATAGATAGATAGAAGTAAAGGTTAAGATTTAGTGTCAAATGAATATTAATAAAATCAAAATAAAATTCATATAAAAATATAGTCTAAAAACAAACAAAGCGAACTATAAAAATGGGGGAAACCAAAGAGGTCAACGTAAGAAAAAAGAAACCTGTTGTAGTCATCGATGTTCGAGCTGTATATTCTCTGCAGCCCCGCAAGATATCTGGCATGATGATATAGACAGAGAGGGATAAAAACACAATATAATTATAAGCACAGCACATCAAAGTGACACCGATATGTCGGATTATAAAGTTATGGGAGGTAGCAGTATCCACGTAGCATGGCTCGTGGCGACCGGTGAAGTTGGTTGGCAGTAACTAGCGCAAACACAGCTTATTGTTCCGCCTCGTTGAGGGACTGCATTTGTTACCAAAGCTTGTAGATACCTAATTAATGTCATATACCCTGCTTTTTTCCTATGTAGCGGCGGCTCATTTATATTTTCGGGGAATTTACAGTATAGAGTATAGCAGTAACGGAAGGTACTCAATTATAATAATAATAATAGTATTAGCTCTAATAAGTAACTGTCCCACCGTTGGGCACGGCCCTCTCAAACTGAGAGGGTTTAGGCCATAGTCAACCACGCTGGCCCAGTGCGGGTTATCGAACTTCACACACCTTCAAGAAACTCTCAGGCATGCAGTTTTCCTCGCGATGTTTTCCTTCACCATTAAAGCAAGTGATAGTTAATTTTACTGGTACTCAATTATCCTACATTATTTAAAGCGCGTTTTGTTTGTTCTTGACTATATTTTTAATTATACTCATTTGACAGTAAATCAAAAAATTGGGTTGTAGTATAGAATAAATTCCCACGCGGTGGGTTTTTTATGCATCTGTATGCTTTCCTTGCTCCGACCATGCGCGCGGGTGATCCCACATAAAAGGCACCATTTTTACAAGCTTTTATTTAACTTGCAATGTGTCTGTCTGTCTGTCTTTCCGGTTCAAATTATGTGATCTATTTTTTAAGCACTTGCGGGCATCCGATTGAGCTAAAATTTGGCATATATTTATTGGCGGTGACAATGCAATAATATGGTACCATGGAGCTGGTCTGATGATGGAGCCGGAAGGTGGCCATAGAAACATGTAAAAAATACAACGTAACCTCCTCGTGTTTAAGCTTGTTGGATTGGTATTGATCAATACTATATAATCAGATAGTGTTCAGGGACTGATGATAAAGCCGAAAGGTGGCCAACGGAACCACCCAACCACTTAATACAACCTCACCGTGTTTGGGCTCTTTGGATTTGTCTTGGCGAGTACTTTGGACCCGGTGACCAGAGTCTGATGATGGAGCCGGAAAGAAGCCAAATAAACTCCTTCACTAAGCAAGATATCTTCCTCGTGTTTCGTTATAAAACTTGTTTTTAAAAAGGTCTTTTAAATTAAAATTATTTACTTATTCATACATATTTTTACAAATTTATTGTTACACACAAATACAGCTACTTATCTAAATTCCACGAAGATACAAAAACTATATAGATAGATTTAATGCCTATTCACATATTATCATCAACCGGGTCGAGTCACGGAGTGGTCATTAAAAGGATCTTAGACATGATAAATTGGAGGAAAGAGGCTATTATGGTAATAGTAAGCAGTTCGATAGGCTTTAATAATACTAATACAATGACTATGTTTTTCTACATTTAAAGGTAGAAATAGTAATATTATTGCCTTTGGACTGCTTTGTTGATATAGTGGCACAGAGCATTGCTTTTTGATCACAAGGTCCTGGGTTGAAATCCTAGGTCAGATAAATGTAGTTATTCTAACGAAAAGTTTCCTGTATCTGGGATTGTACCTGGTATGTGGCATTGGGCTTGCCCCCTATTGCATGGGAGCTAACATCGTCGGCGAAACGTGGGTGTACTCAGTATACCCCTGCTACTCCTGCTTGGGGATTATAGGCGTTAGGGCGTTTATTTTTTTTATATTCTTATGAAGAAAGCGGGTGAAAGCTGAATGCGCTACAAATTCGGTTGTCGTTATGGTCTTTGGGAGAGGTTTTTGTCATGTAGTGTACGTTTTTTGGATGGTGATGATGATATAAATGAACATACCTAAGATATTATGAATAATATCTTAGGTATGTTCATGGAACTTTTATCTTCTTTCACCGTCTACTTTCATTTTGTATCCTAATTACACTGCAAGGGTAAAAAAAACATTACCTGTGTTGTTATTCGGCGTTTGTAGGAACCCACTTGCGTGGTCTGGCCGAATAAAGCATATTTTTCACTTCCACCAAATATTTGCTTGGTTTACTAATTTCAGCGTAGTTATCGCGATGAAGCCGCCGTTACAATATTTACAAAATGTCGTAGAGATAACACAGCGTGATTTCAGCGACTTCTTGGCTTGATTGCAGCAAATTCACAACGTCGTAACTTCAATTACCTATGCGGCGAATATGTTTCAAGATTGCCTACAACGGATAAGGGCTTATTGGGAAGGGAACCACGCCACCCTCAGATGATGAGTCCATTTGTACCTAAAAATAAAAATCTTTCCGGTTATTGCTTTTTTCGTCAATTTAACCAATTCTCTGGTTGGTAACGATGTGCCGCAACAAGTGAATGAGTTTGTATATCTTGGATGCGCCTTCAGTAAGGATGGGAAATACACCGCTGACATAGAGAGAAGAGTGAGTGCAGGGAACAGAGTGAATGGTGCGATGGGAAAGCTACTTGGGAGCCGGCACTTAAGCCATAAGGCGCAGCTAGCCATACATAACGGAGTTCTTGTCCCAACGCTGTTATATAGTAGCGAAAGCTGGGTATGTAAGAAGGAGAATGAAAGTAGGGTAAATGCGGTAGAAATGCAAGCTCTGCGGAAGATGTGCGGAGTGAAGCTGACCGACCGCATTAGCAACAGCGTAGTAAGAAAGCGAGTAGGTATGAAAGATAGTATCGGTGTAAAGATGAGAAAGGGCATGCTCCGTTGGTTCGGGCATATAGAAAGAATGGCAGAGGAAAGAATGACAAACAGATATACAATGTGAAAGTGGAAGGATACAGGTACCGGGGAAGACCTAGACTATCTTACCACGACCAAATAAACCGAGTCTTATCTGAAGGAAAAGTCAAGAGTCTCCGTAACCGGCGAGCGTGTATGAGACGAACTATGAGAGTCGAGGAAGCCACAGAGGAATGTAAGGGAAGGACCTGTTAGAACTCTGTACTCTCTGCCTACCCCGCAAGACTAACCAATTCTTTCGGCGTGTGCCACCAACGATTGGATTTTCACGTGTGAACAGATTCCGTGGAAACGTGAAAGGGGAAATAAATCGGCTCTTACCACCTACCGACATGCGCGAATGAACGAACTATCCAATTTACTGGAACTGTATTTGATATGTACTATTGCTCCCTCTTTGAAAATGTCAAAAGTAAATCGAATAACTCGTGAAAGAGACATATAATTGGTTCATTGGTACTAAAATGATGCTATTGATTTGAGGAATTGCTGTCTTTATTAAACTTGAAACATAAATCACACTGTTAAATGTAATAAACATCTAACTGTTTTAGGGACACGCTAGATCCCTTAAGTTCTTTCCTTACAGATCTATCTGTAATAAATATGAAACCATGAAATAGCCAGTCTGATATTAGCATTTTGGATATTTATTTCACTTAACTTTAGTTGTGACAAAATTTGTGTAAAAGAAACATTAATAGAATAGTGGGAAATAAATATAGACTTGGATACTTATATGCATTACCAATCTACGTATTTTGATATGTGTGATGATCACATTTTTATCTATACTATAAAAATAATGATAAACTAAAACGAAATTAGAATATATATGACCTTACTAATAATTATTTCTGTGTCGTGGATGCTTCTATAAACAACAACCATATACTTAAGCCTTTCCGACTGAGAACATAATATTCTAAAAATACTGTTCTACAAAAGAGAAACAGATATATGAAAAACAGGACGTAAGTTCACTTTACTGGAAAACACGCTGTGGGCCATTAAACATTCGAATATCTTCAAACTGTAACTGCACGGTTAGTTTGCCAACTTAAACGCTACCGCTGCAATATCTGGACTACTGGCATGAGATCTCGAACTAAATCCGGAGATCTGTTCTATTGACATTAATAGCATTAGCTGCTCGACTCAGAGTAGTAAAGATTGTTTAAACTAGACCTTCGTTATAAACACTGTTTTCGTTACAGATTTTGTATTTTAGACTCGATGACCTGGTATACTTCGTATTGGTCGTTCGTATTGTTTGCATGTTTGTTTTCAATCAAATTTTCTCAGTATAAACACATCGAAAACAAATTATATAATTTTTACTGCTAAAAACAAAAAACTTGATACATACAATAACCTGACCATAAATGAAGAAATAATACATAAAATAGAAACAGTAAAATATTTAGAATAAATTCTTGATAGTCAACTAACATGGAAATCGCAAATAGAGAATGTTCGAACTAAACTGATCACAAGTTTTACTGTGTGTACTATAATCTGTTTTTTTTAATGTAGCCCCACGCTGGGGATTGTTCCGTGGGTTCATTTACGGATATGAAATTCACGTATAAAGTACGTTTAATAACTGTGACTAAAAAGATTGCGTTTGGATGATTAAATAAAAATGTATTAATATTATTTACTAGCCGCCTGCCCCGGCTTCGCACGCGTGTATTACTGAAGAAAATGAGACCAAATCTTCCCTTTACAGTACGATCATGTGATTATTTTTTTCGGAGAAAAATATATCAAACTGAACAACTAAACGTCAATTTGTCAATGCTGTCACCATTCTAAAGACTACATGCTCCTTACCGTCTGTCTTACTTATTCTCTTTTTTATATTAAGTTCTTGATATTTTCTTTCATCCTAACAATTACAAACACAACAAAAAAGAATTAGCCAAATAGGTGCAACTGTTCTGAAGTAAGGCGCTTACATATATTAGGCAATTGATTTTTATTTATATAGATTATTATATACAAAAACAACCAGACCAAGGCGAAAATTTGTACTCGGAATACTATCTAGTTCTATATAAACCACCCTTACCAATATTTGAACGTTTTTGCTATTTGCCGAAGCACATAGCAGTTAAGACGCCATCACCTTATAATTAAGGCGTTTAATGATGCTATTGATTTATTTAAGGTTATTCTTTCGTAGGTCTTTCCTCGCGTCCAGCTGCGTCCGCGATGGCGTGCACGGTGGCGATCAGCTCCTATAGTAATATTTGTATGGAAATGTCCGGACGATTTAACGCAGTGGTTAAGAGCTCAAGCCGCTCCGCCCACTGTGTCTAATAGTAGCGGGTTCGATTCCCGCACGGAACAAATCTTTGTGTGACCCACAATTATTTGTTTCGGTCTGGGTATTTGTGTGTGTGAATTTTTATGCTTGACACAGGAATTAATCCTAATGTGGGGCTACGTTCTAAAAAAATACCTTAAAAAACACCTTCAATGCATCCTGCGTCCTGCACGCGCTATCTGGGCGGCGTCTGCACGCGCAATCATAGGTAGATTCCGTGACCGCCGCCGGGGACGCGACCGCGGATGCGACTGAACGCGTTGGTTTGGCCGAACCTTTACTTATCACGGATTTTACCCAAGGAGCTTTGAAAGTGCTTTGATTTAGTCGATTCCCTTTTACCCATCCCTAAAATCAGTGCACATCAATATCACATATCTCCTCCGAAACTTGCCTCCTTGTTCCTGCTTGCTTGATAGAACCTGTGGCAATGTAGAGAACTTTTTCTGTAAAAAACCCTTTGTCTAGCCCACGAGGAATTTTTTGTAGTGATACATAAAAAATAGGCTGAATGATGGATCATCTACCACACCTATTTACGTCATCCGCTAGACGGCACTTCATTTGATTAACTTTGTAGACCTAGGAAAGTAATTAGTAGACGAATTCCTGTTGAATTTATTAGACAGTTATGTTAATATCTATAGTCTTTAGGGTAATTTGGTAGATACAATTTTAGTATTCATTTGGATTAGTTTATTCGGTTTTATGACAGACTAGCGGCCGCTCGCAACTTCGTCTGCTTGTATGTCTTTATAAAGCAGCCTATCTGTTATTCTGATTTATAAGCTATGTAACTATAAAGTTTCATCAACATTGAACGTTCAATAGTTTTTGCGTGAAAGAGTTACAATCGCCCATCATGCATTATATTCATATATATATACAAGGTGTATCGTAACTAATGCAAGACCACAGATACCTCGATTAGATAATTGCTTCACAAATCCAATACGAAAGGAAAGTTTCCGAATTTAAAGGTATTTACCCATTTTTAAGCACTTTTATACCCCAATTAACAGTGAAACTCGTATGTGTACGATGCATATTGCAAAATACGTTTTAGAAATGCATTTGAAATCTCCGTATTGCTTTGAATCAAGAATAAATTTATTTTTACATAACGCACTGAGGAGTAACAGCATTTTTTGCAAATTAAAAACAAATTAAGATACATTAAAAATTGTTGGGAACAATTCACTTACCGATTAAGAACAAACTACTTTCAGGTCTTGCATTAATTATGTAACATGTGGTATATACTATTATAAAGTTTTAATTTGGAAATTTTATGTAATTTAAGGCAATTGGTTGACTAGCACAGGACCGGAACAATGGGCTCGTCTTTCCTCAGTAGTGGGTAGATACAGGCTGAATGATGATGATAATGATGATGAGGTTGTCTCGTTGGCTTAGTGGCGGCCTTTGGGACAGAAATGTTCTCGAGGGGCGACCTCGTACTGGAAGACGTGGAGGGGGCAGGCCCCCCACAAGGTGGACCGATGAGCTGTTGAATGTTGTAGGTGACAGTTGGACGCGTATAGCACAGACCTGTCAGATCTGATCAGCGTCATGGCTATCTTTAGGGGAGGCCTGTGTCCTACAGTACACGTTTTTTGGTTGATGCTGATGACAATGTTAGGTCTCATGTAATAGGGGGCGAGTCTATTGCCAAACACCGGGCACAATTTCAGACTCCGGGCTCATACTGGGAAGTTTTTCGTTAGAAAAACTACATTTATCCGACCTAGGATTTCAATCCAGGACCTCGCGTTCACAACAAGATGCGCTTTGCCACTAGACCAATTCACTATTTATTTTGTAATTTATTTATTTATTTTTTGTACAAAAAGAGAACATATTTGTGAGCATATTTATACACAAATTATATACAAAGGTGAACTTAACACGATTTGAGTTATCTACCAGTTAATTTTTGAGTGTAGACAGAACAGTTATATGGAAGTAAGGCCAATTGCACAACAATATTCGAATTAATGAAGAAATAACGAAATTACTACGTACATTATACTAAAACTACATAATAATAGAACACACCGTCACGCCTATATTCCCCAGAGGGGGTGGCAGAGGTGTACCGAGTACACCCACGGTTCGCCGACGATGTTAGGTCCCATGTAATAGGGAGCGAGCCTATTGCCATATACCGGGCACAATTCCAGACTCCGGACTCATACTGGGAAATTTTCGTTAGAAAAACTACATTTGTCCGACCTAGGATTTGAACCCAGGACCTCGTGATCACAAAGCGGTGCGCTTTGCCACCAGACCAACGAGGCAGCCTGTACATAATAATATAAAGTACATATTTACATTAAAATATACATACGTTTTTATATGTATTACAAATATATACACATACATAATAATATATATCATACTACGGAGATGAAATGCTGTAATTATGTTGGTAGATTTATTTTAATACAAATCACACATACCTAAGTAGTTTTAGTTTTTAATTACAGGTATATCAAATAAATACTGCCCGTGACATTACCGTACCATGGCGCTGCCGGAAGAGCGCTGCAGCATCATACAACTGGCTGGAAGAGACCGATTCTGGGTCTCACAATTACTATTCATTATTGCTTTATTTTCATCAATTCTTTTTATCAATGGTTATTTAACTCTTTCTTTTAATGTTTAGTTGTGTGAGCACAAAATAAATTATTTTTCTTCCATTATTTTTTTCTATTCCTAATGCATGTAGGATTTTTTCGCAGATAAGACTGTATAGCATGCACGTATCTACTATATATCTGCCTTTCTTCGCCTCGAGAGCAGACCGCCGAATTGGACGCTACAACGAGAGGCAATAAAATCCCGACTTTTAACGACACGGCACAAATAACTAAGTTTTTTTTTGAACTAACAATAACATCTCTAGACTTTATTGCGATGATAGAAAGGTTTTAAGCGAAATTGAAAAAGGGCACGTGTAAGTATCTTACGAATATTATGTATGATAGAAATACTGATATGAATATAAGATTGACTGCCTTGTTAGTTTAAGCGCGTAGCGATCATAAGGTATTGTGTTCCAATAAGATCCTAGGTCAGACAAAATTTAATTTTTCAAGTAAAAAACAAAACCAAGTATAAGCCCGGCCTGAGACTGGCGTCGTGCCCGATATAATGGCAAAACGCTCCCTGTAATATAGAACCTAACTTTATTTTTCTACTTTTGTAACAAAAACGTTGCCGCACACAAGGATTTATTTCTATGTCGTAGGTGCGTTTTAAAACATGAAAATTCACATAAAGATTTGTCCCGTGCGGGAATCGCACCCGCGCCTCTTCGACCCAGTGGGCGGAGGGGCTTAAGCTCTTAACCACTGCGCCGAATCGCAAATCATTGACTTCCTTGGCAATAAAAAGGTGTACAAATGTACAACTTCTTTTTGTATCCGTCGCCAAAAAAAACTACAGTTCATTCTACCACCCTCGTTTAATAAAGGCACCACGGTGTTTATTTTAAAACTGACTTGGTGAATGTCGCGGGTAGAACTTGTGCTACAGCGTGTACGCATCGTACATGCTGTAGCACAAGGCCTCTTCGGGGGACGCTTAGGTCCTCAGACTTAGGTCGGTCGGTCCTAAGACTTAAGTCGTCAGACGACTCTCAGATGATGATGTCCATGATTTGAATGCTACGTGAGACACCGTGGTGTTAATGATTAAAGGTTGCGCCTCATATCCGACGCAGCGCAACAGAAGCGCGGCGGTGGCGCGGCTTGGGGAGTTACAATGTACTGAAATGTACGTACCGCTCGGCACGATGGCAAACGTCACAATCGGACGCAGCCGAGCGCTTCCACTACGCTCCCGTCGCGCTATTATGTTTTACCAAACCTTTATTATTGTTAAAATACGATCCGACTAACACAAGCGGAGGCCTAAACGTAATAAGTTTGACGTTATTTATCCGCCGTCCTTTTTACACTACTAGTATTACACACTACGTTGGTCTAGTGGCAAAGCACATCGCTTTGAGATCACGAGGTCCTGGGTTCAAATCCTAGGTCGGACAAACGTAGTTTTTTTACAAAAAAAAAACAGTATAAGTCCTGCAATAGGCTCGCCTCCTATTACACCCATGTAGGTCCCAACCTAACATCGTCGGCGAAAAGTGGGTGTACTCAGTACACCTCTGTCACCCCCGTTTGGGGAATATAAGCGTTACGGTGTTCATTTTATTTTTATTTTTTAAAGATAATGTGATAACACGCTCTGCGTGCAGAGTTCTCGGCACAGAATAATGAAGTACCTACTACCTTCTTTGTTTAGTGGTTCTCAGAACTATTAGTTTCAGGTTCATACCATCTCCTGCAGTGAAAACACACCCTTAGAGGAAGACCAGGCAAGCGTAGATAAAGCATTAATTAGTTTAGTATAACTAGATTATTTCTTTTGTCAAAAGTAATATACGTGTTAAACTCAAACTGGCTTACTTTATAAAAAGAAAATATCAATTTAATAATTTCTTCTCAAGCTCTCATACTAGGTAGATATAGATAAAGCTAAAACATGATGAATATTCCTGTACTTTTTTTTTAATGTAGAAAAACTGGAGCGTATTAGAAATGTATGTGAAGCACAAGTAGTTTTTTTTAAGCCTATTTACAGTAAGGAATAGACAGTTGTGTACAATTTACACGCACTGAAAATATTTGGGTTCTCATATTATATTACATGTTTTACCTAAATTATTAAGGTCAGACAAGAGTTTCTATCAGACAAGAAGAATTACTCATATTTGTCACTACACCGAAGGATTCCTCCAAGCAGGGACGATCCAGCACTATTAGGTCGCAATGCACTTAAGCTTACTGCTATTACTAGTTTCTGCCCGCGACTTCATCCACGTTGAGTTTAGACCGAAACCTTATATATTTTCGGGATAAAAAGTATCCTATGTGTAAAACCAGATAATAAACTGCTGTGTGTCAAATCCAAATCCTTTTAGCCACTTTTGCGTGATTCAAGCATACAAACTTTCACATTTATAATATTAGTAGAATGCCACTGAAGTACCATTAAATAACTATTTCACGCAGTCATCGGAACGCCTCGATTTGCGCCTTTAATTGATCATAGCAAATGAGGACCCTGCAAAGGATCTGGCGTGATAATAAACCTGGGTAGAACTTTATTATAAACTTAAAATATTTATGTTCGCGGCTGTACATTGATATGAATAATTGAATCCATATCAAGTTAATGTCTTCCCAAGTCTGTTATTCAAGTTCAAATAAAAAACGGAAATGAATCCTGCTCTCTGTATGCAAATAACTAGAACTGATTTGAATTTAATCCGCCTTTGAGTGTTATTTCATATTCAGTCCCAGTCGCTGAATAAAAAAAAAAAATATGCATAGCATCGGTCGCCACAAAGGCTGTACATATACTGTCGCATGCCTCTCTTAGGTATGTATTAGATATATACTAAATAAGTGCTGCCAAACTGCGCTAAGAAACCACGATACGAAACATCAAAAACGTACGCTACGATTGATTACTGCGAAATTTGCGCTACAAACTCCGCGCTACGATAGATTGCTACGAAATCAGCGCCACAAATCCCACGCTAGGGAACTTGCGCTTTGATAGATTTAGGCAATAAGGCTCGTCCCCTATTACATGGGACCAAACATCGTCAGCGAAAAATAGATGTACATAGTACACCTCTGCCACCCGCGCTTGGGGAATATAGGCGTGACGGTCTTTATTTTTATTTATCTTTCAAACTGCAAGATATGAAATAAATATAGATAGATAACTCTTTATTGTGCACCAATTACATATATATTAAAATACAAAAAAAAGAACTTAAAATTACACAAAGGGCGGCCTTATCGCTAAAAAGCAATCTCTTCCAGGCAACCTTGGGATGGAGAAAACGATTAGGGTGTGGAATAAACGGGGGTGCAATTATTACATAGAAGTTTTAACTTATAGCAATAAATACTTAAATATAATATAAAAATGCATACACATACTACAAAAATTTTACCACACATACACATAATTAGATTCAGCAGTGGACAAGTAAAGGCTGAGATGATGATGATGATGACACATAATTAACTATCACGATACGACGGCAGGACCCGGTGAACAAGTAGATAAGTAATACTTCCTCACCTGGCCCTTGAAGCTCTCTAGCGACGATGCACGCCGTATACTGATAGGTATAGTATTCCACAGTCGTACCGCCTGGACAGTAAAAGACTTATCATAGAAACTGCTATTGTGAAGGGGCATTCTTAGGCTAAGATTTTCTGAGGACCTGAGGCATTGGGTGCCAGTGCTTTTCAGGTACTCGAAACGTTGTTTAAGATAGGAAGGGGAAGAAGGGTTAAATAATATATTGTAAAGAAGGGAAAGAATATGCGCGTTCTGGCGAAGTCGAATGGGTAGCCACTTGAGTTTTGTACGGAATTCGGATATATGGTCATATTTGCGCAAGCCAAATATGAACCTAATTGCGAAATTTTGAAGCCGCTCAAGTTTATCTAGCTGTTTCTCCGTTAAATCTAAATAGCACACATCGGCATAATCTAGAATAGGAAGGAGGAGAGGTTGTGCCAGAGCAACCTTAGTGGCAGTGGGTAGGAAATTGCGAAGTCTTCGCAAAGAGGCTGCTGTAGCAAATGTTTTACAACGGTCTAGCAAAACCCCAAGATTTTTCACAGATTCGCTATAGGGAATTATAGTGCCGTCGAAGAATATTTGTGGGAGAGTTAACCAATTAATTCTATTGATCATTATTAGAGCTGCCTATAATGATAACTTGCGTTTTGACGGGATTCACTGTCAATCCGTAAGATTTGGTCCATTTAGTTATTTGGCATAGATCTTTGTTGGTGTTTTCAATGGCTTCACTAAGATTTGAGAGTGAGGCCTGAGAGTAAATTTTCAGGTCGTCTGCGTAAAGGTGGTAGAAAGAAGTAAAATATTGGGAAATTGAGTTAATAAAAATAGTAAAAAGAAGAGGAGATAAAACGCCGCCCTGAGGAACGCTGGCTTTTGCGTCACACCAAGCAGAACCAGACTCGTCCCGGCGAACACGCTGCCGACGACCAAGCAGATAACTGTGAAACCAGTCGACCACTGATGGAGATACGTTAATAGAGCGAAGTAAAGCAAGGAGTATATCGAAGTTAACGGTATATATTCGTGTTTTAAGCTGCTAATTTGCCTGTTTACACTGTAATAACACACTATTTTCCTAAATGTATGCTCTATTAATTTAGGTAAAGGTACGTGTTCAACTCGGACCGTTGATGTTTATTGGTCCCAGTGGTGCGGGTAAACGCAAATGAAAAATAACGATTTAGATCTCTTTTCTTCTAATCAACTACTGAGGTTCAGGCTTATTACTTTGGTAAGTTACCCAATTAGAGCCAGTTTGTTAAGAAAAAGAAAAAAATACGTATCTTGTAATTTTAGCATAATTAGTAGCTGTAACCTATACATTGTACCCACATGGTATGGCAAAAAATACAAAAAAAAAGTGAATTAAAAAATGAAAACGACAAGTCCGCTAGGTTTCTCGATGTTCTCAGTGGAGGGCGCTTACCGATCCAGTGGTAGATTTGTAGTTAGATTACATAAAAAATGTAAATTGACAAGTGTAGTACCACGGCAGAGTTTATAGAAAAAAAAATGAGTTTGAGATAAGCATTTATATACAGTAAAATAAGGTAGAGCCATGTTAGTCAAATGCATGCTGAGAGATGGGCTGAGTCCTCACGCATTGGGTGCCTGCAGATAGTCATCGAGGTCGGGGTAGGCTTAAGAAATGTTGGTGTGACGATACGGGCACTTTCCAAAAATCGGCCGAAGATAGCAAATCATAGATTTACTTGAAAGATTATAGGGAAGAACTTAGCTTAGAAGTAGGATAGGTTAGAAAAAAACATAATAAGGGTATGTCCAAACCGACGCGTCCAGACACGTCCGCGATGGCGTCCGCGGTGGCGATCGGTACTTATCTCCCTATGACCGCGCGTGCAGACGCCGCACAGATCGTGCCTGCAAGACGTAGGAAGCGTTGGTGTAAACGCATTCATAGAAATACTACTGCAGAACTGATCGCCACCGTGCACGCCATCGCGGACGCGTTGGATTGGCGGTACCTTTAGGTATGTCTCTAACAGGACCTCTAACAATATGAAGCAGTGCAAACGACAGTAAGCTATTAATAAAATTAATTGTATATCATTCTGGCTATAAAAAAGACTATCAGTAATGCATACTAGGGCAAAACTCGTTTATTTTTAATATTAGAGGGACCACTTTGGTTTTAATGGAATCATTTATCTTCTCAGGATAATATAACCAAAACGACTTTGAAATAATATGCATTACTAGTGGGGTCTTTTTAGAAACTAGAATGGCATATATTAATTTTATTAAGTGACTCCTCTGGTTATCTAAAACATGTTATAATAACCAGATAGGGCAGGTGTGTAAATTTTTCTTTATGTATATAAAAAAAACAGTACCTATTCTTTATTTCATTATTTCATCAGAAAATACCCGAAAAAATAGAATTATCTCGCCATGTCCAGTTATAAAAAAGGCGTTAACTTCGATATATCTATTCCAAACACTGCTATAGACATACTTAAATTCATATGCAAAAGATACCTACTTCCAAAGAATAACCAAATTTAACCAAAATACCCATAGAAATTCCAGCAAAAAGCGACAATGTTCCGTTTATATCCAATTAAGAGTTTCGTCCGGCGGTTATTGACCAGGTCGCCATGAGGTCGCCATTTATAGGTACCGTAGAGGCAGGGTCACCACACATAACCATTTTCAATTAAGTTCTGCGTGATTGTTTTTGTATCGTTTTGTGAAAACGGTGGGTTTGCAAAGTATTCCGCCACTTTAATATTCGTATTACTTTGTCTGTAATCGGTACATTAAATCACTTGTAGCTTGTAGCTCGGTGCGATTGTGCGGTGTTCGGTGCGATCCCATTGTTTTGTGGCAATACCAATTTTAAGCGTCACTGTGGTTCGTCGTCCGTCGTTGCTAATTCACACTAGTCTTTCAAGGAAATGTATTCGGGTACGATGTACCCTTTGGCTTTATGAATGTATAAAAGTCGATCCGGAATAAGACTCAAGTAATCCGAGCTACTATGCAATAAATCGTTAAGTCATGTTCGCTAACTAGATCATCGACTTATGGTTACTTTACAGTAGAGGGTAATTTATCGACACCAGAAATAGAGTGGCCTGCAAATGTACTATTCACTCTTCTTGACGTGTGGGAAAGCAGTGTCTTTAAGTGGTCAAGACACTTTCACGATGTATTGTCATTTTAGTTACTTGTAGTACATCGGAATATCCGCAACTAGTTCGCAAATGATCACGGGAGGCGTTTGTAATTTTTTATTATTATTCTAATTAGCAGATTTTTTCAATGTTATGCGAAGAAATATCATACTGATGTTTTTTTTCTCTTTACTACATTTGTGTCCGTAATACTTTCATTTATTAACTAATGGCTCCTTCGCCTGCTGTAATCAGTTCGTTGTAGATAAACATCTATAGCGAACTGACACTCTTATATTCTCAGCATTGATCTTGGCAGGCGAATTACTTGACATTAAATTGTTTTAAAGGGCTTCTACGTGTTGGATCTATGTCCTTGCGTTAGACTTCTAAAGAACTGAGGAAACTTGTGACTCTCAGTAATTAAATTAACATCTAGGATTCTTATATTCTGTAACTAACGTAACAATGAATTACATAATTGCCGTCAAATAATTATTAGTACGATTGTACGGGCTACGCCGTTCATTAAACTTGGTTACATGAATAGGTTTGTGCAGTAAACATTGTCAGCGAATTCTGTTCTCAATAAAAGTGTTTGTAATCATTATAAATTTAGTATGATAATAAACTGGTAGCAGAATGTAGATGTCTACTCATGCAACAAACAAACAAAACAATTAACATAACAATATTAAGAAAAACAAACGTATATGTTTGATATTACTCTAACAACAATCTAGTTTAAATATAAGACGCTTATTCAAGCACTGATCATTATTCTCCAATAACAACTAATTAGGATTTCATGATCATGCTATGTATCGAAACCTCCAACATACGAAAGCCTTCAATATCTAGCTTTTCATAACAAACTGGAGGTCAATTAAGACTGGAGTTGCTATAAAATTGTTTGCATATTGTAATTGCTTATTCATAGACGCTAAAACTATTGACTTTAAGTCCCGTGATATGTTACAGTAATTAACAAGTATAACGTATTCAATTGATTTCTGTAAAACATTTCTTTTGATATTCAGCCGTATTCTCTGCCTGCGTAAATCAAGTTAAACCATTGTTGAAAAACATTTTTTATTCTAAATTAATATTGGAGAATGTTTGAAAGTGGAAGGATTTAGGCACCAACCGAGGCCTAAGGGTAATAGTATTATGGCCAAATAGACCGTGTCTTATCTGATGGACAGGTCAAGAGACTCCGTAACTGGTGAGCGTGTCTGTAAGAAAAGACTAGCGTGACGATACAGATCTGATGACGATACTGATATGACTATAACATTACCTCAGATCCCTTGTACTCGTAGGGTATATAGAGAGTACAGAGTTCCAACATAATCTTTACGACCCCAGCATTTATTTCAATTTCTTCACACAACAGGATCATAATCATATATTCGGATTTTTTCCTAGTATTCACGCGTATACAAGGGAGGTCAATCCTGTATAATCGTTCACACACTGTCCCAGACTGCTGATACTGGGAATTTTCCGGTGGAAAAGCGGTAACGTTTTGTTCCATCTTAGATTCGAACCCAGGACCTCGTGAAGTCCAGTTGCATTATGCACTACTAGATAAAAAAAAAGCACCGTCACGCCTATATTCCCCCGAGGGGGTGGCAGAGGTGTACTGAGTACACCCATGTTTCGCCGACGATGTTAGGTCCCATGTAATAAGGGGCGAGCCTATTGCCATATACCGGGCACACTTCCAAACTCCGCACTCGTACTGGGAATTTTTCGTTAGAAAAACTACATTCATCCGACCTAGGATTTGAACCCAGGACCTCGTGATCACAAAGCGATGTGCTTTGCCACCAGACCAACGAGGCAGTCAGCACTACTAGATAGTTTAAAATAATCCTATTTTAAATGAGTTTTAAATACTCTAAGGCCTGTATTATATAACGTAAATCAGTCATAAATCTAGTTTTAAAAACTGATTTTTGTTCTAAAATATTAGTTTTAAAACTGGATCACGACCAATCTTCGTTCTTAATACGGGTGTTACTCCCGTATCTATAAACATTGACCCATCTTAAGGATTAACTTAGCCGAGTAATGTCACGTGTTTAAAATTCAATACTTGGCTAAGAAAACGAACTTTTACATTTTTTACTTATGGCAGTTTCTCAACTATAGAATAAAGATGATGTTCTTAGAAAATACTCCAGTAAAAGTACCTACTTAGACATGTTTATAAAAGGTGTAACATAATTAACGCAAGAACTGAAAGTTTATTCTAAATCGGTAACTGATTTGATTCCAACAATTTTTAAAGTATCTTAAATTTTTTTTATTTGCAAAATATTAATGTATATGTTATTATTTTTTTCCCCCTTAAATTTTTTCTTGATTCAAAGCAATACGGAAATTTTAAATGCACTTCTCAAACCTATTTCTCAATTCGCACACACTAACAAGCTAAATAAAAAATGTTAATAACTTCAAATTTGGAAATCTGGTTTTCATACTGAATTTGTGAAGCAGGTATCTAATCGGGGTGTCTGAGGTCTTGCATTGTTTACGATACACCTTGCATATACTGGGGTTATTGTCCATTCAAATATTTTTTTTCATCATCATCACTTCCAGTTCACTCCACCCACTGCAGTGCATAAGCCTTCTCCCTTTGACGACATATCTCTATCTTGAGCCGATTTTGGCCAGGTCTTTTTGGTTACTATGTGAAAAATAGAGGTGTGCGTGATGTAGATCCACTGCGTCACGTACATAGTGGTGTGTGCTCTGTCGCCGCGAGCCTCATTTAGTGTAACCCAAATATGGTCGCCGCCCCTTGCGCACGAGCCTGCGGGTATAGTAACGAGAGAGAGCGATTATAGCGTAATAATAATTGCTAAAAAGATGTCCTTATAATGAAAGACAGACAGTAGTGTGATAATAATTGCTGAAACTATCAATCCTTTTTATTGTTCCATCTGGCATGTACCAAACGAGCTTTAAGAGGACGGCTAGAAGGGAAGTTCAATGACGTTTCCGACAACAAGCTAAGGCGTATAATAGCACTTAGAAACCACGCAGACCCAGAGTGGATAGCCTGCTGTTAGAATATATCAAGTCGTAGTGTGGTAGTCGTTAAGCCAAGTTGGAAGATTTATGTGCGGCTTGATAAGTTCCAACAGCAGGTGTAATCCGCACTGGGTCCGCGTGGTGGAGTAAGACCTAATCTCTCTCACCTCGATTTGTGAGAGAAGGCCTTTGCCCAGCAGTGGGATAGTATAGGCTGATATTAACTAAAATACCGCTGTACTACAGCAATGGGTCCACACAGATGAGAAAGGGTATGCTCCGTTGGTTCGGGCATATAGGAAGAATGCCATAAGAAAGAATGACAAAACAGATATACAATGCGAAAGTGGAAGGATGTAGGTACCGGGGAAGACCTAGACTATCTTACCATGACCGAATAGACCGTGTCTTATCTGAAGGGCAAATAAAGAGTCTCCGTAACCGGCGAGTGTGTATGAGACGAACTATGAGAGTGGAGGAAGCCAGAGAGGTATGTAAGGAAAGAACCTGTTGGAACTCTGTACTCTCTTCCATCAGATAAGACTCGGTTTATTTGGTCGTGGTAAGATAGTCTAGGTCTTCCCCGGTACCTGCATCCTTCCACTTTCACATTGTATATCTGTTTTGTCATTCTTTCCTCTGGCATTCTTTCTATACTTACTTACTTACCAACTTACCTTCAAGTAAAACTCGCTACCGTTTATCACCGTACACGTCACAATCGGGTATGTCACATAGTCACTGTTTGCCTTACCGTTCATATAAAGTTACATTTTAATCACACTCCCCGCCCCTTCTCAGACGTCGCGCCCTTTTTACCGAGCGCGATTTGGCGGTAAAGTGAAGCTGTTAGCTAAAATGACTGCCAAGGATTATGGAAATTAATAATGAGAATGGGAGTCGTGGAGGCTTAACGTTAGGGTGTTACTTTAGATTTATTTATTCAGGTGCTTTGGTTTTAGCTAACTCCTTGTATTAATTCCTATTTCTGAACAAAATCTGCTGGCCTTACAAACTTGATTAAACTGGTATTACAAAAACAAATGATAACAATTCTGCGAGTTTTTATCGAAATGGCCCGGTCCGTCAATTTATGTACGCTGTGGGCAGATAAATTTTATTCTTATTTCCGCGGGCGCGATACTCTGTCTCGACAAGTAATTTATATAAGGTCATAAAATATAATTCAGGACATTCTATAATCCAAGTGACTGTTATGTAAAGGTTATCTCATGGTGATCTAGTACAACGACCACAGATAATCAATAAAATTCCGATTACCCAAATGACAGCGTGGACTACACACAGTAGGTACGTTTTCCACCCTTGTGTAGCCAATAAAACAAATAGTTCAGAGTCTTTCACCCGTGTAAAATGAGCTTGAGGAGAACATTCCTGATAATGACAGACAGTGACGTCATCACGTTATTGCTCAGACGTACCAATGTAATGAATATTAAAATGTATTTTTTTTCGCGCACTCTCGGCACGGACAAATTAAAAAGTATTGTTTTTTTGTGTTATTTCATCATTAGGTCCACAAGGCTAAAAACTGTAGGAGGTCTGCACACTCTGCCTACCCCGCAAGGGATCTGGCTTGATAATATGGATAGATAGTTTTAGCAGTGAATAAAGTATTTATTCGTATTTAATTTCTTGAAATATAGTTTTAAAGGGAAAATAGTGAATGATATGGAAGTTAGATGATGTTCGGTTCACTGTGCAACCGAACACCGCGTCAGCAATTTACGCGATTGAGCAGCATGCGTGCCGTTCGATCGGTGCAGTTTAAGCCAGGCTGTCGGACGCGTCGCTGTATCATATCAATTTTGTATCAGTTTAGCATTCGTAAATCATATCATTCACGATCATTATAACATAGAGCTATCGAAGGAAATATACAGTGTTTATCAAACTTATCTGAGTGTTTATCTAACTATCATTTATCAGTCACTGAGCGGCACCCCCTACATACTGGTCCTTCGAGCGCGCTATTGATCCACGTCGCCTCTGGATCTCGTACAGGACTCAGTTTGGGTAGATCAGTGGCTAACGGGAGTGCTATAAACTCGGTGACATTATCAATTATCAGTGAACATTATCAGAACAATTATCAGTGAACTTTATTAGAACAATTATCAGTGAAATTTATCAGAACAAGTATCAGAGGAGTAATCAGTGAACTTTATCAGGGAATTTATCAATATACTTTATCAGTGGAGTTATTAGTGTACTTTATTAGATGATTTATCAGTGAATTTTATCAGAAGATTTATCACAGAGTGTATCAGTGAACTTGTGATTGGAGTACCAGTAGGATTGGGAGTATCATCAATCATCAGCAAGCAGCGAGTATCGATCAGTAAGCAGCAATATCAAGTAAGGTGTTTCAATTTTTATCTATATCATAAGTCAGTATCACAAGCAGAAGCACCATGGAGTTCCTTTGCGAATCTCAGTTGGAACTATACATGGCGATGGACAAGCTATATAGTAATATGAAGAAGGATGGAAAAGAACGTAGGTCCACCTCCAGCTATTTTACACGTAAACTTGAAACGCTGGAGTCGTATTGGCAGGAGATAAAAAGGAATCATAACAGGCTTTTATCATTGGGAAAGATGGAGGAACCGTATTTCAAAGAAAAATCGTATGAACAGGCGGAAATGTTATATCAAGAAATCAGAAAATATATAAGCGAGGTGTCGGTAAAAGTATCAAGTGAAGCGGAGAGTCCATATCAGAAGAAAGGCGTTGCAGGTACTAGTAAACAATATCAGATTGAAACGCTATCAGTGCCAGAGCCAGGTCACACTTATCAAATACATGAGGAAGATGTATCAGAAGAAGGACAAAGGGATATTTATCGAGAGAAAGTATCAAATATATCAGTAGAAGCATATCAGAAGCCGTCAGGGAACAAGAAGTCGCAGGGGTCTACAAGTAAATTAGATGACATGCTTTACTTGCAAACTGTTAATTTTAAGGCTTTGATGCGCACAGTTAACAGTGTTAATGTCGAAAATATATCAGAGAAATGGGAATTTGAAGATGCGCTTTCTCGACTGAATAACAGGTGGTCAATTATTGATACACAGCATTGGCTAATTATAGCAGAAATGGGCGAGGAAAATGAAGAGTATAAAAATAATTTCACTTATCATGAAAATATCTATACCCGATTAAAGAAATCGATCAATAGCAAACTTTGGTCTGTATCACACCGAGAAAAATCTACGCCCAAAATCGAAGTCCCCATTTTCACAGGAAATTATCATCAATGGGTGTCTTTTAAAGATTTATTCCAGGAAGATATCCATCTCAATCCCAGTTTATCAAAGGCACAAAAAATGCAATTCCTGAAGAATAAAATCAAAGGTGACGCTGAAAGGCTTATCCAGCATCTTCCTATCAGTACAGAAAATTATGACACTTGTTGGGATATTTTAAATCATAGATATGAGAACAAGAAACTTATTTTTACTTCTCATCTTAATATCCTTCTGGGTCTTGCAACTATCCAACATCAGTCGTTGGTACATATCAGGAAATTGCATGACGTCACGCTCGAGACCTTAAATGCGATCAAAAACCTTGGGGTAGATATCAGAACATGGGATCCCATCATAGTACATCTATTATCACAGAAGTTAGACGGCGAGTCGTACTCAGAATATATAGAATCATTAAAGTATCCTCGTGAGTTACCAAACTTAAAAGAATTTTAGACTACTTGGAAACTAAATTTACAGCATTAGAACAAGGCCGCAGACCGTTTAGCAGCATAAATCAAAAATCCAATCACTATCAAGGCAATAATCAAGGGACTCAATACACGGGCAATATTAGGAGAAACGTGAACAATCAATATAATCATTACACTCAAAATCATAACATAAATAGCCCGCCAAGACCGTTTATGAGATCATCTCATGTAACATCAACAGGAAATAAGTATCCATTATGTAACCTGGAACACGGATTATATTTTTGCAAAAAATTTATAAGCATGTCGAGCGAAGCAAAACTAAAAATGATAACGAAATTCAATATTTGTCAAAATTGTTTATATCCCCACTATGGAAAACCATGTATTTCCAAAAAAAAGATGTCGCAATTGTACCGGTAATCATAACACTTTGATACATGATGCTTGCACAAACACAAATACAAACCTGATGCCGACATCCGGTCCCAATATAGAAAAACGTACGTGTCACAGAAATAATCAGAATGTCACACATGTATCGCAAAAAGAATCGGCTGAAATTTTATTATCAACAGCCATCATCAAGATCAAATCCTATGATGGAACATTTGTGAGGATGAGAGCCTTGATTGATCAGGGCTCCCAAATTTCTCTTATCACGGAACATGGTGCACAAACGTTAGGGTTAAAGAGACGTCATTGCAAGGGTATAATCTTTGGAGTAGGAGGAAAAGAAAGTAATTGTAAAGGGGTCCTAAATATTGAGTGCCAATCAATAAACAATGAGTTTTCTTTTAATGCTGAAGTATATACCATGAATAATTTAATTAAAAAACTGCCAAATGCCTCATTTAAGAAACCGTCTTGGGAGTATCTCCAGAACATCAATTTAGCAGACCCCGAATATAATATAAGCAGACCTGTAGACATATTGTTCGGAGCAGATATTTACTCAATTATCATGTTAGGAGATATATTACGAGGTGAAAATCAATCACAACCACTCGCCCAAAAAACACAATTGGGATGGTTGTTATGTGGGAATTGAAAATCATTTTATTGTAATGTAGTGTTAACAAATATGGAAAATATTCAGAAGTTTTGGGAGATAGAGGATATCAGTGAAGCAACAAATATATCAGACGAGGATCAATATTGTATAGAGTATTATAATAAAACGACAAAGCGGCGTGAGGACGGAAAATATGAGGTGGAGGTGCCTTTCCACGAAGATTTTAAAAAGCAGTTAGGGAGATCAAAAGAAATCGCAATTGCTCAATTCAAGAATTTAGAGAAGAAACTACTCAAGAAACCTGCTTTATCAGACGAGTACAGGGCGTTTATTGAAGAATATAGAAAATTAGGTCATATGATTCCATCAAAAGTTTTGAACGAGATGGAATGTTTCCTTCCACATCACGGAGCGTATCGTGCGGACTCATCTACTACGAAGCTGCGCGTAGTATTTAACGCATCTGCAAAGACGTCATCAGGAAAGAGTCTGAATGACGTCATGTACAAAGGGCCTAATCTACAGCATGATTTGCAATCACTTATTTTAAAATGGAGGCAATTCAAATTCGCCTACACTGCGGACATCGAGAAAATGTACCGGCAGATTTTTATCAGCGAAAAACATCAAATATATCAGAAAATAGTTTGGAGAGATGATCCAGCCCAGCAGATGCAAGAGTACGACCTAACTACAGTCACCTACGGAACCAAAGCAGCACCGTTCCTGGCGATGATGACTTTGAGGCGCCTAGCAGCAGACGAAAGATCAAAGTTTCCTAGAGCAGCGGAGATCATAGAGACATCATGTTATATGGATGACCTAGTTCATGGTTCGCATTCTATTGAGAGGGGCAAACAGCTAATATTGGGGTTGGATAATCTACTAAAATCAGGAGGGTTCAAACTACGAAAGTGGGCCAGTAACGAAAAGGCATTATTGAAATGTCTGAAAAACGAACAGAGCACCGAGAACATGGATTTTCATTTCAAATCAGAAAGCACGGGAAAAACATTAGGCTTAAGATGGGATTCCGCAGAAGATAAGTTTACGTTTCATTGTAACATGAACCCATCAACATCGGGAAATATAACAAAAAGAAAATTACTATCCGAAATTTCGAAACTTTTCGATCCTATTGGTTGGCTAACCCCGATATCAACGACGTTAAAACTAATATTTTAAACTGTGTGGACTGAATGTTCTAACTAGGATGATATTGTTCCACAAAAGGCAAGCAAAGAATGGAAAAAATTAAGAGCAGATTTGGAGACCATGGATCAAATCCAGATACCTCGTTGGATTGGTTGTACAGAAAATGATGTCATAGAGCTTCATGGATTTTGTGACGCATCTCTTAAAGCATATGCAGCGGCTATCTATGTAAGAATTAAAAGAGACTCAGAATATCACGTCATGTTATTAACAACCAAAAACAAATTAGTATCGAACAAAAGGACTGTATCATTACCGAGGCTTGAATTATGCGGGGCTCAGCTGCTATCAAAACTCATGGAAAGAGTACTCGAGTGTTACGACAATAACAATATCAAGTCCTGTGGATGGATAGATTCGATGGTGGTGCTAGGCTGGCTGCAAGGGGAGCCTACGCGGTGGAAACAGTCTGTAGCAAACCGGGTGAAAGAAATCAAAACAGTAATATCATCGGAACATTGGCGTTATGTGAAATCGAACGAAAACCCGGCGGACATAGCTAGTCGCGGTACAAATGTATCAGAGCTAAAAGATCGCACGTTATGGTGGAATGGGCCAGAATGGCCAAAGTCAATAACAATGTCAGAAAATAAAGGAAAATCTAAATACTTTACTAACAGCGAGTTAAAAGTTCATGTCGTACAAACGGACAAACATATCGACATCATTAGTGAGTTATTAAACAAGCATAATTTATTTACAAAAATTATCCGTATATTTGCATGGATACTTCGAGCATTTAAAAGTAAACAACAGATGCTACCTAAGTATATCACGTTGCAAGAATTAAAGAATGCAAAATTGCGAATAGTGAGGTATGTGCAACAATTGGAATTTGGAACGGATATTGAGCAATTACGAAAACATAACAAAGTAATAGATTAAAGTAACTTGTTGAATTTATTACCGTTTATTGATCAGGAAGGTTTTTTGAGAGTGGGAGGAAGATTAAGGAATTCTCACCTTCCATATGACATGAAACATCCATTAATCGTACCAAACAATCATAAATTATCACAGCTGTTAATAGATGAGGCGCATAGATTAACTTATCATGGCGGAGCTAGACTCACATTATCAAAATTAAGAACAGAGTATTGGATGATTGGCGGCAACAGAGCGGTCAAAAAACGTTTAAGGGATTGTGTCGTATGTCGAAAAAATAATCCAGAAATAAGAAATCAGCTCATGGGCGACCTGCCTCCACCTTTTTACCATACAGGAATGGACTATACGGGATATTTGGAGGTCAAAGCAAATAAAGGACGAGGTGTTCGAACCACTAAAGGGTATATCGCCATATTTATTTGTATGGCCACCAAGGCAGTTCATCTTGAGATGGTGTCCGATCTTACCAGTGAGGCATTCTTAGCAGCTCTTCGAAGGATGGCAGCTAGAAGAGGTGCTCCTCACCATATCTATAGTGATAATGGCACTAATTTTATCAAAGCTAACAGGGTTATACAAGAAGAGAATTTGGAGTTGAGCAAAATTTTGGATGATTAATTTTATCAGGAAGTAGTATCTATGAATATCAATTGGCATTTTAATGCGCCGTCTTGGCCTTCAGCTGGAGGATTATGGGAGAGATCAGTTCGAAGCCTCAAATATCACTTGAAGAGAACAATAGGAGGTCAGAAGTTAACATACGAAGAGTACGCCACACTCTTGGCCCAACTAGAGGCGTGTTTAAACTCGCGGCCACTGTGTGCGATATCTGAAGACATAGATGACCTTGACTTCTTAACTCCAGCTCATTTCTTATCAGGGAGAGGAGATCTCACTATCATGGAGACAAATCAGGACGCAAGGACAAGATGGCATCTTATCAATAAAATACAGAAAGACATTTGGAAAAGGTGGAAGATGGAGTATTTGAGTCAAATGTCGGCGCGAAGCAAATGGTTGAAAAAACGAGAAAATATCAAATTAGGAGATGTAGTGATTATCAAGGAAGATACGTTGCCCGCAGGAATGTGGGCAATGGGGCGAGTTACGGAATTACATCCAGGAAAAGACGGGCTAATCAGAGTAGTGACTTTACAGACAAAGAACGGATTAATGAGAAGACCAATTGCAAAAATATCATTGCTACCTCTACGATCAGAAAATGACTCATCAGTATCAAAGAAGCAAAATATCAAAGAAAATAAGGAAGCAGGGACCAAGGAAAGTCAGTTTAAAAGGAAGAATCGTAAATTATCAGTATGCAATCAAATTCTATCAATGGCTATATCATTTATTTTATTTTTATCATGCCTGACATGTGTAAAGGCGCAATATAAGTTATCGACATTTAAAAATAATCAATAGTTATATTTCGATTCCATGGGCGACTTACAACTCATGCGAGATGACTGGACTATGATTGTATACTATGACATGGCACCTTACTGGGAAGGAGCAGCAACTATAAATAAATTTACAAAATATCTCGAAAAAACATGTGATAAATTCCAGGAACAAACACGGTGTCATATGATTTTACTCCAGTTACAACACGACCAGACGGAGTTACAATATTATAATCAGTTATTGCTGAATCAAAAGTTCACAGGCCACGCCAGACAGCGTCGGGGGCTTGTCAATGGAATAGGCTATGTAGCAAATGCATTGTTCGGAGTATTGGATGACCGTTTCGCCGAACAATACACACAGGACATAGAACTGATAAGGACGAATCAGAAACATTTAGCTGCGTTATGGAAAAATCAAACCTCTGTGATAGAAGGAGAATACAATTTATTAAAAAGAACTGAAGAACTTATATCAAAACAACATAAATCTATCAATCGGCACATAAATACATTAGACACATCAATCAACGATATCAAACAACAACTGGAAAAGCTTTCGGTGATAGAGGATTTTACGCTGTTATCAATTACTGCCATAAGTATGCTCAACAATTTGAGAAGAGTTCAAGATACATTACTAGATACTCTTACTGATCTTTATCATGGCAAATTCAATATTCACCTATTAACGCCTGACCAGCTTCGCAGTGAGTTGCAGATGATCTCGACTCAATTACCTAGAGAGTTATTCTTACCCTTAGACAATATTCATAGTGACGATATGCACGGAATGTACAAGCTTCTTAGGGTACGAGCAAAAATTACACAAGATTATTTTATTTTTGAAATAAAATTCCCATTGATAAGCAGAGATAGTTATCAATTGTATAAAGTAGTTCCCATTCCACATCAAATACAATCAAATATGATAAGTGTGACACCAATATCAGAGTACGTAGCAATAAACCTGCAAAGAGACTCCTACATGACGACAACATTCAATGAAATTCAGAATTGTCTTATTCACGATCAAAAATTTTTATGTAGATTAAGAAACCCTATCACCCATTTATCAGCAGATGAAAAATTCTGCGAGTTAGAGGATCAAGACAAAAAACGATGCAAAATTCAGAAAAAATTGTGTAAAAATAGGTGGGTGGATCTCACTGATATTTACAGTTATTTGTATTTCTACTGTAATAGTTACTTTCTGAGAATAATTTGCAATAATATTATGACAACTAAAGAAATTAGCAAAGCAGGAATAATCAATTTAAACGGAAAATGTGTTATTAAAGGAGAAGACTTCACATTTTATTCACATCATGCTTCTGGAAACACCTTACATATCAAACCGACGAGCCTATCAACAAATATCCCTCAAATCAATTATATCATAAATATTACATTACCAAAAATTGAAAACTATGAGTCAGAGGAAGATGATATTAATAGAAATTTAAATGATATACAGAAACAAATTCAGATAATGAAAGATAGCGCTCAGTCAGCAGAGATTGGAATATCAGGACATGAAATTCATCAGTATGTCATTTGCTACGTGATCCTGGGGATCACGTAGCAAATGGGGGGGAGGATGCATGTTGGACACGTGCGTCCCCATACGGAAGAAAGCGGCCAATGTGAAGTGAATAGTGAAATCAATGTAGAAAATGTGTCTAGTTCAAAAGGCTTCAGCGTAAGAGGTCAAAAGTGTAAATCAAAAGGTATCGAATTAGTGCATGTCGCGACGTCACCCATGCCGAAAAGATGTTATATTAATTCTGTTGTTAACGAATCAGAAGAATAGAGACATTAGTTGTGATTTAAAAAAAAATGTATTTTATCATGCTTTATGCTTTTTTGTCAATTTGCTATAATCATTTTTGACATTCACCATCAACGTAATCATCTCATCTCACTCCTCATCTTAGGCCCGGGAGCATGTTCGGTTCACTGTGCAACCGAACACCGCGTCAGAAATTTACGCGATTGAGCAGCATGCGTGCCGTTCGATCGGTGCAGTTTAAGCCAGGCTGTCGGACGCGTCGCTGTATCATATCAATTTTGTATCAGTTTAGCATTCGTAAATCATATCATTCACGATCATTATATCATAAAGCTATCGAAGGAAATATACAGTGTTTATCAAACTTATCTGAGTGTTTATCTAACTATCATTTATCAGTCACTGAGCGGCACCCCCTACAGATGAAAAGGAATTAGTACGCACATCATGCAAAATGAATACTAAATATTTGGACATTTAAAACCACTCGCTCAAACTTTATTAAGGAAAGCAAGCAAACTTATAGAGCACAAATAACATTAAAGGATACTAAACATCAATCACATAAAACATGAATACCATCTCGCTTATACTACATGCTATAGCAAATAATTAAGCCGCCTAAGCAGTCGGCTTTACGACTGACACATTACATGGTCATGGCCGTGACCATCAGTTTGACATACCGTCGAAAGTAGACGCTCGAATATATGAATGCCACAAACGGTCACCCGTCTCAGGCTGAACACGCCGAACGCCGCTTAACCTTGGTGATCGCTAAACATCCTTGCCCCGCAGGTCTAGGAGCACGAAGATGAAATTATTATGTTGACACTGCAAATGATTTTCAATGTCACAAGTACCATAATTCAAAATGTGAGACAAAGGTACGAATATTAAATTATTCTTGAAGTAAAGCGGTTGAGTCTTGAGGCGATAAGCGACGAGATAATGTTTCGAATGGCCCTACAAAGAAAGATACCGCGATACAAAGTATAAACTATTGGAAGTTATAGTGGCGTCGCCGAGAAATTATTCTATCACTTTCATCTTTATTTAGTAAATTTGCAGTGTGAACAGGATGGCATATCAACTCGACACCGTCACGCTAACCTCAATGTGTTCGTGCTAAGCTCTCAGATACTGATACTACTGTGTATCGCGGAAGAATTGTGTGGTGTATGTACCCCACTACTTATGGTGTAGCTTATATATAGGGCTACACAACGTGTAAAATATGTACGTGCATACGTCGAACAAACTGTTTTATTTGCGATACCGTCAATGGCCCACTTGCTTTACCAACAAAAAATAATATTATATTTAAAAGTAGGCTATTTATTCTCTTAAAATCTGCTTTCAGCTTCAATGTACCGATCAAATCAGTTACCGACTTCACGATCTTTCAAAATTTAACGGATAAGTTAAGATTTTTCGGCGCTACACAAACTTGTTTACCCTCAGAATTTAAAACAAAAGAAAACAACCTTAGATAGCTTTTGTTTGGACATGTATTTTCCATTTGTTCAAAAAAACTTCGGAATTCACTGGAGATCGAATCGTCTGCAATCTTCAACTGGAGTATTGTTTGGGCTTAATGTATTTTTCATTTGATTTACAGCGGATACAACTTACCTGTACAGGGATTTTACAGATTTCCATTCACTGCAAACAGCATTCTAAATATCCATATTCTATATTATAAATCAAACTACGCTGTTTGAGGCTCTTGTAGCGCTGTGCAGCCGCAGTGTTCTTACCAATTTGCAAGGTTAGGCAGCATTCAGCTCGGTCGAACTAAGATGGGTGACCGTTTGTGGAATTTTCATATTCGAGGGTCTTCGTGCTTCGAAAGGGCCGTTAAGCCTTGGTCCACCACTACCACTTAATGTGGTAGTTAGTCGGTAAGCCGAGTTGGAAGCCTTAAAGGCGACTTGATAAGTTCCAACAGCAGGTGGTCTCGATTTGTGAGAGAAGGCCTTTGCCCAGCCGTTGGCAGTATAGGCTAATATTTGTATACTGTTCTACCGCCGGGAAAAGGCCTTCGCTAAAAAATCGAGGTGAAAGAGATTAGGTGATACTCTACCTCGCATACCCAGTGCGGATTGGTGGAAGCAAGTTTGTGACCACCTGCTGTTGGAACTTATCAAGCCGAAGATAAGGTTTCCAACTAGGCTTAATAGTATAAAAAAGTGGTAACCGGGATCAATGGCCTGACATACATTTCGAAGCACGGAGACGGTCAAAAATAGAAATATCGTAAAAGTTCACCCATCTCAGACTGACCGAGCCGATCCTGCCTAACCTATGTGATCATTTTGTGAATACTTGAAAGAGGGAGTAAAATTTTGACGGACGGGTTGGTCCAGTGGTTAAGAGCTTAAGTCGCTCCGTCCACTGGATCAAGCGGTCGCGAGTTCGATGCCCGCATGCGAAAAATCTTTGTGTGATCCACAAATATTTATTTTATATTGTACACGCACCCACAGCACAGGAATTATTTCTTGTGTGGGCCTACGTTTTTTTAAAACAAATAAAGAACAAACTATTTGTGCCTGAGTGACCTCCATTATACATTAGCGCTAGTCTGGTTGTAGCTTTAAAAAACTTTTGAAATAAAAAAATTGTATTGTGCTGTCATAATTTACGTAATAACGATTCTGTAATATCATCTATACATATAATAAAACTGTAAGGAAGTCGTGTCGGTACATGGAATATTTTAGGAAATAACAACCCAGGGGTATTATACTATCGATGTAGAAGCCAATTTTTGGCTTTCGTGTATGTGTGTCTGTCTGTCTGTCTGTATGTCTGTCTGTCGGAGGGTATGAACCGGCATCGCGCAAAAACTACCAGGTGGATTTTGATGTAGTTTTGCATGTGGATACCTTAAAATATTGGCTAACGTATTGTATGGTATTTGTCCCGGAAAATCAAAAGGTTTCTCCAGAAAAGACGAAACATTGGATTTCTAAAAATACTCTTTACTCCAAACCTGTTTGATGGATTTCAATGAAATTATGTGTAATTGTAGCCTGTACAAAAGATCACAACTCTGTATACTTATATTTTCTAGAAATGTAACAGTTTCTGAGAAAAGAAAAAAAGTCAAATAATCGAAATTTTGATAAATCATTAATATCAATAATTGTTTCAGAACAACTTAGTTACTAGATTGTACAACTTTATAACTGTTTGTGCCGAACTGCAATGTTACGACGTAAAATATGTGATATTGCCTGCACATGAATTCATCCATGAATTGATATTGGACTCAGGTTCGTTTCTTCACAAAAAACTTTTCAGTGGTTAAAAGCCTTCACTCGAAATTGTTATACACCTTTGATTTAAACACTCAAACATGGTTACGTGCATGACCCGATGATGCATTCAGGATTGTTTCTTCTGGAGAGAACTCTTACGATGAATGGGTCGGATACAAAACTTTAACGACGATTAATATCTTACGAGAAGACTAACACAAAATGTTCTGACAAAACTTTGCTACATACTTAGCTGGCAATGTACCGTTTTTAGACATTATTAGACACTTTTAGACACCAGATTATAATCTTTGGCAGGGTAGGTAGAGAAGATTTAAATCAGAAATATTATACCGATAAGTTAAAAATAGCTAGATAAACTGATAATCCTTCTTGAAAAGGAAGGTACTGTATATGTTTTTTTACGGGATGACGTTAGTGTTGTGTGTTGAATAAGATCGCGCTTTAGTTTAGTTTATATTTTACAAAGACCATCTGTGCGGGAAAAGTGGGGCTAATACTGAACCCGGTGATAGAGATAATTGATAGAAAAATAAGTCTGGTGAAAGTTGACAAAATATACAATATATTCACTATAAGGTTCTCCCGGGATATCTAGCTGTTATTTCTTCATTCCATACTAAAAGGACAGAATGGATCTTACTAACACTTTCAAGGTGTTTTAGGTCTCGAAATAATAATCGAGATACTTTTTATCTCGGGAATAATCACGGTTCTTGCAACATAGCCCTTTTTTATATTTATTAATATAAAAAAAATGGCTAAACGAAGTTAACTAAAACGTTATATTAAGGTGGTTTACATCGTAAAATAAAAGAAAACTTTTTTTTATCTCGAAAAATAGACTTCTGCGGAATATATTTTATTTCTTCATACTGAACGGATTATAAAGAAACTTTATATGAAAGAAACCACACACACATATACAGATTCGAAAGTAGAAGGACGTTGAATAACAATCATTTATAGTTTCACAAATTATGTACAATATGTATAATTATATTAAAAAACAGCAAAGAATTATCAATAAAAAAACGGCAGTAAAAATAAATATACATATTTAAAAAGGGTCAAATGGGTCTACGCCGCTGTCAGTTGGTAGTGTACCTATGTAGAATAGGACGTAGATATCGGGAAAGATCTAGACTATCTTACCATGACTAAATCGGCCATTTGTTATCCGAAGAGCATTTCAAGAGTCTCCGTAACCGGCGAGCGTGTATAAGAGGTATTATGAAAGTGGAGAAAGCTAGAAATGTCTATAAGGAAATAACCTGTTAGAACTCTGTACACTCTGCCTACTCCGCAAGGGATCTAACGTGATGATATTGATTGGTAGATAGTATTAAAGTATCTTAAGTCGTGAAATAATAATATGAAATAGGTGATTTTGTTTACACACTAGATATTGCCGATATTATCCTGCATTATATGTATTTGGTGGGTTTTAACCGGCCTGCATGAAGACCCAAAGATATTAATCTTATTTTGTCTAAAGAAAAGCCTGGCAATCTTTCAATTTCCCCCTTTCTCTTCACAGGCAACTGGAAACCTGGGGACCTGCTGAAATTATTCTACAGCGAACATTGACTCCTATTTAAGTTGACTTTATAAATACTTTTGCAAAACAAAGACAACTTGGTTGAAGCGATAAAACGTAGACTGCTTAACGTACTTTGTCAAAAGTCGCAGATACGAGCCCCGCACAGCGCACGGGAATATTTAGGATATATATTTGGGATTTGTGATTTCGAAAAAAAGAAGATATTTTATTCGCATACGGGACGGTGGAACCGATTTTAAATACACTATCACTGGAATAGGTAGGATTTTTCAGAGATTGTCGACTACTATTTACCTTGGGAAATGCAAATTTCAGGGGATAGTTGTTTTTATTTCTCCATATTAACACGACTGAACGGATTGAAAAGAAACTTAATATGGAGGTGTCTTTTAAGTCTTGGAATAAAAATATTATCCCAAAAAGTCCTACCTACCTATGTCAAATTCCAAACTAAACGCGTGCGAAGCCGCGGGAAACAGCTAGTATAATTATAATAGCATCCATTAGGTCCGAAGTAATTATTTCACATATATGTAAATATACGTGTATTATTCCTTCAATTCCCTTGTGTAGTTTACACAGAGATAACAAAAATAAAAACCGGTACGACATATTCCCCAAGCAATAGTGGCAGAGGTGTACTGTTATACATCCAAATTTTTAGTTGGCAATATATTATGGTATTCGGCTCAAGTGGAGGTGGGCAGGATACGTCGCAAGCTGTGGTGATGGCAGTTGGAGTAGATCTGACCGTATGGTGGCCACGGAAGTGATATCGCAATCGAGGAAAGCCAGTGCATAGATAGGTCGATGATGTGGTTAAGTGCATTAGTAAGATCTGTGCCCTAAGTCTCTAGGTTTTGTAATTATGACACGCTACAAAAAACGTTTAATAACAATTGTGCTACAAGTCAGCAATTCCTAACCGAGTGCTGGTTATCAAACCGCCACAATATCCTCCCACAGATTCCCGGGTACAATTTATCTTATAGCAAAACGACCCACAATCAAAATGATGGAGTGATAATTTACGCTAAGGAATCGCTGAACATCACCATCGACGAACCAATTATTCAAGGCTGTAACTGCTTGATTGTTAAATTAGGTACAAACACAGCGGTTATTGCCATGTATAGGTCTCCCTCTTTTAGGAACTTAGACCCATTTTTAAACTCGTTGAATCATACACTTACATCACTAGCGTCTTTTAAAAATATTATACTAACAGGTGACATAAATATTAACATTGGATCTGAACATTACGATGCAGGAACTCAAGACTATCTAAATCTGTGCTCATACCATGGGCTCCTTCCCTCTCATACAAAGACTACACATCAGAGCGGTTCCTGCCTCGATCACATGATGATCAAATCCAGCCTTCAATACCTCACGCTTATTACTAATTCCTTTATTACCGACCACTACGCTGTCCTACTAAACGTAAATTTAATGCTGCCTAAGCTAAATCGCCGTCAGACTAATACCAAATTAAACATGAACAAACTCGAACATGACTTACGCAACATTGATTATAACAACATTTACAATACTGCTGACCCTAACTTATCTCTATCGTACCTAATTGAGAATGCCCAACAAGCTATTATACGAAACACGACACTAATAACAGTAAAGAATAAACATTATAATATTAAGCCATGGATTACTCCTGGGTTAATTCGGTGTATAAGACACAGAGATAAACTCCATCAGCGATCGAAGAGATACCCCGATAATTTAATTCTTCAAACGACCTATAAAAGGTACAGAAATTTCTGTAATAATCTGTTAAAAAAACTAAAAATTGAACACGATAGAAATAAATTACAGAGAGCAGGTAATAATAGCAAAGAAATTTGGAAACATATTAAGAATATTACCTTTACGTCTAAACAACGGGAATCAAGTTCGAATTTGTTGTTTACACATACTACACCCCTTTGCTCAGCTAATAATGTCAACGAATTTTTTGTAAATGTCGGTAAGAACCTTGCAGAGGATATTCGAAAACAAACGCGCACTTATACAGCTACGTCTACCTACCAAACAAAAAAGAACTTTAGTACAAAAACGTTTGCAATGTTTGATACTGATGAACAAGAAATAAAACGAATTATTTCAGGACTAAAGGACGATTGCGCAATTGGTTGGGACGGCATAAATAACAATATCCTTAAACGCTTCCAGCACATCTTGGTACCGCCACTAACCTATATATTCCAACTTTGTCTTTCTGATGGAATATTCCCTAAATGTCTAAAAAAGGCAGTAGTGATTCCTGTCTTTAAATCCGGGAGCAAATACTTAGTTACAAATTATAGACCTATATCGTTGCTTCCCTCAATTTCCAAAATACTAGAAAAAATCATCAACAATAGATTAGTCAGTTATCTTGAAACTAACGATTTTTTATCAAAAATGCAATTTGGTTTTAGAGCTAAACTATCCACGGCTGACACAATGCATGTATTTACTGAATTTGTGACACAAGAACTTGGCAAAGGATATCAAACCTTAGGAATATTCCTTGACCTAGCCAAAGCATTCGATACCGTTTCTATTCCTTTGCTCTTGGAAAAACTAGAGGCTCTAGGCATTAGGGGCACGCAGTTAAAACTGTTTGCAGACTACCTAGACGAACGGTACCAATGTGTTAAAATAGCTAATTTTACTAGCGATTACCAAAGAAACACAGGCTTTGGGGTCCTTCAAGGTACTTGCCTCTACATTGTTCCTGATCTACATTAATGACCTGTGTAATCTAAATATTGGACACGGCAAAATAATATCCTACGCCGATGACACCGCATTAATTTTTAGCGCCAAAACCACTAACGAGCTGTACGAGTATGCACAGCTTGGATTTAATTTAGTAAATAATTGGCTTCATAACAACTTATTAACATTAAATGCTGACAAAACTAAATATGTTCACTTCGTTATGCGCAAGCCATACCCCACTGTAACTAACCCTCATCTATATGCACACCATTGTAAAAACCCCACAGTTAACACCTGCAACTGTCCTACTATCCAGAACACCAACCATATGAAATATCTCGGAGTTATTATCGACAATACACTCTCCTTCAACCAACACATTGAATGTTTAGTCAGAAGAGTCCGTAAATTAATATATGTATTTAAAATACTCAGAAAAATTGCTAATTCAAAACTAGTGACACAAGTATACTTAACCCTATGTCAGTCCATAATCCAGTACTGTATTACCTCATGGGGAGGAGCCCTAAAAACTGTTTTACTGCCCCTCGAACGTGCCCAAAGAGCAGTTCTAAAAGTTGCCAATTTCCATTCTTTTCGCTTTCCCACTATCCTGTTATATAAGTCCTGCAAGGTGTTAACAGTCCGCCAACTCTTTATAATGCATTTACTATTAAAACAACATAAAACACTCGCTTATACAGCTGACATGACTATTAATAAGAGACGGAAAGATATAGTCTGCCTTTCAAATTCATCTTCAAAACATATATATACTAATAGATTTTTCACTTTTCTAGGACCTTTTCTGTACAATAGAATAAATAAAGCACTAAATATATACAAATTAAATTATTTTAGCTGCAAACAAATGCTACATAACTATTTACAAAGAATGTCCTACGAACAGACGGAACAATTACTAGCAATTTGTAGATAACATATTTTCTCATAGCATATCATAACTTTAATTTTATTATAAAAGTAGAATAAAACATATGTTATTAGTTAAGCCACTTTCTAATCAAATAAGCTATATTATTGTAATTAAAATTATTAGATTTACGATGCTTTAGCACTAATCATGCCTGAAACACAGGTCTCGACCTAGTTCAGGCAAACCGGTAAATATACCTACTTAAATATAAGTTCGAATAAGATTGTATCATGTACTGATCTTAAATGAATAAATTTATTATTATTATTATTATTTATTATAATTGTTTGAACTGGTACCCACGACTACGAAAAACCATAGGAATTACTAATAGGTACCATAAGAATTGGAAATCATTGAATTAGTAGATTGAAAACTGTCAATACTAATTATGATGTCAATGATCAACAATTTTATGAAAATTGCAATAACGGACTTGGGGCCCTGGCTAAGATTGGCTCAGGATAGAAATATGTGGCGTGAGAGGGAGGAAGCTTATGCCCTGCCTTGGCTGGATTGAGCTGGTATTGATGATGTTGAATGTATTTAAGGCTTATTGTCATCATATCGGGCACAATTCCAGACTGGACTGCCAGATTGAAAACTATTTAATTGTAACCTAAATATTGTATCCATACAACATGATTAAAGTAGAAAAGAAAAAAGAGAAACAGAATTAAATAAAAAAAAGACAAGCCCGCTGAGTTTTTTCGCCGGATCTTCTCAGTGGAGGCCGCGTTATGATCCAGTGGTAGATTAGTAGTTAAATTAGATTTAAAAAGAATGTAAATTGACTTTTTGTAAGTGCCCCCGCAAGGCTTATACAAAATAAATTTTTGAGTTTGAGTCGCAAAACCCCTTATTTTAGTCAATCCAGGACTTCGTGATTGCCTACACTACATCAACGTTGGCAACCAAGATTATAATTGTATTGAAATCTCTCTCTGTATCATCACAGCAGATCCCTTGCGGGGTAGGCAGAAAGTACACATACAATATTGATGAAAGTGGAGAAAGTAAATGAAGTCTGTAAGGAAAAAAACCTTAGAAATGTACTTATCTTATCTTTAAAATAAGTTTAAATTAAAATATATATATTTCCGTTTATTAATTAACAGTTAAGCATCGGCGAAAGTTTGGTAAGCTGATTTTATCGAAATAATACTCGGAAGAGAGGCAGATTTTAATTAAATGATATTGGCAATCTTTTAGTTTTATGTAGGTTATAGTTTTTTACTTTGTGTGTACACAATTAACCTTTATTGGGACCAGAGGGCTTAGCATGGACACATTGATGTTGTAGCGTGACGCTAGCGAGTAATTGTGCCAGCACAATTTTGTAAACGTTTATGCTTCAGGCCCACTTGTACGAACCAGGGTAAGCATTACCTATTGACTAACTCGAGGTTATAACATTAAATTGCTTTTCACTTAATAATATTATTATTATTATACTAATAACGTTATAGCCTTAGTAAATTTGTTGCGTGACAAAGATGCCATATCAACTCCCTAGCGTCACGCTCACGTAAATTTGTTCGTGCTAAGCTCTCCGTTTATTGTTTGATTTTTAAGGGCTTAGAGCTGTTTCGTCTTGTAAATCAATACAGTTTTCAAGGAGTTAGGTTGCTCTTTTGACAACAAAAAGAAAATGAAAAAATCAATCAGTCATTTACGGCAAAAAATTGTTGGGTATTTTTTTTAAAATAAGCTACTTAGAGTATATAAGCTATTATTAATTCATTTGTTATGATATTTATGCTGTTATACAATATGTTTTTGGAAAGGGAATGACTTCGCCACTATAAGTCAAGTAAGCGCATCTAGTACGTTGTAACCACTAGACAAAGTCGTTAGAGCAAGTAGTATTACAACTAAAACAGAAATAACTAAGGACCGGTTTCAATATTCAACTCAAGGATAGATTTGCTTACTTTCAGTAGAATTTTGATAGATTTTTCATACAAAATATTTTAAATTTCTATCCGTAATAGGAAAATCTATCCTTGAGTTACATATTGAAACCAGCCGTAAGACTATAACTGTCTATCTTTGGAAAAACTAGTATGTGATTGTACCTACTTTTACGTTGTGTTGTAATTTTACCTTTCTGACCTCAATATAAAAAAAAATAAACGGCGTCATGCCTATATTTCCCCCGGCAAATTTTGGGCTCGTGTAGGTACTACGGGGTCAGGCCATTACCATTATAATGGGCACAATGCCAGACTCCGGACTAGTACTGGAACTTTATATTGAAAAATTTAATTTGAATTGGCCTTGGATTTGAACCAAGGACCTCGTGATCGCTATGCGCATTCGAGACCAAAGAGGTACGCACCCATAGTGCTTATATATAAAAAAATAATAATAAACAGTGCTAGCCCTGTTATGAAATTATCCCACCGTTGGGCACGAGCCCCCCCTCAATCTGAGAGGCTTTAGGCTACAGTCCACCACGCTTGCCTAATGCGGGCTGGCGAACTTAACACACCTTTTAGAAGCTCTTAGGCATGCAGGTTTCCTCTCGATGTTGTCCTTTACCGTTGAAGCAAGTGATAGTAATTTTTAATACGCACATGCTTTCGAAAAGACAGGTGCGTGCCTGGGTTTGAACCCGAGGCCTCTGACTTAGCAGTCCAACGGTTTAACCACTAGGCTATCACCAATATCATTCTTATGTGGTCTCTACCATTTACTAGGGCACGGCATAATTATATTCTAATATATTGCCTAACTTCAGACGTTGATGTAGATCACCAAAGTATCCAGACAGTATATTTTTACTCAATTTGGATGTCTTGAAATATGTTGTTACACATACGTCGGACTTCTGATATATCCTCGATTTCGTATTATTCAAATGGTACTAAAAACTTACGTATTGGAACCTTGAAGAGAGAGGGCATGGCACGAACAGAGTAAAGTTGTCGAGAAATCGTCCTGTCACGTTTATCTTTATTTAGTAAAAAATGGTAGTCTGGCAAATAAACTCAATAGCGTTACGCTAACGCCAATGTATTCGTGCTTAGCCCTTTGATATCTAAACGTTGATCTTAGAATTGATGTGTCCAATGACTGGCGTGATGATTTAGATAGACAGATAAGTTTATCAACAGATGGCGAGGAGAAATCAAGTTACGATATCTTGTAGGGCATTGTAAATATATTTGTTCACACTGGTCTCTGATAGTACTTTACTATAGTGATATGTATACCTCACGCGTGTTAACGCAGATGTTAGTTCTAGAGCTCTATTACGAACTTATAATTACATACAATGTTATAATTAAAAGTTTACATTTAGTTAATGTGACACGTGTACGCGCTCGCTATAAAGCTGCGAAGGGAGTTTTTAAATTAGTCAAACTAAAAACAACTGTAGAATAAGTTAGTTCTAGGCTTTATTTTATATACACAAGTGTGACAACTGTACGTAAAAGCGTATTCAAAATACTTTTAACAAGTTTTAGGGTGACAGAGGGGTGTATGTTTAAAATTCCTTTCACAAGTAATGAATTTCAATCTTAGTATTTTTTATTTAATATAATATTATTATTTATTATCTATCTTACCACGACCAAAAAGATCGAGTCTTATCTAAGGTACAAGTCCAGAGTTTCCGCAACCGACAAGCGTGTATGAGACGAGCTATGAGAGTGGAGGAAGCCAGAGACGTATGTAAGGAAAGAACCTGTTGGAACTCTGTACTCTCTGCCTACCCCGCAAGGGATCTGAGGTGATGATATAGATATATCGATTTATTATCAAGCCGTTGGTGTCCCACTGCTGGGCAAAGGCCTTCCACCACACTTACGACTCTACTCTGTTTAAAGCAATCAAGGGCCAATCACTCATAAAGACATCCAGTTCGTCCTGCCATCTCTTCCTGGGCATATCTTTTAAAATTAGGAGGGACCCAGTTAGTTTATTTTAACCCACGGTGTATCTGGCGTATTATAATATACACAGGTAAAATTTCAAATGACTACATTATGATACTTTACAAATTATTACACTATGAGTTCGGCTACTGGGGCGGAAAGGTTCTCGAATGGCGACCTCCTACCGAAAGACTTGAAGTGTGCCCACTTCAGGTCTTCTACAAGGTGGGCCGATGACCTGGCGAAAGTTGCAGGTAAATGCTGAATGTATATAGAACAAAGGATATCGTGGTGGGGAAGGCCTTTATCGTACAGTAGACGTTTTTCGGCTGATGTTGTTTTCGATAGACACCTACGTATATCCTCTTAAATATATTTCTACAGTGATTATTACCTGTATTTTACTTATTTTTTCCTCATTTTTAAGTTTATTTAATGTCGGTAATTACTTTTTATATAAATACGATGTTCATATCTGCAGAGGTATGTGGGAGACGAATATTAAAATTAGGCAGGCAAGAGTATACAAGTCGTTTGAGATTTTGATATTAAGCGAAAGTTTACGATACCATAATATGTACCAAATGTATATTTATTTTATTAGGCGCATAAATATATATGTATAATGTATAATATTAGCCCTGGTAAAAAACTGTTCCACCGTTGGGCACAGGCCTCCTCTCAAACTGAGAGGGTTTAGGCCATAGTCCATCACGTTGACCCAGTCCGGGTTGGCGACTTTCACACACCTTCGAGAAACTCTTAGGCATGCAAGTTTCCTTTCCTTCACCGTTAAAGCAAGTGATACTTAATTGTTTTTTTTATTATGATAAAAGACAGGTGTGTGCCTAAGTTTGACTCCGAGACCTCTGCCTTTGCAGTCGGTCAGTCTAACCACAACGCTATCACTGCTATGTATGTATAACAAATTTTATTGATATTACTTTAAATTTGTTCACATAAAACATTAGGAATATCCCTTTAAGGAAACTTAACTTGTGTTAGGCAATTCTGCCCTTCCAAATTTGGTTTCAATTTAAAGTTCTTTTGAGACATCGACCTACGATTATCAGATAAAATAATTCCTAATAAGCAATTACTTTAAATTCATTGTTCTCTAGTTATATCTTACTTTTGGTAGCTATAATAAATGATTAAAAACCGCGAAGTTTTCTTACAAAGGTTAAAATCCCAGACTTAGACTAAGAAAAATAATACCTTTTCAAAAATATTAGACGGCAAAATGCTGGAGGGGATTGTAGAGCGACAAAATACTGCTTACATAATACCCATTGTTAGCATTGATACCAAGTTTTAGGTAATTTAAGGTTTTGTAGAAAACTGGAAAAACATCCTCTGAGCGTCACCGTATATTTGAATATACTTAGACGGTGTGAAATAAAGACAAATCGGTAATCTTATTACTAAGTATGTATAAAAATTGGAATTTAATTTTTTGTAATAAAAAATAAACTCCGCACGCCAATATTTGCAAACCAGGGGTGGCAGAGGTGTACTTTTTGCCAACAATGTTCAATAACTGGCCCTCGGGAGGGAAGTGCGTGCCACGTGTTCCCGGCACGCCCCTCAATGAAGTGTGCGAAAAGCAATTCCACCAAGAATGGAATTCCACAAAAGTGGAAGGTCGCTGGCAGGTCGCGGATGGTTGCCCTTGCGTTTCAGTAACCCACCCCAGCCACAGCGACGAATTGGAGCACGGTAGGGTTTTTAGCCAGTAGGAGTCCCGGCATAACTCCTGGCTTCCCCCAATGGCGAGCGAGTATCCTATGAAGGATTACCCCCATAAAAAAAAGTCAACCACAATAAAAAAATAAATATACGTCACATTCACAATAATGTGAAGGTTGTGCCTGTTTATAGGAATTTATATATTTAATTAGGCATTAAACCGATACCAAAATACAGAAATTAATAAAATGCTGACTAGATTTGATAATTTTAAAATAATAAAATATACTGCCTCGTTGGTCTGGTACCAAAGCGTATCGCTTTATGATCACGAGGTCCTGGGTTCCAACTTAGGGTTGGACAAATGTAGGTTGTATAACGAAAAATTCCCAGTATGAGTCCGGAGTCTGGAATTGTGCCCGGTATATGGCAATAGGCTCGCCCCTATTACATGGGACCTAACATCGTCTACGAAGCGTGGGTGTACTCAGTACACCTCTGCCAGCCCTCTGGGGAATATAGGCGTGACGGTGTAAAATATAGGTTACAAAGAGCGGAGGGTAGAGAAGCGAAATATTTTTTCATACTAAGGTGGTCGGGTCATGAAAAAGGTTGAAAAACACTGATCTAGCACAATAATTTACTAAATACGAATACAATTTAATATTATCTATATACAATCTGATACTTCTTTCTAACATTATGAAATATATGTGGCTTTTGTGAATTCATTCGGTGAGCACAAAAACAAATCAGTTAGTCAAGGTAGTTTTAATCTCTTCGTTTTTAAGCGAAAAACTCAAACGACAGACGCTTTATTCATTTTTTAAGAACAAATAAAATTATGCACACAGTGTCGGAATTTAGAAGATATTTAAGTACTGAATTATAGCTTTATTATTTACATTATAACTTATAATAAAAACACACAGTACTGAATTATAATAATTAAACGGCGTTCTGAGTCGTTACATTATTCATCGCACAAACGTCGCCTCGTGTTCCGGTAGGTATTATGAACTTTTAGTCTACTGGTGACAGTCATGTAATGTAACACAGCTTTCAGGTTGAACTGAGTATACGATTTATAATTTTCCACCCATATTCTGGGTACGAAAGAAATAAAACTTATTTTTAAAATTAAGTATTTCTATGAAATCTATAACTGACCGTGTTTTATCTGAAGGGTAAATGAAGAGTCTCTGTAACCGGCGAGCGTGTATGAGACAAACTATGACAGTGGAGGAAGCCAGAGAGGTCTGTAAGGACCATCATTTTGTATGATACTAAAAAGCTTACAAGCTACGCCCTAGTCTACCCAAATATACTAGTTCATGGGACCCACAAACTGTACTTAACGTTGTGTCCGAATGGTTCCCAAATCGAGATTTCTCAATAGAAAAATCACGAAAAAGCTAGCCTTTTTGTTAGCCCTTTGTGCGGCCCATATGCTTCAAACCCTGTCTTTAATTAATCAGAGAAAATGTATTTGCAAGATCTATTTGTTTTCCACCGGATTCAAATTAAATAGCGTCTAGAAAAATGTCAAATAAATTAATTATCATACGGTTAAGACTGATAACCAAGTACTTAATTAGAATTAATGTGATTGATAATAATACATGTGGAATTTACATCTTTTAGCATTATTATATAACACTATAGCGCAAACCCAGTACAGCGATGATTTTTAGCGATATCCTATGTGACGTGAGTGCACTAAAAAGGAAAAACAAGTGGGTTTAAAACACTCAGGTACAAGAACTTAGCCCGCCCGTTATGGGCAGTAGGCAATGAGTAGGGCGGACATGAAACTGGGCAACGCGACAATGTAAACAATGTTGCACTTTCAAAGTATTATACAAGGATAACGCCAATTTAACACTTGAGCGGAATATCATTACCAGTCTAATAAGACTAATCTTAGCTTAAACTAAAATAGAGTTTCGTGAATGCCTCTTTGCTCTAGTGGCAAAGCGCATAGCTTTGCGATCACGAGGTCCTGGGTTCAAATCCTAGATCAGACAAATGTAGTTTTTCTAACGAAAAATTTGTGTCTGTGCGAAAAGTGGGTGTACTCAGTCACCTCTGCCATCCCCGCTTGGGGAATGTGACGGTGTTTTAAACTAAAATAGAAAGATATATGACAAAGTATGTTCCCCATGTGACTTTTCTCTAGCTGACTTTAGACTCCCGTGCAAACGAGGGGTTAGCCCCTTGTATGCGCGGTCGATTTTTCAATGCATATTAGTAAAGCGATGGAAACAAACAACCATCTAACAGTGCATTGTTTAAGAAAGCGCTTTGGCGGTATGCTTCGAAAAAGCGCTCGTGCGAACGTAGGCTAACGGACCTAATGTGTTGACAACTAACTACCTATTGAGAAGTCGTTTAAAACTGTGGTGAAATACGTACGTATCGTGCATCCATTTTCTGTGTAAGGATAACATAAGTTGAAAGCTGTTTAACTTATACTTCCAATCTGATTAAAGAACGTACTTTAAAGATAGATAATTGTTTCGAATAGTCTAGCGCGATATTTGAAACTGTGCAAAATAGCTGCTAATTTTAAACTTTCCCATTGGCTGGTTACACTCGTATTTTACAGACAAACTTTTAACTTGAAAGTCGTCGGTCCTTGCACTATATTGTTACTATTTCCAACAGTGTGTCTAAATAAAACTGTGTGATGACGAGTATTGAGTTCAGTCTTACAAAGAATGGACAAAATTAAGGATCTGGCGTGATAGTATAGATAGATAGATAGACAAAATAAAATCTTTACCTAAAAGTTCGTTCACATTGTATCAAACGAAAAAACATATGCAAATCTTTAACGTGCACTTTGCTCGTGTCAGCTTCGGTTAATTACTTAATACAATTATTCGATGTCATAGTTTACTTAAAGTCGTGTGCTCAAATGCCGCCACTGATTTATGTCTTTGACTGTTGATCAATTGACTATAGTCATAAAATTTATAAAATGAGCGGCGTGGCGCTATTCCAGAGCATTCCTTGTTGAGTTGTCCAACGTAAGGCGTCGGTATATGGATGCCAGATTGTATTTCTTTGGGTTATTTTGTAATGTGAGAGCGTGATATATTGGTGGAAATGTTTTATGGGTTTCATCTGTAATGATGTTGTTGTTCAGTGGTGTTCAAAGATCAATAGAAGATGCAGGTAAGTAATGTTTTGATTATGATATATAAAATAACAAATGCGGCTTTTTTATTATTGTTACAACGGGCGAGCTGACACTCGTGTGTTTAGTTTTAATTTCTCGAAGTTCTTTGTAATTATTATTAATTGGCTATGCTGTACTAAAAGGCAAAGCCGTCTTCGCCCGTCCTTTCCTCATGCCAAAAAACATGAAAGACAATTATTGACTTTATAGGTTAGCTGCGATATCTTACTTAACATTACAAAAGCTTAAAACCTTTTGTGAATTAATGCTGAAGCCTCTGAAAAGTAGAAAGTTTGAAAAGTAGAAAGTTTGTCTAAACCAGTTCCACCATGTCCGAACCATATCAACATTTTCAAATTCAGGTATTCTATTTGGCCGTTGTGGATCTAGGGATGAAAAGAATGCTATAAATCAATATATCGTATTGCATAAATTGTCAGTGAGTCCACTGTCGATGCCTGTGCATACAGCGTTGTTCGTTCGGAAACTAGATGGAATGCGTACATGGAAATTATTGCTACTTTTCATTTCATGAAATAACCATTTGAATTCACTGTGATTTCACAGGTAATGATTTTTAATTTGCTAATAGCTAGTATAAGTAGTGGCGTAAGTGACGATTTGAAATTCGATCAACGTGCGATTTCATACCAAAACTGAATGCTACCAAGCCATTATGAAGAAAAATAGCAAATATGTTTTTATTATATGTAAGGTCTTCTTTAACCACTCTCGAGTAAAATGCTAGCTTATTACTAGCTAATTTAACCGTTACAATGGTGGTGAAATTCATTTAGACATATACTTACTTGCAATCTTATTGTGGAAGGCCTTCTCTCATCATTCAAGGTGAGTTAGATTAGGTGATGGTTCGGTCGGGTTTGTGGTCACCTGCTGTTTGAACTTGTCAAGCCGCCTATAAGGTTTATAACGTGGCTTGAAGACTATCACATGAAGTGATAGCGGCACCAAGACCAAACGTACCTTCCAAAGCACGGAAACGCTTGAATATGAAAATGCCACAAACGGTCACCATGCCGAACACTGCTTTCGCTTAGTGATAGCTAAAAACACCGGGGTCGTACTGCGATACGCGCCACTTCAAACATATTTTATATGATTTTTCGCATGACAACTGTGAAATATTCCATCCCTATAGATTACGTGTTGTTTCGTGGCGGATGTGACGTGACGTAATGGGATTTACAGCGAGAACACGGCGCATGCTTGCTGGAAAACTGATATCGCAGCTTTGTTGTTTATTTATTTACTTATTTATTCTTTATGCACATATGTATGTACAAAGGCGGACTTAATGCCTGAGGCATTTTCTCCCAGTCTACCTTAGGGTGGTGTGGAAACATGTGTGGTAGGTGCGAAAATACGAGGCTAAAAATTGTAAGAAAATAAATATAAAATAAAATAATAATAATACTATACATAATAACATATAAACATATGTTATATATATATATATATACATAATAACGTGAAACTATCATTGAGAGGATTCTGCCAACATTTCGAGTGGGTACTCGTGTAGTTTTTTTATTTTGTTCTATTTTGAAAGGTTTGTTGTTGTTGTTTGATTTTGAATTATTTATTCAGGTTCAGGCTTCAGAGGGGTAAAAATAACGTATGTTATAGTTTTTAAATCTAGCTGCTGTTTAATTCTTCCTATCTATCGAAATCATGACGCCAGATGCTTTGCGGGATAGGTAGAGAAAGCAGAGTGCTAAACTAAATAATTTAATTTAAAAATATTTTTTAAAAACAAGCTTTTGTAGCAAAAACACAACAGAGAACGATAAGTACTATGGTATTTGTCAAGGCAAATGTAACGAGCCTCAACACCTCGGGATTATATTGAGTGGTTAGATTCTTCCGCTGGTCACCCTCGGGCTCTATTATGAGACCTTGGACACCATCCGGGTGTAAAGTACTCGTCAAGGTAAATCCAATGAGCCTAAACACGGCGGGGCTATATTAAGAACATGTGTAGTTCCATTGACTACCTTTCAGCTTCATCATCAGACCCTAAACGCTATCTGGTTGTATAGTACTTCTCAATACCAATCTAACGAGCCTAAACACGAGGGGGTTACGTTGTATAGTTCACATGTTCCTATGGCCACCTTCAGACTTCAGTATCAGACCAGCTCGATGTTACCATATTAATGCATTGTCATTGGACGTATACGTATGCCAAATTTCAGCTCAATCAGATACACAAAAGTGCTTGAAAAATAAATCACAAGATTTAAAACTGGAAAGACAGGCAGTCATACATACGAACATTGAAAGTTAAATAAAAGCTTGTAAAAAGGGAGAACCAGTCAAATCATTCTTAATACTTTTAAATTACAGTTTTAAATGACTAATTATACTTTTGAGTTGTAAACCTTCTGACTACCAAATCGAGGGCTTGATGAAAGCGACAATTTATTCGCGCTATTTGACATCTATTTGACGGTTTTTTAACATTAACATTATTGGTATTAATAGCTGAAAATAATGGGCTTCGGAGAAATTATTTACAAAAATAAGTACAAAACCTTCACAGAACCTATTAAAAGGCTTTTCTGACATTAGTGAAGGGTTACCGCGTAACTGGGATGCCTGTAACGTCATTGTGCTTGAAACAATGTACCAGCGGACCACTTTAGCCCAATAATAATTTGTTAGCGGCGAGTTCACGCCAGCGCATTTATGAGCTTTTAAAGACGTATCGCGGTACGTTACGATAACTTAGTGAAACGTTCGTTTGATGTTACTTGAGTGGCATACAGAATAATATTAAAGAAAATGATGACCAGAAAGGCCAGTCCGATAAAACAAAATAAGTTAAAAGACTACCTTCCCGAGTTTGTCACCGGATGTTCTCAGTGGATGCCGCTTTCCGATCCTGTGGTAGATGTAAAAAATTTAATAATTTTGATGTTTGTACGCTTTTTACTGGCCTAAAATAATATTTGACTTCGACTCTCACCATTGCACGATACTTTCATAATGTTGTCAGAACGCGCCGCGTTTGGTCATAGCGAATATCGGTCCAGTTTCGAACAATGTTGCTGAATTGAATACACCCGACGCTGAAGTTCAGTTGTGTACTGTACTGAAAAGAAGGCATGTAGCCTTCTTTTCAAAACTGGTAATTGACTACGCGAGTCAGCTTAATCCTTTAAATTACCAGGCTTAATATAAGCTGCTTTGATTTTTTGTTATTTTGGATAAAAAAATAAACACTGTCACGGGTATACTCCCCGAGCAGGGGAGGCAGATGTACTGTGTACCTACTGTTCCATATTATAGGGAAGGAACCTATTGTCATTTTACCAAATACAATTCCAGATTCCAGACTGGCACTAGGTTTTTTCTATGGAAAAATAAAGATAGAAAAGTTGTGCGACATGATTAGAATCCAGGACCTCGTAACCGCTACGCGTATTGTTTGTCACTTGACCAACGAGGCAGTCATTTCGACAAATATTTTCCAATAATTTTTTTCTCAAAATGCGTCATAAAAAAGTGTGTTATACCTACATAAGAATCCGTTACACCCATTTACTTTGGGGAGAGGGGCTTCACACAGAACTTGTAAACCCGCCATGTGCATAATTATAAGAACTTACCTTAAATAAAGTTCTGAATTATACGAAATTCCTTGTCAGTCCCAAAATCCCTTCCACTAATACTCTTCTAGTATTAAAGAAGTATTATTTTATTCCGTGGCGCTTGACAAAATCAATGTACATCACATTGTATACTCACACGTTGCTGACGCTGTCATCATTACATGCTCAATTTCAGACGCAGGGCTACTGTGAATATTTTGATAGAAACCCCACGCTTTTTCCAGGTTGTGATTCGAACGAAGAACTTACTAGACCAACGAGACAGTTACAAACGCAGCCTATACACATAAAATAATAACCCTTTATTGTGCCACTGCTGGGCTGAGGCTCTCCCTCACAAATCATGGTAAGAGAGATTAGGTCATACTGCACTATGCGGGCCCAGTGTGGATGGAGGCAAATTTGTGGCAGAGAAGGGCAAAATGTAATCAGATTAATGACTAACCACTCCCGCTTGGGAAATATAGGCGTGACGGTGTATTAATGATTAAGGATTACAGTTACATATTGTAATCTTCAACGATTACGATTACACTTTTAATCTTGAATCATGATTGGATATTACAAAATTTAATCTGATTACAATTTGTCCATCTCTGATTCGTGGCCACCTACAGTTGGAACTTAAAGCCGCTTATGAGGTATCCGACATAGTTTAACAACTACTACGTTAAGTGGTAACCGGGTACAACGGCTTAGAGTTGACAAACAGTCACCCATCTCAGACCGACTAAACCGAACGCTGTTTTTAGCTTTGTAATTGTTAAAAATACGATGGACATACTAATACAATAAATAGATCCTACTCAATATTTTACATGTGAAAGTTTGAATGTTTGTTACTCTATCACGCAAAAACAGCTGAATAGATTTGGATAATTTGGCACATAGGTACTTTATTACCTGGATGGACACATAGAATAGTTTTCGTCTATATACACCCGGAAAAATGTAGGGTTCCTGTCTAAAGTCAACGCGGACTAAGACGCGGGCAGAAATTATTTTATGCCACATGCAGATGAAATAAAATATGTGACGGTCGTTTTCCATCAATGTTACACAAATTCGTTTAATGGCGACGTAACAGATGCCCAACAAATCTCATTTCGCCGAGGGCTTACAGATATCTCAGACTCTGGACAGTTTACTTTGAGAAATATCATTTCGTCGTTTATTACTTTGAGTGTAATGTTGTTAGGAGCGGTAATGGGCGTATACCCTGACGGGCAGATCGTAAGAACTTGATTTGGGTGTAAAATTATGACTCACTAGGTTCTACCCGCGATTTCGTCCGCGTCGATGTTAGACAAGAACCGTACGATTTTCCGGGATACCAAGTAGTCTGTGTTATTCTAGATAATAAACTACCTGCGTGCCAAAATTCATCCAACTCTATACAGCCGCTTTTGTATGATTGAGTAACAAATATACAAACTAACAAATTTTCAAATCTTCTACACACTAATAAAACTGTAAGCAAGTTTTGTCTGCACATGGAATATTTTTACGAAATAACAACCCAACGGGGTATCATACTATTGATGTAGAAGCCAATTCTATAATTTTTGGCTTTCGTATCTGTTTGTCTGTCTGTCGGAGGGTATGAACCATCATCACGCAAAAACTACCAAGCCTTAAAATATTGGCTAACGTATTGTATATTATTTATTCCGGAAAATCAAAAGGTTTTTCCAGATAAGACGAAAATAAGCAAAACATTGAATTTCAGAAAACACACTTTACTCCAAACCTGTTTGATGAATTTCAATGAAATTTTGTGTAATTGTAGACTGTACTTAAGATCCCAAGTATTTATACATATATTTTAGCAAAGTCAAAAAGTTTCTGAAATAAGAAAAAAGTCGATTTTGATAACTAAACTACTCTTCAGATGTTAATAAAACTTAACACGGAGATATTTCACGTGCCAGACAATACAGTTAATATTTATGTTTTCAGGGAATCAAACGGTTTGTAGGGAAAAGTAAAGCATATAACGTTAACGTTATATATATATATATATATATATATATATATATATATATATATATATAATAACACTGTAAAGAAGTAGTGTCTGTACATGGAATATTTTTCGGAAATTACGACTCAGGGATATCATTCTATCATATGGCACTTATATTTCCTAAAATCTAACGGTATCTAAGAAAAGAAAGAAAAAGTCGATTTTGATAAAATCATTCACTGTTCCAAAACAACTTAGCTACTACATTTTCGCGGGATAAACCATAAAATTATATTATTGTTTATCACGAACTGAAATGTCACGACGTAAAATATGTGATTTTGCCTACACATGAAGTCCCTCTAAACTTAAAATGTGTGCGCGCATCGCACAGGACACACTCGTTACAATTTTATTAACTCCATCATAAGCATTCCTTCCACTAAATGCATCCGATCTATCGTATCAGTTTTCTCCATCACTGTCCGCATGTTCTGGACCACTAACTTCGCTTCGTCCATGTCGACATTTTCATTGCAGCTTCGTAATCTGATGTTAGCTGTGGCATCGAGACCTAAATTAGCTATTTAGCTCGATGTCCCAAATTTAGAATCCGCTTTCTGAAAATGTATATTGTTATTCATGCGGTTTTGCTGGATTTAGATTGATTAAGATTGTATTTCGAGACCCTAGTCAGCGGGCTCAAAATGTCTACAGACGCCAGATGTGATTTATAGTTTAACGGTTTATTCGGTTAAGGGTAGGTAATACATTTTACTTTATACTAAGAGAAAAACCTCAATTTACAACGTAAAACTTCGCAATTACATAGTGTCTTTTTATTTAACCTACTTAAAAAATAACATTGACACATTAATTAGTAAAATAAACAATACATAACCTAAAAATACGAATGAATTTTTTTTCAAATTATTTCGAAACGGAACTGAATAACTAGCAGTTACATGCGGCTTCCCACGTGTTTATTTTGTAATTTTATTTGGGTAGGTAGGATTTTGTAGGTTTGCATTATTTCAAGATTTAAGAGACATCTCTAAATTAAGTTTCTTTTAAATCCTTTCAGCCGTATTAATATGGAAAAATAAAGTTAACTATACCCAGGAATCTTGCATTTCCCGAGCTAAAAAGTAGCCTTAAACAATGTCTGAAAAATAGTCCATTTTCCAGGGATAGTTTATTTGGAATCCGTTTCGCTGTTCTGAATATAAAAACGGATAAACATAAATTCTTCTATTGTACCTGGATGCGCTTAAAAATATGTCCTTTATTGCAAAATCTAAAATCCCAAATCCCCCAATATTCCCGTGCGCTGTGCGGGGATCGTACCTGTGACTATTTGACGATAAACATTCTACGTTTTATCGCTTAAAATAAGTTGTCTTTATTTTGCAAAATATTAATAAGGTGAAAATTTACTCATATTTTAGTTGACTTAAATATGAGTAAATTTTCGTTGTAGAACAATTTCAACAGGTCTACAGGCTTCCAGTCACCTGTGAAGAGGAAAAAAGAAATCAAAGGATTGCCAGGCTTTTCTTTAGCCAAAGTATGATTAATATCGTTGGGCCTTCACGCAGGCCGAACAACCCACTAAACGCATATTGGTGTGATTTTTTATACCATTTAGACGGATAATATCGGCATAATCTAGTGTGTAAACAAAGTTCATACTATTATTTCACGACATAAGATACTTTAATACTATCTATCAATCTATATCATCCCGTCTGATCCCTTGCAGGGTAGGCAGAGAGTACAGATTTTCAACAGGTTCTTTTCTTACAGAACTTACTGGCTTTCTCCACTCTCATAGTTCGTCTTATACACGCTCGCCGGTTACGGAGACTCTTGACTTGCCCTTCTGATAATATACGGTCTATTTGGTCATGTTAAGATTGTCCAGGTCTTCCCCGATATCTACGTCCTTCCACTTTCGCATTGTATATTTGTGTGGTTTCTTTCATATTAAAATTCTTTATAATCCGTTCAGCCGTTTTAGTATGAAAAATAATCGATATTCCGCAGAAGACGTGGTATTTTGCGAATTAAAAAGTGTTTTGTTTTATTTTACGATGTAAGACACCTTTATATAACGTTCAATTAAATTAGTTTAGCTATTTGAATATGAATAGATACCAGCTGTGTCGCAATAGCCGTGATTTTTTTCAAGATAAAAAGTATCTCGAACACTCTCTCGAACGTCTCGTGACCTAAAACACCTTAAAGTGTTAGTAAGATCCATGCCATTTCAGTATGTAGAAATTACAGCTATTCCGGATGAAACGTGTAGTGAATATAGTTTTCGCAATTTTCGCCAGACTTATTTCTGTATCAACCATCTCTATCACCGTGTTTAGTGTTAGCCCCACTTAGCCCGCACTAAACTATAGCCCGATCTTATTCTACACACAAGACAAACGCCGTCTTATAAAAAAAAATCACGTTCAATATGTTTCCTATCTTTTTAAGAATCATTCTCAGTTTATTTATCTATTTATTACATAATAATTTGTAAAATATTTCTGATTAAAGCCTTCCCTACCTATCCTTTCAAAGATTGTAATCTAGCGTAATAAGATCTAAAAAAGTATATTGCCAGCTAAGTATGAAGCAAAGTTTGTCGGTACATTTTGTGTTATTTTTTCTATCTATCTATCTATATCATCACGCCAGATCCCTTACGAGATAGGCAGAGAGTACAGATTTTCATCAGGTTCTTTCCTTACATACCTCTCTGGCTTCCTCCACTCCCATAGTTCGTCTCATACATGTTCGCCGGTTACGGAGACTCCGGACTCGTCCTTCAGATAAAACCCGGTCTATTTGGTCACGGTAAGATAGACTAGGTCATCCACGGTACCTACATCCTTTCACTTTCGCATTGTATATCAGTGTTAGTGTGTGTGTGTGTGGTAGTTTTCTCGTACGATATTATAGTTCATGCTCATGATCAAAACCATGTTAAGATACTGATACAAATAATAAAATCTTATCAATAATATATTATTATATGTATAGATAATCAAAATTATGGCCAAGTTGTAACTGTAAACATCATGCCTCCAAAAAAAGGCAAATATAAAGGGAAGAAGTGAAGTGAACCGTGAAGCTAACGGGTTCTCTTCCGAAGCCTAAAAAGATCCCTCCACCACCTTTGTGCTTTACCTTCGAAGATATCATGAGATTTAAAGAGATGTTCAAGGCACATGACGAGGAAAATATTGATAAGGTAATAAATGTTCTGAATTTAATCATGGACTTATTAGATTAATTAAATATCGATATCAATTAATTTCGAGATTTTGATGAGTTTTTTGATAGTCTTGCAGTCACGAGAACTTTGAATGTGTGAGATATATTTCTAGTGATTTTATTACCTCGTTTTATGTATTTGATTTATGCAGAAACCCTTACATGCTATTCCACTGATGCTGAGAAACTTGGATTTAATCCAAAAACTGCTGAAGTTAATCAGCTCTCTAAAATGTTTCTTGAAGATTACATGGTGGATACTGTCGAGTTGCACGAATGGTACTTCACGATCGAAGCAAAAATGCGTTGGGGAGACGATTTTGAATGTGCTGTAACAAGAGCAATGGCGGCTTTGGGTCACGACGATAAGGGTGAATGTAAACGTATCGTACGATTAGAACTCCTCAGAGAAGAATTATTTAATTGGGGTGAACCTTTGCAAGATATAGAATTTATGGATTGGATTAGACTGGCTACTAAAGATAAGACTTATAACATCGAAGATGAACATTCAATTATCTGAAGTTTGTAGAAAATATAAACAATAAAGATGTGAGGTATATCAATGAGCCGATTGACTTCTTTGGGATGGAGCAGAAGACGTTTGCTGAGCTAGCTATAAAGAAGGCACAGGAGGAGAAAACTGAAGAGGAACGAAAAGAGGCACAACGCCGCGCTAAAGAGAAGGCGAGAAGGCAACATTTGATCGCTGACTGGTTATTGCCGCCGGACTAAGTTTAATCGACCAGTTTGGAGGCTTAAAATTCTTGTTTGTAGTACTGAATAAATCTTCTAAGTCCTGTTTATTATATGAGTATAATCAGCGATCAAATATAAGTAGATACACGCTCGCCACACGAAAAATGACACCACCAAAAGGGAAGCAAAAGTAGACGGTACTAAAAAATTTACAGGCTTCCGCTTTTTTGCAAGTACAACTTTCAAGTGATACGTAAAAAGTTCAATATGTCCTAATTTATATTAATATTATAACTATAAATATAGGTTATCAAATGAATTCAAAAGCATTAAGACTTTTAAAATCCTTTATTGTACTTTCGTTCGCAGTCACCTCGAATATTCTTGTCAAGTTTGGAATCCCAATTACAAAATCTATATTAACAGAATCGAAAACATACAGAAGAGATTTGTGAGGTATTTGCAATACCGCTCCAGCACTTATCTGCCAAATTACGTACATCGTTGCAAGAAATTTCATATGTTACCGTTGTATGAAAGAAGGCGAGCAGCGGATCTAGCTTTTCTTCTAAACATTGTGAATGATTCTGTTGACTGTCCCGAATTGCGAGAAAAGATTGGTTTACGCGTTCCCTCTGCATTTTTAAGGAAGCCAGACTTATTAAATATTCCATACAGCAGGTGCATTTACAGGCAAAACTCATTTCTCGTAAGGGCATCTAAATCATATAATGCGATAACGCAAACAATTGATATTGATTTATTTAACACTAGAGTCTCTCAGCTTAAAAATATGTTAAATGGTCTCTTTTTTCTTTAATTGTATGTGTTTTCTTTGATTGTATGTTATTTAAGTTTTATCGTCACTTTATGTTCTGCCGTGCTATATTCATGTTGTAATTATTTGTGGAAACTTATAATTGGCCTTCAGCATTTACTACTTAAGCCATACTTGTTCTTTGTTAGCTGTTAGTTTTCCTAAAATGAATAAAATAAAAAAAAAAAAAAAATAAAATAACTACTCATGTGGATTGGGGAACGGTTTTAGTATAATTTTAAAACGGGACTGTGTATCTTGTTATGATATATCGATGAGTACAATAGTCATATCTGGAGAGAAGGAAAATTAATAGAACAATAAAATCACTTCATTTTCTAAAGTTTCCAGAACGTTAGGAATTCATAAAAGTCCTTGTTGACTTATTCATTTATCCGCGTCATTAATAGTAGGTTGTCGGGCCTGCATAATTTTTACCTTACGAGAAATGGCACAAGCATAATGGCGCATATTTCTCGCCTGAAATGTAATTTATGTTAATAATATGTAATTTGGCGAACGTTGCGTTAAATGAACCATCATCGTAAAAAGAGAAGAATATTTCAAGTTCAGCTGCTTAGATTGTTTTATGGAGAAAATTATCAAAATTGTTTTGTCAATCCAGGCTTACTTATTCTATATGTGATTCTTATGTGAATGCTTGTCGGTTTTGAAACTTAGAATGTGCCCAAGGTATATAAAAACAGACAAACAAACAAGCGAGCACATAAAAACATGGTACTAACGCATACATATATCTGAATATAGTTATTTATGATAATAAGAATATAGTAATTGTATTTTCTTTTCATAATCTACGATGTGGAGCCGTTAGCGATTTATGCAAAATAATTAAAACACGAAGGAATGGCAAAAACGAGTTTTGAGTATTCTTTCCCCACGGACCGCGAAAGCAAATAAAACGCATGCAACCGTACTCAATATTTGCATTTTTTTTCACCATTTAATTTAATAACATTTTAATTTTTCCGAAAAATAAATTTTGTGAAGTACCAGGAGCGCATAATGCGTAGGCGACAGTGAACTCTGTGAAAGTACAGCACAGCAATAACGGAGACAAGTGCAGCGGCTAAGCTACGCCACGCAGTCGACACAAATCCTTTCTCCTATCATTGCCACAAGGACGACGTCACAGTGTATGTCGCTTGCCTTAATTCATAAGCGAGAGCGGACAGCGATGTAACATATTGTGTGGTCCAAGTGAAGATTTCCGTTAGAGATCAAGGTACCTAATTATATAATTATTTTAGGTAATAAACAAAAATATTGCTATGCCGCTTCGACGATCACCTCCTCCAGCGATGGCTGGAGCAACATATGATTCGGATACTCCGTGGGAACGGAGAGTCGCAAATAATGCAAGCATTCGCCCAAAACGCAAACGTGAACAAGAAGATGATATAGGCAACTTCAGACTGAAATGAGAGATCTATTTTCCTCCTTATCGGAGACTGTCGAACAGCGTTTCAACGAGATTAAACAGCAAAACTCGGAGCTACGAGCCGATTTACAATTCATGTCTGATGAGTATGATAATATTCTCGTCAAAGCAACTGGAAAAGGAAAAAGTAGATGATAAAAAACATATTAAGATATTTTAAGAAAAAGTGGAGGAATTGGAGCGCAAACACAAGTCTTATGGATTGGAGATTCGCAATATACCTAAAGTAACACCAGGCACGGAAACTAAGGAAAATGTATGCAATATAGTAAAATCATTGTCTAAAACTGTTTAGATTGATCTACAATAAAATGATATTAAATATATTTACAGAATTAACACTAACAAGGCCACCTCCAAACCAATTATAGTAGAGCGGAACAGCGTCTTGAAAAAGGAAAAAATTCTGCAGGCAATGAAAAACTTTAACAAAACCAAGGCGAGGGAAGGAAAGTTAAATACTACTCATCTCAAGGTTGTTGGACCCAGTAGACCGGAATACGTATCGGAGACATTAACCTACAAAAGCGAATAAATTGTTCTCTTTAGCACGTGAATTTGCACGGGAAAATGGATATCAGTACTGGTAGTAGTCTACAGCGCATCGTAAACGAATCAGATTTACTCAAAATCAAAAACTTGTATGGACTATATTTTATGGAATTCTTGTATGTAATAACTTATAAAGATAGTACACAAAAACTCAGATCTAAAGAACAGTATGTAAATAAAGTTACGTACACTTTATTTAAATTTTCAGCGCATAGACATGTATTGGCTATGTAACAGTTTATCTGTTATGACGCGGGATTAGATTATGGGAGGTTAGGTTTCAGAGATGCAGATAGAAATAATAGCTTAAAATGTTGTTTCTCTTTTCAGGTAAGTTTAATTAATATGTAGTTAGATTCTATAAAGTTTTTAATCATACATTTACGTAATTGAACTGTGTGTTGTAAAATAAAATCTCTTTTCAGAGCAACTCATTTAAGTTTTATTTCGTGACATCAAGTGTTCTAAAACTACATTATAAAACAACATTTTCTACGGCTATTTATCAATAATGGAGAAATTAAGATATGAATTTGTGGTAAAAGCGATTGAAGACCCTATAACAAATGTAATCTGCATAATTTCAGGTACGGATGTTAACAAACAAACTTTTTTCTTCCCGGAACAACTTCAACCGATAAGATTACGTGATGCAATTACAAGAACACAAGCATTTCAAAAAGTGAAAAATACATTACAAATAGGCATGATAAAAGATAAGTATGGATTCCCATAACCTCATAGATGAAAGATGTTTACATTGATGAAGATGGAAATATGCAATTTAAAGGATATTTATTGAAGGCGAGTACATCCCAATACTGGGCAATGGCCTTCTCTCAAAATTCGAGGTGCGAGAGATTAGGCCATGCCCTATCACGCGGACTCATTGAAAATTAATGGAGGCAGGTTTGTGGCCACCTGCTGTTGGAACTTATTAAGTCGCCTATAAGGCTTTCAACACGGCTTTACTACTACACTATTACACATTAAGTTGTAGCCGGGATCAACGGCTTAGCGTATTTTTCGAAGCACGGGTCTTTTTCAACCATATTTTTAGCAAAATCATAGTTAAAAGCATATAATTGCTACATGCTTCACTTTTTGCGAGTGCATTCATACAGTTATCATGACCGACACCATCACGCCTATATTTCCCGAACGGGGGTGGTAGAGGTGTACTGAGTACACCCACTTTTCACCTATGATGTTAGATCCCATATTATAGGGGGCGAACCTATTGCCATATACCGGCCACAATTCTAGACTCCGGTCTCAAGCTGGGAAGATTTAGTTAGAAAAATTTTATTTGTCCGTCCTAGGATTTGAACCTAGGACCTCGTGAACACCAAGCGATGCGATTTGCCACTGGATCAACGAGACAGTTATCATCGAGTTATTAACGAGGCAGTTATTAGGACCTATTAGCACAAATTATATCTACTTAGATTATTTCTTGCCTAGACTGAGCATTGCTAACAAAAATGGCACCTAAAACCTGCCTCAGTTATGCACTATGTGTGCGTGATGCCAGTATTTGGTTTGTTCAAAAGTTGTCAATGTGTGTGTGCGCGTCCTTGTGCGTATTACATATTATCTTCCTTATGTATACATAAATTTTATGCCGTTTCCGCGCGTCACGGACGGTCTACTCTAGACAAGTCATTCATCTAAGATCTTCTTAAAACGTTTGTAGCTACAAGTATGTTACCCCGTGCCACAAGTCCCTGACCAAAGAAAGCGCCAAGGGCATTTCATTAAATATGTTTCGCAAATTTTAATACAAAACCTTTGTCTCGTCATTTCAGCGTATATTTACGTAAGCTGACATTAAGAATACTTGTGCGATGTAGCTTATTCGATGTAGAATAACGTACATCTTGTCTATTTTAAGAGATTTCTCAGAATTTTGTCATTTCTGTCATCGCATAAGTCCCGGATTGGAGCGGGTAATGTGCGTGGCATGTTATGTGCTAAGTATACTCAACGTTCCCAACAAATATGGAAAAGATGCCTTAAATAATTTGAGTGCCTTAGGCTGTGGGTAAGCGACGTGGAAATTACCGCGCAATTTTGTCGCGTTTCTTCCTTCAGGCTAAAGTCTGAATATCAACTAATTTAGTGGAATGCTCGTACTATGTGGATTACACGAAATCATAATTCAAGTGCGAATTGTAATTTGATTGTGATTTTCACTTGTTAATGCTGGAAATAGCTTACAGGAGCACGTAGATTAATTGAAACTTGCTGTTTAAGCGATTAAGAATATATTATGGTAAAAAAACACGCTTTAATTGCAATTAAAACCAAAAAGAAGAAAAATCGGATGCCCTGAAGTTAGTGCAAATCACGTTAAAAGATTCCGTTACATAAATCCATAGATACACATTTACAGGTCAAGGTAATAAACGCGTGTAAAAAAAATGGGGCGCGTCTTCCTGATTTGGAAGATTTATTAATCTATCTATCCATCTATATGATCACGCCAGTTCCCTTGCGGGGTAGGCAGAGAGTACAGAGTTCCAACAGGTTCATTATTAAAGGATTTAATATATATAATAATAATATCAGCCTATACTGTCCCACTGCTGGGAAAAGGCCTTCTATTTAGATTAAGTCATATTCCACTACGCGGACCCAGTGCGGATTGCTGGAGGCAGATTTGTGGCCATCTGCTGTTGGAACTTATCAGGCCGCCTATAAGGCTTCCATCACGGCTTAACGACTACTACATTACAGTAGTAACCGGGACCAACGACTTAATGTGCCTTCTGAAGCACGGAGACGCTCGAATATGAAAATACCACTAACGGTCACCCATCTCAAGCTGACCGTGTCCAACACTGCTTAACCTTGGTGATCGGTAAGGACACCGCGATGGCACAGCGCTACGAGCTCCTCAACCATTAAAAGATTTATTACAATTTTATTATTTCGGAGTTTATAATAATAATATTATTAGCCCTGTTAAGTAACTGTCCCACTGTTGGGCATGGGCCTCCTCTCAAACTGAGAGGGTTTAGACCATAATCCACCACGCTGGCCCAATACGGGTTGGCGAAATTCACACACCTTCGAGAAACTCTTAGGCATGCAGGTTTCCACACGATGCTTCCTTTGCCGTTTATAATATACTAAAAAATTAAATCTTAGTCGCTTTGATATGTTAAGAATTAATATTTTATTCATTCCTTTGTAAGCCTACTCGTTGGTTAAATACCACATTTATTCTATTTTTAAACATAAATGAGCAGTAAGCCTTTAAATGAAAATAAAAAACAAGATCAGAAAGGTCTTCAATTTTTTGTATTCTATCGTTAATGCGTCCTTCGATAAATATTAAAGTATTATAAGACCGATGAACTTCGATAAATTTAGGATTAAAATAGAAAAGGTTACTTTGATGTCTGATAGGACGAGATTTTTAAGTATTAGTAGATTTAACCACGGATGAGGATAAATGAGGTCGTTTTGAGTAATAAAATACTTGAGCTTACTTGCATTATAAAAAAGTTGTCAGTATCTTGAAATATCTTTAATTTTTGGACGCATCAATTTGAAGCAACAATTACTACTTGCTTTGTGAGTAGTCACTCTGCGACTATCGGGCTAGATAACGTGCTCTGCGCGTGTCAAATTAAATAGAATTGTGCCGGCTTGTGTCGCTTCTGCCCGTAAACATGCTGTTGAGCTAAGAAGAAATATGGTAGGATCCATAACTAGCGCATTTGATATTAAAATAATACGGCAGTATTATTTTGATATCGAATTAATTCTTCTATCTGTAATTGTCATCGTAAAAGACGCGTCCATGCTGTTAGTGTTGCTAGTATAGTAATTTAATTTTTCTTTACTTTTATTTGCTGAGGAATTTTTAAATTCTAGTATTTAATGGTATTTATATAGCTAACTACTACATCACGGTTTTAATATTCTAAGATTATTTAGTACTGAATGCGAAGCTCACTTCTTGTCCGGGGAAGCTGTGAAGGCCCCGCGGCCAACAGCGTAGATCATTCACACACACACAAAGCGAAGATCTGAAGGTCATTTAAATCAATATATGATATTATTTTGAGTTTATTTTAATTTTCCAGTACTTTAAGTCTTCTTACTATTTCGTTTTCATGCACTTAAAGAAGTATATGGCTTAGAGACTTAATATTTCGAAATATGATTTTAGACAGTATATTTTAGAATCTGGTACAAAGAATACCCCATTAAACGAAATTTTATCGATAGAAAAAAAATCTAAAGTTATTTCTAGTGCTATACATTTTCAAATTTTAACGCGAAATGCTTAGAACGAATTAATAGAATTTACTTACAAATGTAGCTAAGTTCTTGTAAAGCAGTTTTTAATTTCATTGTGCAATTTTTTTTAGAAAATGATAATATTTGTTTTTGCTTGACGCTCAATATATCCGACCCTTATTGTTCTTTTGTAAAGTAATTGCACCACTATCACTCTCCCGGTCGATAAATGTTCGACCATGGTGGGCCCAGGTCGTGTAGTGCATGGTGTACCCGGCGATAATAACTGTCCGGATAATCTTAATGACAGTCCGGAGTATGAAATCGTGCCCGGTATAATAAATAGTACCTATTAAACTCGCCTCCTATAGGTACATAAGGATTTACCTTTGTCGGCAATGTCCAGGTTGTAGATAAACCACCTCTGCCACCCTCGCTTGCAGAATAAAGGCGTGACGGTGTTTATATTTTTTATGTGCCTTTTTAAAATAAACTAAACAAGCACTCGGATAAATGCGGCCCAACAATATTCAATCTAGAACGCGCCAAAAAAATCCCGGCTTAACCTCAACCAACCCGTTTCTATTTATTAAAATTGCGGCGACCGAATCGTTTGAAATGATCGCTTGTCATAAAAATGTTAATAAAACTTTTTAAACAGCTGCCTAAATCCTGCCGGAACAAAGTCCGACTTGCGACTGTTAACTTATTATTATCATTAGACATCATGAATTAGCCTTTATAGTAGGAGAAACAATTCGATTTCAATACAAATCGGACTTATAATTATAATCTTAATTTAAATTCTCCTTATTATTAATAATGATAATACAAGTGTATAATGAAATCAGAATAAAGGGCCAGAGTCCTGGTTCTGTATTATAACAATATAATAATATATAAATGTCTGTGCTTGTATGCAAAGTAGCAGTAGCTGTAGCAGTAGTTGGTGGAATGTTCGCCTTATAACCATAAGATCGGTGGTTCAAATGCAGCAGGGCCCTCTGCGTTCAATGATGACGAGCGAACGGTGAGAGATAACATCGTAAGAAAACTTCCATGTTTAAGAAAATATGTTAAGTAACCGCTGTCCCAACTAGCAGAGTTTCAGTTCAATTGTATTCATTTTGTGGCCGTAGAATGGTGCCAGCCCGTCATACTGTGATTAAAAATACCTCGAAGAAATGTATGTACACTTTTACCTGTCCTTTTCTGAAGTGAGAGAAATTGTTAGGTATTTTAAAAAAATCCATTTCCATGCTAATGTCGTAGAGAATACCGTGCACATCCCTATTTTTCTAACGATGGTGGTTCCCAATACGATAGGCCTTTAGCCTATTCCTATATTACCAGGTCTTGTTCCAGACTCCGGAATGCTACTAAGTTTTCTTCTATAGATAAATCTCAAACAACATTTGGTCCGGCCCAGAAAACTTGAGGCTAATGAGGCATTCTAATTACAGTTCCGCAAGAATATTTTGGCTCGCAGCCAAAATCGGAACTAACACTATCATCAAGTGGAATATTGCTTAATGACAGTCACAGAGTTGCTGCGTTTGCTATGAAATTTAGCTAAGTAAATTTTTTGACTGCCTCGTTGGTCTGGTGGCAAAGCGCATCGCTTTGTGATCACGAGGTCCTGGGTTCAAATCCTAGGTCGGACAAATGTAGTTTTTCTAACGAAAAATTCCCAGTATGAGTCCGGAGTCTGGAATTGTGCCCGGTATTTGGCAATAGGCTCTCGCCCCCTATTACATGGGACCTAACATCGTCGGCGAAACGTGGGTGTACTCAGTACACCTCTGCCACCCCCTCTGGGGAATATAGGCGTGACGATGTTTTTTTTTTTTTTTTTAATTTTTTAATTTAACTTCACTTCCTTACTGGGCTGGGAGCGAAAGAAAAACTTAGAATGCCCCAATAGCCATACTTTTGCTAGGCTGGTGGTAAGAGTCCACCAAAGGCAGTAACGTCGTCCGATCAAGGACCAGAAAAGGAAAATTCGGAATAAACCCTATACCAACCCGTCTGGCCAGCGTGGTATAGTAGGCCAAACACCTCCTAACATGATAAGGCACCTAAACCAAAGGCCCCCAGTTCCCGGTAGTCCCGCTGTCCGCTGCCACGGTAGCGGTCGCGGTAACAGCGGGGCAGGGGGTGCGAAGAATCTCCGGGCTACGACACAAGGCTACCAAAAACACCTGACCCTGGCTACGTACAATGGACGCTCTCTACGGCTGGACCAACACCTCACTGAACTTGAGGTAGAACTAGGTCGCATAAACTGGCACATATTGGGGTTATCCGAAGTCCGAAGACAGGGCGAGGACACGATAACCCTTGAGTCAGGCCACCTGTTCTACTTTCGGGAAGGTGATCGGCCCTCTCAGGGCGGTGTCGGTTTCCTGGTCAACAAAGCTCTCACTAACAACGTTGTGGAAGTCAGCAGTGTGTCGACACGGGTAGCGTACCTCATAATTAAAATCACCGACAGATACACCCTGAAGGTGGTACAGGTATATGCGCCGACCTCGACATACTGCGACGACATAGCCGAAGCCATGTATGAAGACATAGCCAAGGCATTACATGGCACCACCAAGGCTCACTACAACGTTGTTATGGGGGACTTCAATGCCAAAGTGGGAGTACAAGAACGCGGCGAAACGATAATCGGACCCCACGGCGTGGGGCGCCGAAACCACAGGGGGCAGATGCTGGTCAACTTTCTGGAGTCGCAGGGGCTCTTCTTGATGAATTCGTTCTTTAAGAAGAAGCCTCATAGAAAGTGGACATGGCGAAGCCCCGACACTGTGACGAGGAACGAGATAGACTTCATCATGACTGACAGGAAGTCTATATTTAGAGACGTCTCCGTGATCAACAGGTTTAATACCGGCAGCGATCACCGACTTGTCCGAGGCGCTCTAAATATAAACTTCAAGGCCGAAAGACGTCGTATGATGGGGTCTACTCTCAGACCTACTGCGCCTCAAATAGCTTTAGGGTCCGAAAAGTTCCAACTGGAGCTTCAAAATCGTTTCGACCTGCTGGAAACCGAAGGCAATGTTGACGAGAAAACCGACACAGTGGTCAAAACGCTACAGGATGTGTCTCGAAGGGTGTTTCCCGGCAAAAGCGGTAACAGAGAGTCTAAACTCTCGCTCGAGACTCTCGAACTTATGAGGCAGAGACGGGAAATGTCATCCACGCAGGCGTCTTCGCCGGATGGGAGGAACCTCAACCGGAAGATCCGGAAGCTGGTGCGACGTGACCTCCGATGTTCCAACACCCGCACCATCGCGGCTGCGATTGAACAGAATAGAGGCACCAAAGTCTTCGCTCGCCAGCTAGGTAAATCCCATCTGACGAAACTTAATACAGCGGATGGCAAAACCGTGACCTCCAAGTTCGAGATACTCGAGGAAATTGAGAGTTTCTACAAAGACCTGTACGCATCACGGATGGCTAAACTCTCGAGTCCCAGCGCTGACGACCACAGAGCCCCACTCGCACGCCACGACACGGAAGACATCCCTGATGTCAACCAGGACAAGGTCAGGGTGGCTCTCGAGCAGCTCAAAAATAACAAGTCGCCAGGCGATGATGGAATCACCACTGAGCTCCTAAAAGCAGGCGGGACGCCAATCCTGAAAAAGCTAGCGAGTCTCTTTAATTCCGTCATCTACCAGGGCTTAACACCTCAAGCGTGGAGCGGGAGTGCGGTGGTTCTGTTCTTCAAAAAAGGTGACAAAACCTTGCTGAAGAACTACAGACCCATCTCACTCCTGAGCCACGTCTACAAGTTGTTCTCGAGAGTACTCACAAACCACCTCGCCAGAAGACTTGACGAGTTCCAGCCACCGGAACAAGCCGGGTTTCGAAAAGGCTACAGTACCGTAGACCACATCCATACTGTTCGGTAGATTGTACAGAAGACCGAAGAGTACAATCAGCCGCTGTGTATGGCTTTCGTGGACTACGAGAAAGCCTTCGACTCCATCGAAACCTGGGCGGTTTTGGATGCTTTGCAGCGATGTGGCATCGATTGGCGCTATATCGAGGTGTTGAGATGTATGTATGATACCGCCACAATGACCGTCCAGCTCCAGGACCAAAAGACCAACCCGATCGAGCTGCATCGAGGGGTAAGACAGGGGGATGTAATATCCCCCAAGCTCTTCACCAATGCACTCGAAGACTTCTTCAAGACGCTGGACTGGACTGGGCGGGGCATTAACATCAACGGCGAATATATCTCACACCTTCGGTTTGCCGATGATATCGTCATCGTGGCAGAGTCACTGGAACAGTTAAGCGAAATGCTGCATAGCCTAAATGAAGCCTCTCGAGGTGTCGGTCTCGGCATGAACTTGGATAAAACCAAGATCATGTTTAATGAGCATGTCACGACGGGACCGATCTACATCGACGGTTCGATGCTCGAAGTTGTTCGGGAGTATGTCTACCTTGGACAAGTTGTCCAATTTGGTAGAAACAACTTCGAGAAAGAAATCAACCGCAGGATCCAATTGGGTTGGGCAGCATTTGGCAAACTACGTCACGTTTTCGCTTCGCCTATACCGCAATGCCTGAAGACTAAAGTCTTTAACCAATGCGTCCTACCTGTTATGACTTACGGGGCCGAGACGTGGACACTCACAGTGGGACTAGTCCACAAATTCAAAGTCGCACAGCGGGCTATGGAGCGAGCTATGCTCGGCGTCTCTTTGAAGGATAAAATTCGTAACGAGGTAATCCGACAAAGAACCAAAGTTACCGACGTAGCTCGCAGACTCAGTAAGCTAAAGTGGCAATGGGCTGGTCACATCTGCAGAAGGACCGATGGCCGATGGAGCAAGCGTGTCCTAGAGTGGAGACCGCGACTTGGTAAGCGTAAGGTAGGACGGCCCCCAGCTAGATGGACCGACGACCTCAAAAAGGTCGCTGGGACAGACTGGATGCGGAAGGCGGAGGACCGTGTGCAATGGCGCGTGTTAGGAGAGGCCTATGTCCAGCAGTGGACTACGATAGGCTGATTGATTCATTGATTGAATTTTTTAATTAGTAACCGTGCGGACCATCCTGTTGAAATATTTCCCTGTAAGTAGGAAAATTTTACTTAATGATAATCCTAATATTACACAATGCTACACGGAACATTGGCCACAGGTTATGACTATAAACGTGTCTATAAACACAGGCACAGTGGGGTATCAATCATGTTGATGAGCTACCAGTTGCAGTCGACACGGATTTGCTTACTGATTAATCTGAGTGCGATAAAGATAAATAGTATGGTCATAGTAGGGGTGTACGGGGGTTCCCTAAAAAACAATTAAGCTGAAAGTTGTATTTAAAACAGTTATTAAGTAAAACCTAAGCCATCGTACGCATGGGGGTTTTTGAACGCGTTGTGATAAAGCGCTGTGTTTTTCAAAAAGGTGTACTGATAGTTATCGTGGAATGACTATAGATAGAGGTCTTTGTCATATAACCACGCACTATATTAGCACCACCATGTCCCTTCGATTGGTGACTGGCTGGGACCCTTGGCAATGTCTTACAATAAATTTGAATAGATGACATTAGAAAAGAGGGAATCATTTGACCTTGAGGGATCATTATGAACACCATTCCCCTACCCATGCTCTTATGTAAATGACTTTGTTAGGGTCGCAAAACAGTCGACCCCATATAAACAAAATCATATAAGCGATAAGCTCATCGCACTTACTATAGCATATAAGATTACTGTTTAAGGAATCATAGACGTGGCATTAATTGAATATTATTATATTATGCAGTAGAATATAAATTTCCCAAAGTATTGTTAAATCGCACGCAATGTCGCGTACATTACCCACGCAATACCCACAAGGCTTCATTTGAGGGCTATTGTTGTGTTATATGATTCCCGTGGGGCCACAATTCTCTCTTCTTGTGTCACAACAAGTAACTATAATTTACTATATGGCTTATCGTGTGGTAAATATTGGAAATTTTGTTTAGAAAAAATGGATGCCTTTTATTGTACTAGAGACACTCATAGTGTTGCATGACCGCTATGTAATCGTTTGTGGCTTTGGGAGGCGCATCAAGCCGTTGGTCCTGGCTGTAATTCATGCGGTCGTCACTGAGCCAAGAAGGAAGTCTTATATACGGCTTGATAAGTTTCATTAGCAACTTGCCACAAACCTGCCTTTGGAAATCAGCGCTGGGACCACGTGGTGGAGTATGACCTATTTTCTCGCATCTCGTTAGGAGAGGTTTTGGTCAGCAGTAGAAATAGGCTGATTTGTTTTTTATTATTTATTATATAAAAGGTGGAGGAGGAGGAGGAGGGTGGCCGGAAGGGATTGGATGAGAAAAACGCAAGACCGAAGGAAATGGAGTGCCATGGAAGAGACCTACACTCAGCATTGGGTGGCTACGGGTTAAAAATGATGATGATGATGATGATATAAAAGGTTAATCCCAGTCTATTACAGGAACCTCTGTGGTTACATTAGAAGATTAAAACAGTCATGTCGTAAATCAATTGTTTTTTAATCAAATGTTGAGGTTTAGAATGATGAAATATTAATTTGTTCGGATCGTCCCTGATGTGGTCCTTGAAATGGTGTGCCTGTAAGGAAAACGCCATATGCCATGTCTGAATACACTTATTACTTTATTAAATGTAAAAAGTATATTTATAACTTAATATAAAATAAATAATTAAGGTATTACCGACATAGCTCGCAGACTCAGTATGCTAAAGTGGCAATGGGCTGGTCACATTTGCAGAAGGACCGACGGCCGATGGAGCAAGCGTGTCCTAGAGTGGAGACCGCGACTTGGTAAGCGTAAGGTAGGACGGCCCCCAGCTAGATGGACCGACGACCTCAAAAAGGTCGCTGGGACAGACTGGATGCGGAAGGCGGAGGACCGTGTGCAATGGCGCGTGTTAGGAGAGGCCTATGTCCAGCAGTGGACTGCGATAGGCTGATTGACTTGAAGGTATATAGCATCACTTCATCTATGCATGTGTACTTAGTTTACTACAGGAAAATGTAAATAAATAATATATTATCTTCAGTTTATCTTCATAGCATTATCACCATAAAATGTCTATCTATCACCATAAAATAATGGGATCCAGCCTCCGCTAGTCGCTATTCATGTGTAACGGCCGAAGTCACCAGGCTTTAAGGATTTTCAGCCGGGATTGTTCCGAAAAGCACCTACATAATCTAACACAAATAAAGTGGCGTATTTTTATTGTAAAAATCACACGTTTTCTAGAGATTCAGATCCATAGAAAAATATGTTATTATACCTTTTTCATACGGTCTTCGTGGGTCTGAGTAATTTTTTACAAGCTTTTATTTAACTTGCACTGTTCACTCGTATGTCTGTCTACCTTTTAAAATCTGTGATCCATTTTTCACGCATTTGCGGATATATGAGAAAGAGATATTGAGCTGAAATTTGGTATACGATATATGTAAGTTCGGATGAAACCGAAAGGTGGCCTATGGCACCACCCAACTCTTCAATATAACCCCACCAGGCTCGATTTGTCTTGACGAGTACTTTAGATCCGGATGGTGTCCAGCGTCTGATGATGAAGCCGGAAAAAAACCATAGGAAAACCTCAACTAAGCAAGATATCTTTTTTCTGCTTTTGCTATAAAATCTTGTTTTTAAAAAGGTATTTTTAAATTTCTTTTTAAAAGAGGCTTTCTTGAGCAAAAGACCTAGAATCGAAAAAAGATCTTTCATCTGTGTGGCATGGTCATAAGGTTTTTAAGATTTATATAATCGAGCGACAAAAATTAAGTCGGAATGGCCAGTTATACGTAGCCCTACCAGCGAAATATTCTAGAATAAAAATGTCCCCAATTAATATAAAATGTTTGTCTCCCGATTCCAACATCAGGGGCCGACTAAGCATTTTTCATTTCATGAGTTGGCTAGTTCCTTTGTTATTTCCACAGCGTTATTGACGGTCATAACCATTACCTACTGATAGACGAAAATGCTGACGTGTGAAGTGTATTGTATTAGTGAAAACGAAATTGGTTAAATAGCAACTTAGAAATAGCGCACGTTTGGGTTTTATCTTCCATTGGTGCGGAACTAAACTCGCACAAGATTTTATAGGTAGACTAGATTTAAAAATCGAATAACTTCAGTTTCTTTTCTTTTTTAAACACTCGATCTCGAATTAATTGTGCTTGTAATCCATATGCTGCACAATTTATAATCAGAAAAAGTAACATTTTTAACGAAATAATATAGCTAATATTATGGAGATCTTTTTTCATAGGAATTACCTACCTCCGTTCCATAGTAGTGATAGTATCATCTTATTTGATGTGACTTCTGATAGAGAGATTTTAACAACATCAATAAACTTGGCGAGATGTGTAAATACATTAATTGTGTGCATTTAAATAGAAAAACGAACTTTAAAAAAAGGAAAACCGACCACAAGTCGGTGCCAAGTAACCGACTGCAATTATTGATTTTTTTGAAGTCGGATGTCCTTTTTTTTAATTTTACAATTTTATTGATGAGTGAATTAATTATAAATATTTTTATACCTATCAGCAGTGATAGCCTTGTGGTTAAACCGTTGCTGCAAGACTGTCAAAAGCACTGTCAAACGTCACGGGGTCAAACCCAGAAATGTGCGTATTAAAAAATGAATTATCACTTGCTTTAACGGTGAAGAAAAACATCGTGACAGGAAAAGAAAAACAACCTGTATGCCTAACAGTTTTTCGCAGGTGTGTGAAGTTCGCCAACCCCCATTGGGCCAGCGTGATGGAGTTTGAGAGAAGGCCCGTGCCTAACGGTGGGACAGTTTCTTAACAGAAAGAACGGAAATAAAAATCAATAATAACTAAAATAATTCTTTTTTAATGTCATTGTTATACCTATCATTATTAATATAATGGAGTTGCGACTAAAATAAGCTTCACACACACTAGCACGAAGGCAACTTGAATCTATTAAGTCTTCTCTATGTATCTATCTCAACTATTCAGTTCGCCTGAAACAAGATATAACTTTATCTTAAAATTTATAACGGAACCTAAAAAAAAATATCTAGCGGATCGAAACAGTTTAGTGAATTTTTGAACACTATGCTTACACAGCTTCTACTACAATAAATAATATAAATTGTAAAAATATTTCAAGGCCACAAACTCGTTTGTTTTTTCGGCGCGGGGCCGGCGGGAGCCGCTTACCTACTTACTGTTCTGTTCTGTAAAATACAAGCAAATACCTACTTATCTCTCTGATACAACTGGTAGCTTAAAAAACGACAATTCATTATTTAAAGTAGAATTTAAACTTCCATCAACTGAACAGTAATAATCACTCTGTTTTTGTTGCTTCATCTCCACACAAAATAGACGCGTGTCTGAAGCGGACGGCACTCGCGCTGGCAGTGTTCCTAACCGTGCCGAGATATTGTGTCCGTGAGCGAAGTCTATGTGTGCGTTGCTCGAGCACGTGTTGTATGTAGCTTAACTTCTGGGTTCTATATCCAAAACCGATGAAAAATGGGACCATCTTGGAGCTATGCTGAACCCAATGCAAAAAAGCATCAAAATCAATCCACAATTGCCGGAAATATCGGTGAACATACATAAATAAAAAAGAAAAAAATACACATACAGACAAACATAGAACCTCCTCCTTTTTGAATTCGGTTAAAAATATACGACTATAAATAAAAATATAGAACTGTCGAAATACCATAGACCGACCATATTTGAAATACATTTATATGATAAAAATATTCACGAATTTTAGAAGAAATGCTTAATCTTGTTTGTGAACTCTCGCGCTGTCTGTCGCCATTTTAAGCCTCTACCTTGTTCAATTAGGTTAAAAGCTTTTCGCTGGTGATATTATTTCAATCATATTGAAAATGATTACTAGCACATAATTTCAACTTTCCGCGGTTGCCTGTTGGAATATGTCTTTAATGTGATTTTTTTAGTCATAAATAAATAAAATTGTTTTTTTTTTGTCCCTAAATGTGGTTTCGTAATATTGATCGAAATGGAACGACATATTTTCGGACGCAAATGTTTGGTCTTCTCTTTATTAGTATAGGCCATTTTATGGTAGTAATGCAAATGTAAGAGGCTTTGCAAATTTTTTATTTGATTTTGGGAGACTAAGGTGTGGGGGATAAATTCTTCTTCTTATTGGATGATCACAATTGCCGACGAAATTAAGCGATTTTGGCGAGTGTCGCGTAACATACACTAGTTTTTTCTTGGGATTCGAAAGCACTTAGACTGAGTTGCACCAGTTAACGTCAAATTGTTCTTAACATTTCAGTTAATAATTCTTAAACGTCAAGTTCAACTATTAACTTTAACGGGTATAACAAGATTGAGGCGTGAGTAACTAGTATTTCTATTTTTTAATTTAATTCAATTATTTATTCAAACTAAATAGAGAAGGTAAGGTGTTACATTTACAGGTAGATATTTTTACCTATTTGACCTGATTAAGGCATGTGAATGTTATACAATATACAAACTGTATCGTAAATAAAACCAAATTTCCAAATTTACCATATTTTACCCTTTTTGAGTCTATCTTCTTTAACATACTGAGTTCTTAGATTTACGCGAATATTACACATGAAATAAAACTATTTTACGGATTTTATCGCGGTTTATCGAAACGTCGGGAACTAAAAATCAAAATAAACCGCGATAAAATCTGTAAAATAGTTTTACTTCATCTATCTTGTTTAAGTCTTCTATACCCAAATTAACAATTAAACTAAACGTGTACGTGTGCGTATTCAGTAATACGTTTTAGAAATGTATTTGAAGTCTCCGTGTTGATATGAAACAATTTTATAAAGCACTAAAGGAGTAACAGCATTTTGCAGATTTAAGAAAATTGTAAGATATAATGAAAATTGTTGGAATTAATTCAGCTATCGGTTTAGAACAAACTACTTTCAGGTCTGGCGTTATTACGTATCACCTTGTATAATGAGTGGAGACTAAGAAATGTAATCCATATAATTAAAATTACATGTCATAATTAACAATAAAGAGAACTTGAATTAAGATTATTATTATAAGTCCGATTTATATTGAAATTGTATTGGTTCTCTAAAAGTCTTCAAAGACTGAATGCGATGACTGAAGGGGTAAAAATGGGTGACCTAGTGATAAACCACCTATTGTATGCAGATGACGCGGTTTTGATAGCGCCAACAGCCACTGATCTGCAAACACTAGTCACAGTTATGAGAGACGACTGCATGAACAATGGCTTACATTTGAATGTGAAGAAAACCAAAATTATGGTTTTTGAACGGGAAGAAACCAGAACGAATGCAATGATTGTGGTTGGTAACGATGTGCTGGAGCAAGTGAATGAGTTTGTATATCTTGGATGCGCCTTCAGTAAGGATGGGAAATACACCGCTGATATAGAGAGAAGAGTGAATACAGGTAATAGAGTGAATGGTGCGATGGGAAGGCTACTTGGGAGCCGGCACTTAAGCCAAAAGGCGCAGCTGGCCATGCATAACGGAGTGCTTGTCCCAACGCTGTTATATGGCAGTGAGAGTTGGGTATGTAAGAAGGAGAACGAAAGCAGGATAAATGCGGTCGAAATGCGATCTCTGCGGAAGATGTGCGGAGTCACGCTGACCGACCGTATTCGCAACAGCGTAGTAAGAAAGCGAGTAGGTATGAAAGATAGTATCGGTGTAAAGATGAGAAAGGGTATGCTCCGTTGGTTCGGGCATATAGAAAGAATGCCAGAAGAAAGAATGACAAAACAGATATACAATACGAAAGTGGAAGGATGTAGGTGCCGGGGAAGACCTAGACTATCTTACCATGACCAAATAGACCGTGTCTTAGCTGAAGGGCAAGTCAAGAGTCTCCGTAACCGGCGAGTGTGTATGAGACGAACTATGAGAGTGGAGGAAGCCAGAGAGGTATGTAAGGAAAGAACCTGTTGGAACTCTGTACTCTCTGCCTACCCCGCGAGGGAGCTGGCGTGATGATATAGATAGATAGTATTGGTTCTCCTACTATACAGGCTAATTCATGATGTCTAATGATAATAATAAGTTAACAGACACAAGTCGGACTTTGTTCCAGCAGGATGTAGGCAGCTTTTTAAAAAGATTTATTAACATTTTTATGACAAGCGATCATTTCAAAAGATTTGGTCGCCGCAATTTTAATAAATAGAATCGGGATGGTTGAGGTTAAGCCGGGATTTGTTCGGCGCGTTTTAGATTGAAAATTGTCGGGATGCATTTATCCGAGTGCTCGATAAAGATGCCGTATCTAAAATCAGTTTATTTTAAAAAGGCACATAATAATATAAACACCGTCACGCCTTTATTCTGCAAGCGAGGGTGGCAGAGGTGTTTTATCTACAACCTGGACATCGCCGACGAAGTTAAATCCTTATGTACCTAATAGGAGGCGAGTTTAATAGGTACTATTTATTATACCGGGCACAATTTCAGACTCCGGACTGTCATTTAGATTATCCGGACAGTTATTATCGCCAGCTACACGACCTGGGCCCACCATGATCGAACATTTATCGACCGGGAGAGTGACAGTGATGCAATTACTTTATAAAAGAATAATAAGAGACGGATATATTGAGCGTGAGCTCGGAAATAAACGACGTATGTGCAAAAACAAATCTTATCATTTTCTAAAAAAAAACTACGCAATGAAATTAAAAACTGCTTTACAAGAACTTTGCTACAATTATTTGCAAGTAAATTCTATTAATTACTTCTAAGCATTCCGCGTTACAATTTGAAAATGTAAAGCACTAGAAATAACTTTAGATTTTTTTTCGATTGATAAAATTTCGTTTAATGGTGTATTTCTTTTACCAGATTTTAAAATATACAGTTAAAAATCATATTTCGTAATATTAAGTCTCTAATCCATATACTTCTATAAGTGCATGGAATATAAAAACACGTTTTTTCGCAGTATCCCCTTAATTCCGCTAAGCAACTAAAGAAAAAAATACTATCCTACTAATATTATAAATGAGAAAGTTTGTATGTTGACATGTTTGTTACTCGATCATGCAAAAACGGCTGAACGGATTTGGATGAAATTTAGCACACAGTTTATTACCTGGCTTAACACAAAGGATACTTTTTATTCAGGAAAATATTAGGTTCCTATTTAAGTCAACGCGGACGAAGTCGCGGGCAGAAGCTAGTTGATAATAATGAAAGAGTAATCGTCTTATACAGCTCTAATTAAAACTGTTTTTATTTAGTATTAGCTAAGGCTCTATACTTCACTAGTACTACTTCTAATACTTCAGCATAATTTTCGTTATTATGTCTCATTTTCTCGGGTCTTCGTTATACGTATCACATTACGTCTTATCCATTCTAAGACATATCATTAGTCGATATTAGCGTTCCAACCAACTTTAACCCTTCTTGGGGATTAGGTAGACGTGACTCAAATAAAACTTCTATTGAGTACTAGGGCTGTTGTTGATGTCAAAGATACTGCTATTAAATACTACTGTCTTACTTCCAACAGCCAAGAGTAATCACTGGATTGAGCTACCGCTATTTGTGTTATTTGTTGCTGGATTAAGAATCATCTTAAGCACAGATTAAGTGGTTAAACTATATTGTAATTTTTTGTTCATACGGATAATCCATCATCCTATCTATCAGTCCTCATACTGATACTTCGTAGGACAATAATTAAATGTTGAAACAATAAAAGAAGAATTTTAATTCTATTGCGATATCCCCGATCACGCGATGTTTGCCGATATTGACATGCATGGATCAATTAAGGTCTTTGGTAAATAATCTTTTAACTTCCTAAACTTCGACAGTATGTTTTGGTTAAGTTTCATAAGCACACTTGCGGTTGTGTGATTTATAGAGTTAAGTAAGTGTTAAGTTGGCTCACATTATTCGATATCTTTGCGAATGTAGTATATTATTATATTACATGATGAAAATTTTAAAAATGATCTTTTATTACGTAAATGGTAATAAGAATATAAAAAAAAAACTTTTTTAAAATAGGGAAACGGACTTCTGTAAGAAAAAAGTAAATATTTGAAGTCGGTGCTAGTTGGTGCAGTCGGTTACTTGGCACCGACTTCAAATATTTATGTTTTTGCGTTTTGAAGTCGGTTTCTCTTTTTTTTAAGTTTTATATTTTACAATTTTAAGTGATGAGTGAATTTATTTTTATTATTTATGTACCTCCTTTATATTATCCTACTTTTTTATACAGTGAGGTACCTATAAGATTGATAGAAAACTCATAATAACTAAATTTTTGCTTTCATGCTGTTTGCCGTACAGGAAACCCCTAGTGTATCTTCAAAGCCCAATTGACGTAATTCCCATAATATCTCAATCTACGCATTCGTATTGTTTGTCGTTAAGGGGTTCCCTGGTGTATCTTTAAAGTCCAAGGTCTAGTACTGATGAAATAAAAATGGGACCACCTTGAGACAATATTTAATCCAACAGAAAAAGAATCATCCAAATCGCTTTATAAGCAAATATGTTATAAACAACACAGACGAATTATGAACCTCCTTCGTATATGAAGTCGGTTAACATTCTGCTTAGTTCTGTAGTAGGGTACCTATAGAATTGACTCAATACCCATACTGTTTCAATTTGCACATTCCTATTGTTTGTCGTTAAGGAGTTCCCTGGTGTATCTTCAAAGTTCAAAGTCCAATACCAATGAAATTAAAATGGGACCAACTTGGAGCTATACTGAACCCAATGCGAAAAGAATCATCAAAATCGGTCTTCAACTGACGTAAATATCGGTGAACATACATAAAAAGCATACATACAACCGAACATAGAACCTCCTCCTTTTTGAAGTCGGTCAAAAAGACCCGTGCTTCGAAAAGCACGCTAGCCAACTTCAAAAAAGGAGGTTCATAATTCGTCCTTTTTTTATAACTCCTTTGCTTATGAACCGATTTTGATGATTCTTTTTGCATTGGGTTTAGTATACATTGAGGTGGTCCTATTTTATTGTTATTGGTATTGGACTTTGAAGATACAAGAAGAAACTCCTTAACGGCGAACAGCACGAATGTATAGATTCCGTTATTATAGTCATTATATTAATCCTGTAGGTACCTTACTACAAAATAATATAATATCGGTAAATAAATATTAATAATTCACTCGTCACTTATAATTGTAAAATAATTTTTTTTTTCAATCATATTTTTAGCAAAATCATAGTTAAAAGCATATAATTGCTACATGCTTCACATTTTGCGAGTGCATTCATACAGTTATCATGACCGACAACGTCACGCCTATATTCGCCGAACGATGGTGGCAGAGGTGTACTGAGTACACCCACTTTTCGCCGATGATGCTACCGGGCACAATTCTAAACTCCTGACTCATACTGGGAAGATTTAGTTAGAAAAACTTTATTTGTCCAACCTAGGATTTGAAACCAGGGCTTGGGGAACACCAAGCGATGTGATTTGCCACTAGATCAACGAGACAGTTATCATCTTGTTATTAACGAGGCAGTTATTAGGACCTATTAGCACAAATGATATCGACTTAGACTATGTCTTGCCTAGACTGAGCATTGCTAACAAAAATGGCACCTAAAACCTGCCTCAGTTATGCACTATGTGTGAGTGATGCCAGTATTTGGTTTGTTCAAAAGTTGTCAATGTGTGTGGGCGCGTGCTTGTGCGTGTTATCTACCGTATGTGTACATAACTTTTATGCCGTTTCCGCGCGTCGCGGACGATCTCCTCTAGACAAGTCATTCATCTAAAATCTTCTTAAAACGTTTGTGGCTACAAGTATGTTACCCCGTGCCACAAGTCCCTGACCAAAAAAAGCGCCAAGGGCATTTCATTAAATATATTTCGCAAATTTTAATACAAAACCTTTGTCGCGTCATTTCAGCTTATATTTACGTAAGCTGACATTAAGAATACTTGTGCGATGTAGCTTATTCGATGTAGAATAACGTACATCTTGTCTACTTAAAGGGATTTCTCAGAATTTTGTCATTTCTGCCATCGCATAAGTCCCGGATTGGAGCGGGGATTGTGCGTGGCATGTGATATGCTGAGTATACTCAACGTACTCAACAAATATGGAGAAGATGCCTTAAATAATTTGAGTGCCTTAGGCTGTGGGTAAGCGACGTGGAAATTTCTGCGCAATTTTGTCGCGTTTCTTCCTTCAGGCTTAAGTCTGAATTTCAGCTAAATTAGTGGAATACTCGTACTATGTGGATTACACGAAATCATAATTCAAGTGCGAATTGTAATTTGATTGTTATTTTTACTCATTTATGCTGGAAATAGCTTACAAGAGCACGCAGATCAATTGACTGCTGAGACTTGCTGTTTAAGCGATTAGGAATATACTATAGTAAAAAACTGCTTTAATTGCAAACAAAACCTATAAGAAGAAAAATCGGATGCCTTGAAGTTAGTGTAAATCACGTTAAAAGATTCCGTTACATAAATTCATAGATGCACGTAAAGCGTCCATTACGGCTTAACGACTACTACATAAAGTGGTAATCAGGACCAACGACTTAACGTGCCATCCGAAGCACGGTGATGCTTGAATATGAAAATGCCACAAACGGTCACCCATCTCTAGCCGACCGAGTCGAACACTGCTTAACCTTGGTGATCGGTAAGAGCACCGCAACGGTATAGCGCTACGAGCGCCTCAATAATTAAAGAAAACAAATTAAATTTTATTATTAAGAAGTTTATAATAATAATATTATTAGCCCTGTTAACTAACTGTCCTATTGTTGGGAACGGGCCTCCTCTCAAACTGAGAGGGTTTAAGCCATAGTCCACCACGCTGGCCCGGTGCGGGCTGGCGAATTTCGCACACCCTCAAAACTCGTAGGCATGCAGGCTTCCTCACGATGTTTCCTTCACTGTTTATAATATACCTACTAGGGAGCTTATAAAATACTATAAAATAAAATCTGTTCCGTTTGATCTATTAAGAGATAAATATTATATTCATTCCTTTGTAAGCATACTCGTTGGTTTAATATCACATTTATTCTATTTTTAAACATAAACGAGCATTTAATCGTTAAATAAAAAAGCAAGATCTGAAAGGTCTCGTATTTTTTGTATTCTATTGTTAATGCGTCCTTCGATAAATATTTAAGTATTGTAAGACCAATGAACTTCGATAAATATAAGATTAAATTAGAAAAGGTTACTTTGATCTCTGGTATGACGAAATTTTTAAGTGGATAGGTAGATTTAACCACGAATAAGGCTAATTTTGTTTAATTCGTTTTTAAGTTTTAAATTCGTTTTGAGTAATAAAAGACATAGGACCTGAGCTAAGTAAGCATTATAAAAAGGCTGGCTGCAATGTTCTTAATTTTTGGACAAATTAAAACTTAGTGATATGGCAGAATTTATTATTCTGCCATATGTATTATATAGTTCTGAATGCGAACCTCTGTAGGCCGTTAAATCAATATGTAACAAACATAGATAGAGTAACAAACATGACATTTTCTTGACAGTTTATTTTAATTTTCCAGTGTTTTAAGTCTTCTTACTTTTTCGTTGCAAGATTTTCTGTGAATAGGTATGCATCTGAAAGCGAAATACGCGCTTCCGTCCATCCGTTGAGTTCTTTTCGTCTCGAAATATTCTATTCCTGAAGTACAGTCGTACAAGGATCTTTTGGCCCGTGGCCAAAATCATTTATTTATTTATTTATCATTAAAGGTACATCAACAATATACATATTATAATCATACAACATAGGACGATAAGATATTGTTCTTATATGCATATCAATTAGAGATGTACACAACATTGATTAAGATTTTGCATATTACATTAGAATTAACCAATTATAAAATATCACACTAATGAGAAGTGGTAAAATACATTAATTGACAGTGAAATGAATGAATAGTTATTAATTATTTATTAAGATAATAAGAAAAAGAAATTTATTATATATGAAAATTAATTAATTCATAAAAGTTAATCATCCAGAAATGAAAACAATACGGAGAATTTTAATGTATATAAGTTATGAAGAAATAAAATGTTGAGATAATTTTTCTTAAAATTATATAAAGTATCGTGAAAAATGTCAAAGTTGGTCGAGTCTTTGCAAATGGCATTGTACTCTGAACAGGATCGAGCTAGAGGAGAATTCCGTCCAACACTGGTTCTGAATAGCGGTATGTGGAAAGATCTAGTTATAGGTTGTCGGGGGATTCTACTAGGTGCAGCGAACGCAATGTTTTCCAGTAGATAATTGCAATCTATCTTGCCACTACTAACCTTATTCACGAAAACTATGTCATGGATTATACGTCGGTGTTTAAGTCATGTCATCAAAATATTTCATGACAGTGGCAGAGTTTCCGTATGCTATGAAATTTACCCAAGTTCTTTGTTTTATAAATAGCCGTGTGGCCTATTAAAATATCTCCTTGGAAGTAGGGAAATTTTATTAAATGTTCTAATTTCACACCAACTCTGTGAACGTCATCCATGGGCCAAAAGATCCTTGTAGCGCCATACCTTCATCTACAGTATTCCAAAATTAGAATTTAATTATCAATGTTTCAGAAAAGTTCTTTTTTCAAGGACAGCAAGGGATCCTTAAAGTAAACAATGTATTGGTCGTGGCGATTTTTAATTGAGATTTCGACGATACTTTTTTTAGCCTCATTTGCATGTTTATTAAAGTTTGCCAACAAGAAACACTGTGTTAATTCCAAATATTACCATATCCAAATCAAACTTTAATCATAAGCAATTAAGGTTGATTTTGTAATGCAGTATTTATAGGTTTAATAGGTTATTGCATAATATAGTGATAGTGGTCTATTTCAAGTACATTTAGGTTAGGTCCCGTACGTTCCGAAGCTTTAACTTCGGAAGTAGGTCTTCGATGTCGGCCAAGTAATTTTTAATGTACTGTTTCTAAGATGTAATGTTGTAAGTAATTTTGAAGTACCCGGTGGATTGTACTAGCGATTTGACGCTGCGCTGGCAACTGCACTGGCATTCCGTGTGGCAATGTTGCCAGCGTACTCGGCACCCTGTCCTGTATGGTTTTTGTCTAAAGTCAACGCGGACGAAGGCGCGGGCAGAAACTAGTTGTATTTAATTTGTGTTTTGAATCCATACATTTATATTAATTGTTATTAAAGTTAAAAAATGCATAAAAATAGGCGCAAATCTCAACCGAAGCGTTCAAAATTTAAGAATCTGTTTATCTGAATAATAAGTGCGGAAGATCGTAAATATGTAAGTATACCCAGGTTTCAAAAACATGTACCTAGGCCAAAACTTTTATCGATACAAAAACACGCTTCCGTCCGATCTAGAACTCAAATCCAGGACCGCAACTGGCCCCATACGCAACTTAATGATAAGGAAAAATACACTTCTTTTTACAAGCTTTTATTTAGCTTTTGTTAAGTACTTTTAAGTTCTTGGATCATTATTAATAATATTTCCATGCCTAAAGGCAGAATATGGCGTACGACCAATGTAATTTTAACATCCACTGTAACCCATTTTCGCAAATAAACTGATTTGATTTGGTGTAATTTGGAACGTTCGTATGTCTGTCTGTCTGTCTGTGCCGTTCAAATCTTGTGATCTAATTTTTAAGCATTTGCAAGTATTCGATTGAGCTGAAATTTGGCATACGTATGTAGCATATGTATGTAATACGTATGTGGCATTCGTTCGGCATATGTATGTAACACCGAGTTTCTATTGCCTCGAGACCATTGTAAAATCACTAGATTATTCAAACCGCAATCAGTCGCCTATGAAGATCTCCTGACCTAATGGCAGGAAAGATGGGATACAACAACAAAGGGCCGTCACCTCTATCTGTTCTTTCCATCCGTACGTAAGCGTTTGGCGAGAACATGGCTGGAGGTGGACCACTGTTTGGCTCAATTTTGTCACCGGACATAGCAACTTTAAGAGTAAATTATTCTTTTTTTAAACTGGTACCGTCACCGCTATGTCAGTGTTCCACGCCTAACTACAAATATAAACAATCAGCACACCACGTTCTTTGGGAGTGCAGTCTCTGGCACCACGAGCGTACCATTATGTTAAACAGTCTGCGAAATACATCATGAGGAATCTATTACATGGATCTTGTAGAAACTTGGGATAATTTCCGTGCGTTCAAGCGTTTTTGCCATACCTATTACTGGAATCAAACATGAGGCTCACAAATAGGCTCTGTTATTATTTTTTTGTTTTTTCGTATCCGTGGTGCTTTACAACTGGGCTTATCCTAGTTGTCGTCTCCTTCTCTATGGCTGATCTGCCAAATTTTTTTGTCTCCCGCTTTGCAAAAGAGGGAAGTGGAATTTTATTTTTACTACTCCTCCTGTTTTTATTTCTAAATTAATTTGTTGCGTGTTCCAAGACAATTAAAGTGCTTTCCGGTACACCCCAAGGTTCAAACCTTGGCGTCATCTAAGGAGACTATTGTGGATCCTGGCTTACAGGAGTTACAGTGGTGGAAATGTGTGACTGGCTTAGTCCCAAAAAAAATACGTATGTAAGTCTGTTGACAATGCAGTACCATGGAGTTGGAAGATGGCCAAAGGAATATGTGAACTATACAAAATAGCCCTCTCGTGTTTCGGCTTGTTAGATTGGTATTGGAATGTACTATACAACCAGATAGTGGTCAGGGTCTGGTGATGAAGTCGAGAGGTGGCCATTGGAAATACCTAGCCTTTACGGGTTCGGGCTCGTTGGATTTGTCTTGACAAGTACTTTAGACTGTGTTAATGTCCAGGGTCTGATAATGGAGCCGAAAGGAAGCCATAGGAACTCCTCAACTAAGCAAGATATCTTCTCTGTGTTTTGTGCTATAAGAGCTTGATTTTAAAAAGGTATTTTTAAGTTAACATTATTAATACTCACACACACGTCACTCAAAATCTTCTTTGGAATCAAACAAAATAAATTCGATCCCTACTTTTAGTATAAAGCGTTGAGCTTTCTGAACTTCCGTGTTAAAAGCTTAAATATTGTGAAACACGTGAATGCAGGAAACGTTAATTATACAAAGTTGTTTTGTGACTTGTTCAGTATTAATTATATATTGTTGAGTTACTTATGCTTTCAGTGTTGCCAGCGTAATTTGTACCAGGTGGTCAAAGTTGCGAGGATTTTCAGCTAAAGCTGTTTGAGTTTTTAAACTCATAAGCGGAATAAATTAAATAAAAGTCGATGGGATAGCAGCAAATGTTCATTTTAATCGGTCTCACTTAGAGAACAGCTATTATGAGGCTTAACATCAGGTAGAGTTACAAAAATATTACAATTTTTTTTTATTGACACATCAACGATATCAATGAAAACATAAGCCTTAGTTGTAATGTAATGGCATAGATCTGGATTGTAGTCCAAAATATATGCGTTCAGCTAATTAAAATTAAGTAACTAAAGACAAACAAAAGAATAAAAAATAAGTAAATACATTATCTAAGAATTAACACAGGAGCAAGCACACTTCACAATAAGATCTTATTCAATTATCACACATTATGTGATAATTGAATAAGATCTTATTTTACTTATTGTATTTTCGAATAAAAGTGTTAATCTTAGACAAAATAAAATAGAAAGCACGTTTCTCACGTCCATAATTAAGTCTAACGTACCGAATTTAGTGTCACAACCGCGTATCTCGCTTGGAATTAGGGCGACGAATGTTACGAATTGTTAGTTATACATTTTTGGTTGAAGCAAAATAAAGACATCATTGTGGTATTTACCTTTTTCTTTTTTATCTAAGATATCAATGGGTGTTATATTTGAAAGAACAAAATCGATGGAAGTGCCCTTAGGGAAGTGCTTTAAAGTTATCTCAGTACTGGGACCGGAGAAGACACTCACACTATTACAAATTGAGTAGTACGCTGCAATACACCTTCGGTATACAAAGTTTTAGTTTTACAATAATTTATCTGACTGCCTCGTTGGTCTAGTGCCAAAACGCATGGCTTTGTGATTCAAATCCTAGGTCTGCCATATGTAGTTTTTCTAACGGAAACTTCCCAGTATGAGTCCGGATCCTGGAATTGTGGAAATATTCTCGCACCCTATACGTGAGACCTAACATCGTCGGTGAAAAGGGGGCGTGCTCAGTACACTGAGCACAGCCACTTTATATTCCCCAAGCTGAGATGACAGAGGTACACCTCTGCGTGACGTCACACATAAGCATGACGATGTTTATTTTTACAATTTTTTAACTGTTCTATATGGTGCAGTCTTAGATAAATTACTTGCTAGATGAAGCATCGCGCGTGCGGAAGCGGCATACAATTTACTTATCCATAGGACAGATAAATTGAACTACTACGCACACGCACACGCACGCACACATTGAGAGCTTTTGAACAAATTTTCGAAAAATCGAACACTGGCATCATGCACTCATAATGTGTAACCATGGTGTGTAACTGAGGCCGTTATGGCACCATTTTTACTAGCAATGCTCGGTCTAGACAAGATTTAAGGTTTCGCGACGTAGCCGACGTAGCGCGACGGGAGCGCGACGGTGGCGCGGCTTGCGGCATTGTAATGTGCTGAAATGTACCGGAGTCGCCACACAGTGCAGCCTTGCTCGGCGCGACGGCAAACGTCACGACCATACGAAGAGGAGCGCTTTTGTCACACTCCCGTCGCGCTCCGTCGGCTATTTGACCAAACCCTTAGTCTAAGGGTGCAGATATGTTTACGTCAAGACCTCCTTGTTAGTGGGTAAGTAAGCGCCACTGCGTCCGGTTAGCGGTGGGTATGCACATTCGCGCGCATTTGGCGTCTGTCGTATGATAGCTATGGCGGTTCCCCAGTTTTATTCTGCATTAGCACGCGTTAAAAGCTCTTATTTGATTTTTAATAGATTTAACTACCAAAGACTAACACACAATTTTCAGTGTTTTTTGTTTATTGCTGCATGTATAAAGTGGAGAGCCCTCATCAATAAAACATTTCGGTCGGTTATCATTACCACATGAAACAAGCATAGCACAGAAGTGCAACTTTGTTTCGAGTCATATTGATTAAGTTGTTATTCTTGTACTATTATTCAAAAAGAAAGAAAGGAAGAGACAGTACAGGCGATTAATTCAATATATTCAAAATAGACATCTTACTTTTTCGAAAATAGAATTAAGATCTATCTTTTTTGAGATCGTTTGCGTAAAGTCATGATTCAGAATATTTAGTTAATCTAATGTGTTCGACTGCCGTTTTAGGCATTTTACCTACTTTAAGAATTATTATAAGTATTGTAAAAATCTTCATTTTAACAAACAACGTAACGCATACAAAAGGCTTTTATATGGGCATACATTTCAGGGAGTTAAATATTATACATGATATATGTAATGGTGAATGCAATCTGGTAAAGGTGAGAATTTTAGAAAAATAAAATCTTGAAGGCTTACGTATGAGGAGTATTGAATATGGTGTACAAAAGCCCGACGGTTTGCCATACGTATTGCATAAAGCATTAGGCCCGTATTACCGTATTACAAAACGCAAATCAACCGTAAATCTAGTTTTAAAACTAACTTTTTCGGGCCTTAGACTTTGCACGAACTAGGGTAAGCGTTACCTATTGACCAATTCAAAGTTATAACGTCAAGTTGAAGGCATTGTAACGTTATAACCTTGAGTTAATCAATAGGCAACGCTAACCCTGGTTAGTGGGCCTTAGTCTTCTGCATTGCCCCTGCTTAGTGGTTTTATAGACGTTTTGTCCACTGAATAAAGCCGTCTGAAATGCAGATAACACACACTAGGGACACATTTATTGAGATCTATTGCGTTCTATCGGTTTTCATTAAAAGCTTGAAAAGATGTTATGATTTCAAATACGAAGCGAATACAAAGCAGTTACGAATACAGAGTTTATTTGAATGTATTTTTCAATTAAATAATACATGCAAGAGAATAATTTTCTAACTGAATTTTAAATAGATTTAGTTTTGAATTACAAAGGTAAATCTGTGGTGATAAAACTTTTTTAGTTAAGATGAATTTAATATTAAAAAATCTGAAGTAGTTATTTATGTGGGTATAGAACAAGAAATGAGTGTTTGTCTTTTGGGTTTAACTTAGGAAGGGGTCAACCGATTTTAATCGCATTCCAATAGTAACATGCTATGTGTTTACGAGCAATCGATCGATAAATACTGTTAGTAGTAAGCAGTAAGATGGTGAGATGTTTTTTTGATTTTGTATCATAGAAGTTATCATACGCAAGGACAGAGTTACTTGGGTTAAATATACCCGCGGGGTGAATGGAGACAAACGAATACATTGAATATCTAAATACCAAGCAATTATCTTTTATATAAAATACCAAGGGTTACGTCGAGAATCCCTCTGAACATTTATTGACTTAAAAATTTCATGTCAATGACATAAGTAGTAGCAATCGACAGAAATTTAAACATAGATTTACTTTAAGATCTAATTACATTTTTAATAAAAGGTTTTATTGTGTAATATTATAAAGACGAACGATATTTTACTGGAAACATGTTTTTAATTATTCTAACAAAGACTATTAAAGTTGAGTCAAGCGTAATATAAAAAGCTGAAATTGAAAAGCTTTTTTTATATTCCTCATTTTAATACAAACAACAGGTGGTTGATATACCTTCAAAAAATTTTGCTTTCAATATGAAGACTCAGTTTCATTATTCAGTAAGATCACAGATTTAGAGAAAAAGTCACACTCCACGTGGACTCAATGCGGATTAGTAGAGGCAGTTATGTACCCACTTGCTGCTGATATTTATCAAACCGCCTATAAGCCTTCCAACTTGGCTACCACACAAAGTGGTAACCGGAACCAACGGCTTGTTTAATAGATATAATCTTAAATAGAAATGCTGCAGATGGCCACTATTTTAGACTGAGCAAGTCGAAAGCTACTTAACCTAACATTCCAGTCCTGTAGCGTTACGAGTATTTCGATTCTATTGTTTAATCTAAAAATATTAATTTTGTATGTCAATCTACCTACCTATATCATAACCTCAGACCCCTAAATTTTGTATGTGTTATATGTAAACCCAATAATGACAGTGTAATTGGTTTCAATATCTCGGAGGACTTATGTCGTACAAAGAAGAACGCTGTGATAGATTTTAGTGCTGTGAAAGTTTCATATCAAAGTAACAAACCTTTCTTATAGGGAATATTTAATTAAGAATCTTTATTATTATATATATTTCATAAATTGATGAAGCTATTTATACCTATTTATAATAATTTAATAATGAGGCTGCGTGGATGAATTTATTTTATAACAAATTTAGATTTGACGCTACAGGTTACTTGCAGTTTTTTAATTTTGATGATTAACATTATCATCGAGTTTTTGCTCTTGGTCAAAATCTGTCTCAGAGAGTATTCTTTTACGTGATAAATGCATTCTTGTGTAAATAAACTTAGTCGAGTTAATTATGAATAATTTTTGTATTAGTATCTATCTATCTATAACCTCACGCCAGATCCCTTGCGGGGTAGGCAGAGAGTACAGAGTTCCAACAGGTTCTTTCCTTACATACCTCTCTGGCTTCCTCGACTCTCATAGTTCGTCTCATACACGCTCGCCGGTTACGGAGACTCTTGACTTTTCCATCAGATAAGACTCGGTTTATTTGGTCGTGGTAAGATAGTCTAGGTTTTTCCCGGTACCTGCATCCTTCCACTTTCACATTGTATATCTGTTTTGTCATTCTTTCCTCTGGCATTCTTTCTATATGCCCGAACCAACGGAGCATGCCCTTTCTCATCTTTACACCGATCTTTCATACCTACTCGCTGTCTTACTATGCTGTTGCTAATGCGGTCGGTCAGCTTCACTCCGCACATCTTCCGCAGAGCTCGCATTTCTACCGCATTTATCCTACTTTCATTCTCCTTCTTACGTACCCAGCTCTTGCTACCATATAAAAGCGTTGGGACAAGAACTCCGTTATGTATGGCCAGCTGCGCCTTATGGCTTAAGTGCCGGCTCCCGAGTAGCTTTCCCATCGCACCATTCACTCTGTTCCCTGCACTCACTCTTCTCTCTATGTCAGCGGTGTATTTCCCATCCTTACTGAAGGCGCATCCAAGATATACAAACTCATTCACTTGCTCCAGCACATCGTTACCAACCACAATCCTTACATTCGTTCTGGTTTCTTCCCTTTCAAAAACCATAATTTTGGTTTTGTTCACATTCAAATGTAAGCCATTGTTCATGTAGTCGTCTTTCATAACTGTGACTAGTGTTTGCAGATCAGTGGCTGTTGGCGCTATTAAAACCGCGTCATCTGCATAAAGTAGATGGTTTACCACTAAGTCAGTGTATTAGTCGATGCATCGATATATTATTATGGAGTATAAATCTTAGTTTTTTTTTCTTGAAACCGTATTAATTAGGGTAACATTTCCCGCGATCCTATAAGAATGACTTTTACCGTCAGTGAGATAGTAAAGTCCAATTTATCCCTCTATTTTGTCACTTTAATATAGACTAACTGAACTAGAAGAGGGATAACATTGATACTTTAAATATTCGTGTTTGGATCTCAGATTTTTTTACTTTAAAAGACGTAGCTCCACACTAGGATTAATTCCTATGTCGTGAGTGCGTTTACAAATATGAAAATTTACACACAAAAATACCCAGACCAAAACAAATAATTTGTAACTAAAGTGTTTCGGAAAGCTTTAACATGTCGTGGATCCCGGTTACCACGTAATGTGGTAGTCGTTAAGCAAAGTCTCATAGGCGGCTTGATGATTTACAGCAGCAGGTGACCACAAACCTGCCTTCACCAATCCGCACTGGGTCCGTGTGGTGGAGTATCACTCTCTCTCATTAACCTCTCTCACCTCGATTTGTGATGTGGCCTTTGTCCAGCAGTGGGACAGTATATGATCTAAGCGAAAAAATGTCCTTTAAAAGAAAAAAATAAGTTTTCCTACGGACCTTTATTTTGATTGTAATATTATATTTGCAGTAGGTAAATATAACATTACAATCAAAATAAAAGGGTATGTAACCTTGAACGGGTAACTGTTACCCTCACGCGTCCACGATTAATCTGATAATCTTTCAATCCTTTATGGGTCGCCTAGAGTATGTTATTATATACTAGATGAATCTTACTGGACCGTATTTCCGTTAGAGATTCTAAAAACACAATTTGTTCATACTTAACGAGTGTTGAAAGTGAATGTAGACACGTGATGGTCTCTGCCATTCTTGAATTCCTACCAGAATACGGAAGCGGCAGGTGAAAGTATATTCTTGAATGTGACAGGGGATGGTTCCCGGCTTAGAATAAGACCAACCCATCTCATCCCATCGGGTGTCGTACAAGGCGACTAAGGGAAAACTAGGGAATGGGCAGCAGCGTTCCCTTAACACTTCTACCATCAAAAACTGCGCTCGCTAACCCGCCTGCCAAGCGTGGCGAGTATGGCAAACCCCCCCCCCCCCCAATTTATTAAAATGGAAGAAAAGGATAAAACCAGGCCCCTAGTCCCCGGCGGTCCTGTTCGTCCTGGCCACGGTAGCAGCTATGGTAACGACAGGACAAGGGGTGCTAAGAATCTCCGGCAGAGATTCGGCTACCACCAACTACGAAAATTGGTCCTGGTAACATACAACGCACGCACGTTAAGGACAGATGAAAAGCTTGTTGAGGTGGAAGAAGAGATAAACAAGTTGCGGTGGAATATTGTTGGTTTATCGGAGGTCCGAAGAAAGGGCGAGGACACGATAACCTTAAAATCCGGCAACTTGTTTTACTACTGGGAGGGCGAACAGCAGTCCCAAGGTGGTGTCGGATTTATCGTCCACAAGTCACTCATAGACAACGTTGTGTCCATCACTAGTGTGTCGAGCAGGGTAGCGTACCTGATACTCAGAATATCCAAAAGATATTCGCTGAAGGTCATACAGGTCTACGCACCGACCTCGGCATACTCAGGTGATGACGTCGAAGTAATGTATGAGGACATAAGTAGAGCCATACATACTTCCAAAGCACACTTTCCAGTGGTTATGGGTGACTTCAATGCGCGGCTGGGCAAACAGGGCGATGATGAATTGAGAGTGGGGCAATTTGGAAATGGGCAACGCAACCCCAGGGGTCAGAGGCTGGCCGAATATCTGGAGAAGGAGGGACTCTTTATGATGAACTCTTTCTTCCGGAAGCCGCCTCATAGGAAATGGACCTGGATGAGCCCTGATGGTTCCACAAAAAATGAGATAGACTTCATCATGAGCACCAAGCGACCAATATTTAATGATGTCTCCGTGATTCACAGGGTAAAAACCGGCAGTGATCACCGAATGGTCAGAGGCACATTAAATATTAATGTCAAAATGGAAAGATCGCGCCTGATAAAGTCTACGCTCCGACCTTGTAATGCACATATCCAAAACCCCGAGAACTTTCAACTCGAATTGGCAAACCGCTTCGAATTGCTAGACAGCAGCGCATCAGTGGACGAAATCAACAACAGGCTGGTAGAGACTGTCCATACGGTCGGGTCCAAGTATTTTAAGCCCCACCGTAAAAATAGACCTCAAAAACTATCCAACTACACCCGAAACCTCATGGCTGAGCGACGTTCCATGACGCTCCAAACCTCCGATGATGCTAAGTCCTATAGGCAGCTCAATGAACAGATACTCAAGTCCTTGCGACACGATTTACGGTCCTTCAGTACAAGGCGTATTGAGGAGACCATAGCACAGAACAAGGGCTCCAAAGTGTTCGCAAGAGACGCGTCTATTGGGCAAAGCCAGTTGACGAAGCTGAAGACGGAGGACGGAAACGTAACGTCGAATAGGTCAGAGGTGCTCAGGGAGATAGAGAGGTTCTATGGGCAGTTGTACACCTCAGTAGCTGAACCTGTTGTTGACTTGGTAAAAGACCCAAGAGCCAAGCTAACCCGACACTACACTGAAGATATCCCGGACATCAGCCTGTACGAGATTAGGGTGGCTCTCAAACAACTCAAAAATAACAAAGCGACAGGCGAAGACGGAATTACCGCAGAGCTTCTGAAAGCGGGCGGAACGCCGGTACTTAAAGTCCTTCAGGGGCTGTTTAATTCCGTCTTGCTCGAAGAGAAAACGCCGGAAGCATGGAACAGGGGTGTGGTGGTACTGTTTTTCAAAAACGTGATAACACTTTACTGAAGAATTATAGGCCCATCACACTGCTGAGCCATGTTTATAAGTTGTTTTCGAGAGTCATCACGAATCGTCTCGAACGCAGGCTTGATGACTTCCAGCCTCCCGAACAAGCCGGTTTCCCGAAAGGCTTTAGTACCATAGACCACATACATACGCTGCGGCAGATTATACAGAAGACCGAGGAGTATAATCGGCCACTATGCTTGGCGTTTGTGGACTATGAGAAAGCCTTCGATTCGATCGAGACTTGGGCGGTTCTTAGATCTCTCCAGCGATGCCGCATTGACTATCGGTACATTGAAGTGTTGAAGTGCTTGTATAATAACGCCACCATGTCAGTCCGAGTGCAGGGGCAGTGCACGAAGGCGATCTCCATAAAAAGAGGAGTAAGGCAGGGACCTTAGAGGACGCCTTCAAGCTCTTGGAATGGCAAGGACTTGGCATCAACATCAATGGCGAATAAATCACTCACCTTCGATTTGCCGACGACATTGTGGTCGTGGCAGAGTCGCTGGAAGATCTAGGACGAATGCTCGGTGACCTCAACAGAGTATCTCAACAAGTGGGTCTTAAAATGAACATAGACAAAACGAAAATAATGTCTAACGTCCATGTCGTACCCACCACACTCACCGTTGGGAACTCTACTCTTGAAGTTGTCGACGAATACATTTACCTGGGACAGGTAGTCCGGTTAGGTAGGTCCAACTTTGAGAGAGAGGTCAATCGACGAATCCAACTCGGCTGGGCAGCGTTCGGGAAACTGCGCAACATCTTCTCATCCAAAATACCTCAGTGCCTTAAGACGAAAGTTTTTAGTCAATGTGTGTTACCAGTGATGATATATGGATCAGAGACATGGTCTCTTACAATAGGTCTCATAAAAAAGCTCAGAGTTTCTCAGCGAGCTATGGAGAGAGCCATGCTCGGCGTTTCTCTACGCGATCGAATCAGGAATGAGGAGATTCGTAGAAGAATCAAGGTCACCGACATAGCCGTTAAGATTAGCAAGCTGAAGTGGCAATGGGCGGGCCACATAGCGCGTAGATCGGACGGGCGTTGGGGCAGAAAGATTCTAGATTGGAGACCACGTATTGGCAAGCGCAGCGTGGGACGACCGCCTGCCAGATGGACCGACGATCTTGTAAAAATCGCAGGAAGTCGTTGGATGCAGGTGGCATCGGACCGGTTACGCTGGAAAGCGATTGGGGAGGCCTATGTTCAGCAGTGGACAAGTATAGGCTGAGATGATGACAGGGGATGAATAAATCTATCACGATTTAGCATTATTTCACACGTTCTTTTGTCCATATTTGTCCTTCGCCGTTAGCAATTAGAATCTAAACCAGCAAATGCAAAAGTTTAAATGTTTGGATGTTTATTCCGCAAGCACACCTAAACGCCTGAGCGGAGTTCGATGTTGCAGAGGTTAATCTGGAATAACATAGACTATATTATAATAGACTATATAAATTTCGTAAAAGAATACGTAGCGCATTCGGAGAAGTTGACACTTACTGCTATATAGACATATTATTTAGATTTTTTTTTCTAAACGTGCTGTACGTATTATAGCACTGAAAAGCATAAGTACGAAGTTCGAAATAGAAGAGCATAGATGTTATATAGTGTGCCCAATCTAGTAAATACGTATCTGCGCTTTTATTTGTGAATTTTTCATTTAACTTATCACTGTTCGCGAGAAAATTAGGATACGTGGGAGCGGGGTAAGCTGACGTGGTTGTGTAAACATTTAAACCGTGACAATAATTAATCAAAGTCACCTAAAAGGACCATTCCCGATTTGTCGGTTAGGCTAGGTTCCACTTCGTTTGGCCTGTACCGATTTAGAACCCAATTTCCATTAAAGAAATATTGGTGTGTTTCTTAATCCCTACCTATCAGGTAAGTGGTATACCAAGTAAGGGTAAAGTTTAATTTTAAAATAAAAAGATCTTTTTAAAAAAAGTTTAGCAGCTAATAGCAATACCACAACTATGATATCTTGCTTAGTTAAGGAATTCCTATGGCTTCCTTTCGACTCCATCATTGGACCTTGATCAATATTCGGGTCTAAAGTACTCGTCAAGACAAATCCAACGAGCCCAAACACGGAGGGGGTATTTTGAGTAGTTGAGTGGTTCTATTGACCACCTTCCGGCTTCATCATGAGTCTACTATTTAGTTATATAGTACTTGTAAATACCAATCTAACAATCCTAAACGCGATGGGGTTACGTTGTATAGATCTCATATTTCTATGGCCATCATCCGACTCCATGATAAGACCAGCTCTATGGTGTTCTATGGTACCATATTATTGTCACCGAACTTACATACGTAAACCCAACGTATATCAAATTTCAGCTCAATCGGATACCCGCAAGTGTTTGAAAACTGTGTCACAAGATTTGAACCGGAAAGACAGACAGACATAAGAACATTGCAAGTTAAATAAAAACTTGTACAAATCGCGTATAAATGAGTGGTGGTTATGATTATCATTATCACCACTATCGATGTAATGTAATGACATTTTATTTGTGAACTTTTTATTTGTAAATGATATAACTGAATAATTTAACTAAGACTCATCTGATGACCAACCTACATTGTTCTCCCATACCCCACAACAAAATGTAGTTGAAAAAGTTTGTATTATTATTGTTTTTAAAGAGTAACCGTGGAGTTTTCTTTGCCTTCTTGTCCACAGGAATGATATTCCGAAGTGGTGGTAGAGTCTTTATTTTATTTATTTCATTCTTTATTACTTAAACTCACTAAGTCACAAATTTGTCTCATGATATTACTGATTTAAAAAGTCCATTCTAGTATGAACACGTGACCTTGTAGACATACGGTTTGTTCGGACGAAAGATGGCGAAGCTTACGTTCTTTATTTTGGTGTATAATACTTGTCATAGATTGTCTGTGAGCATCGGCCATTCATATTCCAAAACTCGTCAGAGAGGACGCGTTATTTTGGTCACAAATGGTCACTTGCTATCGTTTTGGGCAATTATTTTGTTTAAAAGACATAAAACTAGATATGCAGATTTTTATAACTACTTATCATAGATTACAAAAAGGATAACTTGTGTGTATTTTTATCGTATGTATTTTTTAGGCTGAAAATGTAATTGTATAGGGTGATATATCAAATAAATGTATATACAAATAAGACACAGTAACATCATAGATGAAAATACTTTTTATTTCAAGTCAAAACATTAGGTAGTTTTTGAATTATCGTCCTTTTTATAAACCTCGGCAAATTTATGACCGCGCGGCCGCGACCTCATTGAGCATACTGGTATAACGTCTTTCGTCGCGGGTGGAGCAGAAGGGTTATGATACAAAGTAATATAAATTAGTAAGTACATTTACAGATACCTTCCTTACTGATGTCTTCCTTACTGGGCTGGAAGCGAAAGAATCCAGATGTCTTCCTTACTGGGCTGGAAGCGAAAGAAAAACTTAGAATGCCCCAGTAGCCTTACTTTTGCTAGGCTGGTGGTAGGAGTCCACCAAAGGTAGTAACGTCATTCGATCAACGACCAGAAAAGGAAAATTTGAAACAAACCCTATACCAACCCGTCTGGCCAGCGTGGTATAGTAGGCCGAAACCTCCCAACATGGTAAGGCACCTAAAACAAAGGCCCCCAGTTCCCGGTAGTCCCGCTGTCCGCTGCCACGGTAGCGGTCGCGGTAACAGCGGGGCAGGGGGTGCGAAGAATCTCCGGGCTACGCCACAAGGCTACCAAAAACACCTGACCCTGGCTACGTACAATGGACGCTCTCTACGGCTGGACCAACACCTCACTGAACTCGAGGTAGAACTAGGTCGCATAAACTGGCACATATTGGGGTTATCCGAAGTCCGAAGACAGGGCGAGGACACGATAACCCTTGAGTCAGGCCACCTGTTCTACTTTCGTGAAGGTGATCGGCCCTCTCAGGGCGGTGTCGGTTTCCTGGTCAACAAAGCTCTCACTAACAACGTTGTAGAAGTCAGCAGTGTGTCGACACGGGTAGCGTACCTCATAATTAAAATCACCAACAGGTGCACCCTGAAGGTGGTACAGGTATATGCGCCGACCTCGACATACTGCGACGACATAGTCGAAGCCATGTATGAAGACATAGCCAAGGCATTACATGGCACCACCAAGGCTCACTACAACGTTGTTATGGGGGACTTCAATGCCAAAGTGGGAGTACAAGAACGCGGCGAAACAATAATCGGACCCCACGGCGTGGGGCGCCGAAACCACAGGGGGCAGATGCTGGTCAACTTTCTGGAGTCGCAGGGGCTCTTCTTGATGAATTCGTTCTTTAAGAAGAAGCCTCATAGAAAGTGGACATGGCGAAGCCCCGACACTGTGACGAGGAACGAGATAGACTTCATCATGACTGACAGGAAGTCTATATTTAGAGACGTCTCCGTGATCAACAGGTTTAATACCGGCAGCGATCACCGACTTGTCCGAGGCGCTCTAAATATAAACTTCAGGGCCGAAAGGCGTCGCATGATGAGGGCTACTCTGAGACCTACTGCGCCTCAAATAGCTTTAGGGTTCGAAAAGTTCCAACTGGAGCTTCAAAATCGTTTCGACCTGCTGGAAACCGAAGGCAATGTTGACGAAAAAACCGACACAGTGGTCAAAACGCTACAGGAGGTGTCTCGAAGGGTGTTTCCCGGCAAAAGCGGTAACAGAGAGTCTAAACTCTCGCTCGAGACTCTCGAACTTATGAGGCAGAGACGAGAAATGTCATCCACGCAGGCGTCTTCGCCGGATGGGAGGAACCTCAACCGGAAGATCCGGAAGCTGGTGCGACGTGACCTCCGATGTTCCAACACCCGCGCCATCGCGGCTGCGATTGAACAGAACAGAGGCACCAAAGTCTTCGCTCGCCAGCTAGGTAAATCCCATCTGACGAAACTTAATACTGCAGATGGCAAAACCGTGACCTCCAAGTTCGAGATACTCGAGGAGATTGAGAGTTTCTACAAAGACCTGTACGCATCACGGATGACTAAACCCACGAGACCCAGCGCTGACGACCACAGAGCCCCACTCGCACGCCACAACACGGAAGACATCCCTGATGGCAACCAGGACGAGGTCAGAGTGGCTCTCGAGCAGCTCAAAAACAACAAGTCGCCAGGCGATGACGGAATCACCACTGAGCTCCTAAAAGCAGGCGGGACTCCAATACTGAAAAAGTTAGCGAGTCTCTTTAATTCCGTCATCCACCAGGGCTTAACACCTCAAGCGTGGAGCGGGAGTGCGGTGGTTCTGTTCTTCAAAAAAGGTGACAAAACCTTGCTGAAGAACTACAGACCCATCTCACTCCTGAGCCACGTCTACAAGTTGTTCTCGAGAGTACTCACAAACCGCCTCGCCAGAAGACTTGACGAGTTCCAGCCACCGGAACAAGCTGGGTTTCGAAAAGGCTACAGCACCGTGGACCACATCCATACTGTTCGGCAGATTGTACAGAAGACCGAAGAGTACAATCAGCCGCTGTGTATGGCTTTCGTGGACTACGAGAAAGCCTTCGACTCCATCGAAACCTGGGCGGTTCTGGATGCTCTGCAGCGATGTGGCATCGATTGGCGCTATATCGAGGTGCTGAGATGTCTATATAATACCGCCACAATGACCGTCGAGCTCCAAGACCAAAAGACCAACCCGATCGAGTTGCGTCGAGGTGTAAGACAGGGGGATGTAATATCCCCCAAGCTCTTCACCAATGCACTCGAAGACGTCTTCAAGACGCTGGACTGGACTGGGCGGGGCATTAACATCAACGGCGAATACATCTCACATCTTCGGTTTGCCGATGATATCGTCATCGTGGCAGAGTCACTGGAACAGCTACGCGAAATGCTGCATAGCCTAAATGGAGCCTCTCGAGGTGTCGGTCTCGGCATGAACTTGGATAAAACCAAGATCATGTTTAATGACCATGTCACGCCGGGACCGATCTACGTCGATGGTTCGATGCTCGAAGTTGTTCGGGAGTATGTCTACCTTGGACAAGTTGTCCAATTTGGTAGAAACAACTTCGAGAAAGAAATCAACCGCAGGATCCAATTGGGTTGGGCAGCATTTGGCAAGCTACGTCACGTTTTCTCTTCGCCTATTCCGCAATGCCTGAAGACTAAAGTGTACAACCAATGCGTCCTACCTGTTATGACCTACGGGGCCGAGACGTGGACACTCACAGTGGGACTGGTCCACAAATTTAAAGTCGCACAGCGGGCTATGGAGCGAGCTATGCTCGGCGTCTCTTTGAAGGATAAAATTCGTAACGAGGTAATCCGACAAAGAACCAAAGTTACCGACATAGCTCGCAAACTCAGTAAGCTAAAGTGGCAATGGGCTGGTCACATCTGCAGAAGGACCGACGACCGATGGAGCAAACGTGTCCTGGAGTGGAGACCGCGACTTGGTAAGCGTAGGGTGGGACGGCCCCCAGCTAGATGGACCGACGACCTCAAAAAGGTCGCTGGGACAGACTGGATGCGGAAGGCGGAGGACCGTGTGCAATGGCGCGTGTTAGGAGAGGCCTATGTCCAGCAGTGGACTGCGATAGGCTGATTGATTGATTGATTGATTTACAGATAAACTCAATTTGTCTAAAGTACAGATGAACTCAATTTGAGTTGTCTACCAGTTAACCTTGGAGTGCAAAGAGAATATTTAGCGTATAAGTGAAGGCAATTGTACAAAAAACTATTACTACTACTTGTACTTTGTTACTTTTCAGAAGATTCATAAATACTATGATGGTTTACATGATTAAAAATATTCTGATTCTGATGTCTGATGTCTAATTTATGTAATTGGATTTGAATGAAATTTATTTATTATATTTATCGATTTACAAAACAGATTACAATCAACTTTAATGTCAATCTGGATTGCAAACCGTAATTTGTATATTAATTTAACAAAAACAGTTCTTTATTGGAGTTGAACAGGCTTTAATCATTACGCCCCCACATCGTTTTATTGCTGAAACTTTATCGTATTAATGTTCAAAATAGATTTAAAATAAGAGAATAATCTGATTTAGTACAATATCGATGCTTCATTTGTTGTCTTAATTCAAATATTGTTAAAACAATTAAGCTACAAACGTTACAAAAGAATATCAGTCTTCGGGGGGGTTTTTGTTTTAACTTTTTAGAGAAATTTTTGTTTTAACTCGTCTTAATACAAAAAATATAACCATCACGCTTTTATACGGTAGTTGGGAGCAGCAGAGGTGTACTGAATGCATCCATATCTCACCGACAATTTTTGGTCTTAACGTGAAAATGAGTGACTCTATTGCATAAGATTTTTTCGCAGAAAAATCCCAATAACATTGGGTTGGACTTAGGATTCCCCGCACCTCGTTGTTCTATTAAATAAAACTAGAAATTTATAAATGCAGTTCATAATAATCTTTCTCTTTCTCTCTTCAGCTGAAAGACGTCCATCGCAGCACAAAGGTCTCCTCTAAGACATAGTTCATAGTAATCCATGTTAATATTATAAATTGATAAACAGATAAACACTGCGAAAACAATGGAAGCCAGAGAGGTATCTAAGGAAAAAACCTGTTGGAACTCTGTACTCTTTGCCTACCCCGCAAGGGATCTGGTGTGATGATATAGATAAAGACAGAATATTATAAATTTGAAAGTAACTCTGTGTGTCTGTTACTTTTTCACGCTCAAACCGCTAAACAGATTTGATCAAATTTTACAAGGACATAGACTTTACCCAGGGGAAGGACATAGGATACGTTTGGTCTCAAAGAAATTAAGGGTGTGAAATACACGCCTGAAAATAACGCGAAAGAAGTTATGGGTTCAGCTAGTAAACTATAAAATCAAATCACGCCTGACTGCCTCGTTGGTCTAGTGGTGAATAATGCGCGTAGCGGTCACGAGGTCCTGGGTTCAAATCCTGCAAGTAATTTCATCGATAAAAAAAATCCAGTATCAGTCCGGCGTCCAGCGTCTGCCCGGTATGATGGTATTAAGCTTGCCCCCTATAACATGGGGCCTAACATCAAAGTTATGGGTGTATCTCTGCCACCCCCGCTTAGAAAATAAAGGCGTGATGGTGTTTATTCTTTAACAAAATCACGTGGTCTCATGGAGAAAATTGACAATACTGTTTCTATAGTTGAGTATCTTGTTAGTTTTTCTATCGAAAAATATCAGTAGCATCCTGGAATTTGGTATAAATTTTATGTATTATAATGACAACAGTTTCGCTACGCGGGACCTAACATTGCCGGCAAATGTTGTGTGTAGTAGGTTTGACGGAAAATAGGAAAAAAAAATTAAAAAGACCGTTTTAAGAACAAGCTTTTATAGCAAAAACACAACAAATAAATCTTGCTTCAATGAGGAGTTCATATGGCTTCCTTCCGGCTCCATCATCGGACTTTGGACGCCATCCGGGTCTAAAGTACTCGTCAAGACAAATTCAACGAGCCCAAACACAGGGGGGCTATATTGGGGAGTTGGGTGGTTCCATTGGCCACCTTTCGGCTTCATCATCAGACCCTGAACACTATCTGGCTGTATAGTGCTTGTCAATACCAATCTAATAAGCCTAAATACGAGGAGGTTACGTTGTATAATTTACATGTTCCTATGGTCACCATTCAACGGATTTGACGGACGATTTAGCGCAGTGGTTAAGAGCTTAAGTCGCTCCACCCACTGTGTCTAATAGTCGCGGGTTTGATTCCCGCACAAGACAATTCTTATGTGACCCACAATTATTTGTTCCGGTCTGGGTATTTGTGTATGTGAATTTTCATGTTTGTAAACGCATCCACGATACAGGAATGATTCCTAGTGTGGGACTTCGGTTTTTTTTAAATATTCTCCTTCATCAGACCAGCTTCATGTTACAATATTATTGCATTGTCACCAAACTTACATAAGTATACCAAATTTCAGCTCAATCGAATACCCGCAAGTGCTTGAAAAATAACCGACTGCACCAACCAGCACCGACTTCAAATATTTATTTTTTGCTTTTTGAAGTCGGTTTACCTTTGAAATAAAACTATTTTACGGATTTTATCGCGGTTTATTCTTTTATTTTTAGTTCCCGACGTTTCGAGTGCTTTGCAGCACCCATGGTCACGGGAGGGACTGAGGTGTTAGACGTCCAATAGGCATAGTTGTTCCGGGGTACCCTCAAACTTCTTAATTATTTTTGTTGTTGTTGGTCCGATCTACGCAGAATGAGCTCACGGTGTCTTGAGGTCTTGAAGTGTTATGCTTGGTTTTGGATTTGATTATATTAATTACCGGATCCCAAGATGATGGAAGCACCCAGCCATCTTCTCTATTGAAATTAGGATGTTTTTTAATTTCAATAGCCTCGCGAACCATCCTTGGTAGGAATCGGTGTTCTTTCACGAGGATTTGTGGTCTATCAAATCTGATGTTATGGCGGGTGCGGTCAAGGACATGTTCACAGACTGCAGACTTCTTTGAGCTCTTCTTCTTCTGCAGTCTGTGAACATGTCCTTGACCGCACCTGCCATAACATCAGATTTGATAGACCACAAATCCTCGTGAAAGAACACCGATTCCTACCAAGGATGGTTCGCGAGGCTATTGAAATTAAAAAAACATCCTAATTTCAATAGAGAAGATGGCTGGGTGCTTCCATCATCTTGGGATCCGGTAATTAATATAATCAAATCCAAAACCAAGCATAACACTTCAAGACCTCAAGACACCGTGAGCTCATTCTGCGTAGATCGGACCAACAACAACAAAAATAATTAAGAAGTTTGAGGGTACCCCGGAACAACTATGCCTATTGGACGTCTAACACCTCAGTCCCTCCCGTGACCATGGGTGCTGCAAAGCACTCGAAACGTCGGGAACTAAAAATAAAAGAATAAACCGCGATAAAATCCGTAAAATAGTTTTATTTCATGTGTAATATTCGCGTAAATCTAAGAACTCAATATCGGTTTACCTTTTTTTTAAAAGATTTTTATTTTACAATTTTAAGTGACGTGTGAATTATTTATTAATATTTATATACCGATATTATATTATTTTGCTAAGTTGCAACGTAAGGTAACTACAGGATTAATATAATGACTATAATAATGGAATCTATACATTCGTGCTGTTCGCCGTTAAAGAGTCCCCTCTTGTATCTTGAAAGTCCAAGGTCCAATACCAATAACAATAAAATACGACCACCTCAAAACTATACTGAACCAAATGCAAAAAGAATCATCAAAATTGGTTCATACGCAAAGGAGTTATAAAAAAAGGATGAATTATGAACCTCCTTTTTTGAAGTTGGCTAATATACTGCTTAGTTCTATAGTAGGGTACCTATAGGATAGACGTAATACCCATAATATCTCAATTTACACATGCCTATTGTTTGTCGTTAAGGAGTTCCCTGGTGTATCTTCTAAGTCCAAGGTCCAATACCAATGAAATTAAAATGGGACCACCGCGGAGCTATACTGAACCCAATGCAAAAAAAAATATCAAAATTGGTCCACAATTGACGGATATATCGCTGAACATACATAAAAAAAAAGCATACATACAACCGAACATAGAACCTCCTCCTTTTTGAAGTCGGTTAAAAACTGATTTTTGTAGTTGTTTTAAAACTATATTTACGACTGATTTTCGTTCTGTAATACAGGCCTGAAAGTAAATAAAAACCTGTAAAAATAACTTTAAAAAAATGGAAACCGTTTTCAAAAAGCAAAAAATAAATATTTGAAGTCGGTGCCGGTTGGCGCAGTGGGTTACTTGGCACCGACTTTAAATATTTATTTTTTGCTTTTTAAAGACGGTTTCCATTTTTTTAAATAGTTATTGTTTTACAATTTTAAGTGATTAGTCAATTAATTATTAATATTTATGTACCTATAATATATTATTCCACTTAGTTCTACACTAAGGTACCTAAAGGATTGATATAATACACTCATAATACTAAACCAAGTGTAGAAATCATCAAAGTCGGTCCAGAATTGACGGAAATATCGGTGAAAATATATAAAAAATGCATACATACAGACGAAAATAGAACCTCCTCCTTTTGCAGTCGGTTAAAAATAGTGTATTTCTTTTAAACCTTTAACTGAACTTAATCTTACTTATATTAACAAAAAGAGCCCTGCTTTTAAGTATATCAATACCAGTGTTACAGGGAAAATTCTTTACTTCTTTCTATTTCTTAATTCAAATAATAAACACATTAAACCACGTGGGAAATAACCGACATCCTGATCGATATTATTCCGGGTTATACCAGCAAATACGAAAAGGCAGGCAATGTAGTATTCCCTAGATCCCTTTAGGCATCCTATAGTCAAAGAAGACGGTTTTTTGTTTTGTGTTTGTTGGTCCCTAGAGTGTAATCTTTGACACAAGATGTTTCGTGTGGCCACATTAATTCTTGAATGTTTGGCTTTTTATTAGTAGCTAGTGTTATTTGTGACTAATGAAATAATCGACCGCAACTTTTCCCAACATCACGCTAAAAATAAAAGAGTTTTCTTGCTTGCTATCAATATGAGAATACCTGAATCTAATAAAAAACATTTTGTATTGATTTTTTTGATTAATCAAATTTTTATATTTTGAAATTACAACTTTTAATAACAACAGTAAGTAAGTCAAGTTATTTAGATTTATATTATATTTTGATAGCAGATGGTTGGACCTCAGCGATCGAAAAAAATCTGTTTCATTTACAGGCAGACATGGAATGACAAAGCTTAAAGATGACATTAATATTTTTTGACTAATATTACTAATTGGCTTACCTCTATTAATTTATTATTAAATCTAAAACGAAAATTATGAACTTTAGACAGAGAATACAAACATCTGACGATTTGAATATCACATTTAATGACACTGAAATTGAGGAGATAGATGAGATCAAGTTTCTAGGACTACACATTGACAAAAAGTTAAACTGGAAAAGTCATATTGAGTTTGTTTGTAAACGGTTAAGTCAGCAATCATATGCTCTGTACAAACTCAGTAAAATCGCTGACAGGCCATTGCTGCATACCACGGCTATGTTGCCTGAATAAATGATTTATGATTTATGCCTCAATATTAAAGTATGGTCTATTGTTTTGGGGTAACTCCACAAATATTGAACTCGCTTTTAAAGTCCCGAAGCGATGTATTCGGTCAATTGTCAATATTCAGTCAACAGACTCCTGCAAACCACATTGTAAGAAACTAAAGATAGTAGCCCTACCCTACACGTTTGTCTATGAATGTGCTATTTTTGCTAAAACAAACATAAGTTTGTTTAAATTTAGAAACCGAGCAAGGTTTAATAACAAAATGACATACGAACCACATACAACCGCATTAGAGAAAAGTGTATTTTTTTTTATTCCTGATATATATAATAAACTACAAACCCAAAATAAAGAAGTGAAAAATATTGACAATTTTAAATCAGTTTTGCATAAATTTTTAAATGAGAAATGTTATTATAACTTATCTGACCGACGTGAATAATAAATAGAAATTGGATGACATGTATATTTTTGACATTGTAAATAGTATAGTATATAATTTCGTGTATTTTATAATTTTCATAATAATTTTATAATTTTCATTTTCATAATTGTTCTATAATTTTCATAATAAAATAATGTATGCCAAAAAGGCGGGTCATAGCTGTACCATCATAATCACAATATTTTGTATTGTAACATCATACTTCTGCCTATGTACCACAATAAAAACTATTTGAAATAAGACCAACAAAAAAAGTGGTATGTTTTATTTTAATTAAAAAAATATTTTAAAAATAGTTTTATTTTATTTTAAAATAAAGTTTTTTTGATCATATAAAATACGGAAAAAAGTTCAATAAATTGTCCCGAATCGTTAATTGGATTCTTTAGAGCATTATGTCTCATATTCAAGTTTCCATGAATTTGTTCTAAAGTAATTGATTCAAACACCATTATTTCATGGTTCTTTACGGTACGGTACCTTTTAGTAGATTCTTTAAGATGTTACCTTAGTGTTCGCAAATAGTTATGATAAATTCGCTCCCATTAGGTAAGTTATTGAATTTATTTCTACAAGATGGTCGGAAGTTGGAAATTGGTTTACAAATTGCGCATATTATTCACGGCACTCGAAATATCAAGAGGATTAAGAGGTACCGGCGAGTTATAAAATGTGACGCTATTATTAAGTTTCCTTTGAAGATTATTCGTGGAAAACGATTGTAAGTTAAAAAGCTGAGGTATTGTCCGGCAATGGGAATTCATTCAGTGTAATATAGAGATTATGTACAACAGCATAACTCATTAATAATTTAAAAGTTTATTTTCGTTTACACGAATTTGTTTGGTAAGACAATCCCTTTGGGACAGTCCCCTTTGTTTTATTAAACGTAGCCCCGCACTGAGTGTTAGTCCTGTGTCGCGGGTGCGTTTAAAAACATAAAATTTTACATACACACATACCCAGGCCGAAACAAATAATTGTGGGTCACACAAAGATTTGTCTCGTGGGGGAATCGAACCGGCGACTATTCGACTCAATGGGCGGAGCGGCTTAAGCCCTTTACCACTGCTGCGGTAAATCGGCAGTCAGCTGTATTTAGGTAGTGTGTTCAAGCAAAAACCACTAAATTGAATTTCTTCAATAGTTCAATAGAATCGGCGGAGAGCTTGGTCCAGAAGGTAAGAGCTTAAGCCGCTCTACCTATTGGATCGAATAGTCACGGGTTCGAGTCCCCCACGGGACAAAACTCTTTGTATGACCCACAAATATTTGTTTCAGTCTGGGAGTTTGTGAATGTGAATTTCATGTTTGTAAATGCACCCACGATACAGGAATTGTTGTGTGGGTGGGACTACGGTTTTTTTTAAATAAAAAAGCTTCAGAAAGTTAGGTTATAACTTTAAACGGCTCATTTATACGGAATGAAACACGGAATAACAATTTTTCTTCCGCGGAGAGGACAGAGAGATATCTTAGACAGAGTGGTAGTATGTGTGTGCCCGACCTCGTACACTTAGGTTCATGAGGGTAGACTCTGCGAGAAAATGTAACTCAGAATTGTCTTTGACATTTTCCATTACGCAGGCACAATATGTCTTATATATTAGCGTTGTTTTTACAACCAGCCGGCCTATTAGAATGGCCAAACGTTCTCCATTAAAATAAAATGAACATTAGGACACCTGATTACCCCTTGAAGTAAGACGCTAGACGTGGATTGTCTCTACATATAATAAAACTGTAAAACAGTCGTGTCTGTACATGGAATATTTTTGGTAATAATAACTCAGGGATATAGAAGCCAATTCCACAATTCTTTACACTGATGCGCTTTTTATATCTACACGCTTTTTTATTACGCTGTTGCGAACGTGGACGGGCAGCTTAACTGGGCATATCCTCTGAAGAGCTTGCATTTCGAATGCATTTATTCTGCTTTCATACTCTTTATTGCACAAACAGTGACATCTGGAAAATGCCTCAACATGCCTGAAAATAACGCGAACCATGTCGCGGTTACAGCTAGTCTTATAAAACAAAATGTTATTCCAGAGCGGTATCTGATAATAACTTTGTTCTCATCAGATAAATATGCGGCACGAAAAGGAAAGTGTGTTCCCTGCTTTCGTATTCATAGCACGAGTATCAACATTATTAAGTAACATCTCAACAACACTTGAGTCTTTCAGATAGTGACAACAAGATCTACGAGTACATATATTATTGTCATCATCAGCCGAAAGATGTCCACTGCTGGATATGAACAGCCGGTCGTTTTGGCGATTTTTGGAGGCCTTTATCATACAGTAGGTACCATTCTCACACTTAAAAGGGGACCACTATAAGGCTGTATTTTGTGTACAGTGACTGGTGGTTACCTGCGGTGCAAACAGATGCTGAATTGAATGATGCGCATTTAGACAATTTGGGTAGGGCGAGCTATGATTATTACTTTCAAACGGTCAAAACTTGTCATCCTTATTAATTGTACATACACTTACAGAAAATAGTCTGCTCCTAGTCTACTCGTCTGCTTCGATATACCTCGATAGAGGACTTCCTTGTCGGTCTAGTGGCAAAAAGGCGCGTAACTATCACGAGGTCCTGAGACTGATAAAGTGTAATTTATAAATATAAAAACATCCCAATATCAGTTCGGAGTCTGGCATTGTGCCTGGTATATTGGTAAAATGCTCACCTTCTTTTACATTGGGACACAATGTCGTCGACCAAACTTGGGTGTACACAATACATCTCTTCTACCTGGAATATAGACGTGGCGGTGTGTAATAAATGTGTATGTATGTACATATGTGACTTATTTTCTGCATAAGAGATGAAGGTTCTAAATTGTAAATATGAATTGCCTCAAAAGGTTGGGTAACAAAAACAAATGGAACTGATGAGGGGTAATGGCGGTGTTTCCGTAAATTGTCAGCGTCTAATGTTTATCATTTGTTTGACAACCCAAGTTTTTCTGTTGACGCTTCGGTGACTGGGCCCAAGATGTTACTTGTATGTTATCTTATATGAAAGGAAAATATAAATATAGGTATTTGGATACGATTTTTCACTTAGCTTTTTACCACTTCGTCTGATCTAATTCCTTTGCAACAACTACTGAGAGAATCGCTTGATATTAGGGTGAAATTAACCCACAAAGTATTCTTTGTTTAATCCAAAGCTCAACGCTAAATAGTTCCAATTAAATAGTATCTGAAACGAATACTCAAAAGTAGTACAAATTAATACTGTTTTTCGTCTAATAAACTGTAACGGAACCAATCGTAAGTTTTAGATTGCCGGCTATTTTGCACAGCTTCACCGTGCAGATGAGCTCAACTTGAGATCGAAAAACTTTTCTAGTTGTTATTAAAAAAACACCGTCACGCCTAAATTCCCCAGAGGGGGTGGCAGAGGTGTACTGAGTACACCCACGTTTCGCCGACGATGTTAGGTCCCATGTAATAGGGGCGAGTCTATTGCCATAAGCCGGGCACAATTCCAGACTCCGGACTCATTCTGGGAATTTTTCGTTAGAAAAACTACATTTGTCCGACCGAGGATTTGAACCCAGGACCTTGTGATCACAAAGCGATGCGCTTGTTAGTTAGTTAGTTGTTATTAAATGGTCGATTTACTGAATGGTAAGACTTAAAAAGTGATTTTTATTAATCAATGTTTTTAATTACTTCATTAGACTTGTGTAACTCGTGTGAACTCAGATGCAGTTTGGAGCCCAACGTGATTTCCGAAACACGGAAATATTTTGATGTAGAATATACTGTAATAATTTGAAATTTGTTACGTATTTATAAAATCACATGGAAAGAGATTAGGCCTAAATTAATGTCTGATCTGTGTAGGTAAATACTGTAAACAAATCATCGTCGGCCTGACGAGTAAAAATATCATTTACAGGGAAATGACGAAATATTTTTGTTTTATGGTGTTTGAGATTTCCAACCTATGGAGATGAAGTTTGATTCGCAGAGAGGATTATAGAAAGCAAAAAAGCAAATTGGTAAAAAAGTTAGTCTAAACAATTTAATAATATTAAGTCGTAATCAGCCGCACCCAAAACGGCAATTTGGTGTTAAAATGAGCGCATTGCTTTCAACATTTTGCACAAAATAGAAAATTACCTAAATAGAAAATAAAGAACCTGTTGAAACTCTGTACCCTCTGCCTGCCTACCTAACTGGCGTGCTGATAGATAGGAAATCTTGATATTGTTCGCTTGTGTGAAAACAATGGTATATTAACTTGGTAGCGTCAAACTAACGTCAATCCCTTTGTGCTAAGCTCTATGAATTTTATGAATTGTGTGTATTATATTATTCGGTGATAATATCTCTTTCTTTCTAAAGGGAGCTAACGTGATAATATGGATAGAAAGAAGATCTCTAGATATAGAAAAACTATAAACAGTATCAAACTCTACTAATAATAGACAGTATATGATTATCTTGACGTTCTCATTTCAGATACAGACTTAACACATGAGATAAAACTGGCTCTTATGTATCTATGTTCGTAAACATATCCATGACACAGGAATAATTCCTAGTGATGGACTACAAAAAAAGGAGGGCAATTACCATGACTGGTTGTTGTTATTGTTATTTTTACTCCATCGTTGCGGTCTTGGCCGGTCATGTCATTGGGGAAACTCTTGTTCTGTATTCTTTCAGCTGAAGAAGAACGAAAGGTCGCTTTTTGTGACATCATCAAGAACTTGGAGTTACATAGCTCCTGGTTCTATAAGGGCACTAACGTACTGAGTTGAAAAACTGCACAACCATTGCAATCAATAGATAGATATGACTCGATCCAGGGCGTTTAAGATTTGGTCAAATAGCCGACGGAGCGCGACGGCAGCGCGATGGAAGCACGGGGGACGGGGTGCACTACTAAGTGCACCGGTCAACCGCCGGCTATGGGAGGGGATCTACGACTACGTCATCGTCACCCGTATTCTGAGCGGAAATAATGGATGACAAAGCATCGGGGGGATCGGAGAGAACATGTCGCGGCCGGCGGTGGCGGCAGGGGTCGGGGGGGGGCAGGGGTCGGGGGGGTTTTTGTTTTAACTTTTTAGAGAAATTTTTGTTTTAACTCGTCTTAATACAAAAAATATAACCATCACGCTTTACGGGGGGATCGTAGTCGGCGGCGGCTACGATTAACGGATTCGCATTGGTAGATGCGTTTGCGAAGTGTCGTGTTGTCGCCTTTTTAATATAGGCGCGAATAGGTTCGAGACCTAGATCGGAGTGACCAGAGTAGTACATGATTGAGCTTTTCTTAGTGTAAACTTCACTAAATCGAACGATCCTTTAGTTCACAATCATAGTAATAACGGGAAAAAGCGCACAAATATAAAAATTGCAATTTCATTGACAAAGAAAATGTAATTAATATAGATTGTGAACTAGGGTATTGAAATGCAGAGGTTAGAAGGGGGGCCAAAATTATTAGCCTACTGGCGGCAAATTAATAAATCCGCCACTGATACCCCTGGAGTATTATACTGAAGTATATAATGCGCCGCGTTATGTGTTTAATTGGAAATGTCGAATAAGAGCCGAGGTTTGTCACATCAAATTGTATTAAAAGTTTCTTTGACACTTCGCCCCGTTGTTTGTTGAACTCTTTCCTGATCCGCAATATTAGTGGTAACGAGGTAGTTTTTGTTTATCTATCAATTAGTTGTTACCCGCAACCTTGGTTGCGTGAACATAGTGCATTAAAATACTTTTGTGAATCGATTTAAAAACCGCAATTAATTGGATATAACTTGTTTGATTTCTGTATTACATACCTCAGTCATCATACCGTAGTCATTCGACAGAGAACCAAAGTTATCGACATAGCCCACCGGATTAGTAAGCTGAAGTGGCAATGGGCCGGTCACATTAGCCGAACACCCGATAACCGCTGGGACAAACGAGGACGCCCTCAGGCTAGGTGGAGCGATGACCTTCGTAGGGCGGCTGGCAGAAACTGGATGCGAGTAGCTGAGGTTCGTACCCAGTGGCGTGCACTTGGAGAGGCCTATGTCCAGCAGTGGACTGCTATAGGCTGATGATGATGATGATTTCATACCTGTTCGTATACTAAGAAGGTGAAGAAAAAAAAATTGGAAAAGGTTTTAAGAGTCCAGGAAAATTGTTATAAAATTATATACTTTAGCCACACAGCAATAAGAACGTGACGTCACACCCTGCACTCAACGATACAACTACTACGTCATGAGGGATGTTTGTGGCTTTGTTTGCCATCTTGAATACATTAAAATATGAGCCATAAATTCTAATTGGATTGATTGATGCAGAATTATTATGGTATTAAAAATATTGAATGATCATTATTTACTTTAATATAGCGACTTGCGGGTAGGCAGAGAGTACTCTGGCTTCCTCCACTCTCATAGTTTGTCTAACCTACGCTCACGTTCGTCTCACGCAGACTCTCGACTTGCCTTTCGGATAAGCCACGGTCGATTTGGTCTAGCGACATTCATCATATTATTGCACGGAACAAAGATGATCTTATTGCATATTCTACTCGTCTCTACATAATACGTAATTCTTTCATGGGGCAATGTATACGCTTGTACAACAAATTACCCATAGATATCCGAAACATGCCTATCAATAAGTTTAAAAAGGCAATTAAAACTAGACTGTGTAACAAAAGGAGAAAATTCTGGATTATCTTGACCATAAAGCCGGTGGGGTTAGAGCAGCTCCTCAATCAGCAACATTAAAAAACGCTGTATAAAACAATTTTGAAAACAATGGTTAACAGAAACGCCAATCGAATAAAACAAATTAAGTTTAAAGACTAGCCCGCTAAGTTTCTTGCCGGATCTGTTTAAGGCGTTAACACTATCGTTAACGTAGATGTGATTGACGCTATGTTTTGGACAGAGATGGGCAAAATGTAATCAGATTAATGTCAAATACACCATCACGCATATATTCCCCAAGGGGGGTGGTTAATCATTTATCTCTGGTGTTAGTTATTTATATTATTGGTCGGTACCATGTTGTAAACAACAAATTAATTAATTAAAATCGTATTGAAACACTCCCACCCTCAAACAAACAAATAATTCCGCGCCATTGAAATGCCGCGAGTTGCAGCCTAATTAAAATGTAAATTCAAGATTTTACGCCAATTAGTGTGTTTAAAATATTTCGTTTCAGGTCCGGAAGAGGATGTTTGGATCAAGGAGGGAGAACTCCGCAACATCGTAGAGAAGCATCTGGCAGTGGGCCGGAAGGTTTTCTGCAGTTTTGTAGATCTGGAGAAGGCATTTGACAGAGTTATGCGAAAGAGACTTTGGGACATTTTGCCAGACTATGGTATAGATGGCACTCTGTTGCGAGTCGTCCAGTCCACTTATGTGGACTGCAAGGCATGCGTACGAGTGGGTGGTAACAGGTCACCCTGGTTTGATGTTAAAATCGGCGCCGACCAGGGTTGCGTGTTGTCCGCTAGACTGTTTATAATATATCTGGATAAAAGTCTTCAAAGACTGAAAGCGATGAATGAAGGTGTACAAATGGGTGACCTAGTGGTAAACTACTTTATGCAGATGACGCGGTTTTAATAGCGCCAACAGCCACTGATCTGCAAATACTAGTCACAGTTATGAAAGACAACTGCAATGTAAAGAAAACAAAGATAATGGTTTTTGAAAGGGAAGAAACCAAAACGAATGTAAGGATTGTGGTTGGTAACGATGTGCTGGAACAAGTGAATGAGTTTGTATATCTTGAATGCGCCTTCAGTAACGATCGGTAATTCACCGCTGATATAGAGAGAAGAGTGAGTGCAGGGAACAGAGTGAATGGTGCGATGGGAAAGCTACTTGGGAGCCGGCACTTAAGCCAAAAGGCGCAGCTGGCCATATATAACGGAGTTCTTTTCCCAACGCTATTATAGGGTAGCGAGAGCTGGGTATGTAAGAAGGAGAATGAAAGTGGGGTAAATGCGGTAGAAATGCGAGCTCTGCGGAAGAAGTGCGGAGTGAAGCTGACCGACCGCATTAGCAACAGCGTAGTAAGAAAGCGAGTAGGTATGGAAGATAGTATCGGTGTAAAAATGAGAAAGGGCATGCTCCGTTGGTTCGGGCATATAGAAAGAATGCCAGAGGAAAGAATAACAAAAAAGATATACAATATGAAAATGGAAGGATGCGGGTACCGGGGAAGACCTAGACTATCTTACCACGACCAAATAAACCGAGTCTTATCTGAAGAAAAAGTCAAGAGTCTCCGTAACCGGCGAGCGTGTATGAGACGAACTATGAGAGTCGAGGAAGCCAGAGGGGTATGTAAGGAAAGAACCTGTTGGAACTCTGTACTCTCTGCCTACCCCGCAAGGGATCTAGCGTGAGGTTATAGATAGATAGATAGCTATATATTAAATACTTGGTTATATAACCAGAAATCATTGACGCACAATAATGCGAATAGCTTGGCGGTGTCGTGACAACGTTTGATCGAAATAATTAAAGATTAACAGGATTAGTCGGGTCACTGAGTCTCACATTAGACTAGTTATCCAACTATTGGTGAGGTGCTGATAGTGCTAAGAGCGGGTACGAGTTCGCCACATGAAAATATTTCTGATCCAACGGCTGTTTGTCCTTCTTCTTGCTTTCGATTTTATTTTTTTTTAATTTATCGGCCTTGGATTTGTTCTTGTGTCGTGGGTGCGTTTACAAACATTAAAATTCACATACACTAATACCCAGACCGGAACAAATAATTGTGGGTCACACAAAGATTTGTCCCGTGCGGGAATCGAACCCCCGACTATGAGGCACAGTGGGCGGAGCGGCTTAAGCTCTTTACCACAGTGCTAAATCGTCCGTTCGAGTTCTGAGAGCGAAATTGACCCAGTTTTTCCGTAATGGCGACAACAAGTTATTTTATATAATGTATTGTTATATTTTATTATTATTTGACATTGGGCAAATACACTGTTACAGTGTGGGGCCATTTATTAAAATAACAAGAAGTACTATAACCAAGTTTTTTTAATTAGTAAGCGTACGGACCCACCTTTGAAATGTTTCCCTGGAAGAAGGAAAATTTTACTAAATGCTTCCCCTAATTTCACACCAACGCCCAATGTCATCCACAGGCCAAAATATCCTTGTCGTACTGTACGTATAAATGAAAATAATGTAATTCAATGTCCAAATCACGGAATTAAAATGTTTCGCCAAACTTCGCTACCTATTTTTTTTTTGTTTTGGAAAAAGTATCTACTCAGTAATATTTTCGCTTGCTATCGCTTTTATATTCAAATTAGTTAATTGTTGGTAGGTCATTAACTTGTTCTGGTTGAGTTTTTTACATCTGTTCGTTCGAGAACTACTAATTAGCGAATGAATTAAGCGTCTGCGTGGCATTAGCTTTATATTAGTGAGCTTTGTTTGCTACAAAGCATATCGCGGTACCTTGGTCCGTGTTCCGCAGCCGACATATTTCATAACTGAAGCTAATGTAGAGCTGGCCTTTGTTGAGTTCATACATAATTATTACTAAATCATTCTAAATTTTCAAAAAAATCTATTAATAGTTTTGAATTCTAGGGTAGTTCTTCCATTCGTACGTTTGTTCTGAGAATCTTTAACGTCGTGTACCCTTTGAAGTAGTTTACTGCACAATTTAGGATTGCGTCTACAAATACTTCTAAATAGAGGCATCATTCGCGTTTAAATATCAAAAGGCCATACTATCGCATTGGACAACTGTAACCCCTTGTTTGCACGGACGCTTTTTTAACGCGGAATGAAACAAATGACTAACAATAATTTTTTTGACAACCTTCAATAGCGCTTCAGCGCTACGCGTTTAAAAAGCGCCCGTACGAACGTTAAGGGTGTAAATATAATAAAAGTGCCACCTCAATCCATACGGACAATAAATTAAGCGTCTGCATCATTAAATTAGTTTAATATTAGTGAGTTTGGTGCAAGTTTGCTACAAAGCACATCGCAATACCGTGGTCTGTGTTCCGTGGCCGTTATATTTAATAAATGCAGCTAACGTAGACGCCTAACGTAGCTAACGCCTTTGTGAGAGCAGCAGTACACTGAGTTAAGGTATTTTTATTAAAACATACCTTAACTCAAGAACAAACCTTGTTTTTTACTTTATGAATTCCAAACTAGCGTAAGTTGTTCAGCTCTCTGTGTAGTATTCGTTAGGGGAATTAAGCATTCGCTTAAATCCCCTAATTTTTATATTCATAAAAACGTTAGAATTTTTAGTAATGAGCAAATACCTGGCTACTATGAAGGCTGGCAGCGCTGTGCGACCGCGGTGTACATAGCGATTATCAATGTTAAGCAGTATTTGGTTCGGTCGCTCTGAGATGGGTGACTTTTTGTAGCATTTTCATATTTGATGGTCTCCGTACTTCAGAAAGCACGCTAAACCGTTGGTCCCGGTTACCACTTAATGTGGTAGTAGTTAAACCAAAGATGAAACATGGGCTTGATTAGTTCCGAAAGCAGATGACCACAAACCTGCTTCCATCGTATTTTACCTAAACGATGGCAGTGAGGGTACCGCGTTGTTGACTGCCCGTTTGATGAGTATTAGATGCTTTTTAATATTGTGATTGCCTATTACGACGATAGGACAGGAGAAAGACATACTACTAATGCTACACTATTATCCTTCCCGGAAACAAAATAATTGACAGGTACTGATTGATGCTAAGAATTTTTCCTTATTTATACCGTATCACGTAAAATATCGAGCAGTTTCAGGAAAATTATCGTAAGCAACAAGTTTTGCTTTTCTTAACATTATTAAAGAAAATAACTCCTCAAACTGCCGCGTTGCGGTAGTGGCAAAAAAAATTCGATAGAAAAATGTCTGGTATCTTTCCGGAGTCTGCCACTGTTCCTGATATAATGGTAATAGACTCGCCCCCTATCACATGGAACCTAACATCTTTAGCGAAAATTAGGTGCACACAGAATACCTCTACCACCTCTGCTTAAAGAAAGTAAAGTAAGTAAGTGTTTATTTTTCCAAGCTTTTATTTAACTTACAATGTTCATATGTCTGTCTGTCTGTTTTCCGGTTCAAATCTTGTCAACTATTTTACAACAATTAGCGGGTATCCGATTGAGCTGAAATGTTGCTATACGTGTAGAAGTACGGTGACAATGCAGTAATATGGTACCATGGAGCTGGTCTGAAGATGGTTTCGCAAAGTGGCCACAGGAACTAACTAGTGTTAACTACACAATAAAGCCGCCTCGTATTTAGACTCGTAAGGTTGGTATTGACGAGTACTATACAACCACAGGATCTGATAATTAAGTCAAAAGGTGGCCAAAGATCTTTTTAAATAAACTTATTGTTTTATAAACGTATCTTATTGCTTACAATCTTTTTGACATAGTGCTCGATATGCATAAGTCAGGATCTATTGAGTATGTTACAATACTGTTCACATACAAACTTACCTAATTTTGAAACTCCGGTGTATAAAAACTTATGCTTGAAAGGTAAATAAATAAGACGAAATATATCTACGAGACAAGATTTCTTTGTCAAGATCAAAACAACAACACGTGTGGGCGGATCTTCGGAATAAAATACAAACATGGGAGGCTTCATCCTTCGAAGTAGGTACTACTTCCATACAGGTGGATACCATTGTTATTAAAGTACTTGCTGCGTGAATTCTGTCAGAGATTTTCTGTGACTCAAAGATTAAAATAGGTACTTTTAAATATTACTAATGTTTAATGGGCCATTATAACCGTTAACTTTTTAATTGCCTCCCAAACTTTTTTATTGCTTCAGTCATTATACTGGTGGCACTAGTGGTGGAAGTGGTGGTATAGTCTTCGTTACTTTCTTGACGATTCATAAAAACACTATAATAGTTACTATGAATACAAAAAATACTGATTCTGATTGATTCCTCTGTCGTCGAACAGGTAACATTTTTCTAAATCGGTTATGATGATTTCTCAAAATCAATATTGAATGCGGTATGCCATACATAATTAAGGTCGGTGCAGATTGGCAGCGCGATGCGCGCGGTACCAACCCTTTAGGCGCACTATAGGAACTTCTCAAAATAGAAAATTCTCATCTGGTATTGTCCTACTAATACTATAAGCGCGAAAGTTCTTGAGGATATAAATACATATGGATGTCTGTTACGCTTGCACATAAACACTACTTAACGGGTTCTCATGAAACGTTACAGTAACATATACATCAAAATAACACATAGGCAAAATTCATAAAATATTCCAAAATGTATTATAAGCTAAACGCGCGTGAGCCGCGGGTAACAACAGCCAATATTATAATTTGGAAAGTTTTGTTTGTTTTTAATCGATACATTCTGAAACTATTGAACGAACTTTAATAATTCTTTCACCATCAGAAAGCTATATTATCCAGAGGTATAATAGACCCGGTAGGTGGCGTTGTTGACAATCGAGTGCGAGTGAAACCGTGCGAGCCGCGTGAAACCGCTAATTCTACTAAATTTATAAATGTGAAAGTTTTTATTGTATTTATATTTGTTACTCAATTACGCAAAAACGGCTCAACGGATTTGGATGAAATTTAGCACACAGATGGCTTATTACCAGGATTAACTCTTTATTCCGGAAAAATGAATGGTTCCTGTCTAAAGTCAACGCGGACGAACGCGGGCAGAAACTTACTAGTTTCTGTATGAATAACTATTCAGAAATAGCGTTCTGTATCGCGCTCCATAACCGATATCATAGTAAGGATATTGCGCTGATATTCTATGCAAACTCCAATAACTTTAGAGCGATAATAACTCGCTTAAGGATGACAGAGTACTCTCAGGTTTGTAGTGTAAGCTTAGCTCTTGTTGTCATTAAACCACAGGCTTACACCACAGAGATTAATATCGCGACGTTCCCGGGATAACCGATTTACATAAATTCAATATCCGTGTAAACACTTGCTAATCGGTTTAATACGTCGCGAAATTGAAAGTCGATGCCTAGAGGTGATGGGGGAATAACAAGAGAATTAATACTCGTATGAATCAATATGTTGCAGCATATTAAAATTGACATCGTAGGTTTTATAAGGCATTTGCGACCACAGATACAAACAATATATTTACTAAAAAGTCTCCGAAGCCGGCGAGCGTTTGTAACACAAACTATGAGATTGGAGGAAGCCAGAGGGTTTGTAAGGAAAAAACCTGTTAGAAGACTGTACTCTCTGCCAAACAATAAAAAAAAATACTAAAAAAATAACTTCTGACTGACTCGTTGGTCTAGTGGCGAATAATGCGCGTTGCGATCACGTAGTCCCGGGTTCAATATTTTGGTAGAAGAACTACCTTTGTCCTGATATCAGTCCGGTGTCAGAAATGTATCCGCTATGTAGAAATAGGCTCGCCACTTATTACATGGGACCTAACATCGTCGGCGAAAAGTAGGTGTACACAATACAATCTGCCGCCCCTACTTGGGGAATAAAGGCGCGGCAGTGTGTGTTATTTTTAAATTCACACACTTCAGATTTAGAAATATTTCTTGGAATTGTGATAAGACACTTTTAATAAAGTCCGCCTTCTGTTTATTTCCATCTTATTCTTAAAGCGAAATTGAAATGCAAAAAAAAACTGCCAAAGCGTTTTGAATTTAGATTATTAGTGAAAGTTCAGTATATTTAACTCACACGTTTTATCTATCTACATAATCACGCCAGATCCCTTGCGAGGTAGGCAGAGAGAACAGAGTTCCAACAGGTTCTTCTTCTTCTCTACTTACATACCTCTTTGGCTTGCACACACATAGTTCGTCACATACACGCTCGCCGGTTACGAAGACTCTTGACTTGTCCTTCAGATAAGACACGGTCTATTTGGTTATGGTACGATTATATCACATAATAGTAAGAATCACAAAAGTTTGAAAGAAGTAATAAAAATTTAAAATTGACGGTCACCTCGGTCAAGTGCTTAAGAGCTTAAGTCCTAAATCTTCAAATTAAAGAATGCGTCAAAAAGTAACTTATTAATTAAGGCTTTGTATTCACTAGTGAACAAAATAGTGAAAATCCTGCAAGCTGTCAGGCGGCAGGGGGCGCGCTTAGGTTGCGTTCGTGAGAGAGAGTTCGCGTTGGGCTCCAATGGAGCGGGAAATTTAACATAGTACGCTCTCTTATGAATACCGATCGTAAGCAGATATAAGCGACGCAGTAGACGTGGCGTTCCTTTAAATTTAAAAGAATGCGCCTTACATTTAACTCGCTACATCGCGTCGCTTTAAGTCTGTAACTATTTACATATATGTAATATAGTACAATAATATCAGCCAATATCGTCCCACAACTGGGCAAAGGCCTTCTCTCACAAATCGAGGTGAGAAAGATTAGGTCATACACCACCACGCGGACCCAGTGCGGATCGGTGGAAGCAGATTTGTGGCCACCTGCTGTTCGAACTTATCAAGCCGCCTATAAGGTTTCCAACTCGGCTTAACGATTACCACATTAAGTGGTAACCGGGATCAACGGCTTAATGTGCACGGAGACGCTCGAATATGAAAATACCATAAATGGTCACCCATCTCAAGCCAACCGAATCAAACGCTGCTTAACCTTGGTGATCGGTAAGAACACCGCGGTCACACAGCGCTACGGACGCCTCACGTATATGTAGGTAGATGTAATAAATAAATGAATAAAAAATAGGTATGTAAGTAAAGAACCTGTTGGAACCCCGCACCCCCGCCTACCCCGCAAGAGTTCAGGCGTGATGATATAGATATATAGATAGGTAATAAACATTATGGTCACATCCTAAAGGATACTATTTGCACTTCATACTTAAAAAATCATAAGGAAAATAAATATATTCACAACGCGGGTTCAGGAGACAGACTTGGAACGATCGCTGATATCGCACAAATATCCCACTGGAAATAAAAAGAATATAAAATATGTATTAAATATTTCGTATAAATTTGTACCCAAGAATAAATACGATCTATAGCTTAGCCTATTCCGAAAGTAAAGGTCATTATTACGACGGACAGCTCATGGGATTTACTATTTTGTAATCTTGTTAGGGACGAATTACAACGATTGATTTCTAGTGATCCCCATCCCATCTGATTGGAGGAACCCTACTGGGAGCTTACTCTTATTAGCATCTCACAAAAATATGGATCCTGAATACAAACATAAATGATTCAGTGAATTCTAAGCAAATCATTAATCAGAGGAAGCAGAGTTGTGGCCTGGTGCTCTATTCTACAAACGGAATCCCACAAAATCAAATCTTAACCCCCATCTATCAACATCCTTCATATATGTATGTCACAATAGGACAGGTAAACCGTGATATAATTATATCCTTAGTGGTATAGTTATGCAACGCTTTTATGAAACTATCGTCTGGCATATCAGTGGGAATGTAATTATATCTCGGTATTAAGAGAGAGCGAGACATAGGATAAATTGGGGTATTATTCCGATAGTTGTTGCATTTATACGTCAGTCTAATCAACTTTTGTTCAAAAACATCAACTTCTTATTTTTCGCGAATTGATTACTATTTAGTTTTCATACTATAATAAGATATCTGTGGCAACAAAAGATCGTGAGCGAATCTACCAGTACAAGCGAAAAATCGGACATCTCGGACACGTACTGCGCCACGAAACATATCACCTGCTTCAGTTTATTATGATGGACAAATTGACGGCAAAAGACGCGTTGGATGACGGAAGAAACCATGGCGTTGAGCAGTGATTCTGTATGGCTCACGAAAGAAGTACGTTCTCAAAGCTGACGGCCAACCTCCAATAGCGGAGAGGCACTTGAAGAAGAGCTATAATAATATCTTACTTTAAATACAAATTGATCAACTGATCTAGTAAATATAAAACACAATCATTTATTAATCTGCAAATACAATGATAACATAATTTCAGAATACATTCTCTATATTTCGCCAAAGAGCATGCGAATATTAGATAGACCTTAATTACTTAATTATTAAATATGTATAGGAAAGTGGAAAAAATGCAAAAAAAAAAATTAATATAAAAGATCTTTAGACTGACGTAAAAATGCATCCGCTTTCATAACTTTCTATTCCAGATCACCTAGAATGAACTCAGTAATAAAAAAGACTACGGCATAGGGACAGCGAAACACGATATGATAAAGAATTTTCATGGACAGTAGTATAGCACAAACACAAGCACGGTCCAACTTGTTTAGGTTTGCTCGGGTATACGATGGGCATACGTAATCAAAACCCATGTCACATTGACAAGAAGGAAGGCGCGAGGGCGCGAGTAAATGCGCTGTCAGTTTCATGAAAAATAATGTAAGGCCTTACAAAAAGTATGCATAACCGATGTCTTCCCTACCTATTCCCTACCGGTGGAATTTACGCCTTATATTCACTTATATTTTACATAACATAAGATAATATTTTGCATATATCACTGTTGTGGAAGCTTGTTGAGATTCAAAGACATTACCACTTTGTGTTATCTGTGCGGTACAACCAAAGTATGTTCTACCTTATTAGGTAGTGCTCTGCGTGCCATAACACTAGGACGCAGCAAGACTTGATGATTACTTCCCACATCGCCTCAATGTGGCTGCATTCTGGACCGCTTCCATATAACTACAGCATGTTTGCCGTAGGAATGCTAAGAAGAACTTGGAGAAATAATAATGATAAATCAGCCTATATTGTCCTACTGCTGGGCAAAGGCTATGTCTCACAAATCGAGGAGAGATTAGGAGAAGAGATCATACTCCCCCTCCTGTTGTTGGAACTTATCATGCCACCTATAACGCTTCAAACTGGGCTACCACGACTAGCACATTAAGTGGTAACCAGGAATAACGTTTTTGATCCATCTCTGGCCATCTTGAGTGGACGCGGGTTCGATCAGCACATTGTACGAAGCTCAGATATTTGTTGCGGGTTCTCTGAATGTTTGTCTAAATATATGTTCCTACCTACAACAAAATATCTGGAGCAATGGTTCTTTAAAAAAAAAGTCTAGTGGATGAATTCTCGGATAATGGTAATATAAAGTAGGCAAGTCGAATTCGAAAGCCGAAGGTAGTTAACATTATAACAGTACTTAATTCCCTTTTAAAAGACTCACAAAACTCTTTGTTTGGGCTCTAGTTAACTACGGGTAGCAAGGTCGATAGGTTTTATGGTCTTATTTATGGAGGGACCAACGTATTACTATTCTATCCACGGAACATTGTGGGTAGGTAACAGTTATGTGATGTGTATTGTGATTTTATCCGATGGAGAGGATAATAATGGAGAGATGCATGCAACATCTAAATAGCTTGAATGTTATTTTTGGAGTTCTCTCCCTTCGTTTGGGGGTTGAATTAATGAATGTATTTTCACATTTTTAATTGCTTTCATAATCGTTATTGTATAACAGAATTTTTGTTCTTTTATTTACAAGAAATAATTTCAGCTTATGTAATGGAGTATGCCAATGGCAAGATTAATATTAAAATTGTATATAAATTTTCTGATGGAAAAGTCAAGAGTCTCCGTAACCGGCGAGCGTGTATGAGACGAACTATGAGAGTCGAGGAAGCCAGAGAGGTATGTAAGGAAAGAACCTGTTGGAACTCTGTACTCTCTGCCTACCCCGCAAGGGATCTGGCGTGAGGTTATAGATAGATAGATATAGAATATTAAAATTTATTTTAAATATTATTCTGAATGAAGTTGATGGGGTCTTGGATTGGTCATGTTCACTAAACTATCTTTGCTAGGGGCGGCTCTCGGTAACCCACCCCGGGTTACTCTCTTCATTCCAATTTGGTCGAGAACAGCGATGGCTGCTTCTCAAGTTATACTTGTTAACGGGTACTGCTGGCGGGGACTGGTCCGTCCTCTATCCTTTGTCTGATATATAAACGTGTAGTTCTGTTGAACTTTGTCTCGATCGGCATCACACTGGAGCTATTATGCATTTTATATTAAGCAGTTTTATTTTTTCCTTTATTATTGTTCCACTTTTTTTTATTACTAGGAGGGATTAAAAAGTAGTGAGAACGACATACTCCTTGGTAAAAAAAAATACTGGCAGGCATAGCTCAGATACATACTTGTAGTATTAATAAAAAAAAAAAAACTTCGATTCACTTTTGTTTTTTTCTGAATGTAGTCATTTGTTTGCTTCGTGTCGGAACGTGTTCTCAAAAATGGAGAAAAACGAAGTGCGAGTCGTTATTAAATACCTCTGTTTAAAAAAGTTAACGACGTAAGAGATTGATTGCGATTTGGAGGCAACATTAGGAGAGTCTGCTCCGCCGTATTCCACTGTCGCAAGGTGGGCTTCTCAATTTCGAGTAGGGAGAACGAGCACGGAAGACGAACATCGTTGCGGCCGTCCATCGACGTCAGTCACCCAAGAAAATGTTGCGAAAGTCGAGAAAATTGTATTGAGCGATCGAAGAGTTACCATCCGATACTTAATTCAAGAAACGGGCATTTCATATGGAAGTATTCAATCCATATTGAAACAATCTTTGAATATGAGAAAAGTCTCCACAAGATGGGTGCCGAGAATATTAACCGACAGTCAGAAACAAAATCGACTTGACATTTCGAAGATATTGTTAGACAAGTTTCAAGAAGATTCTGAAAACTTTTTGTCTCGTTTCGTAATAATGGACGAAACATGGGTCCATCATTTTGATCCCGAGACAAAATAGCAATCTTCGCAATGGAAACGGCCATCATCACCGACCCCGAAGAAGTTTCGTGTCGTGGCATCGGCTGGCAAGGTTATGGCCTCAATATTTTGGGACTCAGAAGGAATATTGTTGATTGATTACCTGGAGCGTGGAACCACTATTTCAGGCCAATATTATGCAGCTTTAATTCCCAAGTTGAGGAATCCCATCAAAGAGAAAAGGAGAGGGAAACTTCGAAGGGGCGTGCTGTTTCATCATGGCAACGCACCTGCGCACAGGTCGGCAGTTGCGATGGCTGCCATTCAGCAAGCTGGCTTCGAACTGGTTGACCACCCCTCTTATTCACCAGATCTGGAGGCTAGCGATTTTTATCTGTTCCCCAAATTGAAAAAATACTTAAGGGGAAACAGGTACGAAGACGATAACGAGGTGATGGATGCCGTGGAGAGCTTTTTGCAGGACCAAGACAAAACTTTTTTTGAGAAAGGGATTGAAGCCTTGGAAAAGCGCTGGACTCGGTGTGTAGAGAGACTCGGAAACTATGTAGAAAAATAAATTATTAAGTTATCAATAGTCATTATATTCTATCTCATTCTCACTACTTTTTGATCTCTCCTCGTATATACCTTTACTAAGTCTCTATTTTGTAAATGAAAGGACTGTGTAGTCACTAACTGATAGCACGGGTGTAAGGTGTATCATCTTATAGATTAAACGTAAATGTACATACATAGATTAAATCTATCCTTAAGCCCATCTTCTTAACTCGTTCCCATACCCCATGAACGCTATGTACACTAAAAGAATTGTAAAACTTTCATTTTGAAAAAGTAACCGTAGAATTTCTTGCCCTTCTTCTCCTGAAGAATGACATTCCGAACGAGTGGTAGAGTCTTAAGTAATCGCCCACATTTTCCTTCTTGACTATTCATAAGTACTTCTTGGTCTACATGAATTAAAAACTTTTGATTTTGAATATGATACTGTATCACATTTAGGAAAGAGAAAAATTTCTGTTAGTATCGAAAAATATTATATGGATAAGAAATATATCTAAACGAATTATCATAATTTTATCTTTAAAATAGAACCTGACCCCTCTAGATCACACCCTATATACTTTTTTTGCTGTATGGGGCGGACACGGTTTTGATCCTTACACGGAAAGAACCTTTCTGTGTGCCAGAAATATTCGGTTCGGTCTGTACGGTTCCTTGTTGACTCGAACACTAATAAAGTGATAGTTGTTAAATAATACACCAAAGCTTGATAGAAAATTATATTGTCCGAAAAAGTAATGAACTGTAATTAATTGTTTGATAAATGCTAATGATACGCGAGCACGCGCGACCCTTGTTGGTTGAACGCGAACTGATGTGCACTTTCGTGATATTGAAGTAAATGGTGTCGCACGCGCCGCGTGTAATTGCTGACCATAGAAAAATGTACGGTTGTACCGTACAGTGGCAGTATATGTGAAATTCCTGGTTGTAAACGCATTTACGATAACTTCTAGTATGGGGTCACGTATTTTTATGCAAAAGAAAATATACACACTTATTATTAAAGTTAAAGTCAAACTCCAGTCTTTTATTTTGTAAAAACCATGCATTTAAAAGGCCCTTACAAATTGTAAAGGCTACATTTTCTTTAGTTATATTACGAAACTAAAACCGGATCAAAACGCGCTCTCTATACTTAGCGGGCTTGTTTAGATCAGTTTTCCTCTTTTAAATTGGTGGAGTTCGATTTAGACTTAAGGTTTTGCGTTGATTCTGCTATAAGCTCATTAAGGTAAGTATATGTTTAATATTATTATCCCTTTGTTGGTATAGCTGATTGAGACAAATACCGAATTAAAAGCGACAGGGTACGAACTGAAGATTTTCTATCACCGGCGAGGTTAAATAATCACTTGCCCGCTGGCGCGTGGCGAGCCCCACGACCACCTAGTATATGCCCTCCCCATAGCGACTACCCAAGCCGAGCCCATTCCCCCTAGAGGCACCCTTAAGTTGTTGCTCCCTCGCCCTTCTGGCTCGACCTTAGTTGTTGCACGCTCGACACCTTTTGTCCGGTGAAACTGTTAAGGCCCTGTGGTCAACAGCGTAGACCACCTAAACGACAGCAACAAAAAAAGATTATCTATCATAATTGGGCATAAATAGGCAATGGCGAGCTAAGCAATGGCAAGTCAATCATTAAAACATTCTACTGACAATAACCCAGTTTTAACATTGGGTTGTTATGTACTGGCTATTTGTATATGTAAATGTATTAAACTCACAACGCCAAATGTAAGACAGGTAGCAACTAATGTACAAATAAATGGCGTGGATTTAGACCTTGTAGAGTCGACTGTATTTCTAGGTATCACTATTGATGCCAGATTACAATGGGGCCCCCATATTGATCAATTATCTGGTAAATTAAGCTCAGCGGCATATGCTGTAAAGAAAATTAGATTTACTTTTTTATTTAATTAGATTACTAACTGATATTGAAACAGCTAGAATTGTTTATTTCGCTTATTTCATAGTATTATGTCATATGGCATACTACTTTGGGGATGCTCTGCAGAACTTAATACCATCTTTGTTCTCCAGAAAAGGGCTGTTCGAGCAATTTACAATTTGGCCCCGAGAGCTTCCCTTAAGGAAAAGTTTAGAGAGATAAATATTCTAACTGTTGCATCACAGTTTATATATGAAAATCTTCTATATGTTAAAAAAAAAATCAGTAATTTTTAAAAATACAGCGACGTTCATCATGTAAATACACGGAACAAAGATGATCTTATTGTACATTCCACTCGTCTCCACAGAATTAGTAATTCTTTCATGGGGCAATGTATACGCTTCTACAACAAATTACCCATAGATATCCGAAACATGCCTATCAATAAGTTTAAAAATGCAATTAAAACTAGTCTCTGTAGGAAAAGGTATTACAACATTTCAGATTATCTTGACGATAAAACCGATTGGGTTTGAGCAGCTCCTCAATCAGTAATATTTATCAATGGTATATATTATTTTTAAAAAAAAAATGGTTATCAGAAAGGCCAAAAAAATTAAATTAAAAGACTAGCCCGCTGAGTTTCTCGCCGGATCTTCTCAGTGGAGGCCGCGTTCCGATCCGGTGGTAGATGTAAAAAATTTTGACGTTTGTAAGTGCTTATGTATTGGCCTATACAAATAAATGATTTTATACTTTGACTTTTAAACAAAAATGGCGTGCAGCTTAATGACCGTTAGCGGGGTTGTTTGTGTTTTCAAAGATAATAAAGTGTTATGTTTTTCGAGTGGTTTAAACAGTCTCTGTTTACATGAAGGCTTATTTTTGAAATAAAACTTACCATCCAAACATGTCAAGCACCAAGCAAGCACCTGTTTCGGCGAACTGGCACAAAGTGAGCTGGAGTGTAAGCACTAACGCGGGCTACAAAAACAAAATCTTCTCTAGTACGTTGTACGCAATGGTTTCAAAGTATTAATACATTTTATAACAATAGGCAACTGTGGGTTTCAACAGCGCCCATTCGAACTATCGATAATGAGCACGGAACGTGTACAACCCTAGTACTAACATGTTTTATGATCGCGAATGCTGCAAGCGTGTGCGCATAGTAAATCATCTAGTGCTGTAGTGTATAAATGTTACTCCCCGTAAAGGCATGTTTGCTAAAACCGCAAAATGGCTAAAACACAGTATGTTTAAGGGATAAAATTTTTTTTTTATAGTTAGTATTTTTGATTTCGTTTGTAAGATACTTATAGTAACGTAATGCAGTTTTTGTTTAAAGTATCTATATTAATTTTAAAAAAAGTTAAAATATCGTTAGTTTGTCTATTCTGTTTTTATGATTCGGTTTGAAAAACAAATTTTTAAAGCCCAAATTATATTATGTAGGTACACATTCTAGGAATTTATTCTTATCCACCTTTGTTTCAGTTGTTGCCAACTACACCACCCGACAGTGTTGAGCAGAAACAGTGGATGAAGTTATCTAAAATCTCTTTCTAAGAAATTACTTACTGCGTCAGTTCTAAGTTGTATAACATTTCAGGGGCTTTGTACTTAAGTCTCATTGTGCTGGGTAAAACAATGGAGCCCGTACTGAACTGCTTTGAACCAGCTGCTGCCGGTTCAAACGAATTTATTACCATTTTATAGGAAGCCGTTAAATCGATCTTAAACTAGTGATAGCTGGGAATTGAAATCAAAATCAAAATGAATAGTTTTTATTTCATGTAGACGAAAAAGCACTTATGAATAGTCAAAAGAGAAAATTATTGATTACTTAAGACTCTACCACCCGTTCGGAAAGTCGTGGAGAAGAAGGGCAAAATCTCAACGGTTACTCTTTTTAAAAATGAGAGTTTTACAATTCTTTCTCCAGGCGTTTTCTTTTTATGAAAACTTTAAAAAAGAGAAAACCGTCGCATTTTTTAAATCAGAAAAATAAGTCCGAATAAAATAATTATAAAAAAAGACAAAGACACTGTCGCGTAAAAATTTGGCTTAACATGTATAATAAAACCCTTTTTAAAAAAGGAGAAATGGACTTCAAAAAGCAAAACATATATATTTGAAGTCGGTGCTGGTTGGTGCAGTCGGTTACTTGGCACCGACTTCAAACATTATTTTCCCTTTTTGAAAAAGTTTTTTATTTTACAATTTTAAGTGTTGAGTGTATTAATTAATAATATTTATATATCTATATTATATTATTTTACTTAGTTCTACAGTAAGTTACCTATAGGATTTATATAATACTCATCATAACTGAGCTTACAAATTCGTGCTTTTTGCCGTCAAGGAGTCTAGTGGTGTATCTTCAAAGTCAATGGTCCATTACCGATAAAATTAAAATGGGACCACCCCGAAGCTATACTGAACTCAATGCAAAAAGAAGAATCAAAATCGGTTAATAAGCAAAGAAGTTATAAAAAAGCTCAGACGAATTATAAATATCCCTCTTTTTTGAAGATGGTTAACATTCTATTTAGTTCTATAGTAGAGTACCTATAGGATTGACGTAATATCTCAATCTGCACATTCGTATTCTTTGTCGTTAAGAAGTTCCTTGGTGTATTTTCAAAGTCCATGGTCCAGTACCGATGAAATGAAAAAAAACACAATGGAACTATGCTGAATTCAATGCAAAAAGAATCATCAAAATCGGTCCACAATTGATGGAAATATCGGTCAACATACATAAAAAATAAAAAAGCATACATACAGACGAATATAGAACTGCCTCCTTTTTAAAGTCGGTTAAAAACAGTTCCAATTTATTTCATTTAAATTTTGGTAATCTTAGTATTTTCCGTAATTATTAGGAATTAGCGTAAGCTCTAGGTTTGGTAAAAAAAAAACAGAAAATAAGTCATAGTACAAAAAATATTCGATCGAGCGCTAACGCGCGATATGGAACAATGAGCGAGACGTCGGTCTCGCTCATTCGTTTAGATAACGAAATCTTCAGCAGTCGCGATATGTCACGTAGCCAGCCAGCATTAGGTACAATGTTTATCTCCAGAGAGATACTATAATAGAAGCAACAGTGCTTGTTATGTTGCTTATTTGCAAGATTAGAAGTCCGGCAATGAGCAAAAGAATTGACGTAATGTAGGCCACAAATTGAAGGCAAGTTTATCATAAAAAAACACGATTACGCGTATATTTTCCACGCTTTTCTCCATTAAACTTCGGACCGGTATTAAGAATTTTAAGATAAAAAAACAGCACCTTTGCCTAGACGACCTAAGATTCGCACTAAGGACTTCGTGATCACTCTTTAAACATTGCTCTGCCATGCTGCGCAATGTATACAAAGACAATTGCATAACTCATATTTTTAAAAGAGTAACCGTGGCATTTCTTACCTTTCTTGTCTATAGGACTGACATTTTGAACGGGTGATAGATTCTTAAGTATTCGCTAACTTTTCTTTCTTGGTAATTAATAAGAACTTCTTGGTTTACATGAATAAAAAACTTTTGATTTTGACTAGCCGCACTAACTTTATCGTCAACCAGGATAAGTAAAAACGATGAGTTCGATACTAATGGTCAGATCAAATCAATTTTTTTTTATTCATGTAGATCAAAAGACACTTATGAATAGAACAACAGGGAAAATTATTGATTACTGAAGACTCTACCACCCGTTCTTAAAGTATTTCCTGACCACCCGTTCTAAAAGTATTTCCTATAGTCTACCTATCTACCACTATACTGTTCAAGTCTACCTATTTTTAATAATATTAAGAAACTATATAAAAATCGTTTTATGTAATACATGAAACAGAGCGTTATTGAGTCTGATTGAGCGCTGACGGGGATTGTGGTATAGTGCGACAAGGATCTTTCTTAATTAGTAGAAAGACCCTCAATAACCGTTACTCGATTTTTTAGATTTTTGAGTTAAGTCTACCGTTCTGAACGTGCGTTATGATCTACCAATCTCATAAACATACAGATTTTCTAAATTTAGGGTTAGCAATACTGACCGTCACGCCTAAATTCCCCGAAGGCATTTGGCAAGGGTGTACTGTAAACGTGAATAGATCTCGTCGACGATGTCAGGGCCCAATGCATAGGGGTGAATGTATTGTCTTTATATTGGACAAAATTAGGAGAGTTAAACTAATAGGATTTTTATCTCACTGCACGCCAGAGTAGAAATTTATATTTACATATGAAAACTCATATGAACTATTTTATATAATTTATGGTCGATATGTCCAGAAGAAAATATATTCTTTATAAATTTATCCTATGTTTCAATAGGCCACCTGAATGGGCAGTACAGTATTGCCCCATAGTAAGATTAAGTCTCGTGTGGTGAGAGTGCTTACAAATATAAAAACACTAATACCCACTCTCAAAAAATATACACAAATTGATTAAAAGATGCTCATTCAATCACTTCTCCGTAACTCAGATGTTTAAGGTTTATCTATGTTTTAATAATAACAAGTTCAAAGGACGGAGTAATAAGGGAGTTCATAAACAAAATTTGCCGCTTGCCTTCTGAGGCTTTTAGAACTAGTAAAGAAATTTAATTTTAATTTAAAATTACTTTGCTAGTAATCTAACTTGCGAGAGGCCATAATCACCTGACGATAGAAGTTAGTTATGGTATTTTTTTCAAAGAGCTAATATTTGTTGTATGAGAGTTTCAGAGTTAAAAAAAGGAGTCCATGAATATCGTTTGGTTAAACTTGAAAGGTTATTAAATACCATTTCAGTACCGGTGACGCAAAAATGAGAATCACCTAAAAATATACTTATGTACATGTATTTTTATTCAATATCAGAGAAATCATAGTACATTTTTAAATACTTTTCAGTATGAACTTACTTTTTATAAGTATTTAAAAAAAAGTTTTATTGGAAATAAAATTTCTTATAAGCCCTTTGAATAACTGTACTTGTGTGTTCGATCCCCGCACGGTACAAATCTTTGTGTGATCTACAATTATTTATGTTTATATAAACGCACCCACGACAGTGTAATAATTTATAGCGTTGAGAAAGTTTATTGAAATTAGAAATAAGTTTATTTTGTATCTATCTATTTATATAATCACGCCAGATGATATAGATAGTCAAGTTTTATCTTTGTGCTTTAAAGGTATAAAATGTAGAACGCTATCTTAACGACAATGATGAGCAAATTATCTTCATTAAATTTGTAAGTCGATAACAAGGAACAATTACGTGTTATAATGATCACGATAAATTGATATCGGGGTTGAGTATGATGGCGCCAACCCGATGCTTTAGTGCCGATAAAAGTAAATTATGTTATAGGTTTTGTTAAAGGCTTGTGTTTATGATTTTATTTGATCATCCTTATATACAAGGTTGCCAACGACATTGTGGTCGTAGCGGAGTCGCTGGAAGATCTAGGACGAATGCTCGGTGACCTCAACAGAGTATCTCAACAAGTGGGTCTTAAAATGAACATGCACAAAACGAAAACAATGTCTAACGTCCATGTCGTACCCACAGCACTCATTGTACTCTTGAAGTTGTCGACGAATACATTTACCTGGGACAGGTAGTCCGGTTAGGTGGGTCCAACTTTGAGAGAGAGGTCAATCGACAAATCCAACTCGGCTGGGCAGCGTTCGGGAAACTGCGCAACATCTTCTCATCCAAAATACCTCAGTGCCTCAAGACTAAAGTTTTTAGTCAATGTGTGTTACCAGTGATGATTAATGGATCAGAGACGTGGTCTCTTACAATAGGTCCCATAAAAAAGCTCAGAGCTACTCAGCGAGCTATGGAGAGAGCTATGCTCGGCGTTTCTCTACGCGATCGAATCAGGAATGAGGAGATTCGTAGAAGAACCAAGGTCACCGGCATAGCTCTTAAGATTAGCAAGCTGAAGTGGCAATGGGCGGGCCACATAGCGCGTAGATCGGACGGGCGTTGGGGCAGAAAGATTCTAGAGTGGAGACCACGTATTGGCAAGCGTAGCGTGGGACGACCACCAGCTAGATGGACACACGATCTTGTTGTCGTTGGATGCAGGTGGTCGGACCGGTTACGCTGGAAAGCGATTGGGGTTCAGCAGTGGACAAGTATAGGCTGAGATGAGATATACAAGGTGTTTTTTTTTTTTTTTTTTTTAAAAAAACGTAGCCCCACACTAGGATTTATTCCTGTGTCGTGGGTGCGTTTACAAACATGAAAGTTCACACACACAAATACCCAGACCGAAACAAATAATTGTGGATCACACAAAGATTTGTTCCGTGCGGGAATCGAACCCGCGACTATTAGACACAGTGGGCGGAGCGACTTAAGCTCCTAACCACTGCGCTAAATAGTCCGTCAAATAAGGTGTAATATAATAAACGCAAGACCTGAAAGTATTTTGTTCTAAATCGGTAACTAGATTGATCTCAAGCATTTTTTTTAAATTTGCCTAGAATGCTATTACTCCTTCAGGGCGCTATAAAAACTAAATTTATTCTTAATTGTAGATTTGAAATGCTACCTAAAACAGACCCATACACGTACAAGTTTCATTGTTAATTGGGGTATACAAGTACTTAAAAAATGGTAAAAACCTTTAAATTAGAAATTAGGTTTTCCCTTTGAATTTATGAAGCAATTCTATAATCGGGGTGTCTGAGGTCTTGCGTTTGTTATGTTACACCTAGTATAAAATTCCGGTGCATGTGTGTTCTTAATTCTTTTCCTTCTAAAGGGTTTGACTCGATCTCATCATCATCAGCCGAAAAACGTCCACTGCAGGACAAAGGCCTCCCCCAAAGATCGCCACAACGACCGGCTTTGTGCTGTACGCATTCAGCTTCTACCTGCAATCTTCACCAGGTCATCGCTCCACCTTGTTGAGGGTCTGCCCACTCCACGTCTCCCGGTACATGGTCGCCACTCGAGAACTTTTCTGCCCCAACGGCCGTCAGTTCTACGAGCGATGTGCCCCTCCCACTGCCACTTAAGTTTGGCAATTCTGAGAGCTATATCGGTGACTTTGGTTCTCCTGCGGATCTCCTCCTTTCTGATTCGATCTCGCACAGAAACTCCAAATATAGCTCTTTCCATTGATCTTTGGGTGACCTTGAGCCTTCTTATGAGGCTCATCGTGAGTGACCATGTCTCGGTGCCGTAAGTCATTACTGGTAACACACACTGGTCAAAGACTTTTGTCTTGAGACACTGCGGTATTTGGGACGAGAAGATATTTCGTAGCTTCCCAAACGCTGCCCAGTTGAGTTGGATTCGACGAATACCTCTTTCTCGAAGTTGGACCTACCTAATTGGACTGTTTCCCCCAGGTATAGGTAGGTATACATAATGGTCTACAACTTCGAGTGCAGAGTCTCCAACCCTCACAGGAGTGGGTACGACATGGTTGTTTGAAATGATTTTTGTCTTGTCCATGTTCATTTTAAGACTCACTTGTTGAAAGACTCTGGTAAGGTTATCGAGCATAGGGCCGAGGACTTCCAGGGTCTTAGCCATGACCACGATATCGTCGGAAAATCGAGGGTGAGAGATGTACTTGCCGTTGATATTGATGCCATGTCCTCTCCAGTCCAGAAGTTTAACAACGTCTTCCAGCGCGGACACAGTAACAGTAGTACAGTTTTGGAGAGATAACGTCTCCCTGTCTCACGCCTCGCTGTAGTTGGATGGGTTTTGAATTCTGGCCGTGGAGACGGACTGACATTGTGGCGTTTTCATACAAACTCTTTAACACTTCAATATGTCAGTGGTCTACTTGGCACCGCTGGAGAGACTGTAGCACGGCCCATGTCTCAATCGAATCGACGGCTTTTTCATAGTCCACAAACGCTAAACATAGAGTATACTCCTCTGTCTTCTGTATAACCTGCCGCAGCATATGTATGCGGTATATGGTGCTAAAGCCTTTTCGGAAACTGGCTTTTTCGGGAGGCTGGAAGTCATCGAGTGTGACATCGATCTCGATGACTTGATCTATTTTAATAAATTAGTGATAGTTAGATCGACGGAGCTGTCGTCGATCGTGTGTGAAGCTGCTGGAAACTGGCAGTCCTACTAATATTATAAATGTGAAAGTTTGGATGTTTGTTACTCAATCACGCAAAAAAAAGGATTCTGTTATGCCTTGGATGATATTTGGCACACAGATAGTCTATTACATGGATTATCACATAGGATACTCTTTATCCCGGAAAAATGTTAGGTTCCTGTCTAAAGTCAACGCGGACGAAGTCGTGGGCAAAAACTAGTACCATTATAAAACGAGCATTACCACCCGCAATTCCATCTGCGTTAGTTTTTAGACAAATCAGATTCAGAATATTTTTTATTCATGTAAACCATTATAACAATTATGAATCGTCAGAAAAGTAACACACAAAACCCTGCTTATGTAAGGACATAGGATTAGGGAAGGCCCTGGGATGTGATTTGTCACATCCATAAAATTACAGACACACAGAGTTACTTTCATTTATTTACTCTGCCACACCCACTTCGGAATTATAGGCGTGACGGTGTTCATTACTTACATATTCTTATATTCTCACCAAATTACTTTATTTTGGTCTACCTACTTATTTGTCAATTTTTTCTCGAAAAATGTCTAGCATTCATTACAGTCACGTATTTTAGTCGTGATATTGTATGATTAATACCATGCCATTTTTCGATCTTCATTATTATTTTTGCCTGCAGGACCAAATTATTGAATCCCACTGTAATCATCGACCGTCACCTCGTCACATAGGTCGACTATAATAAGACCCACTCACCTAAGAGTTCTTTCCACGGAGACATGTCCAATTTAACTTGATCTTTTTGTAGCTAAGATCTTGACTTTTATAGAGATCACTGAAATGGGTTCATGAGAGGTGAAACTTGAAAATCACGGATTCGTCAAACGGCCAGTGTGTCTGTTCCTGATTAAAAGTAACGTTGCTGACTTTTTGTTGCACTCTAGATAATTTGTTCTAGAATCTGTTAGGTCAAACCAATAGATATATTGGATAGAATATTGATGTGGTTAGAATAATAAAGTGCGCCATACACCTACAATATGATTGTGCGGTTTCTCTAATGAGACTGTTAATGTTACTAACTATATGGGGATATTATTCGAGTATTATTGAAGATTAAATATGTCTTAATTTAATTGCACTATATTCATTAATTGTGCCGTGTGTAGGGTATGTTGTACAATATATTATGGTCGCGTTTTAGTGATCACCTCTATAGCAAAACTATTTTAGTCTTATTTTGTCGTGAAAAAGAGACACAGACATAAACGCTGTATATTCACATCGCTCCCTTACAGTAAAATGAGCTAAAAACTTTTTTTAAGTGATCATGGCAAGCGCCCAGATTTAACGTTTTTGTTTTAATATTGATTGATGTAATTTTATTGATTTAATATCATTGCACAGTTCGGGTTCAGGGATGGTAAAGTTAAAATTATGAAATGACATCTAAGGTTTCGCCACATAGCCGTCGCAGTGCAACGGGAGTCTGACGGTGGAACGGCTTGGGGAGTTGTAGTATACTGAAATTTACGGGAGACGCCACACAGGGCAGTCCCGCTCGGTGCGACGGCAAACGTCACAACCGAACGCAGCCAAGCGCTTCCGTCGCGCTACCGTCGCGCTCCGTCGACTGTTTGACCAAATCTTAGTGTACGATTATATACATACCTAATGTTTTGTTAATAAAAAAGCTTTACCCCACTCTAGAAGTAGTTCCTGTGACGCATAACGTTAACAAATACAACTGTTTCATACACAACTACCCAAACAGAAACAGATATTTTCGGGGTACCTAAAGATTTGCGTCGTCAAGAATCAATTGTTGGTGTATGGCTAGCCTTAGGAAAGTAGGAACTTTGATAATAAATGAGGTCAGAAAATAAGTTAGCTTATGAAATCTATTTATTTCTAGCAGTGGAGCGATACGGATTGATGATAAAGATGATGATGATGAAGAACCATTAGAATAGAACGTTTTTGACTGAAATAATTTGGTTGTATTATTGTTTATCTTGTACGCTACAGGTTTTTAAGTAAATATTTTTATATTGTTGTTCTAAAGGGGCATAAATTAGTGGCGTTCACGAGGTTCCGGGTTTGAATACTTGGTCGGGCTAAATGTGCTTTTCCAAACCTCTTCTAACTATTTATTATCTATATTATGAATAAATAAAATTGAAGTGCTTGTCATAAATCAAAATTACAGCTTTTTACTAAATGCACATGAAAGTATATACGGTACTTTAAAAAAAATCACTTTTATTTATTCTTTTGTCAGTCTATAAGTTTGTTTTTACGGGACTACGGGACGGGACAGATAGCTGATGTTATAAGGCGTAACTTAGGCTACTTTAGTTTGAGTAAAAGATTTTTTGTTAAATTCCACGCGGGCGAAGTCGTAAGTTACAGTTAGTACCTGGTAAAGTTATTAATGTAATCCCTTTGACTTTGAATTTCCTTCAAAAATATACTTTGAGGACGATTTCGTTTTCCTCAAAGTTTCATAAAAACGTTGTAAAAACCATGTTATTAGGTCATCATATTTACAGAGCGATATGATCGTGTAAGACAGAAAATTAAAATGGCACATAGAAGAATATTAATGGCACATGATTAAGTCTGGCAAAGAGTGCTTAACAGAACTTTTTCAAATAAGCACCATAATAACCATTTGGCCCTATGTAAATAGGTATTTTCCTTTTTTACACCCATTTTTGTTAATAATTATTTGCTGTTTTTTATATAATTGTATATACTGTATATAATATTCTTCATTGCAAATAAAATATTTAAAAAGTACCTAAAAAGTTATTATTTTAAAATTCCTTTCAATTTTTTTTTTTTTGTAAAATACTTAGCCCTACACTAGGATTTATTCCTGTGTCGTAGGTGCGTTTACAAACATGAAAACTCTCACGCACAAATACCCATACAATATACTTCGAGGATGATTTGATTTCCTCAAAAATATATCTCATCCTTCAAAATTATATAATTTTTATTTTTTTATTATTTTTTTCTCTGCCTACCCCGCAAGGGATCTGGCGTGAGGTTATAGATAGATAGATAGATAGAAAATTTTATAAAAACATAATAACAATGTTTTTAGGTCATCATATTAACTGTAAAGCAGACATTAAAATGGCATATAGAAAAAATATTAAAGCCATGTGAAAAACAAAAAAAATGCTATTATTTTAAAACGCCAGACACAAAAATGAATCGTGGCATTCTTTCAGACAAAATCGCGTGAAGCGACGGGAATCCAATACTGTTACATCACAATAGTGTCCCGACAAAAAAAGATATAGTCTTTTTTTGTCTATACATTTGTTCTTACTTTGCTCCCTTATAATTTTGCTTTGTTAGATAGAATGTAAACCTTTTTGACTGCGTTCTTGAGAACTAATGTGCATCTGTCCAACGTACACCGTGTGTGTGTGTCAGTATATACTAGCTGCCGCGCGGTAGTGCCGGTGAAGACACCGGCCGGCGGGCAAGGGATTCTTCGACCTCGCCGGCGAGGTCGGTGTCTGATCCTGTGTGCGGTATCTGTATCCGAAAGAAGGGATGTAAGGGTATCGGGAGGGTTGGTGAGAACATGCCGCGGACGGCGGTAGCGGCTTATAGGAGGGGAATTAGGTTCGTAGTCGGCAGCGGCTACGATTAGCGGATTCCTATGATTGGACGCGTTCACGAAATATCGGGTTGTACAACATACACCGTCACGCATAGGCGTGATAGAAATATAAATTTCCCAAGTAGAAATGGCAGAGCTGTACCGTGTACACCCACCCCAAACCTATTTAAAAGGGCTACTTATACCATAGACGGCATCAAGATAATGTGTCACATTTTTTTGATTCTCTTGTTACCCAGTGGATGAACAATAACAAAGCAGCCTTTACTGTTCCACTGAGAATAGATTATACTCCACCACGCTAACCCAGTGCGGATTATACTTAGAGACGACAACTGCCTCGTGGGTCTAGGGGTAAAGCGCTTCGCTTTGTGATCACGAGGTTTCAAATCCTAGGTTAGACAAATGTAGGTTTTCTAACGAAAACTTTCCAGTATGAGTCCGGAGTCTGGAATTCTGCCCGGTATGTGGCAATAGTCTCGCGCCCTATTTCATGGAACTTAATATCTTTGGCGAAAAGTGGGTGTACTCAGTACACCTCTGCCACCCCCGCTTGGGGCATAGGAGTGACGGTGTTTGTTTTATTTTTTACTATGACATGGTAGGTTACTTCAAACAACGGTTTAACGTGTCTTCTGAAGCATGGAGAGATGAGAGATATGGAAATGCTATAAACGGTCAACTATCTCAGACTGACCGAACCGAACGATCCTTAACCTCGGAGATGGCTAAAAGCAACATAGCCAAGTAGAGCTACGACTACCTGCCCTTGATTTTTTAATGAAAATACTGAGGATTTTTATGTTAGTACAGGACAAAAGGTTTTTTTGATATATGTATTAAGATTTCCAATTATATAACAAGATATTTGATATAACACCCATTGCTCTCTGCCAGTCTGCTATTCGATTACCTTCGAGTAACCTTGTACTGGACATTTTAATACAATGTATATTATCGAAGGAGAAATAGTATATGGTCTCTATGAATCATAACATTACCCATTAATTTTATTCTGAAACATTGAAAGAGAGTAGTTTCTACCTCCAAGACCAATATAATTATTGGCTCAAAGACTAAGTCGCATGATCGAAACACTTTAATGTCACTCCTGTGTTTACAGAAAGATATGCAGAGTTTTAATGGGTTATGAGCGAGTTGCCCAAAAAGCTAAATGCCTAAGAAGACAATACCTATTAAGCCAAATGGCTGACAGGGTGAAAGTCCGCGGAGCACATTGTCTGCATAGAAAAATGCCAACTAAGTAAAATTCCTAAGTAGTCGATCGTTTAAAAGGCAAAATTTCTATCATGGAATTATAGCATCTAATACTCATCAAACGGGCAGTCAATAACAAGGTACCCTCACTGCCATCGTTTAGGTAAAATGCAATGGAAGCAGGTTTGCGGTCACCTGCTTTTGGAACTAATCAAGCCCAATAAAGGGTTTCATCTTTGGCTTAACTACTACCACATTAAGTGGTAACCGAGACCAACGTATTAAAGTTAAAGTCAAACTCCAGTCTTTTACTTTGCAAAAACCATGCATTTGTAAAGACCCTTACAAATTGTAAAGGCTACATTTTCTTTTTTATATTACGAAACTAACACCGGATCAAAACGCGCTCTCTATACTTAGCGGGCTTGTTTAGTTCAGTTTTCCTCTTTTAAATTGGTGGAATTCGATTTAGACTTAAGGTTTTGCGTTGATTCTGCTATAAGCTCATTAAGGTACGTATATGTTTAATATTATAATCCCTTTGTTGGTATAGCTGATTGAGAAAAATACCGAATTAAAAGCGACAGGGTACGAACTGAAGATTTTCTATCACCGGCGAGGTTAAATAATCACTTGCCCGCTGGCGCGTGGCGAGCCCCACGACCACCTAGTATATGCCCTCCCCATAGCGACTACCCAAGCCGAGCCCATTCCCCCTAGAGGCACCCTTAAGTTGTTGCTCCCTCGCCCTTCTGGCTCGACCTTAGTTGTTGCACGCTCGACACCTTTTGTCCGGTGAAACTGTTAAGGCCCTGTGGTCAACAGCGTAGACCACCTAAACGACAGCAACAAAAAAAGATTATCTATCATAATTGGGCATAAATAGGCAATGGCGAGCTAAGCAATGGCAAGTCAATCATTAAAACATTCTACTGACAATAACCCAGTTTTAACATTGGGTTGTTATGTACTGGCTATTTGTATATGTAAATGTATTAAACTCACAACGCCAAATGTAAGACAGGTAGCAACTAATGTACAAATAAATGGCGTGGATTTAGACCTTGTGGAGTCGACTGTATTTCTAGGTATCACTATTGATGCCAGATTACAATGGGGTCCCCATATTGATCAATTATCTGGTAAATTAAGCTCAGCGGCATATGCTGTAAAGAAAATTAGATTTACTTTTTTATTTAATTAGATTACTAACTGATATTGAAACAGCTAGAATTGTTTATTTCGCTTATTTCATAGTATTATGTCATACTACTTTGGGGATGCTCTGCAGAACTTAATACCATCTTTGATCTCCAGAAAAGGGCTGTTCGAGCAATTTACAATTTGGCCCCGAGAGCTTCCCTTAAGGAAAAGTTTAGAGAGATAAATATTCTAACTGTTGCATCACAATTTATATATGAAAATCTTCTATATGTTAAAAAAAAAATCAGTAATTTTTGAAAATACAGCGACGTTCATCATGTAAATACACGGAACAAAGATGATCTTATTGTACATTCCACTCGTCTCCACAGAATTAGTAATTCTTTCATGGGGCAATGTATACGCTTCTACAACAAATTACCCATAGATATCCGAAACATGCCTATCAATAAGTTTAAAAATGCAATTAAAACTAGTCTCTGTAGGAAAAGGTATTACAACATTTCAGATTATCTTGACGATAAAACCGATTGGGTTTGAGCAGCTCCTCAATCAGTAATATTTATCAATGGTATATATTATTATTAAAAAAAAAATGGTTATCAGAAAGGCCAAAAAAATTAAATTAAAAGACTAGCCCGCTGAGTTTCTCGCCGGATCTTCTCAGTGGAGGCCGCGTTCCGATCCGGTGGTAGATGTAAAAAATTTAACAATTTTGCCGTTTGTAAGTGCTTATGTATTGGTCTATACAAATAAATGATTTTTGACTTTGACTTTTAAACAAAAATGGCGTGCAGCTTAATGACCGCGGCGTTAGCGGGGTTGGTTGTGTTTTCAAAGATAATAAAGTGTTATGTTTTTCGAGTTTTAAACAGTCTCTGTTTACATGAAGGCTTATTTTTTAAATAAAACTTACCATCCAAACATGTCAAGCACCAAGCAAGCACCTGTTTCGGCGAGCTGGCACAAAGTGAGCTGGAGTGTACGTTGTACGCAATGGTTTCAAAGTATTAATACATTTTATAACAATAGGCAAGTGTGGGTTTCAACCACGCCCATTCAAACTATCGATAATGAGCACGGAACGTGTACAACCCTAGTACTAACATGTTTTATGATCGCGAATGCTGCAAGCGTGTGCGCATAGTAAATCATCTAGTGCTGTAGTGTATAAATGTTACTCCCCGTAAAGGCATGTTTGCTAAAACCGCAAAATGGCTAAAACACAGTATGTTTAAGGGATAAAATATTTTTTTTATAGTTAGTATTTTTGATTTCGTTTATAAGATACTTATAGTAACGTAATACAGTTTTTGTTTAAAGTATCTATATTAATTTAAAATAAAGTTAAGAGTTAGTTTGTCTATTCTGTTTTTATGATTCGGTTTGAAAAACAAATTTTTAAAGCCCAAATTATATTATGTAGGTACATTCTAGGAATTTATTCTTAAATCACCTTTGTTTCAGTTGTTGCCAACTACACCACCCGACTGTGTTGAACAGAAACTGTGGATGAAGTTATCTAAAATCTCTTTCTAAGAAATTACTTACTGCGTCAGTTCTAAGTTGTATAACATTTCAGGGGCTTTGTACTTAAGTCTCATTGTGCTGGGTAAAACAATGGAGCCCGTACTGAACTGCTTTGAACCAGCTGCTGCCGGTTCAAACGAATTTATTACCATTTTATAGGAAGCCGTTAAATCGATCTTAAACTAGTGATAGCTGGGAATTGAAATCAAAATCAAAATGAATAGTTTTTAATTTATGTAGACGAAAAAGCACTTATGAATAGTCAAAAGAGAAAATTATTGATTACTTAAGACTCTACCACCCGTTCGGAAAGTCGTGGAAAAGAAGGGCAAAATCTCAACGGTTTCTCTTTTTAAAAATGAGAGTTTTACAATTTGTATATGTTGCATTCATGGGGTATGGGAGAACAGTGCAGAATGAGCTAAATATATGTGCATAAGTATAGATTAAACATAAGTGTACTTAGATTCATGGTATCAGTCAGTGTCTACATAGTCCTTTCATTTACAAAATAGAGACAATAGTAAGAGAAATAAAGGGGTTACCATAAAATATGTAAAGAGTGCGTGCAAAATAATTGGTTATAGCTCCAGTGTGATGCCGAACGAGACAAAATTCAACAGTACTACGGTACATGTTTAATCAGTCAATGGATTGAGGACGGACCAGTCCCCACCAGTAGCTTCCGTTCACGAGTATGACTTGAGAAGCAGCCATATCTCTCCTAGATGTTATTAGAGGAAAGAAAGAAAACACGAGAAGTATAAAACATAATTCAATTGAAAAGTCAACAATTCTATACAGTTATATAACTTTTATTTTGTATTTACCTACCTGTCTGTTTAAAATTGATACCTAAATGTAATATGTATTTTTTGTTTTTGTATAAATAAATATGTCTACAATATATGTAAAATTGATACCTTATATACACCTTTGAAACTTCGTCCAAAAATAGGCAGATTAACGCGTAAAATATAAATTCATTAGAAAAAAAAAGAAATATCAAACGTGATTATTGATATACAGTTCCACAAGGACAGCCCACAACCAAAATCGGAACTAATCTTCGTCAAGTGAAATGTCACTTTATGACCGTTGCAGAGAGTCGTTTGCTATGAAATTTACCCAATATCCTGTTGAAATATTTCCCTGGAAGTAGGTATAATTTACTAAATTTACTAAATGATGATGATGAACTCTTATTTCACACCAGCGCCCCCCTGTCAATGTCATCCACGGGTCCAAATAACCTTGCCGCACTATACACCGCGTTTTCTTTTTATGAAAACTTTAAAAAAGAGAAAACTGTCGCATTTTCTTTGTATGAAAACTTAAAAAAAAAAGGGAAAGCGACTTAAGTGTTGAGTGAATTAATTATTAATATTTATATGCCTATACTCGTATTATGTTATTCTACTTAGTTCTACAGTAAGGTACCTACAGGATTGATATAATACTCATAATAACTGAGCTTACATATTCGTGCTTTTTGCCGTCAAGGAGTCCCGTGGTGTCTTCAAAGTCCAAGGTCCAATACCGATAAAATTAAAATGGGACCACCTCGGAGCTATACTGAACGCAATGCCAAATGAATAATCAAAATCGGTTTATAAGCAAAGAAGTTATAAAAAAGCTCAGACGAATTATAAATACCCCTCCTTTTTGAAGATGGTTAATATTCTACTTAGTTCTATAGTAGGGTACCTATAGGATTGACGTAATACCCATAATATCTCAATCTACACATTCGTATTGTCTGTCGTTAAGGAGTTCCCTGGTGTATTTTCAAAGTCCATGGTCCAGTACCGATCAAAGAAAAAAAAACACATGGCAGCTATGTTGATTTCAATGCCAAAAGAATCATCAAAATTGGTCCACAATTGATGGAAATATCGGTCAACATACATAAAAACAATAGAAAAGCATACATACAGACGAACATAGAACCGCCTCCTTTTTAAAGTCGGTTAAAAACAGTTCCAATTTATTTAATTAAAATTTTGATAATCTTAGTATTTTCCGTATTTATTAGGAATTAGGGTAAGCTCTAGTTTTGGTAAAAAAAAAACGGAAAATAAGTCATAGTACAAAAAATACTCGATCGAGTGCTAACACGCGATATGGAACAATGAGCGAGACGTCGGTCTCGCTCATTCGTTTAGATAACGAAATCTTTAGCAATCGCGATATGTCACGTAGCCAGCATTAGGTATAATGTTTACCTCCAGAGAGATACTATAATAGAAGCAACAGTGTTTTTATGTTGCTCATTTGCAAGATTAGAAGTCACGTTTTTATCACTAGCTGAATGTAACTTACTCGCCCGGCAATGAGCAAAAGAATTGACGTGATGCAGTTCACAAATTGTAAGCAAGTTTATCGTAAAAAAAAACACGATGATGCTTATATTTTCCACGCTTTTCTCCACTAAACTTCGGACCGGTATTAAGAATTTTAAGATAAAAACAGCACCTTTGCCTAGACGACCTAAGATTCGCACTAAGGACCTCGTGATCACTTTTTAAACATTGCTCTGCCATACCCCATGAAAGCAATGTATACAAAAACAATTGCATAATTATTAATTTTTAAAAGAGTAACCGTGGCATTTTTTACCTTTCTTGTCTATAGGGCTGACATTTTGAACGGGTGATAGATTTTTAAGTAATCGCTAACTTTTCTTTTTTGGTTTTTCATAAGAACTTGTTGGTTTACATGAATAAAAAACTTTTGATTTTGACTAGCCGCACTGACTTTATCGTAAACCAGGATAAGTTAAAAGTCAGATCCAATCAAATCAAATGATTTTTTTATTTTTGTAGACCAAAAGGCACTTATAAATAGTCATAAAGGGAAAATTATTGATTACTTAAGACTCTACCACCCGTTCTAAAAGTATTTCCTGTGGAGAAGAAGAGCAAGAATTTCCACGGTTACTCTTTTTAAAAATGAGAGTTTTACAATTCTTTTTGTATAAATTGCATTAATAGTGTATGGAAGAACAATGTAGAATTAGCTAAATAGGTGTGCTTAAGTATAGATTAATCATAAGTGTACTTAGATTAATTATATCGGTCAGTGTCTACATAGTATTCTCATTTACAAAATAGAGATTTTGTAAAGGTATATAATAAAAAGTATAATAATAATAGTAAAAATAAAACGGTTCCTATAAAATATGTAAGCAGTGCGTACAAAACAATTGGTTATAGCTCCAGTGTGATGCCGAACGAGACAAAATTCAACAGTACTACGCTACATGTTTAATCAGTCAAAGGATAGAGGATTGACTAGTCTTCACCAGCAGCACCCGTTCACAAGTATGACTTGAGAAGCAGCCATCACTCTCCTCGACAATGAATGCTCTTCTCACTAAAATTGGATAACGTGAAGATCAGTAATTGAGAATGTGATGATGATCAGTCTTTCTGCAAACTGATCGTGCGAAGCCCGGGCGGGTCACTAATTCTTTCATAATTTCCTGCGTGTTTATATTCAACATCACAAACCGAATATTTTCTAGAATTTATAAGTTCCTCAGATCAATTCCTGAAACTCGGAACTAGCAGAACGATTTCTGCTAGTTCGGAGAGTTTCAGGAATTATTGGCTTGTGACTGCGTAATGGTCTGGCTGCGGGGCGCATTCAGCGTGGAACTTGGACGATTAGCGACATGTGCTCGACTTGAGGTACTAGTGCTGGGGAAGCTATAAAAAATGAAAATAGTATATTTTTTATCTGAACCTAATCTACTAGATTAATAAAAGGAGTCCTCCTTTTAAGAAGCATATTAATACCTGTGTTGATAGCTACTGCTTTTGATTTCTGGGTGTGTACCACAATCTCTTTAACAAAGATATTCTTTATTGTAAGAAAGACATCTGAATGAAGGCATTGTATAGCTCTGTATTTTCTTTAAGTTAAAATTAGATCAAACACTTTTGCTAAACATTTTGTGGTAGCCGCAACTATGATAATATTACTTTACTGTAAGAAAGAGATATGGATATACGCAATTTATAGCTTTGCCTTGTCTTTACGGAAAAGTAAGATTTAAATACTTGGGTATTACTTAAGTATAATATTATATACATACTTACAACTTTTGAACATATTTTTTATTGATCACCAAAACAAAATGATTAAGGATTGTGCTATTGGACATCTGTATATCGCTTATCAATACAATGTATTGAGACACATGAGTTGAATATCGATAGATTTTCCGTCTCGCATACTAGTGCATCACTAGCTGCATGATCTGTCTCTGTAGGGGCTGGATGTTACTGGGAGGTCGGTGTTACAGGCAAAGTTTCAGTTGCTCTGCGGACTAACTTCATCCGTATATTGATAGTATGTTGTGGTTTAGTAAGATTTTTTCTATCACATGGTAATTACTAACTTGCGTATGATATTATATACCTACAACTTTTGAACTTATTTTTTATTAATCAACGAATATTATGGTCATTATATATTTTGGTTATTTTCTTATCCTTTTTTTTTAACGTAGTCTTTCTCTAGTTTGTGTATGTTAATTTCATATTTGTAAACGCACCCATGACACGGAACGCATGCGTGACTATGAATGTTTTCATCGCGTGTAGCGTGTCCAGAACAAGCGGCCACTTAACAGTCCGGTATACGTAGTGGAAGTTATGTGTTCGGCATAAAGAAAGGTTCGATTTTGAATAACCAATTAATTACTTAGTTTCTGAATGTATGATTATATGAATCGTATTAAATGTTGATTTTGGTATGGGTTTTACTATATTTATTTATAATATTTGGGCTAATTAACATACCGATGGTGAAATGCCAATACTTCCTAAAGCCTCATTTGCTTTAGGCTTATTTAACGCGCCTTATTTTTTTTTTTTAAAACCTTACCCCACACCAAGATTTATTCCTGTGTCATGGGTGTGTTCACAAATATGAAAATTCACATACACACATATCCAGACCGAAACATATAATTGTGGAAGACACAAATATTTGTCCCGTGCGGGAATCGAAACCGCGACTATTAGACACAGTGGAGCGGCTTAAGCTCTCAACCACTACGCTAAATCGTCTAGAATAAGCGTTGGAATAATACAAATTGGAAACATGAGTTACATTATAACATGAGTTAAACTAGTGGGGGGTAACTACGAGTAGTGTGAGGCTACGGGTAATACTTAAAACAGTGTGTTTTTAATAACATTCGATTTTTTATCGCAAGCATTCTTGGACATCACTAGCTGCATGATCTGTCTTTGTAGGGGCTGCAGCTGATGTCACTGGGAGGTCAGTGTTACTGGCAAAGTTCGGTTGCTCTACAGACTAGCTTTATCCCTATACGTGGTAGTTTGTGGTTTAGTAAGTGGTACCGTAGCGGTAAATGAACAGGGCCTATATTCGTTATGATCAAATGAAGATGTAACGCGGTTACGTTAATTTGAAATGGTTGTTTATTGATACTCCAGTGGCATTCAGAATACTATTACGAAATCATTTTAAGAAGTTATAGTAACGCGCCGCTTTTGGTGTTAGCGAATAAGGACAATGTATTTGGTCACGTTTTTTGTAAACGGCTTGGGCATACTTCTTCTTCTTAGCGTTTCGACGGCAAACATGATACAATTATATGGATGCCATCCAGAAAGCAGCCACACTAACTGCATTTTTGGAAGCAGACATCAAGTCTTGCTGCCTACAGGTATTAGGGCACGTTGAATATGATACAAGGTGAGACATCATTTGGGTTGCACCACAAAAACACTCCAGATTCGTGTTGTCAGTGAGTTTCCACCTGAGCATGTTTTCCTTGCTCCGACCGATCTGGGTTCAAAGTCTATTTAAAGACTTCCAGACCGGCCATGGTAATTTATGTCCAGGTGGAAGGCTCTCAGCAGGTGAGACAAAAGAATTTAGTAGCGATGCTTCTTTCCTCCAAACATACAGTATATGGCAATAGACTCGCCCTCTTTCACATTGGGACCAAATCTCCTAGGTGATTTGTAGGTACTTTGTGCACATATATACAGGGATATTAGTTATTATTTAACTCAATAACGTTTGTTAAGTTTTTTTTATTTTTACAAAAAAAATGTTTCCTAAAAAAATAATATGGTCACTTGACAAAATACATGGAGTAGCGATCTTGTTTCGAAAATTATTGAACTTCGCTGGTAGGATATTTATCACTATGTATAGAAGTTACCCTTAAGAGGTTATTAATTAATTATATACTAACCTGTATGTTATATGAAAACATGAATATTTTAAAACAGTTTTTATTATATGTTTCAGTTCCTTTATGAAGAGAATGCTTGACCTACTTATATATCAATTTAGTACCTACCTGTCTAAGGGGCGAGGGCCTGGTGATCTGCGACACAGGCTTACCTAGTGCAGGCACCAGACTCTCACAAAGGAATTCTATTTTGTGTAACTGTACTAGCCACTCAAGTTTACCTTTGTGAAAGAAATAAAGAGCTATTATTATTATTACGTCTGCGTACTTCAGAGTTTGTCATACGAACATTCTTTATTTTATTCAAATATTTCTTTGTTCGTAAAAGCAACGCCAACAAAGTAATCATTTTTAACATTGTTATGTTTCAGAAGAATATTTTCGAACAAAACATAAGGCATTTTGCTATGATAATTTGTGTATAAAACCTTTTTCTTATGAATTTGAAGAATTTTTTCTCCGTTTCGAGCCTATTCACGTTTTAAAAGATGTAGTTAAAGCTAAAAGTTACATTTATTGCCGTTTCACGTTTTTTTTTTAGTATTCTGCTTCTTTTCGTGTCAATGGTTCATATTTGTCCCACAAAGTCATTGGTCAGTTCTGTGGCCGCGCTTAGCTCTTCCCCTGTACAGGTGGTGAGGCATAAAGGGTAAACCGACGGTTTGGTTTTTAGTATAATATACTGAACGTCGAAGGTAAAAGCTGGATGCGTACAGCACAGAGCCGATCTTTGTCACGACGACGTTTGTCTTTCGGCTGTTGATGATACTGTAGATAGAAATGCGTTTAGGATTGCACATAATAGAGAAATACGTTTAGTTTTTAATTAAATATATACTCTATATACTATGAGAGTGGAGGAAGTCAGAGAGGTCTGTAACGAAAGAAGTTATTGGAGTTTTATACTCTCTACATACCCTGCAAGGCATTTTGCGTGATGACAGATAGTCGTGGATAGGTACAGGATTATGCCAGTCCTAAGATTTAGTCTTGTGTGGTAAGTGTGCTTAAAAATACAAAAACACTAACACCCACACTCAAAAAATATACACACATGGGTCAAAAGACGCTTATTCAATTACTTCTTCGTTTTGATATGGGGTTTACTAAGGGTGTTTAAGATTTATCTATGTTTGAATAATACCGAGTTCAAGGGACGGAGGATTAACGAAGTTTATAAACAAAATTTGTAAGCAACCCTTTATTGATAACTTAAAAATATACAGAAAAAACTTTTAAGGCTTTTGCTTGATAGTATGGTTACAACAGGCTGACGCCATTTTTTATTTCAATGTTCCGATAAAAAATAAAATAAAAAGCTTCCAGCCCGCTTGCCTTCTGAGGCTTCTAGAACTTGTTAAGGAATTGATTTTTTATTTCAAATTACTTAGCTAATAATCTTACTTGTGAGAGGCACGAATCACCTGACGATAGAAGTTAGTAATGGTATTTTTTTATCGCGCTGATATTCGTAGTATGAGATTTTCAGAGTTAGACTTCTTTCTTTAAAGAAAGAAGTCTATGAATATCGTTTGGTTAAATTTAAAAGATTAATAAATACAATTTTGCCGGTGACGCAAATTCTACGTACGCAAACTATAGCGAATCAGTGAAAAATCTTCGGGTTTTGCTAGACCGTTGTCTGACATGGGATCCACAACTAGAAGCTATTAGTTATAAACATTTGCTACAGCAGCCTCTTTGCGAAGACTTCGCGATTTCCTACCCACTGCCACTAGGGTTGCTCTGGCACAATCTCTCCTCCTTCCTATTCTAGATTATGCCGATGTGTGCTATTTAGATGTAACGGGGAACCAGCTAGATAAACTTGAGCGGCTCCAAAACTTCATAATTAGGTTCATATTTGGCTTGCGCAAATATGACCATGTATCCGAATTTCGTACAAGACTCAAGTGGCTACCCATTCGACTTCGCCGGAACGCGCATATTCATTCCCTTCTTTACAATATATTATTTAACCCTTCTTCCCCTTCCTATCTTAAACAACGTTTCGAGTACCTGAAAAACACTGGCACCCAATGCCTCAGGTCCTCAGAAAATCTTAGCCTTAGGATGCCCCTTCACACTAGCAGCTTCTATGATAAGTCTTTTACTGTCCAGGCTGTACGACTGTGGAATACTATACCTATCAGTATACGGCGTGCATCGTCGCTAGAGAGCTTCAAGGGCCAGGTGAGGGAGTATTACTTATCTACTTGTTCACCGGGTCCTGCCGTCGTATCGTGATAGTTAATTATGTGTATGTGTGGTAAAATTTTTGTAGTATGTTTTTGCATTTTTATATTATATTTAAGTATTTATTGCTATAAGTTAAAACTTCTATGTAATAAGTGCACCCCGTTTATTCCACAACCTAATCGTTTTCTCCATCCCAAGGTTGCCTAGAAGAGATTGCTTTTTAGCAATAAGGCCGCCCTTTGTGTAATTTTGTTCTTTTTTTTGTATTTTAATATCTATGTAATTGGTGCACCTTAAAAAGTTATCTATCTATCTAAAAATATAATTAAGTACATGTATTTTTATTAAATATCAGAGAAATCATAGTACATTTATTAAATGCTTTTCGGTATAAACTCTGCTTTTTTATATTTTATACGTATTTAAAAAAATCAATTAGAAATAATATGTCTGTGTCGTATTGAATATAAGCCCCTTGGATAGCTGCAGTCGTAGGTTCGATCCCCGCACGGGAGAAATCTTTGTGTGACCTACAATTATTTATTTTTATACAAACGCACCCACGACATTAATAATTCAAGGCATGGAGAAACTTTTTAAAATTAGAAATAACTTTATTTTGTATCTATATCGTCACGCCAGATCCCTCGCGAGGTAGGTAGTCAAATTTCGCTTTGTCCCTTAAAAGTATAAAATGATGAACTCTATCTTAGCGACAATGATAAGCAAATAATCTTCGTTAACTTTGTAAGTCGATAACAAGGAACAATTACGTGTTATAATGATTACAATAAATTGATATCGGGGTTGAGTGCAATCGCGCCAACCCGATGCTTTAGCGCCGATAAAAGTAAATGATGAAAGTAAAAAGTAAAACAAAAATTCATCAAAATCGTTATCGTACCCCATGGGTCATCTGGATGGTTCTTAATGATAGTTGAGCACGGCGCTGTTGTCTTGATTGGAGGCGCTCGTAGCGCTGTGCGACCGCGGTGTTCTTATCGATCACCAAGGTTAAGCAGCGTTCGACTCGGTCGGCCTGAGATGGGTGACCGTTTGTGGCATTTTCATATTCGAGCGTCTCCGTGCTTCGGTAGGCACGTTCAGCCGTTGGTCCCGGTTACCACTTAATGTGGTAGTCGTTAAGCCGAGTTGGAAGCCTTAAAAGGCGGCTTGATAAGTTCCAACAGCAGGTGGCCACAGACCTGCCTCCACCAATCCGCACTTGGTCCGCGTGGTGGAGTATGACCTAATCTCTCTCACCTCGATTTGTGAGAGAAGGCCTTTGCCCAGCAGTGGGCAGTATAGGCTGATATTATTATTATATATATTATGGGGTCATCTGGATGGTTCTTAATGATAGTTGAGCACGGCGCTGTTGTCTTGATTACTATTTTTGCGTGCGGGACAAAACTATTAAATCCCACTGAAATCACCGACTGTCACGTCGTCACATAGTAGGTCGACAATAATAAGATCACCCAAGAGTTCTTTTCACTGAGAGATGTCCGATCTAACTTGATCTTTTTGTACCTAAGGTCTGTAAAAGTCAACAGAGTTCACTGAAACTTCTTCATTATGAGGTGAAAGTTGGGAATCCCAGATTCGTCAAACGGCCAGTGTGTCTGTTCCTGATTAAAAGTAACGTTGCAGACTTTTTGTTACGCTCTAGATAATCTCTTCTAGAAACTGTTAGATCAATCCAATAGACATATTGGATAGAATATTGATGTGGTTAGTAAAATAAAGTGCGCCATACACCTACAATATGATTGTGCGGTTTCTGTAATTAGACTATGTTATTATAGTATTATATTTTTAGAGTATTGTTGAAGATTACATAAGTCTTAATTTAATTGCACTTTATTTATTAATTGTGCCGTGTTAAGGTATATTGTACAATATATTCTGGTTGCGTTTTTGTGGCAGCGAAAATAGGCTTTTTTTAAGCACTCCATAGTCCAAAGGGGTTACCATCACCTCTATGGAAAACCTATTTGTAGTCTTATTATGCTGTGGAAAAGAGACACAGCTATAAAGTCCGTATAGTCTCATCTCTTTCTCACAGTAAAGTAAGATAGATAGATAGATAATACTTTATTTTTCTACCAGAAATACCAAAAGGAAATAAAAAGATACAATATTTTGTTTGAAAGGTAGTGTAACAATGGGCGGCCTTATCACTAATAGTGATCTCTTCCAGGCTACCTTTGGATGAAGAGGATCTAAAGTAAGGTTAAGTACTTAGGATTAAGAAAGGTGAATTATTATAGTTCATTAAGGTTATTCTTGTTCTTTAAGTGATTGTGGTACTGGCCCAGATTCAAACTTTTGTTTTAAAATTGATTAATTTAATTCTATTCATTTAATAACATTGTACAGTCTGGGGACAGGCATGGTGAAGTTAAAATTGTGAAATGACGTTAATGCACAATTATATACCTACATACCTATAGTTTTGTTCATAAAAATATTGCCCTACACTATAAGTAGTTCCTGTGGTGCATAACGTTTACGAATACAATTGTTTCATATACAACTATGCAAACCGATATTTTCGGGTTACACAAAGATTTGCGTCGACGCCCGGAGATTCTTCGCACCCCCTGCCCCGCTGTTACCGCGACCGCTACCGTGGCAGCGGACAGCGGGACTACCGAGAACTGGGGGCCTTTGGTTTAGGTGCCTTATCATGTTAGGAGGTTTTTTGGCCTACTATACCACGCTGGCCAGACGGGTTGGTATAGGGTTTATTCCGAATTTTCCTTTTCTGGTCCTTTGGTGGACTTACTGCTTTTGGTGGACTCTTACCACCAGCCTAGCAAAAGTAAGGCTACTGGGGCATTATAAGTTTTTCTTTCGCTTCCAGCCCAGTAAGGAATCTCACCTCACCTCTCACCTTTAGTTTTAAAAAAATCCAAACTTTTTTTGGATTTCCGATTTGTACAGAAGTATGGATATGTTGGCGTTGGGCATCCCTACACACTTTGTTGCAGAGATTTCGGGTGGCAACGTAATTATCCCAATAGCTGTCAGTAGATCTAGCTTTAAATTTGGATTTGGTTGCCACGTTTTTGTTCATTAATATCTTGATCTAATCAGTCAACCAAGGAGCTGGAAGATACTTAATTCTAACAGGGCAATAGGAGCGTAAACGTCAAATAAACGAAGTAGAGTAGAAGTAAAAATATTCACTTTGTCATCTAATAAGTGAGATGATAACAGTCAATGTTTGCGGCATCCTTTCTAAGTGTCTCAAGAATTACGCTGCAGGTGAATTTTAGCTCTGGCCTTAAGTGGCCGGACTTTGTAGGATAAGAAGACTAAATCATGATAAGAAAAAGCGTCGGCTGAGCACTGGCCGTGTTTAGCGACATGATCAGCCGGCGACACGAAAATAAGGTCAAGAAAAGAAGGAGTTGAATAAGGGAAATTATGAGTAACTTGGAGTGGGAGAATGTGTAGATTACAGGATCCAAGAACAGTACGTAGATTGGAAGAACGGGAATCGTTTTGGAGCAGTCATGTGTTGAAATCTCCCATTATGATACTATGACTGTAAGAAGGGACCAAGTTTTCTTAGAGATTTTCAAAAGAGGAAAAGAAATCTATGTGTGACGAGGGACTAGGACGAGGAAGATTCGTAGAAGAACCAAGGTCACCGACATAGCCCTTAAGATTAGCAAGCTGAAGTGGCAATGGGCGGGCCACATAGCGCGAAGATCGGACGGGCGTTGGGGCAGAAAGATTCTAGAGTGGAGACCACGTATTGGCAAGCGCAGCGTGGGACGACCACCTGCCAGATGGACCGACGATCTTGTGAAAATCGCAGGAAGTCGTTAGATGCAGGTGGCATCGGACCGGTTACGCTGGAAAGCGATTGGGAAGGCCTATGTTCAGCAGTGGACAAGTATAGGCTGAGATGATAATGATGATGATGAGATCAAGAATAAAGTAGGTCCCAAAATATCTAACTCTGTTCCGTGATTCAGGCTTGAAAATGTAGCAGACAAACAGTTACTTTCATTCAGTTACTCTGCCACCCCCACTTACACTATAAGCGTGACGGTGTTGCTTATATACATATTCTAACATTCCCACCAAATTATTGGTCTACCTACTAATTTGTCCATTTTCTCTTGGAAAGTGTCTAGCATTCATTACATACACGTACATAGTTCCGATCTAAAGACAAAGTATTCTAGCCGTGACATTGTATAATTAGTACTATGCCATTTTCAACTCGTTATTACTACTGAGATCTTAGATTTACGCGAATATTACACATTAAATAAAACTATTTTTCGGATTTTATCGGTTTAAATTTGATTTTTAAGTTCCCGACGTTTCGAGTGCTTTTCAGCACTCATGGTCACGGGAAGGACTGAAGTAACCCCAACAACACCTTAAGCCATACTGAGAGGTTCTTAAACGGTAATCTCACCACCATCCAACACAGTTAGCTACCGTGGGTAAATCTTTGTTTCATTAAGCACAAGGGATTTGTGACAAGAAACATCTGGCTGCCGAGCTTCAACATGTCAAGTCCTGCACGACAATAAGCTTCGAGTCCCACGCCAACGTCACAGTGACCGAGTGAAACCAGCCACAGTCGAGCGTCTCCCTGCTGTACTACCTAACATGAGAGGAGTCACGTACAAGATTTGCAACATCTTGAAGCGTGCTTCAATTAAAACATTTTATAAGCCGCCGAAGAAGATCAGTCAATTTTTACCATCTGTCAAGTGTCACATCTCTCTACAAGATGCAGGAGTATACAAGCTTGATTGTGAATGTAGTCTCTCTTATATAGGACTAACAAAAAGACCGGTAAAAACTAGGGTTAAAGAACACATAGCTGACTTAAAACACCGTCGCTCAAAGAAGTCTGCAGTCTGTGAACATGTCCTTGACCGCACCCGCCATAACATCAGATTTGATAGACCACAAATCCTTGTGAAAGAACACCGATTCCTACCAAGGATGGTTCGCGAGGCTATTGAAATTAAAAAACATCCTAATTTCAATAGAGATGATGGCTGGGTGCTTCCATCGACTTGGGATCCGGTAATTAGTATAATCAAATCCAAATCCAGACATAATACTGTAAGACCACAAGACACCGTGAGCTCATTCTGCGTAGAACAGACCAAAAAAAAATAATTAATAAGTTTGAGGGTACCCCGGAACAACTATGCCCTTTGGACGTCAAACACCTCAGTTCTTCCCGTGACCATGGGTGCTGCAAAGTACTCGAGATGTCGGGACCTTAAAAATCAAAAATAAACCATGATAAAATCCGAAAAATAGTTTTATTTCATCTTTATTACTATTTTTGCGTGCGGGACTAAATTATTGAATCCCACTGAAATCACCGACCGCCACGTCGTCACGTAGTAGGTCGAGAGTAATAAGATCACTCAAGAGTTATTTTCACGGAAAGATGTCCAATCTAACTAGATCTTTTTTTCTTTTTAAGATCTTGACTTTAACAGAGGTCACTGAAACTTGTTCATTAAGAAGTGAAAGTTGAGAATCACGGATTTGTCAAACGGCCAGTGTATTTGTTCTTGATTAAAAGTAACGTTGCTGACCTTTTGTTACGCTCTAGATAATTTGTTCTAGAATTTGTAAGATCAACCCAATAGACATATTGGATAAAATATTGATGTGGCTAGGAAAATATAGTGCGCATAATTAGACTATGTTATTAAGTGTCAGACTAAATGTGCTTTTCCATCCTCTTCTAACTTGTTATTATACCTGATAAAGTTTTTATTGTCCCTCTGATTTTAAAATCCCGTTCAAAAATATACTTCGTGGTCGATTTTATTTCTTTACAAATATTTCTCTTCCTTCAAAATTTCATATAAACATCGCAGTAATTATGTTATTAGGACATCATACTCGTATTTACAGTGCGATGTGATTTTGTAAGAGAGAACATTAAAATGGGACAAAGAAGAATATGAATGCCAAGTGAAAAACAAAAATATTAAAAAAAACAGACACCAGCCAGACAAAGTTGGACCGTGGCATTGGGTCAGATACAATCGCGCGGGGCGACGGGAATTCAATACTGTTACATCACAAAAGTACCCCGTCAACTATAGATATTATTTGACTATACATTTGTTCTGACTTTGCTACCTTATAATAAAACGAACTTTGCTGCAACATAAATCTATCTTTTTCCTGCACTAAAATTAAGGAGCGTCTGTTTAAAGGGGCAATTTCAATAGATTATCTAAAGTTTAACTCTAATCCAGTGCAAATTATTGGAGGTAGGATGTTGTACTTGCTGATTAAACTTATCAAACTACCTGTAAGGCTTCTGATTTGGCAACGTACATGAAGTGGTAGCAGGGACCACCGGCTTGGCATGCAATTTAAAGCGCGGTCACGTACAGACCGAACGTTCCTGATTGCTGAAGACAACGTAGCAATGTAGAGACACGAGCACATATGAACCAAAAAGAGGATAGTAACAAGTGTACCTACAGTAGAAAGAAATATGTATAATGTCCTAAAGTAGCCATACATCTTATACAAATTATAACACAAATACAAAAATCTAACAAAATAATGCTAAATATAAATACACACATAAATATAGTAAAATAGAACTAACTGTATACATTACCAAAAAAAAAATGTAAAAAAATTACCGATAGATATAATTCATGATAACAGGAAATGTTCTTTAGTTCTCTTCTTGAAGACGTTCAGTGAGATGCTATTGCGGATGGAATGCAGGAGTGAGTTCCACAAGTGCACTGCGCGGACTGCAAAAGAACCGTCGTAGCGGCTAGAAGTGTCATGACGTGTACGGAGAAGAAGGGAAGAAGATGTGCGACAAGGCTTTCCCCTAGGAACTAGAATTTAAAAGTGTTCCTTGAGATATGCTTGTTTTTTATGTTATAATATGTATTAAGATTTCCGATTATCGCCTTTAAGTCCGGTGAAGCTGTAAAGGCCTCGCGGCCAACAGCGTACATCATTCACACACACGATTTCCGATTTCATAACAAAATATTTGATATAACACCCATTGTTGTCTGCTATTTGTTTACCTTGTGACATTTTAATACAATGTAGGGTATCAAAGGATAAATTATTATTTCTCTCTCTATAATAATATTGCCCATACATTTTATTCTGAAACATTAAAAGGGAGTTGTTTCTACCTCCGAGACAGATATTATTATTGGCTAAAAGACGTAACTCGCATGATCAAAACACTTTAATGGCACTTCTACGTTTACACAAAGATATGGATGGATAGGTTATGAGCGAGTTGCCTAAAAGCACAATGCCTAAAAAGACAGTACCTATAAAGCGAATTGCCTGGCTCTATAAAAAGCAAATTCTGAGTAATGTAATTGAACTATTATATAAATACGTCATGTACCGTCATGTCATGCAAATAAATGCTGTTTTATTTTATGGTTTTATTTTATGGCATTTCTTGATACCATAGAAGTAGGACTAAAAACATATAGGGACCAATTTAAAAATCTTTGTTTGTACATGGTTCGAATTTCTTTTTTATTTAAAATTTATGACTTGTCATTTTGACGTAGGCTCCACGCAAATTTATCGGTTGATAATTGTTTGTCTAGTGACTTTGTTCTCGGAGACTTTTCATTTGCTTTCAATTAATAAAAGGATATATAATTTTTTTTTTGTGAAAACATGGTGCCACACAACGTAAATATCTTGCTTTATATTGGAATGCAATTCTTATTGGTCTAGAAAAGCAGATGAAGCTAAATTATGTGAGCTTCAACCGGTGACTTGTTTTTTTCTATATAATTGTAAATATAAAATGTATTTTCTATAAAAGATGTAATTAGTTTGAAGATGCATAATAACTACATCAGATTGACTTTCTCTTGAGCATACATGATTAGATTTAGATAAAATCTTATTAAGCGTATTTCCAAAGAGATTAGTCATAATGATGGGAAAATTTACATCGATATCGATAGCATTTTCAAAAATTGGTAATTATATAATTGCTAACGCATGTTTTTTTTTGTTTTAGTATGCCTACAGATATTACAGCCTAAATGAATAGTGTTATTAATGCAATACTAAGACCACATTATACAAAAGCGTGCAAAATATTTTACAAAAACGTGCTTTGATGTTGGACTCAAAAAGCGAAGATTACTTCAAATCGTTCTCTTTGAAATTAATGATAAACTGTGCAATAGGTTTTTTTAAAAAAAATTGTCCACCCTTATATTGAAATACTTAAAAATGTTATGAAAGGTTCAATTTTGTTTTTACAAGCTTTTATTTGACTTACAATGTTCGTATGTATATTTGTCTGTGTGTCTGTCTTTCCGGTTCAAAACTTGCTATCCATTTTTCAAGCACGTGCGGGTATCCGATTGAGCTAAAATTTGGCATACGTATGTAAGTCCGAAGACATTGCAATATTATGGTACCATGGAGCTAGTCTGATTAGAGAGTCGGAAGGTGGGTATAGGAACATATGCACTATACAACGTAACCTTCTCATATTTAGGCTAGTTAAATTGGTATTGAGAAGTACTATATAACCAGATAGTGTTCAGGGTCTGATGATGAAGCCAAAAGGTGGTCAATGGAAGCACACAATATAACCCTGCCGTGTTTGGGTTCGTTGGATTTGTCTTGACGAGTACTTTACACCCGGATGGTGTCCAGGGTCTGATGATGGAGCCGGAGGGTGGAGAACGAAACTACCTAACTTCTCAAAATAGCCCCGCCGTGTTTGGGCTCGTTACATTTGTCTTGACAAGTACCATAGTAGTTGTCGGGCCCTGTTGTGTTCTTGCTACAAAAGCTGGTTTTTAAAAGGATATTTTTATTTTAAAATTATTATACAGTAAATGTCAAGATTCTTTAGATCGTCAATAGCTAGATAGAATTACTATTATTACTACATAACTAAGTTACGCATATAATAGCCACTATGAAATACAGCGATATTTTGTATTGTAAAAAATATTTAATTTTCGACTTATGTACAAAATGATTTTATCGATAAAGCTTTCGCAGTTATATGGGAAAGTACTAATACTACATCCATGAAAAAACATAGGTATGGTCTATGTCATTAATGTCAAAAAAAATGTACTGGTAACATAGATTTGTCCTCTTTCTTATCACTGACATGACATAAATGTAAGCAGTGCAAATATATAATCTTGTAAATGCTCCCTCTATGCTCCTAGTACCTCTATGCTTGATACCTTACCAGTGACGTTATAGGACCGTAGATGACATTACACAAAATTTTCCTACTTTCAGGGAAATATTTTAACAGGTCGGTCCGCATGGTTTCTAATTAAATAAAGAATTTGGGTAAATTCCATAATAAACGCAACACCTAAAAACGGAAACTTTGCGATTGTTATAAAGTGACATTTTTCTTGATGACAGCGGGGCCATGCGGGCCATGCGGGCTTGATGACGGACGATTTAGCGCAGTGGGTAAGAGCTTAAGCCAGTCCGCCCACTGTGTCTAATAGTCGCGGGTTCGATTCCCGCACGGGACAAATCTTTGTGTGATCCACAATTATTTGTCCCGGTCTGGGTATTTGTGTACGTGAATTTTCATGTTTGTAAACGCACCCACGATACAGGAATAAATCCTAGTGTGAACGTTAAAAAAAAATAAAAAATATCCTTCTTCTTCTTAGCGTTTCGACAACAAACATGATATAGTTATATGGATGCGACCGAGAAAGCGGCCAAACTAACTACATTTTCGGAAGCAGACATCAAGTCTTCCTGCGTGCAGGAGTTAGGACATGCAAACGTTTTAGAGAAGTTAGGCTTGAGTGAATTCTCCTCATAATACTGCCTTGGAGCGCCAAGAGCTATAGTTAGGTTAGCCTCTACTTCCTAAAAGTGGGAAAGGTAGCTTGGGAAGTTACCGCAAGATCGTCTGCATAAATAAAGCGGGACGTATTGGGGCTGGACGGCTGGTTGTTGGTATAGATGTTAAAGAGAAGCGGAGCTTTTGTTAAAAATATCCTTGTGTGACTGTATCTATTGTACAGTGCGACCAAAAAGAGAAGAAAATAAATAAGGGCGCCACTCCTTTAGCGGGCCGAACCGATTACTACGACTAAAATGTTTTAAAATTTGAATGTTACGAGTGACGTAGAATGTCTTCAGGCAAGGTCAAAAGCTGTAATTATAGGCTATTAATGTAGGTATGCAAATATGGAGATAGTTTGTTGTTGAATAAAACAGTAATATAAAAGTCTGATTATAAAAAAAAAAAACTTATTTATTACCACTATGAAAATATTTATATTTATCTATCTATATCATCACGCCAGCTCCCTCGCGGGGTAGGCAGAGAGAACAGAGTTCCAACAGGTTCTTTCCTTACATACCTCTCTGGCTTCCTCCACTCTCATAGGTCGTCTCATACACACTCGCCGGTTACGGAGACTCTTGACTTGCCCTTCAGCTAAGACACGGTCTATTTGGTCATGGTAAGATAGTCTAGGTCTTCCCCGACACCTATATCCTTCCACTTTCGCATTGTGTATCTGTTTTGTCATTCTTTCTTCTGGCATTCTTTCTATATACCCGAACCAACGGAGCATACCCTTTCTCATCTTTACACCGATACTATCTTTCATACCTACTCGCTTTCTTACTACGCTGTTGCGAATACGGTCGGTCAGCGTGACTCCGCACATCTTCCGCAGAGATCGCATTTCGACCGCATTTATCCTGCTTTCGTTCTCCTTCTTACATACCCAACTCTCACTGCCATATAACAGCGTTGGGACAAGCACTCCGTTATGCATGGCCAGCTGCGCCTTTTGGCTTAAGTGCCGGCTCCCAAGTAGCCTTCCCATCGCACCATTTACTCTATTACCTGCATTCACTCTTCTCTCTATATCAGCGGTGTATTTCCCATCCTTACTGAAGGCGCATCCAAGATATACAAACTCATTCACTTGCTCCAGCACATTGTTACCAACCACAATCCTTGCATTCGTTCTGGTTTCTTCCCGTTCAAAAACCATAATTTTGGTTTTCTTCACATTCAAATGTAAGCCATTGTTCATGCAGTCGTCTCTCATAACTGTGACTAGTGTTTGCAGATCAGTGGCTGTTGGCGCTATCAAAACCGCGTCATCTGCATACAATAGGTGGTTTATCACTAGATCACCCATTTTTACCCCTTCAGTCATCGCATTCAGTCTTTGAAGACTTTTATCCAGATACACTATAAACAGTCTAGCGGACAACACGCAATCCTGCTTGACGCCGATTTTAACGTCAAACCAAGGTGACATGTTACCACCCACCCGTACGCATGCCTTGCTGTCCACGTAGGTGGACTGGACGGCTCGCAACAGGGTGCCGTTTATACCATACTCTGGCAAAATGTCCCAAAGTCTCTTTCGCACGACTCTATCAAACGCCTTCTCCAAGTCCACAAAACCGCAGAAAACCTTCCGGCCTACTGCCAGATGCTTTTCTACGACGTTGCGGAGGGAGAAAACTTGATCCGAACATCCTCTTCCAGACCTGAAACATTTATATTTATTTATTATATTAAAACTAGCAGTTTCCCGCGACTTCGTACCCGGTCGACTGCAGCACCACCTAACAGGTCTGTGTTATATAGCCTATGTTACTTCTGAATAAGGTAGCTTCCAAATGGTGATAGAATTTTTAAAATCGATCCAGTAGTTTTTAAGTTTATTCGTTACAAACATACAAAAATACAAATCTTTCCTCTTTATTATATTAGTATCGATATAAATATCCGATTCCCATTTCTTCAGAATGATCTGTAAGAATTTATAAAACAACAAAATCGTCTCAACCCTTCCTCGGACGAACTTTGGTTGACGACAGTTGGCCAGGCGTGCCAATTTTCCTTTTATTGTAATACCCTCTTGAACAAATCCTTTAACAAGGCGCTTCCAATTTATCTTAAACAAACCAACAAAACTTACCTAAAAAGAGTAAAAATTAACACCGTCATGCCTGTATTCCTCAAGCAAGGGTGGTAGAAGAGTACCGTATACATCCACTTTTTGCCGGCGGTAATTCCAGACTTCAGACTGATACAGGGAATTTAAAGACAGAAAAACTACTTTAATACGACTTAAGATTTGAACCCAGGACTTTGTGATCACAAAGCGGATCATTCGCGACTAGATCAACGAGAGAGTTTAATACTTAATTTAATATTAAGAGTAAGATTTCGTTATGTATCAAGATTGGTCAAGTCGTAGTATATTAGGTTTCATTGTAATTTTTTTATGTTTTTTTTATAAACGTACTACTAGTACTATACTACGATTTATTCGTGTCGTGGGAGCGTTTACAAACATGAAAATTCACATATACAAATACCCAGACTGAAACAAATAAGTGTAGGTAACACAAAGATTTGTCCCGTGCGGAAATCGAATCTTATAGTGGGTCATATTGATTAAACTTTTTATTATCAAAATTTCAAAACAAAATGATTACGTTCGTACTGGCGATTTGATTCCAAGATATTTTGACGTAAAAGTAAGTAAATTTGGTGTAGCTAAATGCGTCCTTCCCAAATTACAGAGGAGTATTACAGAGTTATCTGCAGTCAAAGGTAAAGTTGTCAACCCGATCAATATTTATTACAAGCTTCTGTTATATATTGTATATATCATAATGACATATCCCGAGCGAGCGTGTATTATAATAATAATTTATTTAATTCAGTCAACAGAAATTAGCAAAAGTATTTTATACAACTTACTGGCCCATGGAATATATACCTTACAGACTGTCATACTTACGTTACGAAGTTATAATCTAAATAATTCATGAAATATCCTGAAGACGACACCTTTTGGCCAGAACTCTGCGCCCATGAACGTCTCCAGCTTGGCAGTGGAAACTCGCACAACAAAGGAATTAAAAGCTGAATTGTTTTGCGAGTTCAGCTTCTCGAACCTCAGAATATACCAGGTCTTCTTTTGGTCATACTCCAACATGTCATAGGCTTTGGTAGTGTAATGTAGCCGAGACACGTATAGCGGCGTCGTTGGTGTTGCCGAACGAAGGAGTGTGAAATCGTCGACCGGAGCAGTTCCACACCGGTTTCGTTGAGGAGGCTTCTTCGTCCTTTCCACCTTGATGAAGCCTTCCTCGACAACAGGGCTCTTGACAGACCCTTCGTTTGGCTCGAACCACCTTACGGTATACGGTTATAAAAACGCTATTTTAAAATATAACTACCCCCTGCCTATGTTGGAACTATACAACAAAGTAAAATAAATAACACATAGTATCACAAAGTTTTATGAAACATTTTAGCGAAAAATGGAAATTATTATTGTGTATTTGGCGGGTTTTTTTTTTATTTGAAATGTATTTGATACCTTTTAACGGACGATTAAGCGCAGTGGATAAGAGCTTAAGCCGCTCCCCCCACTGTGTCTTATAGACGCGGAATCAATCCTAGTGTGGCGCAACTTTTTTTTTTAAAACCGAATAAGCCTGTTCATTTGGGTTCCTGGTTTATTGTTCAACTGAGATACTGAACACGTTTTATTATTAACAGAAGTCTTATAATCTAAGTGGGGATAATAAACCGTGTGGTGACAGTTATATTATAAATTAATGTTAGTTTATTAACAAATTATGAATTAACAAATTAAGGGCTGCTTTTATGTTTAAGCGTAAAAACGTATTTCAGTGTAAATATAACAGATAAGGATATTTGGAATTAATTTCTGTAGCAAAGAACACATTATAAAATATCAAATATATTGATTTTAGGCAAAAAAATAAATATTAGGTAACAACAAAATGTAAGATTTTATTCATAGTACACATATATTTTGTTTAAAAATATATTCTTTCGTAATACAAATACACTTTAAAAGTACAGTAAAATTTTCAGAATGTCATATATTTACACCAACTCATAGGATATGCTACGAAGCGGAAACGTTCGAAGCTCTATTTTTATTAAATTTGGTGTTAATATATGTTGTGTTAGTATGTGTAATGTTGCGGCAATTAATAAAGAACCTGATTTTCATGCTAGTTAAGACCTATAATAATACAGTCTTTTTTTAAACTTAAACTTTCTAATAATATATTGTTACAGCCTTGATGTAGCTTTCACCAAAGTTAGCAGCAGTTTGTCTTGGTCAGCCTGCGATGAGGGGCTGCGATTGTGGCATTTTCATGTTCCAATGTTTAAGCTGTTGGTACCGGTAACTACTCAATGTGGTAATCGATATGCTAATTTGGAAGCCATATGGACAATTTCATAGGTTCCAACAGTAGGTAACAAAATCCGGCCTCCATGATATCGCACTGATTCTTCATGATGGTTCTTTGAAGACTATTTATTACCCAGTAGTAGGGGGTATAAGATGTAAAGTGTAATAATGCATTTATATTTTTTTACGACTATCATAAAAATATCGTAAGTGGTTTTAATATTATCCAACAAAGTTGCATAATATTTAATTACTTCGGTAAGAGTATATTTTAATTTATAAAGTGGACTTAAATAGAGAGCCATACCGACGCCACAATAGGAAGCCGTACAGCAAAAATGCAATATAATGAACGCATCGCAAAGGGAAGAGCGTATTGGCATAGCCAATCGAGCTCGAAGTACTGCTCCTTTTGTAGACTTTTTCTGACTGCACTCTGGGATCTGGGATTGGTCATGTTCACTAAAAAGTTTATGCTTGCAGTTGCTATTTGGTGCGGGTCCTTTTCTCCAATATAGTCGAGGGAGGTGATGGCTGCTCAAGTAGTCATTCTCATGAACGTGTGCTGCTTGTGGAGACTAGCCCACCCCGAATCCTCTAGCTCCTTAGTTCCCAAAGTGGTCCAGGTGGACCCCCAAGCGTCCACGAGAGACTCGACGGGGGTCTAGGTTGGCGTGACAAAAACAATGGGGGTTCACAAATCGTAAGCGGGGTCCTCGTAAATTTATTTGCTTTCGATAGTGAAGGCTAAAAAATTTTGGCTTGACTTTACCTATCAATGTAGGCAGATAATATTTTAAGAAGCTCAGCGATTGCTTGTAAAATCTTGCATATTCCATATTCAGTACAACGTGTCGAGACATGCAAAGCACCGCCGCCGTCTGCAACGCTTGTTCAGTATATTTTCATAAATTGTACGCGTCTTTACGTACCCGTAACGTGCCTCAAAGTAATAAATAAATAATTAAAATCGCGGAGTTTTGATATCAAAATATTATTTAAAAGATTTTTCTATCGAATTTATAGAAATATATCAAAATATATTAATGATTTTTTTTTACATTACATTGAAATCGGTTCATCATATAATAGAGTTTAATGAAGCTATAATAGAGTTTAATAATTAGAATCAGTTTGCCGACGGTACTTTGATTCATTGCAATAATTAATTAGGTAATCCTATTCACTCACAGCACAATCAATTAATTAATTAAATAATCCATTCTCAGTTTTTATCCGAAAACTATTAATTCGTGGTTGGAACCAGCCGCAACGCAAATTTTCTTAGTTAGATCAAATCTTCACATTTTTTGTCGAATTTTGGGAATATGGTAGAACTGTAGCTGCAGGGGGTCTACCGGAACCAGATAAATTTTGAAAGTGGTCTATGAGAAAAAAAGTCTGGGAAACTCAGCTCTAGCTTTTGATTATAACATATATTTAAAAATATTATTATTAGTCTTATATCTCAATCGTAAGGCATCGCAACGTACTGGAGCTGGATCGCATTAATGATTTTGTATAATATAAAAATGTATGTATCTATACAAAAAATTGGAGAATTAGACAAAGAAGATAAGTCGGCTAAGTTTCTCCCGGATTTTCTCAGTGGAGGCCGCGTTCCGATCCGGTGGTAAATTAGTAATTTAAAAAAAATGTTAATATGACATTTTGTAAGCCCGCAGGGTTTTTAATAAATAAACGATTTAAGTTTGAGTTTGTTCCAAATATTCATTCCTTTATTTAACTTTTTCTTTATTCGTAAAATCAACGTCAACAAAGTATTCATTTTTTAACATTGTTATGTTTTAGTAGGACTTTTTTGAACAAAACTGAAGGGATTTAACATATTATGATAATCTGTCTATACAACGTTTTAGATCTGAAAATGAATCTGAAGAATTTCCCTCCGTGTCCAACCCATTCGCAATTTAAAAAAGATGTTATTAATATTGTTTAAAACGATAACAGCTGCATTTATTGAAGTTTCTCTTAATTTTTTTTAGTTTAATATTCTGAAAGTTGCAGGTGAAACCTGGATGCGTAAAGCCGGTCTTTGTAGATTCGCGATTTTGTAAGGGAAGGTTTTCACAAAAATGCAGAGATATATATATATATATATATATATATTACGAGAGTGGAGGAAGTCAAAGAGATCTGTAAGGAAAGAACCGGTTGAATCTTTGTAATCTTTTCATCCATCCGCCAGATCCCTTGCAGGGTGCAAGGGATCTGGCGGATTCTGGCGTCATGATAGAGTGAGATTATAGAGAGAGAAATAACAGAAGATACGTAATACGAGTATGTTCATGAAGTGTTAACGTTTATTAACTTACTATTAAATAGCAAACGTTTATAAGGTTCCAATAATTCTGTTCCCATTTCGCCACAATTATTGTTTATTATTATAATGTTCCGTAACGATAAACTGCTGACTATCATTTCTTTAGTTATGCGTCGTTGGTCTAGTGGAACAAAGCGCTCACGAGGGTTTGAGTTCGAACCTTAGGTCACACAAAGCGTAAGTAGGGTTTTTCTTTCGAATAAGTCTCAATAGCAGTCTAGACTTTGCCATATTGCTCGGTTTGATAGCAATAGGTTCGCCTCCAATTAAATTAAGACTGGGTAGACTTCTGCCCAGCAGATTTATTTTGATAAAAACTAAGTATTTTAAGCACTGGTAATTTTTCCAACGGCTAATTTGACCAACGGCTCGGTCTAGTAGTTAAGAGCGCAGGCACCTCCTGTTACTGGATCCAGTTATCGCAGGTTCGATTCTCGTACGGGACAAATCTTTGTACGGCCCACAAATTTTTGCCTCAATCTGGGTATTTGTGTATGTAAATTTTATGTTTGTAAACGAAATCCACGACAAGAATAATTAATTTCAAGAGTGGGGCTACGTCTTTTAAAAAATACCAAGTATTTTCTAACTTCTTTGCCTGTAATAAACTTAGTAAAACCCGTATGGCTAGGAAGAAAAGACTGTGTGTGCCGAAATATAATAATTACTACGGGAAACGTACGAGAATGTGTATGTTGCCAACATTAATAAATGAACTACTACAAAATATGATTAGGATTATTGATTATGTTTATCTTATGTTATCTACGTTAGCATTGTATCATGAGAACGACTGCCGACAAACTACTAAGTGGTTTGGCAGATTATAATGTATATTTAAATGTAGATTTCATAAAATGAATAAACATAAATAAATACAATAAAAATGTCAGTGACGGCGAGGTGGGTAACGAACAGAAGTTTGATGCAGTTCTTAATTGAACTTCCATGATGCTTTGAACCAGGATGGGGCCAAACCACAAACAACAGCGGGTAGACTTTTGAAATACGGTTAAAAACTGTTATTCAAAAATAATATTACAAATATAAACACCGCCACAAGGATTGCCATATAGACCAACTTTTTGGTAGGTCTACCTATTTTGCCTATAGTCTATCTATCTACCACTTTACTGTTCAAGTCTGCCTATTTTTAATAATATTACGACCCTATATTAAAATCGTTTTTTACTAAGGAGTTTGAATTGAAGTTATTGAAACAGAGCGTTATTGAGTCTGATTGAGCGCTGACAGGAATTGTGGTATAGTGCGACAAGGATCTATTTTAATTAGTAGAAAGAACCTCAATAACCGTAACTCGATTTTTTAGATTTTTCAGTTAAGTCTACCGTTCTGAAGGTGCTTTATGATCTACCAATCTCCTAAACCTACAGATTTTCTAAATTTAGGGTTAGCAATACTGACCGTCACGCCTATATTCCCCGAAGGCAAGGGTGTACTGTAAACGTGAATACATCTCGTCCACGATGTCAAGGCCCAATGTATAGGGTGTGAATGTATTATCTTTATCTATCTATCTATCTATAACCTCACGCCAGATCCCTTGCGGGGTAGGCAGAGAGTACAGAGTTCCAACAGGTTCTTTCCTTACATACCTCTCTGGCTTCCTCGACTCTCATAGTTCGTCTCATACACGCTCGCCGGTTACGGAGACTCTTGACTTTTCCATCAGATAAGACTCGGTTTATTTGGTCGTGGTAAGATAGTCTAGGTCTTCCCCGGTACCTGCATCCTTCCACTTTCACATTGTATATCTGTTTTGTCATTCTTTCCTCTGGCATTCTTTCTATATGCCCGAACCAACGGAGCATGCCCTTTCTCATCTTTACACCGATACTATCTTTCATACCTACTCGCTGTCTTACTATGCTGTTGCTAATGCGGTCGGTCAGCTTCACTCCGCACATCTTCCGCAGAGCTCGCATTTCTACCGCATTTATCCTACTTTCATTCTCCTTCTTACATACCCAGCTCTCCCTACCATATAACAGCGTTGGGACAAGAACTCCGTTATGTGTGGCCAGCTGCGCCTTATGGCTTAAGTGCCGGCTCCTGAGTAGCTCTTTATATTGGACAAAATTAGGAGAGTTAAACTACTAGGATTTTTATCTCATTGCACTCCAGAGCATAAATTTATATTTACATATGAGAACTCATGTGAGCTATTTTTTATAATTTATGGTAGATATGTCCAGAAGAAAATATATTTTTATGAATTTCTCCTATGCTTAAATAGGCCACCTGGATGGGCAGTACAGTATTGTCCCATAGCAAGATAAAGTCTCATGTGGTGAAAGTGCTTACAAATATAAAAACACTAATACCCACTCTCAAAAAATATATAAGCATTGATCAAAAGACGTTCATTCAATCACTTCTTCGTTTAACTATGATGTTTAAGGTTTATCTATGTGTTAATAATAACGAGTTCAAAGGACGGAGTAATAACGGAGTTCATAAACAAAATTTGCCGCTTGCCTTCTAAGGCTTTTAGAACTTGTAAAGAAATTTAATTTTAATTTAAAATTACTTTGCTAATAATCTAACTTACGAGAGGCCATAATCACCTGACGATAGAAGTTAGTTATGGTATTTTTTTCAAAGAGCTAATATTTGTTGTATGAGAGTTTCAGAGTTAAAAAAAGAAGTCTATGAATATCGTTTGGTTAAACTTGAAAGATTATTAAATACCATTTCAGTACCGGTGACGCAAAAATGAGAATCACCTAAAAATATACTTATGTACATGTATTTTTATTCAATATCAGAGAAATCATAGTGCATTCTTTAAATACTTTTCAGTATGAACTCACTTTTTATACGTATTTCAAAAAAAGTTTTATTGGAAATAAAATTTCTTATAAGCCCCTTGAATACTGTACTTGTGTGTTCGATCCCAGCATGGTACAAATCTTTGTGTGATCTACAATTATTTATGTTTATATAAACGCACCCACGACACTGTAATAATTTATAGTGTTGAGAAAGTTTATTGAAATTAGAAATTAGTTTATTTTGTATCTATCTATCTATATAATCACGCCAGATGATATAGATAGTCAAGTCTTATCTTTGTGCTTTAAAAGTATAAAATGTAGAAAGCTATCTTAACGAGAATGATAAGCAAATGATCTTCGTCAAATTTGTAAGTCGATACCAAGGAACAATTACGTGTTATAATGATCACGATGAATTGATATCGGGGTTGAGTATAATGGCGCCAACCCGATGCTTTAGCGCCGATAAAAGTAAATTATGTTATTGGTTTTGTTAAAGGCTTGTGTTTATGATGTTATTTGATCATCCTTATATACAAGGTGTAACATAATAAACGCAAGACCTGAAGGTAGTTTGTTCTAAATCGGTAACTGGATTGATTTCAAGCATTATTATTTAACACTTCGTAATTATTTTCCTACTAAAGGGCTTGACTTGATCTTATCATCATCAGCCGAAAGACGTCCACTGCAGGATAAAGGCCTCCCCCAAAGATCGCCATAGCAACCGGCTTTGTGCTGTACGCATTCAGCTTCTACCTGCGACCTTCAGCAGGTCATCGCTCCACCCTGTGGAGGGCCTGCCTCTCCACGTCTTCCGGTACACTGTCGCCACTCGAGAACTTTTCTGCCCCAATGGCCGTCAGTTCTACGAGCGATGCGCCTCTCCTACTGCCACTTAAGTTTGGCAATTCTGTGAGCTATATCGGTGACTTTGGTTCTCCTGCGAATCTACTCATTTCTGATTCTATCTCGCAGAGAAACTCGGAACATTGCTCTTTCCATTGCCCTTTGGGTAACCTTGAGCCTTCTTATGAGGCCCAGCGTGAGCGACCATGTCTCGGTGCCGTAAGTCATTACTGGCAACACACACTGGTCAAAGACTTTTGTCTTGAGACACTGCGGTATTTGGGACGAGAAGATATTACGTAGCTTTCCAAGCGCTGCCCAGCCGAGTTGGTTTCGACGATTACCTCTTTCTCGAAGTTGGACCTACCTAATTGGACTGTTTCCCTCAGGTATATGTAGGTATACATAATGGTCTACAACTTCGAGTGCAGAGTCTCCAACCCTCACAGGAGTGGGTACGACATGGTTGTTTGACATGATTTTTGTCTTGTCCATGTTCATTTTAAGACCCACTTGTCGAGAGACTCTGATGAGGTTATCGAGCATAGTGCCGAGGTCTTCCAGGATCTTAGCCATGACCACGATATCGTTGGAAAATCGAGGGTGAGAGATGTACTCGCCGTTGATATTGATGCCATGTCTTCTCATGTGCAAGTCAAGTGCAGAAGCTTAACAACGTCTTCCAGCGCGGACACAGTTACAGTACTACAGTTTTGGAGAGATAACGTCTCCCTGTCTCACGCCTCGCTGCAGTTGGATGGGTATTGAGTTCTGGCCATGGAGATGGACTGACATTGTGGCGTTTTCCTACAAACTCTTTAACACTTCAATATGTCGGTGGTCTACTTGGCACCGCTGGAGAGACTGCAGCACGGTCCATGTCTCAATCGAATCAAAGGCTTTTTCATAGTCCACAAACGCCGTATATATAACGCTGTAATACTCCTCTGTCTTCTATATAACCTGCCGCAGCAATGTATGTGGTATATGGTGCTAAAGCCTTTTCGGAAACTGGTTTATTCGGGAGGCTGGAAGTCAATGAGTCTGACATCGATCTCGATGACTTGATCTATTTTATTAAATTAGTGATTAGACACGGCGCTGTCGTCGATCGTGTGTGAAGCTGCTGGAAACTGGCAGTCCTACTAATATTATCCTATTATTATAAATGTGAAAGTTTGGATGTTTGTTACTCAATCACGCAAAAAAAGGCTTTTGTTAAGCCTTGGATGAAATTTGGCACACAGATAGTCTATTACTTGGATTATCATATAGGATACTCCTTATCCCGGAAAAATGTTAGGTTCCTGTCTAAAGTCAACACAGACAAAGTTGCGGGCAGAAACTAGTACCATTATAAAACTAGCGTTACCACCCGCAATCCCATTTGCGTTATTTTTTATATAAGTCAGATTCGGAATATTTTTTATTCATATAAACCATTATAATAATTATGAATCGTCAGAAAAGTAACACACAAAACCCTGCTTATGTAAGGACATAGGATTAGGGAAGGCTCTGGGATGTGATTTGTCTCTTTGCCATAAAATTACAGACACACAGAGTTGCTTTCATTTATTTACTCTGCCACACCCACTTCGGAATTATAGGCGTGACGGTGTTCATTACTTACATATTCTTATATTCCCACCAAATTACTTTATTTTGGTTTACCTACTTAAGTGTCCATTTTTTTCTCGAAAAGTGTCTAGCATTCATTACACATAGTTCCAATCTAAAGACAAAGTATTTTAGTCGTGATATTGTATGATTAATACCATGCCATCTTTCGATCTTCATTATTATTTTTGCCTGCAAGAACAAATTATTGAATCCCACTGTAATCACCGACCGTCACCTCGTCACATAGGTCGACAATAATAAGATCACCCAAGAGTTCTTTTCAGGTAGTTGTGTCCAGTTTAACTTGATCTTTTTGTAGCCAAGATCTTGACTTTTATAGAGATCACTGAAACGGGTTCATAAGAGGTAAAAGTTGGGAATCACGGGTTCGTTAAACGGCCAGTGTGTCTGTTCCTGATTAAAAGTAACATTGCTGACTTTTTGTTACACTCTAGATCATTTGTTCTAGAATCTGTTAGATCAATCCAATAGACATATTGGATAGAATATTGATGTGGTTAGGATAATAAAGTGCGCCAGACACCTACAATATGATAGTGCGGTTTCTGTAATTAGACTATGTCACTAACTATGTGGGGATATTATTCGAGTATTACTGAATATATCTTAATTTAATTGTACTTTATTCATTAATTGTGCCGTGCGTGGGGTATATTGTACAATATATTATGGTCGTGTTTTAGTGATCACCTCTATAGCAAAATTGTTTTTAGTCTTATTTTGCCGTGAAAAGGAGACACAGCTATAAGTTTATAGCTGTAAGTAAGTAAGTAGTATGTAATAAGTTTATACAGAGTTCTGTATGTTCACATCTCTTCCTTACAGTAAAGTGGGCTAAAAACTTTTTAAGTGATTGTTGCCAGCGCCCATATTCAACGCGATTGTTTTAATATTGATTGATGTAATTTTATTGATTTAATATCATTGCACAGGACAAAAGTTAAAATTATCAAAGGATATTTAAGGTTTCGCCACATAATCAACGCACCGCAACGGGAGTGTAACGGTGGCGCGGCTTGGGGAGTTGTAATGTACTGAAATGTGCGTGAGAGCGTAGACCCGCTCGGCGCGGCGGCAAACGTCACAACCGAACGCAGCCGAGCGCTTTCATCCCGTTGCCGTCGCGCTCCATCGGCTATTTGACCAAACCTTAGTGTACGATTATATGTTATACATACCTAATGTGTTGTTAATAAAAAAAGCATTACCTCACTCTAGAAGTAGTTCCTGTGACGCATAACGTTTACAAATACAATTGTTTCATACACAACTACCCAAACAGGAACAGATATTTTCGGGGTACTAAAAGATTTGCGTCGTAAAGAATCGATTGTTGGTATATGGCTAGCCTTAGGAAAGTAGGTACTTTGATAATAAATGAGGTCAGATAATTTGATAGCTTATGAAATCTATTTATGTCGAGTAGTGGAATGATACGGATTGATGATAAAGAGGATGATGATGAATAATCATTAGAATAGAACGTTTTGGACTGGAATAATTCTGTTGTATTATCGTTTACCTTGTACGCTACAGTTTTTTAAATAAATATTTTTATGTTCTTGTTCTAATAGGGCATAAATCAATAGATATCACAAGGTTCCGAGTTTGAGTACTTGGTTGGACTAAATGTGATTTTCTAACGTCTTCTAACTAGTTATTATCTATATTACAAATAAAAAATACGACCGCATTTGGCCAAGAAAAAAGTTATTTTGCACCAGGATAAGGCAAGGGTGCACACATGTGCAGTTTCCATGGCAAAAATCCATGAATTGGCCTACGAATTGCTCTCTCATCCGCCCTATTCTCCAGATTTAGCCCCGAGTGACTATTTCTTGTTCCCAAACTTGAAGAAATGGCTTGGCGGAAAGAGATTTGACTCTTACGACAAAATCATCTCACAAACAAATGCCTATTTTGATGACCTCGACAAATCATATTTTTCGGAAGGGATAAAAAAATTGGAGAAACGTTGGACTAAGTGTATAGAACTCAAAGGAGACCATGATGAAAAATAAAACAACTTTTTATCTAAAAACCTGTGTTTCATTCAAAAAGTCTTATTGACCCGCCTTAGTAATAAAAAAAACACGATTTTTTAAACTTTTGTCTGTCTGTCTGCTTGTTATGACGGGACTTTCACTGATAGATAGCTGATGTAATAAGGAGTCAAAATAAATTATCTGTGTTTGAGTTTACCGAACATTTCTAAATAAAAACCATTATATACCTGATAAGGTTATTATTTTAAAGTTCATAAATATACTTTTAGGACGATTTAATTTCTTCAAAAATATTTGTCATCATTCAAACTTTTATATAAACATTGTAAAAACTATGTTTATAGGTCATCATATTTAAAGCAATGTATACGTGTAAGAAAATCATTAAAATGGCACATAGAAAAATATTGAAGCTATTTTGAGTTCTTGGTTTATGGCTTAACTGAGATGATGAACACGTTTTATTATTTATAGAAGTCTTATAATCTAAGTTGGAATAATAAACCGTGCGGTGACAGTAAAATTATAAATAAATGTTCATCATCACCATCTCAGCCTATAGTTGTCCACTGCAGAACATAGGCCTTTGCATTTTCCAGCGTGATTCGCGATTTTCACAAGATCGTTGGTACATCTGACAGGCGGTCGTCCCACGATGCGCTTGCCAATACGTGGTCCCCACTTTAGAAACAAATAAAGGGCTGATTTAATGTATAAGCTGTAAAAACAGACTTCAAAGAAAATATGTATCATTAGATAAGGATAGCTGGAATTAATATCTGGAGCCAAGAATACAAAAACTAATAATTAAATATACTGACATGTGCATTTTTTGCATTGTACAAATGCATTTCAAAAGGACTGTACGATAGAATTTGCAGAATATCATAAATTTCGGTGCTACGAATATTATTCATGGCATATCAGCGTAGCGTGGTCTATACTAAGTCGTAGCAGCTATGGATATGCTACGAGACAAAAACATAGCTTTATTGTTATTAAAGTTGGCGTTAACATAATGTTGCGGCAGTTAGCAAGGAAACACATTTTCTCGCTAATTGAAGCCTAAAATAAAACAGTTTGTTTTAACTTGAACTTTCTCATAATATATTGTTACAGCGTTGATGTAGCTTTTGTGGCTGATTATACCATTTCTATTTTCAAACACCTCTGTGCTTCGAAAGGTGCTGTTGGTGTCGGTAACTACTTAAGTGGTACTCTTAATGCCAAGTTGGAAGCCTTATGGGCAGCTTGATAAGTTCCAACAGCAGGTGCCAAAATGCGGCCTCCATCAAATCACACTGGGTCCACAAGTTGATATGTGAGAAAAAATTACCCAGCAGTCGGGTAGTCTAAGATGATAGATTATTATAATATATATCAATGGCGTGCATTGCAGATGGGCCATTAAGCACTGCCTACTTCATAAGATTTCAATTAAACTTATTTTAAATATTAATATGTAATTATATTAATCATTATTATTAAGTACAATAATAACGTATTTTTACACTCATCATATTATACTAAGGCCGTGGAGTGGGCAGGCCCTTCACTAGGTGGACCAGTGACCTGGTGAAGGTTGCACGTAAGAGCTAGATGCGAAAATCTGATATTCGAGGCGATATGTATGAGAGGCCTTTGTACTGCTGTGGACGTCTATATGCTGATAATGTATGCATGCAATTGAATATATTCTTTTTCTGGCTATTATAAAAATCATCGTAATCATCTCAGCATATACTTGTCCACTGTTGAACATAGGCCTCTCCAATCGTAGTCAAGCGCAACCGGTCCGATGCTACCTGCATCCAACGACTTCCTGCGATCCTCACAAAATCGTCGGTCCATCTGATAGGTGGCAGTGCCACGCTGCGCTTGTCAATACGTGGTCTCCACTCTAGAACTCCCGTCCGATCTTCTCGCTATGTAGCCCACCCATTATCTCTTCAGCTTACTAATCTTATGGGTTATGTCAGTGACCTTGGTTCTTCTATGAATCTCCTCATTCCTAATTCGATCACGTAGAGAAACGCCGAGCATACTTAGCTGAGCGACCCTAAGCTTAAAAATGTAGCAAGTAAATTTCAAATTTGCCACAGACGCATAACAATTGACGGACGATTTAGCGCAGTGGTTAAGGGCTTAGCCCGCCCCGCCGACTGTGTCTAATAGTCGCGGGTTCGATTCCCGCACGGGACAAATCTTTGTGTGATCCACAATTATTTGTTCCGGTCTGGGTATTTGTGTATGTGAATTTTCATGTTTGTAAACGCACCCACGACACAGGAATTAATCCCAGTGTGGAGCGACGTTTAAAAAAAAAAAAAAAACATAATTTTGTAAAGAGAACTTTAGTTTTTGATTATAAAGTGGACTTTAATAAGGAGCCACACACAGGCTGTAATAGGAAGTCGTACAGCAAAAATGCAATATAATAAACGCAGCGCAAAGATAACAGCGTATTGGTATGGTTCCAAACGGTGGCTGTAAAATTCTACACGGCAAGTAACACAACGACCATTTTAAGTAATATATGAGACATTTTTATGTTTATCGAGAATGCAAGAAGGAGATACATACTAGATATAAATTGGCTAAGTGATTGGTGGCCTGCGTCATGGGTATTAAACGCAAAGTTTCGGGATCTATGCGTTTTTTTGTTGTGGGTTTAGGCATACCTTGAACCTATTTTGAAATCAGTTTCTATAAAAAAAACGATAATTTTCTACCGGCTTGAAAGCCGGTAGAAAAGTACAAAATGTTTTTACTAAACTAATAAAATAAAACTGTCAACTATCTATATGATCACGCCAAATATCCATCGCATTTTTTAAATCAGTATATATTACAAAATTTGGTGAAAAATGTCTAAAAGAGACTTTTAAATAATAATAGATTTCCTGCGAAAACAATAGTGTGCAAGTGATTTGAAAAACTGATAACGCTAAGTAACTTACGTTGCTGACCGTACAGCGTTTCAAAAGGTTCTTTCCTTACAGACTTCTCTGGATTTCTCCATTTTCATAGTTCGTCTTATAAACGCTTGCCGGTTGCGGAGACTCTTGACTTGCTTTTCCAATAACCACTGTCTGGTTGTCATTCTAAATCATATAAAATGAAACACAATTTGGATATTAGGAAAACACATAACTAGCGTGATTACGGGTTAAATTGCCGAATGATTCGGCAATTATGCTAACGGACGCTACAGGCGTGATTTAGGTAGAGATGCTAGTGATGTGCAATATTGTGTGGTTCTCAATTCGAGTTATCTCGTGTTTTGAGCAAATTTTTTCCACAACTCTCTCTCTTTTCTTTTTACGTAGGACTAGGAAGATATGTTACAAACTAAGTATACTTTACTTCATCAATATAAATTATGCATTTCTGTATTTAAGTTTCTCAACATCTTTTGACTTAAGAGTATAGCGCTTTTTTAAATAGATACAAAATAGTATGGCATTGTGTTCTCTATATAAAAGATGTAACGTAAACGCAAAACTCAAGACACCCCGATTTGATAATTGATAATTACTGCACAAATTCAATACGACAACCAAATTTCCAAATTTAAGGTTTTTTACTCTTTTTTTCTACACTTTTATACACCTATTAACAATTAAACTTGTACGTGTATGAGTGCGTATTGAGAAATACGATTTAGAAATGCATTTTAAATCTTTGTATTGCTATGAATCAAGAATAAATTTAGTTTGATATAGCGCACTAAAGGAGTAACAGCATTTTTTTAAATTTAAAAAAAAGAATTAAGGTACATAAAAAATTGTTTAAATCAATTCAGTTACCGATTTAGAACAAACTACTTTCAGGTCTTGCGTTTATTATGTTACACCTTGTAGATACAGAGTACGTTAAGTATATATAAGATATGTAATCACACCTATGTACCTTACTCAGGGGCATCCATCACGACCTAAAGTATAATGACCCCATACTATGCGTATTTGAGTATGTGCCAGAATTGTATACCAGACATTTTTTGTTGATTTAAACGCTCTCTTTCCATAAGGAGATTAGAGCAATTTCTGCTCGGATAAAAAGGTGTGTTTTTGAACCGCAGGCATATCTTTTTGTGGTATATCGATATGTACTCAAGTTAGCATTTATACTCGAATATTCACTCGAACCTAACGTACCCGGTACAGCCCGACCGTCAATAAACCAAGTGTCTGTGATTAGTCACCTTGATTGATGGCGGTTGGAACGCTACACGACATCTTGAAATCAAGCTAATTCGAAGACTAAAAGTAGGCATATTATAAAGATGAAACTACCTAAATAGTCCCAAACAGCGTGAAAAAAAATAGTGCGGTCGGGAGACCTCCGTCAGGAACTAAGATGTTAGTAAGAAATTCTAATTAGTCAAAGTAAAATGTAACTCACTGTTAATAAAATTGTAAGTTATTGAAAAACGATTTTGTTTAACGGGAGTATACTCTGACCATCGAGCACATTTATCTAACATGTAAACAAGTATGGCGGCCAGCGCTTACGATAACACCCGAATTCCGCCGGACGGAACCGAAGGTCTCGTAACGTTTTTTCAACTCCTGCCGCAAGCCGCGTTAAGAAACTTTGTTCCAATTCTAACTATAAACATTGAGTTATTATATACCGTAGTACTTACGTATGTACTTGAGACGTAACTCCACGGTTATCAAGTTACGCGACATTTTTTGTTCAAAGTAGCTATTCAGACGTACTTCTTGAGTACGTTTACGTGTACTAGAAAAGCTACTTCAAACAAATGTCACTTAACTTGATGATCGTGGAGTTAGCGAGATGTTTTTGTTTTTGTAGATAGTAAAATCTTATGTTTTTCGAGTTGTTTCTTAAATGATATCTTAGTGCACATAAAGGCATATTTGTAAGTAAAACACTTGAAAGTATATCGTTGCGGCAAGCAGCTGGTACAAAGTGAGGTGAAGTGTATGCACTTTAACGTTTCTTTAAACAATATAGTTCAGGTGTCGTCTCTAGTACGTAATACATAATTATTCAATGGCTTTACAGCCATTCCAGGATTCTTTTTTTGCTGAAATTTGTTAAAAATATTTATTGATAGGAGAAACGGCGCGACGATATTTCAGAAGAGTCAGAAAAATTCAGTCCAAAAACTCTTGTTTATCTGTATTTACATTACAACTTACATTTTGTCAATAATAACAACTATTAAAAATTTAAGTCACGGGAAAATAAAATAACATAAAATTTCCGTTGCAGGTATTTCTGTCATACTTATATGTAAATTTTCAACAAAATGCACTGTCAGAAGCTATATTTTTAGACTGTTCATGTTGTAGCTTAAATATTATATTTTATTTTTAAATTATACCCTTTTTTATTTTGGAATTTTAAAACAATTTATAATGGCGCGCCCCTACAAATATCTTTTATTTAAATAACATAAGAGGAGAAACAAAAACATGTTTTTGAATCATTTTCTTAAAACACACATATTTTATTAAAATCTGGTTAATGTAATAGTGTAGTATGGTTTTCAAAGCAATAAAGTAATTAACTATTTATTTGGTTATATCAAAATTACTGATCATTTACAAATTAAGATTAAACTTTATCCAACCGTCGTTTTTATTGAAACTGGCTTCGCTGTTCGCTGAGCGAGGCAGCCGGCGGATGTGCCAGGCGGATATATCAGATTTCAGTCTGCTTCGCCCGGCTAATTACCAGAGTGCTGTATAATGAAGCTAATTCTGTGAGTCCAGCTATTCAGTTGGTCTGAACGAATGTACTTGCATCGGGTAGATATAGCTGGGAATCCGCTTATTTGATGCTTAGACGGTTGAATGAGTGTAGTCCGTTTAGTAAGTACGTTCGAATGTCCTAGATTTTCTTTTTCGAGGAAGGAAAATTGTACGACTAGTGTTATTTTACTCAAATTTATATTTTAACTGTTTTTGTTGATAGGTATAAGTATAGCTTCCTTCTTCTATGCAGGTACGATGTGCATTGCTACGAGGTTGCGTAGAATGGTTGCAACTGTTTATGTGAGTTATACTTTATCGTTTTGTATGTATACATAATATTCCATGAGAATATGGTATAAACTATACTATTAAGAGGAAATATTTGTTTGTTTGAAACTACGGACCCGATTTTAATGATTCTTTTCCTATTAGTAAGTTAAATTATCCAGAAATTCGGTCGGACCAGTTGCGAAGCCGCGGGAAACTGTTAGTATTCAATAAGTAGAAATGTTGAACATATACAAGTTGTATTGTAAATAACGCAAGACCTTAGACACCCCATTTAAATAATTGCTTCACAAATTCAATATATTCAAAAATCTAATTTCCAAATTTTTTTTTTTTTTATATTTTTAAATTTTTTTTTAGTACTTTTATACCCCAATTACAATTAAACTTGTATGTGACTGTGTGCGTATTGAGAAATATGTTTTAAAAATGCACTCGAAATCTCCGTATTGCTTTGAATCAAGAACAACTTTAGTCTGTTATAGAGCACTGAAGGAGTAATGGCAATTTATGCAAATAAAAAAAATTTAAGATGCATTACAATTGTTGGAATCAATTCAGTTACCGATTTACAACAAACTACTTTCGGGTCTTGCGTTCATTATGTTATTCCTTGTATATTTATCAAAAAACTCTTTTGCTGCTATACGTCTATTGATTATTTTATAGCCGATTTTAACCTTAATCTTTTTTTGTGATTAAAGCCAAACCAAAAAGCATTTATCAAAAATACACTGAAAACGTAAAATTATTCAACGTGCTCTTTATATACCCTTCATTCCCGACACTCACTTTGTATCGCCCCTTCGTCCCTCGACTGGGCTTTGAACAGTGACATATCAAATGAGTTGCGAGAAATCAATTTTAGGGTCCGGCGAGAATCCTTTTGGGAAATACATAAAACAGTTATCAGCTGAAGATGTAAAGGATCTGTGGAAAATTTGATTGGTCAGTTGAAGGGAAAAGATCGGCACAGGGAAATCTTTCATTTCTGGGTGTGCTTTACGCTGTTTTTATGCCAAAATAGAATTTTATCTTTAATTATTATCCGGGAGACGTCCAACAGGACAAAGGCTTCGACCTTTATTCTATGCTTTTATTTGTGACATTGTATTGCGTTAATTATTTTTACATTATTTATTAATGGGTGCAGTATCAGTGGAAAATACACCGCTGACATAGAGAGAAGAGTGAATGCAGGGAATGGTGCGATAGGAAAGCTACATGGGACCCGGCACTTAAGTTAAAAAGCGCAGCTGCCATACATAATTGACTCTTTGTTCCAATGCGGTTATATGTCAGTGCGAGTTGGGTATGTAAGAAGTAGAATGTAAACAGATTTAATGCTATGTGCGAAGTTAAGCTGACCAACCGTATTCGCAACAGCGTAGTAAGAAAGCGTATAGATATGAAAAATAGTGTCGTTGCAAAGATGACAAAGAATATGCTCCGTTGGTCTGGGCATATAAAATTATATCGAAAGAATATTAAAACAGATATACAATACGAAAATGGAAGGACGGAATGGGACGGACGGACGAGGAAGGCTGTAAGAAAAGAACTTGTTTGAACTTTCTACGAGAGTAACGCCTACCCCGCAAGGGTTCTGGCGTGATGATATAGCTAGAGATAGATAGAATTAAGGAGGGCCTATTACCAGTTCTCATCATGTATGTATTTCATCATCATCCAATGTCTAATGCCTTGCACACGATGAACGCCTTGTGCTGTAAGCACCAAGTTTTTGCTCGCGATCTTCATCAGGTCACCGGTCTACTCTTCTTATGACAAATATGAATAATGCCCACTCTGAATAATGCCAAAACCTAATAATGTTTAAATACTAATACTGCCAAATCTTAATTATGTCCAACCTGAGTAATATTCATTCTCTTAAAGATATAGAAAACTAAAATTGCTCCAATCCTACGATCCTCGGCTACTCTCATCCAATTTCTCTCAAGCTGCCCTACGGAAATCAATTAGAGATACAAATTTACGTATTTAAATAAAAAACAAATCGTTCGTTTTTCGGATTTGTTATTTTTATAGTTTTATCGTATATGACATTATTCGTCTTTGACATAAGTCGAGTAAATCCACCGGCCCACCTTGTCACTACTTAATTATATTAAGTATTATTTCTCTTATTACGTAAGCGCCATAGATGAGAGGGTAAATCGTCATGCTTCTTGAAATATGTCTATTTCCACTGAGTGTTCATTAATTTAATGCGCTAATTGATTGGCAAAAAGATTCGATAAATCCACAGCGTATTGCTCGTAGTGAGGCAATCGTTGATTTATAGACACAATAACTCATTCAATGCCTTTGTATTTTTCTATGAATAGGTATAAGTTCATTTGTATTCAATATTGATAATCTTCTTTCATAGAGATTTAAAGCTGGAATTTAGTTCCTGCTCAAAAATGTTCAAAAATATAAATAATATTAATACAAAGAGACCGGTATTAAAAACAAGTTTTTATAGCAACAAGGAAGATATATCTTGCTTAGTTGAGGAGTTCCTTAAAGAAGCCATCTTCTCTTTGGCTCCATCATCAGACCTTGGACACCATAGGATCTTAAGTACTCGTCAAGGCAAATCCAACAAGACCAAACACGGTGGAGTTATATTGAGTAGTATACCTTTCGGTTTCATTATCAGACCCAGAACTAGTGATGTAAAAACGTTGTATAGTACTTGTCAATACCAATTTAACAAGCCTAAACACTAGGCGATTACTTTGTATAGTTCACATGTTCCTATGGCCACCTTCCGACTTCAGCATCAGACCAGCTCGATGGCATCATATTATTGCATTGTCATCGACTTTACATATTTTGAGCTCAATCGGATACTCGCAAGTACTTGAAATATGGATCACAAGATTTGAACCGAAAATACAGACAGATATACATGCGAACATTGTAAGTTAAATAAAAGCTTGGAAATAGAGAGCCACTTTTGGTGTGAGAGATAAGATTGTTAGGTTTAAAAATAATAATAAATAAGTTAGAAGGTACGCGGGAACAACAATGATATTTCGACGTCAAACACCTCGGTCCTTCCCGTAGTCATGGGTGGAAACTTAAAATCAAAATTAAACAGGGATAAAAAAATATTTCACGAGTCGAAAAAAGCGTTTTTTTTTTTACCGAAAAAAGAAACTCAGTTTGAAACTATGCCTGGTTTAATTGCTGAATCGTCCCTACTGTATTGGGAACTTATATCGTTGGCGATATGTAGGCATTCTTAGTACACCTCTGCCATATCTGTCTTCCCCCCAGTCAGCGGGCTGGGAGAATACAGGTATGACGGTGTTTTTATATTTATCATGAGGCAGAGTTAGTTGAGATAAGTCAGGTAAAGCACAAATCGAGATTCTAGTTTAAGATTGCGCGATTGTAAGCTGCTAGACTAGATATCATATATTCAGTCAACGTATACGACTTCGTGATCGCTCGTGAATTGCGTTCAATACGAGGGAATTTCGACTCGTCCCTGTTGTCACGTGAGTCCGTATATCAGTTACTAGAGACTGTAATGCCGCTTCGAGTGTCACGTAAATTGTATTGAAGAACTAGATTTCATTACGTTAGCACTTATTCTTTCGATACATAGAGACGTTTAACGCCTAAGGCCACGATTTACTGGACTCTCTGAGATCACTAACTGTTATCGTTTGTTTGTTAATGTCTTGTTTCGGGTCTCTTAGATCATCGCATTACAATCAGGATACGATATATAATAATATATGAGACAAAGTCCATTGCGGTGTTCTATCCAAAAAATCTCAGTAGTAGGCCGGAGACAGAATTTAGAATATGCTTTTATGATTATATAGTACAACCCTATCTGCTCCTTCGGGGAAAAAATACTGTGACACTTAAGTTTATTTAAGCGTGTAAGCATTTCAAATTACTTATTCTTTTGATGCATGAATACTTTTATATGCTTAGGCCTCAGTGAAAGGTTTATTTTCGATTTAACGGACTGCTGAGATCACTGACTGTTATCGTTTGTATGTTAGCTGAATTAAAGAATAGGCCTATACTATTACATACTACAACAGTCTATCCCTTTGGGGTAAAAATGTAGGTATTCTGCCAACTAGAAGTGTATCATTGTATCCTTTAGCGATAATATTTGTTGTTGTATACCCTCTTTTTTGATTCTTCACAGTTAAAACATATCAGCTGCAATAATAAGTTAGCACTTTACAAAATTCAAATATGGCTTTTAGGGTAAATAATAATTAAAATATTTGAATATTTAAATTAGAGGAAACTCGTGAAAGGTAACCTTTACATAGATAAAACGATTAATTTTCTAAATTTCGTGTTAATTGAAACGCTCGAATTAGTTCATCGTGTTTCTGTAGAGCGTAAAGTAGAATGTACGGAGTCAAATGGAAATGTTAATTCAAAATGTAATAATTTTCTTCAACAAGTAATATTGAGAAATATTTTAATAAACAAGTTCTGTAATGAGATCTACGTTAAATTATCAGCCTTTGTTTTGTCTAGATTGACTGGAGAATATTTTTCAGTATACCGAGTTCTTAGATTTACGCGAATGACGACCGCACATGAAACTAAAACTATTTTTCGATTTTATCACGGTTTCTTTTCTATTTTCAAGTTCCCGACCTTACGAGTGCTTTGTTGCAAAATGGCTGCAAAGCTAAAAAAAGACACATATTTTTTACAAACTTTTATTTGACTTGCAAAGTTAATATGTCTGTCTTTTCGGTTCAAATCTTATGTTTTCAAGCACTTGCGGGTATCCAATTGAGCTGAAATTTAGCATACGTATAGAAAGTCGGCGACAATGCAATAATATGGTACCATGGAACTGGACTGATGATGGAGTCGGAAGGTGGCCATAGGAACATCTGAACTATATTAAATTAATATATTAAACTATATTAAATTATATTAAATTAATTCAACTCCCCAATGAACTTGATGACAACGATGATAATAAAATTGAGGAAGTACCCCACCCTGGATAGTAAAGCGATGGATACTTTACATACCAATTGCGACGGCCGCTTTGAGGGAAATCATAAAGGCACGTTTTATCACTTTTAAGTACTCATGCACATATAAGAATACGTAATGGTTAATATTCCACCAACATTACACATGATTATTCAAAATAGCACAAGTTTTGGAAACAACGACCAGTTGACAATATCACTCTTTGTCTTCCCGCCAAAAAAACTCTAAGTTAGCTTCTGTTGCAATGCTGCGCATTTTTCTGAAGATATTCTTCTTTTGTTTTCCCCTTAATAACGACGTCATATTGTAAGAAAAAATGAGCTAAAAATATTCCAAGCATACATGATTCCCCAAGATAATCTTGTACATGAATCCCGCAGGCCAAATTAATTCCGCTCAATGTTTTTTTTTATGAACGTAACCCCACACTAAGATTTATTTCTGTATCGTCGGTGCGTTTACAAACATGAAAATTCACATACACAAATACCCAGACCGGAACAAATCATTCTGGATCACACAAAGATTTGTCAATGGAATCGAGCCCGTGACTATTAGACACAGTGGGTGGAGCGGCTTAAGCTCTTAACCACTGCGCTAAATCGTCCGTCAACAATTCATCACTTAACATGTGCTCGAATCGGTTCATGTTGTCGAAAACGGGAAAAGAAATTTTCCCGTTTTTTATTTATTCTCTCATTGATTGATTGTGTAAGTGCGAACACTCATGCTCCAATAAATCTTGTCATAACTCATGCTGAGTACCGACCTCTCCCCGACGATTTGTTTACATTACCATATTTATTATTATGTACTATTCGTGGGATGTGCAAGAGCATCGGTTCTTTATCTTTGCGTAAAAGGGTTCTTTCTATTTTGCATTAAGTTATTCACAAATGAGAATATCGAATGTGACCGCATCCAGAATTTATTTTTTTATTTATTAAAGAAGCTATACTTTCAACTTAACACTATTACTATTGCATTTTTTTTATATATAATAATAATAATAAAAAAATGCAAAAGTAAATGGTAAGCTGTTGGTCCCCGTTACCGTTTAATGTGGTAATCTTGAAACCAAATTGGACGTCTACAGACGGCTTGATAAGTGCCAACGGCAGATAGCCACAAACCTGCTTCCACCAATCAGAACTGGATCCGCGTGATGGAGTAGGACCCAATCTCTCACCTCGATTTGTAAAAGAAGGCCTTTGCCCAACAGTGGGACGGAAATGGCTGATATTATTATATTATTATTATTATATTTATAAACAAAGGGCCATTGAATCGAAAGTACAAATTCAAAAACAAGTTACATAGACATTTATCATCACGTCCGCTTTGCGGAGCAGGCAAAGACTTAGAGCATGTTCTTTTCTATACAATACTCTCAGGTTTTACTCTGATAGTTCGTCTCATGTACGCAAAAATCCAATTAGGCAGGTTCAACTTCGAGAAAGAGGTCAATCGTCGAATCCAGCTCGGTTGGGCGTCATTCAGGAAGCTACGTAACATCTTCTCGTCCAAAATTCCGCAGTGTCTCAGGACACAAGACTTTGACCAGTATACACACACTGGTCAAAGACTTGTGTCTTGAGACACTGATGACTTACGGTACTGAGATATGGTCGCTTACGATGGGCCTCATAAGAAGGCTCAAAGTCACCCAAAGGGCGACGGAGAGAGCTATGCTCGGAGTTACCCTGCGGGATCGAATCAGAAACGAGGAGAACGGAAGAAGCTGAAGAAGAAGATACATAAATATTTACAACTGTGCCGTACATGCGTGCAGTGATATCACATTACACTTTATAGCCACTATTTTGGCAGTTGATTTAATGTGTGTTGCCGTGACAAACAACTGTCCTATTTTAGTTTGGCAGCTTTTCGATACCAAATTTAGTCAAGCACGCTATTTGCGCCATACTAACAACGTACGATGTTATTTAAAACTGGGTTTATTTTATAAAACGCGACGCGTAAATTTTCTTGTCACTTTGGCATTCCATCAACGATGCAACAAAATAAAGAAGTTTTTTCAGGTGTAAGTGCGCAGTGCAGCTACCGGATAACGTAGATTTGTAGTGATTTTCTACTTCCCTGTTGGAATACACGAAACGTCAATTTCTTTGTCTATCTATCTATTTATCTATAACCTCACGCCAGATCCCTTGCGGGGTAGGCAGAGAGTACAGAGTTCCAACAGGTTCTTTCCTTACATACCTCTCTGGCTACCTCGACTCTCATAGTTCGTCTCATACACGCTCGCCGGTTACGGAGACTCTTGACTTTTCCATCAGATAAGACTCGGTTTATTTGGTCGTGGTAAGATAGTCTAGGTCTTCTCCGGTACCTGCATCCTTCCACTTTCACATTGTATATCTGTTTTGTCATTCTTTCCTCTGGCATTCTTTCTATATGCCCGAACCAACGGAGCATGCCCTTTCTCATCTTTACACCGATACTATCTTTCATACCTACTCGCTGTCTTACTATGCTGTTGCTAATGCGGTCGGTCAGCTTCACTCCGCACATCTTCCGCAGAGCTCGCATTTCTACCGCATTTATCCTACTTTCATTCTCCTTCTTACATACCCAGCTCTCGCTACCATATAACAGCGTTGGGACAAGAACTCCGTTATGTATGGCCAGCTGCGCCTTATGGCTTAAGTGCCGGCTCCCGAGTAGCTTTCCCATCGCACCATTCACTCTGTTCCCTGCACTCACTCTTCTCTCTATGTCAGCGGTGTATTTCCCATCCTTACTGAAGGCGCATCCAAGATATACAAACTCATTCACTTGCTCCAGCACATCGTTACCAACCACAATCCGTACATTCGTTCTGGTTTCTTCCCTTTCAAAAACCATAATCTTGGTTTTCTTCACATTCAAGTGTAAGCCATTGATCATGCAGTCGTTTTTCATAACTGTGACTAGTGTTTGCAGATCAGTGGCTGTTGGCGCTATTAAAACCGCGTCATCTGCATAAAGTAGATGGTTTACCACTAAGTCACCCATTTGTACACCTTCATTCATCGCTTTCAGTCTTTGAAGACTTTTGTCCAGATATATTATAAACAGTCTAGCGGACAACACGCAACCCTGCTTGACGCCGATTTTAACGTCAAACCAGGGTGACCTGTTACCACCCACCCGTACGCATGCCTTGCAGTCCACATAAGTGGACTGGACGGCTCGCAACAGAGTGCCATCTTTACCATACTCTGGCAAAATGTCCCAAAGTCTCTTTCGCACAACTCTGTCAAATGCCTTCTCCAGATCTACAAAACCGCAGAAAACCTTCCGGCCCACTGCCAGATGCTTCTCTACGATGTTGCGGAGTGAGAAGACTTGATCCGAACATCCTCTTCCAGACCTGAAACCCCCTTGTGCCTCGCACAACATTCCATCGGACTTCACGCGCATTCTCCGTTCAATAATTTTACCGTACACCTTGGCTGCCAAGCTGATCAAACTGATGGCTCTGTAATTGGCGCAGTCATATTGTGAACCCTTGCCTTTATACAAGGGTACTATGACTGCGCGGCGCCAATCTGTAGGGACTCTACCGGTCCTCCAGCAAAGGTTTGCAAGGGCCCGGAAAGCGTCCCGGACGCAAGTTCCACCATATTTGATCATCTCGGCAGATATCATGTCTACTCCCGCAGCTTTACCGTTTTTCATACTTCCTATCGCCCATTCAACTTCTTCCATAGTGATGTCCTCCGTTGATTCTGGTGCCGCAATCTCGCCTTTAGGCACGTCTGCGGCATCAGCATCCGGGTCATCTCCATACATTTCTCCAAAATATTCACTCCACCGGTTTAGCACAGCTTGTGTGTCTGCAAGAATGTCACCATCTTTAGATTTTATCCTTTCCATTCTGGAGCCTGATGAATCACCTCGAGCCTTTCTCACCTTGCTCCAAAAGAGTTTGGTGTTGTTCTCGAAGTTCTTCGCCAGCCTCTCCTCCTCAATCATACTGGCTCTTTCACGCTTTTCTTTCACTAAAGTTTTAGTGGCATTCTTGCATTGCCGGTATATTTCTTTCCTCATCTCTGTCATACTGGCATTTAGGTTCAAAGAAGATACATAGTCCTGCCACGCTTTCTTCTTACTTTCTACGGAGCTTTGCAACTCCGCATCCCACCATGCATCACCTTTTGCTGTAATGTGCTTCTTTGAGCAACCACATACTTCTTTCGCGGATTCCACCAAACTCTCTTTTAGGCTATTCCAGCATTCATCTACATTTGAGTCCGAAGAGCCTGATGTCAAAAGCTTGTCTCGGACTCTGTCTTCATACATTCTCCTCACGCTCTCATCTTGCAACTTTTCAACCTTTAATCTTTCAAGGTCTCCGAAGGGGATACGCTCTCGCCAGTGTCTCCACTTCCTGAACAAACCACTAAACCGCGCAACTACGAGATAGTGGTCTGATTCCAGAGTGGGGCCTCTATACGCACGCGTATCTTGTAGTTGGCTTCGGAGACGGTTATCAACCAGGATCAGATCTATCATGCTTTTTTGTTCATTCCTTCTCCACGTATACAAATGTATGTCCTTGTGCTGGAATATCGTATTAGACACAAGGAGACCCCTTTCCAAACAAACATCTACAATGAGCTTACCTGCATCGTTCACTCTCTTATCACCATAAGGACCCAGAGCAGCGTCGCAAGTTTGCCGCCAGGTTCCTACCCATCCGTTCAGATCGCCACACAGAATCACCTTTTCGTTAGCCTCAGCCAAATCCAGAACTTCCCTGACATTGTCCCAAAACTTCTCAAGGTCCTAGGGTGTTGACGAGCTTACGGGAGCATATGCTGCGACCAAAAATACTCTAGTGACACCCAGTTTTAAACAGACCCAGAGAAGTCTCGCATCGCACAGGCTATAATCTCTCACTCCAGAGGCCAGGCGACGGGACAGCAAGATACCCACCCCCATGCTGGCACGACTGCTCTGCGGTACCCCAGACCACAGAGCCATCGTTCCATCAGGAAGATCACAGGTTTCACTGCCCCTCCGCTTAGTCTCTGTTACACACAGAGCATCCAGTCGTCTCTCTTTCATTACATCAATCACCTCATGCATCTTATCTTCCATACCACCTCTTACATTCCAAGTGCCTATTCGGCACTCTGCACCCCACGACTCGCCAGTTTGGGCCCGGCGTGATGGGTGGCGACCCCCAGCGCCGCTTATATTTTAGCTGAGTTAATTTTAAAACGACTGTCTCGTTGGTCTATTGGTGAACAAAGCGCGTTGCGATCTCGAGATCCTTGGTTCAAATCCTAGGTTGGATAAATGCAGATTTTCTAGAGAAAAAATCTCAAGAACTAGTCCTGAGTCTGGAATTATGGCCGCTATATGGCGAGAGACTCGCCCAGATGTAACATCATCATCATCATCATCAGCCCGTGTCAGTCCACTGCTGGACGAAAGCCTCTCCCATGGCACGCCACTGAGCTCGATCTTCAGCGCTCCTTCTCCAATCCCTGCCCGCTGCCTTACGAATATCGTCGCCCCACCTAGCTATAGGGCGCCCTATACTACGTTTGCCGACACGCGGTCTCCACTCAAGAACCAGTCTGCCCCAACGGCCATCGGTTCTGCGGCATATGTGACCTGCCTACTGCCACTTCAGCTTGCTAATTCGCTGAGCTATGTCGGTAACCTTGGTTCTCTGACGAAAAACTTCGTTCCGGATTCGATCCCTAAGAGAAACTCCGAGCATAGCTCTTTCCATAGCTCGTTGAGCGACCTTGAACTGGTGGACAAGCCGCACAGTGAGTGGCCACGTTTCGGCTCCGTATGTCATTACAGGTAGGACGCACTGATTAAAAACTTTCGTTTTTAGGCATTGGGGTATGGGCGATAAGAAGACTCGACGGAGTTTTCCAAATGCTGCCCAGCCCAGCTGTATCCGTCTCTTAACTTCCTTGTCGAAGTTGTTTTTACCTAGTTGGAGCACCTGCCCTAGGTATACGTACTCAGAAACAACTTCGAGGGGGGCTCCGTTTACGGCGATCGGTCCTGGGTCAACATGCTTGTTGATCATAACTTTAGTTTTATCTAAGTTAATCCGGAGACCGATTCGGTGAGACGAATTAGCAAGGCTGTCCAGCATCTGTTGTAGGTCTTGCAACGTTTCAGCCATGATGACGATGTCGTCTGCAAATCGCAGGTGAGAGATGTATGCGCCATTTATATTAATGCCGCGACCTTTCCAGTCTAGCGTCTTGAACATATCCTCCAGTAAATTGGTGAACAGTTTTGGTGATATGACATCACCTTGGCGCACTCTGCGGCGCATGTGGATATGTTCAGTCCGCCGGTTCTGTACTTGGACGGTCATAGTTGCAGCTTCAAAGAGGCATCTCATCACCTCGATGTAACGCCAATCAACTTGGCATCGTTGCAAGGAGTCTAGAACTGACCAGGTCTCGACAGTGTCAAAGGCCTTCTCATAGTCCACGAAGGCTAGACATAGGGGCAGATTATACTCTGCAGTCTTCTGTATAATCTGCCGCACTGTGTGGATGTGGTCTATGGTGCTGTAACCACTTCGAAACCCGGCCTGCTCCGGGGGTTGAAACTCGTCGAGCCTTCGCGCAAGACGGTTCGTGATGATCCTTGAAAACAGCTTGTATACATGGCTCAGAAGCGATATGGGTCGATTCATTTTTAAGCTATTTAAGGGCCAACTCGATCTCATCCAGGTTGATCTCGGGCAAGTCTTCTGTGAAGTGACGTGTAAGGGTGGCTCTGGGATCTCCTCTAAGAGATTCGGGTCGAGGTGCGTGTGAGGCGTAGAGCTGGCTATAGAAATTCCTGACTTCCGAGAGGATTTCCGGCCTAGAAGCGATCACAGTACCCGCTTGTGTAGTCAACCTTGTCAAGTGGTTTCTCCCAAGTGACTGGACGAACACTTTCGACCCCCGGTTCTGCTCGATGGCTTTCTCAATCTCAAGCTTGTTGAAAGCTCGGAGGTCGCGTCGGACCAGCTTTGTGATCTTTTTATTTAAGGCCCGGTGTTCTGACAAGGTTGAGGCTGCATTTCGGCGTCGTTCGCTCATAAGCTCCAGAGTCCCCCCCGAAAGCTTAGATTTCCTGCCTGTACGCCTCGTTTCGCATAATTTAGTACCCTCTTCTCTAAGAGTCTGTAACACCTGCTCGAATTTCTGATCAACGCTGTCAGTGGTTTCCAAGGCAGCGAAACGGTTTTCAAATTTTAACTGAAAAGCTTGGGAATCCATAGCGGCTTGAAGCAAATTCGGTCGGAGACTGGACTTCATCAAGCGGACTCTTTCGCGCTTCCATTGTATATTCAGAGTGGCCCGTACGGAGCCGGTGGTCGCTTCCGGTTTTAAACCTTGCGATCACTGAGACATCTCTGAATATGCGCCTCTTGTCCGCCATGATGAAGTCGATCTCATTTTTTATTTTACCATCGGGGCTTTGCCATGTCCACTTTCTTTGGGGCTGTTTTTTAAAGAAAGAGTTCATCATAAACAGCCCTTCTCTTTCGACAAAGTTGACGAGCGTTTGCCCCCTGTCATTTCTGCTGCCAAAGCCGTATGGTCCTACTGAGGATTCGCTGTCAGTTTTTACTCCCACTTTGGCGTTGAAATCTCCCATGACAACGTTGTAGTGTGCCCTAGGGGTATTATGAAGGGCCTTAGAGATGTCCTCGTAGAGTACCTCTATGTCCTCGTCCGAGTGTGCCGAAGTCAGTGCATAAACCTGCACGATCTTGAGGGTGTACCTCTCGGTCAGCTTAATTATGAGGTATGCTACACTTGTCGACACACTTGACATTTCTAAGACGTTGTCAGCGAAGACTCTATGGACCAGACACCCGACGCCACCCTGGGAAAGTTGGTCTCCCTCTCTAAAGTACAAAAGATGGCCAGATTCTAGGGTTATGGTGTCTTCTCCCTCTCTTCGAACTTCACATAAACCCAGAACGTGCCATCTTATGCACTTCAGTTCTTCTTCCAACTGCAGAAGATGCTCATCCAGTCGTAGATGTAACATCATTGGCAAAAAGTGGGTGTACACGCCTGAGGAAGCACAAATTATTTTTTTTGAACCATAACAATGTACAACATTGAATCGTATACATAAGTTAAGAAAAAAACTGTGTCGCAGCCATTAACGCCCACTTTTAGAAAAGGGCGCAGCGTTCTAACCGCCGCGTTTTATAAAATAAACCCCAGTTTTGAATAACATAGTCCGTTGTTAGTATAGCGCAAATACCGGCCTTGACTAAATTTGCAATCGAAAGTAAATGGGCCAAACTAAAATGGGCCAGTCGTTTGTCACGACAACACATGAAATCAACTGCCAAAATAGTGGCTATAAAGTATGATGTGACATCAATGCACGCATGCTCGGCACATTTGTAGATATTTATGTATCTAAATATTTGTATAAGGAGATTTTATAGTCTTTTCATGTATCAGAAGAGGGCTCATCACACGCACGCAGTGGATATCGTGATTAATGCTTTCGCAAAAACGCCTTTGCGTTCTATATTACTGTTATTTTATTAATAACTTCTCACAGAAGCTAAAGCGAAAGGATGTAGATACCAAGAAAGACCTAGATTTACTTATCTGATGAGCAATTCAAGAACTGCATGCAAGAGACGAATTATGAGGGTGAAGAAAGCGAGAGACCTGTATGGATAAAACATGTTGGTACTTGGTCTGGAAAGGAACTAGCGTTATGATATAGTGGATAGCAGACTAGGAAGATAGATAATCTTTTCAGATATGTGTCAAGAACTGTTTTCGAATTGATACTTTTGATTTAACGGTCGTTTGTTTACGAGATGTCAAATAATCTGAAATCTCCGTTTATACTTTATGGCACAACTGCTTGGCATAACCAATAGTGCGATAGGCGATTTTTTCCCATTTCTTCACCCAGTAATTGGTTATAACTTTAATGATACATAATCCCAAATTTAATAATAGTTTTATTTTCTTTAATTTGACATCCAAATTTGTAAATAACATAATGCAAATAGCTCTCTCTAACACAAACATAAAGAACCGACGTACATCTTGTACATCACACGAATAGTTAATAATAATAAATATGGTAATGTAAATAAATAGTCAGGGATAAAGGTCGCGGTACTCAGCATGAGTTATGACAAGATTTATTACAGCATGAGTATTCGCACTTACACAATCAATCAATCCGGGAATAAATTAAATACGGGATAAGAAATACCATTCAGTGATGAGTTGTGAGCGGAATTAATTTGGCCTGCGGGATTCATTATTTTCTTGGGGAAACATGTGTGGTTGGAATATTTGTAGCTCATTTGCTGTTATACTGAATGAACAAAGTTTTTAAGGAAAAAAACAAAAGAAGGAAGGAAAAATATGCTATTCTTTCTCAAATTTTAAACAGTCATTTCATATAAGTGTCGACACATGATAATAAAAAAGGGTGTATTATTTTAGGTTCAATGTAACGTGTGCCTTTGGTCACTCTGTGAGCATATAATTTCACATGTCTTTTTATTATTTTTTAGGTACTTTCGGAAATGAACGTTTGCTAGGTTTCGCACCACCCAGAGGTTCGACTTTTTTCTTTGAGGTTTGGGCCCCGTGAATACAAAGCGAGCTGTCTGAGCTTAATTAATTAAGGGCAAATTGATAGAATCGTAAATTCACACACACTTAAATCATAACATTTATATTGCAGTTCGTAGCGTTATGATACTGCGGTATTCGTACCGATCACCAACACAATGTAGCGTTCGGCTCGATGAGTCTAAAATGTACAGTGAGCACCATAAGTTGCTGAATATTTATTTAAATAACGTTTATTGGATTCTTATATTTATGCGAATATTGCACATAAACTAAAACTATTTTTCGGATTTTATCGCGGTTTATTTTTGATTTTTAAATTTCCGACGTTTCGAGTGCTTTGCAACAACAGCTCATGGTCACGACACCCCAATCTACATATGCATATGTAAAACGGTCGGTATATAAGAAATTAGGCTGTTGTATTACCGTATATTTTATTCACGCGCTGGTCCCTTTGATTAACGTTTGCGATGGCACTGAACTACCGAGCAGGTAATGTATTTACCATGTTACAACTAGACACTACATACAGTATTGCTGAATGATTTATTTTATATTCGTCGTGACGTCAACTACTAAATCCTCAGCATGCTACTTATCAATTACATGTTCAAAAGGGTGATAAGACACTTCTAGAATATTTACATTTTCGAAGGTTTATTTGTTGTTAAATGACATATAAGTTGTCAAAATAAAACCGTCATAATATCAGAGTACAGAATAAACAACCAATTAAGTTGTCATTGTTTACCAGATTACCAAATAACAACAATTATTTTTAGTGGTATACGTATGGAAACCCATAGTGACACCATTTAGTTATAGGACTACCAAATCTGACACAAATCAATAACTTTGATACCAATGATCTACATTTTATTTAAAATAGCTATAGCATAGTTGAGCCCCTGGACCTCGTGATCGCTACGCGAATTATGCACTATTAGACCAACAACGCAGGCTTCAAGTAGGTAAATGATAAGAATGTGAAAACCCGTAACATCTAGTTTGGAAATTGTGACTAAATGTTTCAATGGTTTTAGATAAATGTTGGCAGGCGGTTTCATTATACACTCAAATAATGTAAGCTATATAAAGTATGTAAAAATATATACAGCGAGCAGAGGCCCGGGTAAAACCTAGTCGTTTCTAAATCAACGCGTAGCAGTTCCTATAGAATTTGATATACCAATCGCGGTATTCAGTTATTCACTAAAATCTCAGTGAGCAAACGAATAAACATTAGTTCTGGTGGAATCCCGCCATTTAATGTTTGTCTTCTATTACTTACAGAGCTTGGAATCCCGTCTCAATGGCACCCACATACGAGTACTCCGAATTGAAGTTGAGAATGCGCTGTGCTGAGAACCTTGAAGGAATCTTGGGAAATATCTCTTACGTAAATACTAAGAATTGCTTTGTTTTCAAGTAACGAAATTGATTGCAAAATTAACATAATAATTTAACTTTTAACACGTGTTTAAATTAGTTTTCACTAAACCTTGTATGTAATTTGGTTTTTGATTCATTTCAAAAATTGCTTTGGTTTATGTTGTTATTGATTTTTTATTTCATTTTCAAAAAAATCTTATTTGGTAATTAAGTAACTGGTTATGAAATCGTAGAATATTTTAGATTTTTTCGGTTGGTTATCAATCCAAAATATTTTAAGTATTCAAAGATATAACATACAAAATTAAGATGTAGCTAGATTTTTGAACTATGTATTTTTTATTTTTGGCAGTTTTAACCAATACCAATATTTAAAATTACCAATTAATTCATAGTAACTTATCAAATTATGTAGAAAGAAATAATCAGCGGCTTCATACTTAAGGTACTTTATCTTGGAAAACAGAGTGCTTACAGTACCGTGTTATTAGTATATGAATTAGTTTAATACAACTTATACTCAGATTTGTGACACGTGTTATTTGACAAATCCTACTTTAGTACCACAAGGATCTTTTGGCCCATGGGTGTCATCGACAGGGCTGTTGATGTGAAATTAGGGTAAACAATTAATAAAATTTTCCTACTTCCAAGGAGATATTACAACAGGTGGGTTCGTATTTCACGGTTACTCGTCACAGCAGTCATACTCGTGCAGGGGTGCTGCTTGTGGGGACTGGTCCATCTGGAATCCATTAGACGCTCTCTACAGATAACATTAGATTCATATCTCGATCGTAAGGCATCACACTGGAGCTAGATCATAAACTATTTAATTGTAACCTAAACATTGTATTCACACAATATGATTAAAAAAAAGGAAAGAAAGAGAAGTAAATAAAAAAGACAAGCCCGCTGAGTTTCTTCACCGGATCTTCTCAGTGGAGGCCGCGTTCCGATCCGGTGGTTGATTAGTAGCTTAATGAGTTTAAAAAAAAATATGTAAATTGACTATTTGTAAGCGCCCCCACAGGGCTTACACAAAATAAATTATTTGAGTTTCAGTTTACTAATTAAAAAAGAATTTGGCTAAATTTGGCAACTGCGACTGTCATGAAGTGACATTTCACTTTATGACAGCGTTATGTCCAATTTTGGCCGCGGGCCAAAAGATCTTTGTACGACTGGATATTCGATGTAACTGATACTCGTTTAATCAGACGGTAAAGGAATAGCATGACAGTAAATTTAATGGGCTAGTAAATAAAATTTCATTTCAAAAAATATACATACAGACCGATCGATTCACCATAAAGTTTCCACTCTCAAAAGAACGTAAAAGCTTATTATCACCAACGTGGTGGTTCACACTTGGCTGAGTTTCAATATTGGCTGCAATGAGTTTTCTGGTCGCCTGACTTATGTGTACACGGGGTAGGTATAGCATGGAAACTTTAACCTTAGCGTGATCGTAGCGAGTAATCATGTCGCTTTCATGTTTATTTAGTAAATTTGTAGTGTGAAAAGGATGGCATATCGACTCGCTAGCGTCACACTAACTTCAATCTTTTAGTGCTATTTTATAAGTTAAGATATCATATATGAAATAGAATGAACATGGTTATCACTCTAAGGTGACAATACGTAAAATGTATGAAAACACAGACTACATATGGATAAAACATGACGAAATTCGCAAGAAATTAAGTTATCCCGAACCCAATATTCTTGATCCGCACTTGATATCTCTACTACAGTATAAAAACATTAAAGCTTGTAGTGTATGTTTAGACATTCTTTACAAAAGGAAGCTCGAGTCATCCAAACGCAATAACTTACCGCTTCAAAGAATATTTTCAACTTTTCCCTGGAACTTGCCCACAAAGTGGAGGCAACGGCCCGCGTTGATAAAATACACGCACCTGAGTGTTCGCAAGAGAATAACATTTTGTGTTTCTGTGTTATTTGTTTTGCACAAACATTGCGCTCTCTGGCTTTGTTAGTATGTTCTACTTTTAGGGAAAAAGGGTTATATCATCACGCCCATAGATCTAATATTGTTCCCTGATACTAGATGAATTTCGCGCCCGCGTTCCATAAACGGTGATAGTAGCGGTGTCAAAGTTAATAATTATTTGTTTGTCTATCTATCTATCTATCTATAACCTCACGCCAGATCCCTTGCGGGGTAGGCAGAGAGTACAGAGATTATGAGGTTTGTGAGTATTTGTTTGTACAGGCCAAAAAACACTTACAATCCTCCAACTAACTACATTTTTTACATCAGTCACCGGATCGGAATGTTTACAATGTACATGCATACATATTTGATGGACTATGTTCCCTAACATACTATTACATATAACACAGGGGGAACTCATCACTTGAGGAATACAGGCGTAACGGTGTTTATCAGTTGATTTATCTATGTATCTTTATTATTACGCCAGATCTCATGCGGGGTACAGAGAGTACAGAGTTCCAACAGGTTATTTTCTTACTGACTTTTCTGGCTTCCTCCATTCTCATAGTCCGTCTTATACACGCTTACCGGTTACGGAGACTCTTGACTTGCACTTCAGATAAGCCACGATCAATTGATCAATAAGTTAAAGAAACATTCAAATTACCTACCAATATTTTGTATAGAATTTCAGTTCAAATCCGGCCAACATTTTTTTATTATTAGTGTAGATAAGCTGCGCCCAAGGCTTTCCCGGCGATTAGCCGTTATTCATATTGCGTCTGTAAGTAGGTGGGGAAATGATGGAGATTAAAATGGAATAGGTATTCATGAATGTGGCTTATGTATAACTAATTTTACCCGTGACTTCGCTCGCATTTTTACGGGGTTACCTAAATCGCTGAAACACGTACCTAATTCTTTATTTCCTAACAAAAAACTCTAATATCCCATCCCAACCCATCAATTGTCAAGATAGGGATATCTTGACAATTGATGGGTTCCTCTTACAAACATTCATCCCCCGTTTAACCCCTTTTAGTATTTTTTGAGACAAAATATAGCCTATGTCCCTGAAATGAAATCCTTAAAATCCTTGTCATATCAAATAAAACTATTTTTTCGGGAAGGACCATGACCATAGTCCCGTGACCATGGGTGCTGCAAAGCACTCGAAACGTCGGGAACTTAAAAATCAAAAAATAAACCGCGATAAAATCCGAAAAAATAGTTTTATTTCATGTGTAATATTCGCGTAAATCTAAGAACTCAGTATCCTTGTCATATTTTATCTAAATCTATTTAATCGTCGAAAGGTAACTGACAACAGAGTCACTTTCACATTTATAATAGTAGTATGTATAATTATATACTTTTTCACTTCTGAGATGAGTTTTACCTTCCTGACCATTGTCAGAATCATTATTTTGTAAGCCAACTATGGTGAACCTTCATACATTCACGGGTTTTCTTTTAATGAAATATTAAACGTAATCATAACGTGCCATCTTAATTTAATAATAGGTAGGAATTAAACTTAATATTCATGCATCAATACTTATCTTTATTTGTAACAGCAAATATGTTGTAAGAAGGAAATCATAACGTTACCAAATATTATAATTCTAAATTATCAGATACCAGATTTTTTACTATTTTTTCTTTAAAAAATGCCTATCAGCTGCCCTTATTTACACACACATGTCAGATGCTGTTACTAGAAATTTGGTGAATGTGAAATAGAATCAATTGAATATCGCAACGATAAAATTTATACCGAAAAATGAATCGATATTAATAAAAATAATTTAGGAACAAAAAGAGAACAAAATAACATAATCTCATTATTTATATAGTTATCAAGCCATTGGTTAGAAAAATTGTCTGACAAATCGCTTGATACGTCGTTGACGTGTATTATTATTAAAAACCTCCATGAAACTTTGTTTTAATAATTTATTTTAATAATAAATTTATTTATACATTTATTGACCATGAAAATATGTTTCAGTCATCTGACTGTAATGTATGTATCTACATAGAATAATATATTCGTAAAAAAAAGCAAATCGATTCTGTACATTTAAGAAAAAAATAACATCGATTATAACGACTTTTTTTGTGCCAGTCTCTTAAACGCAAACCTTTACAATTTACATATTTGGGTAATAGAGTTTCATTAAGTTTTAAGTTTTTTAAATAATTAACTAAATAATTAAATTACGCAAATTTATAAACAGTTTATGATTGTAATTAATAAAATAATATTTAAAATAAAATTAATATTAAAGTAGATTTCTGATGTATTTTTATATTTCTGTTTATTTTTTGGATTCTATATTTTCTATTGAAAATATAGAATCTATTCTTAAGTACAATATGCGTGGAATGGAATATGATCAAACATCACCGTACCCACGTCTGGTGAAAAAGAATATAATCGCTTACATTGCTTATGTGTAATATTCTAGAGTGTTAGTACTTTTTTTTCTTTAAAAAAATGTAGTCCTACACTATATATTTACATACTTATTCCTGTGTCGTAGGTGCATTTATAAACATGAAAATTCACATACACAAATACCCACTACCAAACAAATAATAGTGCGTCACAAAAAGATTTGTCCCATGCGAGAATCGAACCCGCGACTATTCGAGCAAGTGGGTGGAGCGGCTTAAACTCTTAACCACTGCTAATCGTCGGTCACAAGTAGAACGACAATATTACAATGTGTGTATCGGTAGTACTTCCACACCAGCAGAATATTGCTCTGAGGAAAAGGGATAAACACGATTTCCAGTTATTTAATGTTGTAAAGAATAACGTCAAAATTCTACACCTATCATGAAACTTAAATTCCTAAACAATATTAGGAAAATTAATTTTCTTTATTTTTGACTGCCTCGTTGCTCTAGTGGCAAAGCGCATCGATTTATTATCACGAGGTCCTGGGTTCGAATTCTAGGTCGGAAAAATGTAGTTTTTCTAACGAAATATGTATCCGGAGTATGAGTCCGGAGCCTGGAACTGTGCCCGGTGTATGGCAATAGGCTCGCTTCCTATTACATGGGACCTCATATCGCCGGCGAAAAGTGGGTGTACTCAGTGCACCTCTGCCACCCCCGCTTGGGAAATGTAGGCTTGACTGTGTATTTTTTATTTTCACTCAATTATATTTCCGTGATTACTTATAACAAACAAACATCAAAAGCACAAATATCTTTATGAACCCAAGAAAGTCGAAAGATAATGAACTTCTAAGTATCAATAAAACCATCGGCGGTCTAAAACTTAAGCGTAAATCACAAACCTTACTTTGTAGAACAAATCAGAAACTTATACCTTGCTGCTCAAAAGAGACCTTGTATTAGACCTTGTATGTGGACATTATATTGATTCCATTACAAGTTAGTAAAGGAAATTTGGCAAGGACATTAAAGAATATAAGTAATGCATACAATAGTTTTTTAATATTTTGTTTCACACAATACATACAATCGTTTCGTGGTGAGGGGTATTTCGTGATCAAAAGGGTATCCTACAAGCCCCCCGGCAAAAAGCTTCGGGTTGCTTAATTAATTTCACAGTAGTTTGTCATTGCTTCGTTCATTGAGATTTATTAAGGTCATTCCGAATTTCTCAGCTATAAAATCATAATCAAAACAAATAGCGAGTAATTGTCTGTTAGGAGGATAAAGGGTATTCTTTTGTTTGTTTAGTTGTTATGGATTTGTTAGGTTTATTGTTGTTGTTAGTGAATATTAAATATGTCGTATCCTATTATATGAAAATCAAAGTTAATGGAATGATGAGCAGTTATTTTAATTTTAGTAACCTTTAATCTTGTCATAGACATATTCTATGCCTTTAATGATTGTTCGAGTGCGTTTAGTTGTGAAGCGATGACAGATGACATTTGTCAGGTGACGAATCACCGATACAGATAGTCGATGTAAGATGTCGGACGGCGTTGCGTTGTTATTCGATTGGCAACCGGGCAAGCGGTGCGATGTATCGCGGGGTAGCTAACCTCACTGCATTCCATGTCACAATATTAATCTTCAACTACTGTGCGCAAACTCGCATACCAAGGAAGATCAGTGTACCGGACTAGACTCCAGTATTATTTCAAGATTTGCTTTATGTTCGGCCACCATGCGGACGACTATGAAAATGAAGATAAAGACCTTTTATCGTTACCAGCATTGAAACGGCCATCCAGGAAACCCAAGCGCCGATAAATATTTTATCGTTTCTTCGTTGGTCTAGTAAGCTATGGTATGGCTGGCGTGGATACTAGTCTTATAATATGTATAAAATGACAGATGATATGATGGACGGCTTAGTTTAATAGTTAAGAGCTTAAGCCGCTATACTCGTTGGACCAAGTAGCCGTGGGTTCAATCACCGGACGGGACAAGTTTTTGTGTGATCCACATATATTGGTTTCGATCGGGGTGTTTGGGTATGTGATTTTCTTTTCATGGATATTTCATGTTTTATCACATTTGAAATATTTCATGTTGGTAAACACACCCACGATACAGTAATAAATCCTAGTATAGGTCTACGTCTTTCGAAACCAAAAAAAGTTATTTTTTTATCGAATTCTCAGTAGCAGTCCCTATTGCATCGGTAACGACATGAACGTATTGTAAATATCTGCCATCTTCGCTTGGGGAAATGAATCTATGGTAGCGTTCATTTTATTTTTACTTTTTATCGAACTTGTTTATATAAAAGGTTTTAAGAGAAACTGAAAAACCTAAGTTTGTGCTGTATTTTATAATAATACCCTAATATAAAGTTTGTATCTAGTATGTGACTCAACTGACTCCACAGTCAAACTGCTTTTGTCGGGCTGTGATTTAACTTTGTGTATTATTTTGTTTTTCTAACAAGAATAATAATATGGAACCTACTGAAACTCTCTACTTTCTTCCTACCCCGCGAGGGAGCTGGCGTGTTGATATAGATAAATAGATAGATAGATAGAATAATAATATGAATGAGCGGTGAGTCACCACCGGCCACGCGTACTTAGGAATCACTAATTATGGTCGGTGTCCGTCCCTTTGAAATAATCCAGTTTTTGTCCATCAAATCTCATCCATACAGTCCTTGTTTTCTTTCCTTAATTTACAATAGTCCTTGTACCTACCGGAGTCAGTGCAAATCACGTGCTGGACCCATGTCTCCATGCAAGTCTTTCCAAAATCCGGGTTAAGCCCATGAATCTCAGCGAGATACATAATAATCATATTAGCTCTGTTAAGAAGCTATCCAACTGTTGGGCACAGGTCTCCTCTCAAACTGAGAGGGTTTAAGACCATAGTCGACAACGCTTGCCCAGTTTGGATTGGCGAACATCACAAACCGTCGACAAAATCTTAGGCATGCTGGTTTCCTCACGATGGTTTCCTTCACCGTTAATGCAAGTGATAGTTATTTTTAATACGGACATGCTTTAAAAAAGACAGAGGTCTAACCACTAGGCTATCACTGCTCTTGTTTTCTATCTTCTTCTTCTTCTATCTATCTATCTATCTTCTATCTATCTATATACATATAATAAAACTATAACCGAGCCGAATCTGTACATTGAATATTTTTTGAAAATTTTAATTGAGGTACATTTCCTTATCGATATAGAGGCCAAGACAATTTTTTTTGGAATGATTGTCTGTCTGTCTTTCTGTCTCTTTGTGTTTCAATCACGCAAATACTACCAAACAGATTTCAATAAAACTTGGTATGGTAATAACATATACTCTAACTTAAAATCTAAGATTCATCCCGAAAAATTCAAGCAATCCCGTATTATTGCGGGATAAACCATAAAACTTATTATTTTATTGATGGTTAGTCACGAGCTGCAATGTTACGTAAAAAAAATCTTTTATAAAAAAAGGTAAACCGACTTCAAAAAGCAAAAAAATAAAAATATTTGAAGTCGGTGCTGGTTGGTGCAGTCGGTTACTTGGCAAATATCGCTTGGTCGGAAATATCGCTGAACATACATAAAAAAAAAAGCATACATACAACCAAACATAGAACCTCCTCCTTTTTGAAGTCGGTTAAAAATGTGTGATTTCGCCTACTAATATTGCCCTCGGGTTCGTCTCCTTACGAAGTAACTCTTCATCTTTTATCTATATTGTATCTATCTATCTTCTACATCTATAATTTCGGAAAGTAAATAGATTTTATCCAGGGGAAGGACATACATAGGCTATCTGTTGTCTATCTATATCTATAAATTCGGAAAGTAAATAGATTTTATCCAGGGGAAGGACATACATAGGCTATCTGTTGTCTCAAAATAAAAAATTACGAGTGTAAAATACACGCCAAAAAATAACGCGAACGAAGTTGCGGGTACAGCTAGTTCTAAATAAATAATAGCTTATCAAAGTCGATGACATGATGATGCATAATGTATCCTAAATATACTGTAGTCTATCGTACTCATAAGACATTAAGTTTGTCAAAGTTTAGGGAAGGCAACCACCAGGGGACAGTATCCTGAAGTTATATAAGTGACTTCAGTGGCGGTTTACGCAAGTTGGATCTTAAACTTAATAAATTACCCCCAACAAAATTAATGAAGTGTAAGAACATTGTTATAGCTTTGACTGATTACAAAAATACAGAGAAGTAATCATCATCATTTTCTTAACTATATCCCACTGGGCTGTATGTCTTATTATTTGGACGTTGTTATGTTATGCAGAAAAAATCCAACTAACAGTTTGTTACTTTTAAGTGAATGCGATTTGGGGCTAAAACTAATAAAGCCTTGTATTCTATTTATCAGTATTATCGCGCCAGATCCCTTGCGGGGTAGGCAGAAAGTACAGAGTTCCAACAGGTTCTTTCCTTACATACCTCTCTGACTTCCTCCACTCTCATAGTTCGTCTCATACACGCTCGCCGGTATGGAGACGCTAGACTTGCCCATCAGATAAGACTCCGTCTATTTGGTCATGGTAAGATAGTTGAGTTCTTTCCCGGTACCTACACCCTTCCACTTTCGCATTGTATATTTGTTTAAAACCAATAAAGCCTTGTATACATTAGAGGACAAATGTCTCGCGACACGTATCACTTAAGATGTCGGAAAAAGTCAAACGACGTTTGGCGATGTCGCTCATGACCAATTTTGTTCACAATTTAGTCGGTGTCAGCACGTTGCCTAAATAGCTGCTATGACGCAAAAAAGCTGTTCAGATATTACTAATTTCAAAAATGGTCGCAGTAAATATATAAAACTTGAATATTTTAAGGGCGGCTTCATGATTTTTTCCAAATTATACTTATTCAAATTATTGATGTGTCCTAATTTAATAGGCGCGAGACTATTGCTACTAGGACGGGCAAAACTGCAGACTTCAAATAGCTTCTGAGAATCTTTCGAAATGAAATCCCCAAAAATAATTAGTCTCATCTAAAGGGCAAGTCAGGAGTCTTCGATACCAGCGAGCTTTTATGAGACAAAACATGACCAATCGCAGACCCCAAAGATATTACTTATAAAATGTCTACCGAGCAGTAATACCCCGAGTTCGTTTGGCACAGCAAGCTATGCTAATACCCGCAATCGAGCAAGATGCAAAAGGGGGGCCGATTCGTTCCATTTGGAGATCCCGGAGCCCCCTACTGTGCTAAAGGAGGTTATTGGGGGTGTTTATTAATGTAATACAAGCTAGTTAGTCCAGTGGCGCATGATGCGCGTAGCGATCATGAGATTCTGAGTATAAAATGCAATTATTCGATAGAAACTTACATGGTACCTTCGGCGAAAAGTGGGAGTAAACAGTACACCTCTGCCACCCCCGCTTGGAGAACATACTGACAGTAAAAGTCCCACTAATCTCAATCCTTCCCCTATGGAATAATACGATCTTCGGAAGATTTTTCCTTGGAAAGTGAAAAAAGGATATTTTAGGTATGTATTCCCTTTTTAAGTTTATAGAGGTTAAGCATATTTTTGGTACATTACTTCACGATTACTTAACTTACGTGCCGTCCGTGTGGTGCAATTATATCTCCTGAATTACGAAAGTCACTTAACAGGATACATTAAATTTGACGCTTTGACATATTTTATTGTAGATTCCTTTTGTTATAAAATGTGTATACAAAATAGCTTGAGATAAGACCCGGTCTATTTAAATATTTTAATAATATAATCAATCAGTCAATGTAATAGGGTTAGCCTATATAGGGTGACATTGACTATGACCCTATGACCTAACGTCGTCGAGGAAAAGTGATTGTACACAGGCACTTTGTTACTTCTGTTTCTGGAATATAGGCGTGACGTTGTTTATTTTTTTTAATAAGGAACATAGAAAGGATTCGCCTTATTCGTCTGTTAGCCATAGCTTCACACTAATTTTAAGTGTATTTTGCCAATGTCTTGTGAGATGCATAATCGCGTTTGTAAGATTTAATTTCTAAATTATTTCTATTCCCCGAAGAAACTTGATGACAACGATGATGATGAAATTGATGAGGTACCCAACCCTGGTTAATAAAACGATGGATGCTTTACATACCAATAGCAACGGCCGTTTTTAGGGAATCAAAAAGGCACGAATTATTACTTTGTTATAATTACCTTCATTCATGCACACATATAAATATATAATGGTTAATCACTAACATTACACATTATTATTAGGAATAACAAAAGTTTTTGAAATTAAAACAAATCTACGACATTACTCTTCAACTCCCCGCCAAAACCTCAGATAGACCTTCATCCACCCTCTTCCAAAGGTTATTCATACTCATTAATACTCATTTCCTCAGCAACAACTCCAATAAAATTCTTATAAATAAATTAGGAGTTGCTCGCTTTGGGCAAGGAGATCAAACTTGTCGTTAATCACGTAGGAAAACGGACCAAGGTACCGCGGCGGGACGCCGACGATTGCCCATTGTAGTGCAAACTTAGCCGTTATTTAAAATTATTGCCGCCGTTCAGAATTATTGGTTGAGCAAAAAAACTTATTTACTCAACATGGAAATATAAATAAAATAAAAATACCGTTATGCCTTTATTCCCCAAGAGGTATATCTATATCATCACGCCAGATCCCTTGCAGGGTAGGCACAGAGTACAGAGGTCCAATAGGTTCTTTCCTTACATACCTCTCTGGCTTCCTACACTCTCATAGTTCGTTTCATATACGCTCGCCGGTTACGGAGACTCTTGACTTGTCCTTCAGATAAGACTCTGTCTATCCCAAGAGGTGACAAAGGTGTAGAGTGTATGCCTACTTTTCGGTGACTATGTTACGCGGGGCGTTCATATATTTTTTAACTTCCTCTTATCCTATGGAGTTATTAACATGTTGGTTCAGTTCCGATGTCGATGCATTTTTATGGCAAACCTCACCTGGTTCTACACCCAGGATTGGCTCCAGACGAAGGATCTCTTTAATGGCCAACAGCATATATACGAAGTTTTGTATGGGTAAAGCCGCTTCGGGAAAAAAGATCAAAGTTGTCGTTAGCCACGTAGGAACACGAACCGAGCTACCGCGGTGGGACGCCGACGATGGCCCATTGTAGTGTACTCTCCTGCACAAATAACTTAGCCGTTATTTGTCCAGGATTATTGGTTTCTGTTTAACAATACAGGTGATTTACTAAACTTGAGAATATATACAAATAAATATAACTATCTCTATCGCCCACGGTCTGTTTGGCCATGGTCTATTTTATATATCTGTGTATATCATATCCTCCGATCCCTTGCAGAGCAGGTAGAAAGTACAAATTTATAACAGGCTCTTAGAGACCACTCTTGCTTCTTCCATTATCATAGTTTGTCTCATAACTCGCGGGACGTCTATATCCTACTAATATTATAAATGTGATACTTGGATGTTTGTTATTCAATCACGCGAAAACAGCAAAACAAATTTGGATGAAATTTGGCACACAGATAATTTATTATCTGAATTCGCACACGGGATACTATTTATCCCGAAAAAATGTTAAGTTCTTGTCTAAAGTCAATGCGGAATAAGTAGCGGTCAGAATAGTTATATATAATTGCTATAGCTAAAAGGTTATAGGCTGAAGTTGCTTAAACTAAGATGTATTTTACATTTTATTTTTTAGTTGTCACATATCGGTCGCACCTAGTTGTAGCCGGGTAAGCCTATATAACTTTTGTATAGGGATACGAGGTAAGTAAGACTTGATTGTCACATAACGATCATTGTAAGGGCTCATCTAGTAAAACCAAATTCCTTGATAGTGTTCTGCCAAGAGTAAATTTCCTAATGAGGCGGGTGCTGGCGGTTTGTGTGTTCCAAGAAACATAACAGCTCTCGTAGAAGCGACAACCTGGAGCATGGCCTGGGCTAAAGCTAGAATTTCAGAATAACCCCTTTCGTCTCCCTTAGCGGGTATGTTATATGTTGAAATTCTCCCACTTAAAAAGAAATAGTGTCAAAATCCCTTTGCGATTTCATTTTTCTTTATATCATGAATAATAGTTTTTTCACCTGCCAGGATCTGATCGGTGTTCCATGTGTATATTTTCTACATTTTCAGTAATCCCAGCAATCTTTCAGAGGATCAGGTCCTACTGAAAGATTTTTCAGTAGCACCCCATGCTCTCCCGTGCAAAACTTTTTAAGCCAGTATAAGAAACACGTAAATAATAAATCAGCTTCTGGGCAAAGGCCTTCACAAATGAATAATGATGTTATTAATAAAAAGTCCTTGCAAATAAAAACAAAAGCATAATATTTTCTAATAAAATCTTATAGAAAAATTGTCAATGTTGTTATAAAGAAAAAATAAATTATCGGAACAATCATCATCATCATCATCTCAGCCTATACTTGTCCACTGCTGAACATAGGCCTCCCCAATCGCTTTCCAGCGCAACCGGTCCGATGCCACCTGCATCCAACGACTTCCTGCGATTTTCACAAGATCGTCGGTCCATCTGGCAGGCGGTCGTCCCACACTGCGCTTGCCAATACGTGGTCTCCACTCTAGAATCTTTCTGCCCCAACGCCCGTCCGATCTACGCGCTATGTGGCCCGCCCATTGCCACTTCAGCTTGCTAATCTTAACGGCTATGTCGGTGACCTTGGTTCTTCTACGAATCTCCTCATTCCTGATTCGATCGCGTAGAGAAACGCCGAGCATAGCTCTCTCCATAGCTCGCTGAGCAACTCTGAGCTTTTTTATGAGACCTATAGTAAGAGACCACGTCTCTGATCCATATATCATCACTGGTAACACACACTGACTAAAAACTTTAGTCTTAAGGCACTGAGGTATTTTGGATGAGAAGATGTTGCGCAGTTTCCCGAACGCTGCCCAGCCGAGTTGGATTCGTCGATTGACCTCTCTCTCAAAGTTGGACCTACCTAACCGGACTACCTGTCCCAGGTAAATGTATTCGTCGACAACTTCAAGAGTAGAGTTCCCAACGGTGAGTGCGGTGGGTACGACATGGACGTTACACATTATTTTCGTTTTGTCCATGTTCATTTTAAGACCCACTTGTTGAGATACTCTGTTGAGGTCACCGAGCATTCGTCCTAGATCTTCCAGCGACTCCGCCACGACCACAATGTCGTCGGCAAATCGAAGGTGAGTGATGTATTCGCCATTGATGTTGATGCCAAGTCCTTGCCATTCCAAGAGCTTGAAGGCGTCCTCTAAGGTGGCCGTAAACAGTTTCGGAGAAATGACGTCTCCCTGCCTTACTCCTCTTTTTATGGGGATCGCCTTCGTGCAATGCCCCTGTACTCGGACTGACATGGTGGCGTTATTATACAAGCACTTCAACACTTCAATGTACCGATAGTCAATGCGGCATCGCTGGAGAGATCTAAGAACCGCCCAAGTCTCGATCGAATCGAAGGCTTTCTCATAGTCCACAAACGCCAAGCATAGTGGCCGATTATACTCCTCGGTCTTCTGTATAATCTGCCGCAGCGTATGTATGTGGTCTATGGTACTAAAGCCTTTCCGGAAACCGGCTTGTTCGGGAGGCTGGAAGTCATCAAGCCTGCGTTCGAGACGATTCGTGATGACTCTCGAAAACAACTTATAAACATGGCTCAGCAGTGTGATGGGCCTATAGTTCTTTAATAAAGTGTTATCACCTTTCTTGAAAAACAGTACCACCACTCCCCTGTTCCATGCTTCCGGCGTTTTCTCTTCGAGCAAGACGGAATTAAACAGCCTCTGAAGGACTTTAAGTACCGGCGTTCCGCCCGCTTTCAGAAGCTCTGCGGTAATTCCGTCTTCGCCTGGTGCTTTGTTATTTTTGAGTTGTTTGAGAGCCATCGTAATCTCGTACAGGCTGATGTCCGGGATATCTTCAGTGTAGTGTCGGGTTAGCTTGGCTCTTGGGTCTTTTACCAAGTCAACAACGGGTTCAGCTACTGAGGTGTACAACTGCCCATAGAACCTCTCTATCTCCCTGAGCACCTCTGACCTATTCGACGTTACGTTTCCGTCCTCCGTCTTCAGCTTCGTCAACTGGCTTTGCCCAATAGACGCGTCTCTTGCGAACACTTTGGAGCCCTTGTTCTGTGCTATGGTCTCCTCAATACGCCTTGTATTGAAGGACCGTAAATCGTGACGCAAGGACTTCAGTATCTGTCCATTGAGCTGCCTATAGGACTTAGCATCATCGGAGGTTTGGAGCGTCATGGAACGTCGCTCAGCCATGAGATTTCGGGTGGAGTTAGATAGTTTTTGAGGTCTATTTTTACGGTGGGGCTTATAATACTTGGACCCGACCGTATGGACAGTCTCTACCAGCCTGTTGTTGATTTCGTCCACTGATGCGCTGCTGTCTAGCAATTCGAAGCGGTTTGCCAATTCGAGTTGAAAGTTCTCGGGGTTTTGGATGTGTGCATAAGAAGGTCGGAGCGTAGACTTCATCAGACGCGATCTTTCCATTTTGACATTAATATTTAATGTGCCTCTGACCATTCGGTGATCTCTGCCGGTTTTTACCCTGTGAATCACGGAGACATCATTAAATATTTGTCGCTTGGTGCTCATGATGAAGTCTATCTCATTTTTTGTGGAACCATCAGGGCTCATCCAGGTCCATTTCCTATGAGGCGGCTTCCGGAAGAAAGAGTTCATCATAAAGAGTTCATCATAAAGAGTTCCTCCTTCTCCAGATATTCGGCCAGCCTCTGACCCCTGGGGTTGCGCTGCCCATATCCAAATTGCCCCACTCTCAACTCATCATCGCCCCGTTTGCCCAGCCACGCATTGAAGTCACCCATAACCACTGTAAAGTGTGCTTTGGAAGTATGTATGGCTCTACTAATGTCCTCATACATTACTTCGACGTCATCATCTGAGTATGCCGAGGTCGGTGCGTAGACCTGTATGACCTTCAGCGAATATCTTTTGGATATTCTGAGTATCAGGTACGCTACCCTGCTCGACACACTAGTGATGGACACAATGTTGTCTATGAGTGACTTGTGGACGATAAATCCGACACCACCTTGGGACTGCTGTTCACCCTCCCGGTAGTAAAACAAGTTGCCGGATTTTAAGGTTATCGTTTCCTCGCCCTTTCTTCGGACCTCCGATAAACCAACAATACTCCACCGCAACTTGTTTATCTCTTCTTCCAGTTCAACAAGCTTCTCATCTGTCCTTAACGTGCGTGCATTGTATGTCACCAGGGCCAATTTTCAATGTTGGTGGTAGCCGAATCTCTGCCGGAGATTCTTAGCACCCCTTGTCCTGTCGTTACCATGGCTGCTACCGTGGCCAGGACGAACAGGACCGCCGGGGACTAGGGGCCTGGTTTTATTCTTATCTTCCATTTTAATAAATTGGGGGTGTTTGCCATACTCGCCACGCTTGGCAGGCGGGTTGGCGAGCGCAGTTTTTGATGGTAGAAGTGTTAAGGGAACGCTGCTGCCCATTCCCTAGTTTTCCCTTAGTCGCCTTGTACGACACCCGATGGGATGAGATGGGTTGGTCCTATTCTAAGCCGGGAACCACGCGGCAAACCGTTGTATTATTGTTAAGGTTTTATATCGGAACAATATAAAACCTTAACAATAATACAACGGTCAGCAATAATACTTCTTTAATAAGAAAAATGGTTCCCGAGTGTAATTTACCTGCTCTGGGTTGACGATTTAAACATTAGGGTTGACGTTTGACCTTTTTATCGTCTTTTATCTATAATGCTCTTATGTTACACACACACGATGACCGTTATTTGTTCAAAATTTACGACGAATTGTCCACAAATGAGGCGTGACAACCTTGCCGTGGCCGTAGTATGTACTCATCCGTAATTTTAATATTGTAATTATTTTACTTAAGTACTACAACTATAGCACTGTAAATTGAACCGTAGATATTTGTTGTTTAAGTTAATATTGAAATATCGCATAACATTTTGTTTACACTTTCTTGCGTGTACATATTTGTTATTTATTCCACCGATAGTGTGAATTGAATACAACTTTCATCTCTATGTCGAAGTGTTAAGGGCTTTGGTAATTTTGTATTGTGTGCTATAGGGTTGTGATGTCTCTATAATAAATAGACACGTGTGATAGATTGCACACTGCACAGTCGCAGGTCCATAAATCAGGCCGCCATGTTTGTCAACGTGATGTCAATAACTTTGTTTGTTGTTTGTTTATCGATGGCGGTGGCGCAGATTTGTGAAGATACTGGCGACATCGTAAGTGTTTTTTTTATCAAGAAAAGATATTTCTTACGGTAATTAATTTCCTTTTTTTTAAATAATATTTACCTAGAATTTAAATATATCTATCAGTATTAGATAGATATATTTAATACTAGTAGTAGTCTGCGGCTTTGCTAGCATAATATTTTTTATTGAATATCAAAATGGGTCTTAAATTCAGAATCTGTTGATGACAAATTTAACATCTACTGTAACAGTTAAGGTAAGGATGAAAAAAAAAACACTTGCACTGTATGGCGTTTATATAATTTGCATAGCAATAAAATAGTTATTCATGTTTGAATTGTCTATATTGATTTGTTTTTGTTTTTCTATTATTACTATAAAAATAATAAACTTCAGGGTTTTATTCTGTGAGTTTGATTTTTTTAAGCTTGTATTGTCAACTAGTTCTGACCTGCATGGCAAGATTTTTAAGTTTAAAAACGATTGAAAATTTGCAAGTGACAGACAAGAAAGCAAATTTGTAAAAACGTGGTAAAAAGGATGTTTATATTTAAAATTTTGAAGATCGAAATTTGATTAAGTAATCTCATAAAAGCCCCATATTATTTTTGTTACGATTTCAAGCCCATTAAACACAGGAGACAAACACTTAATTTTGCTGAATAATTTTAACGAAGAAGTTCTTCGGTCTAAAATTAAATTAACTATTTCTGTTTTAAAGTTCAGCTCAGACTCGCGGCTCTACACAGCCATTACGTAGTCTCAGTGTTTATTCTAAATCTATAAATAACCCCAATTTAAACGTAGAGTATCTTCTTCGCCAATCAAGGCCCTTTAAATTACTCCTTGAATAAAAAGAACATATAAGAATCAATTTATAGTCGATCGCTCTGCTTGGCAGTAAGCAGAGAAATCGACATGAAACTGGCCAGTGAGAGAATTTAAACTGCGGCAGTTAGCGGCGACTTGGATAGGAAAGTTAATAGAGTGGTTACTCAACCTTTACATGCTCGCACTGATCATTTACATATCCCTTTCCCTACACACTGCCGCGCTAGTAGTCTGAATGTAAATCTATATATGTCATCAAGCCAGATCCCTTACGGGGTAGGCGGAAAGTACAGTTTCGTTCTAGTTTGTAAATAAGTGAAAGTAATGGCGGCGGTGTTTAAAGGAGTAAGGGTGTTTACACTGTCACGCCTTTATTTCCTAAACAGAGGTGGCAGAAGTGTACTGCGTACACACACTTTTCACTAGCGGTGTTAGGACCTATTAGTGCGAGAGCCAATTCCCGATATATCGGGTACAATGCTAGAATTCGGACTGATCCTGTACATTTTTCTATCGAAAAATTACATTTTAATCCAACCTACGATTCGAATCCAAGACAACGTGAACGCTACGCGCATTATTCGCCACAAGACCAACGAGGAAATCCGAAGTAGTTTTCGGAATTTTGTAAGTACTCTTGAGGGCCTAGCATAAACATATACGAGTAGACGTTACCGGAATGGTGGTACTCCATCCTTTTCACACTGCAAATTTACTGCGTAAACATGAACGTGACATTACACTTTCTCCATAATGTTTCGCTAATGTCAATCTATTCGTACTAAGACTTCTGCCCTGTTTATGAACCTACGTTTTGTCAAATCATAATTCATTGTTCAGTAACAGTCAATATCAATCACAATGCTAACAATACTGACCAATGAAGCCATACTGTATTGGATGTACACAATACACCACATTTGTACAACATTAAGCATGGCACAATACTTTCACAATTGTTATAAAACTCACCGAATTGTAAATATTTTATCACCCGTATTCACCAAATTGTTCGAGCGTTGCGATGTGCTGAAACCAATTTAGGTAGACCTATGATCTCTCCCGCACTTGAAGTAAATAGGGAGAGGAGAGGAAAACTTAATACTTGTCCAGGGACCTTATTAATGTGGTTGTTATTACGAAATCATACTCACCTGTGTGGTATTAAGTATCCCAATAGATACTGCTTAAATTAAAAATAAGTGTCCTTGGATCCGTGTTTCGTAGCGAAATTAACGACTGCTTACACGCAGTCTTTTTAAACCTTTGGGTTGCGACCACCTCTATAAGACGGGCGCAAAGCTTCAGTAAAAAAGAAGAAAAAAATTACAAATATTAGGAAAATTTATATTAGGAAAATGTTAATTAAAGGACATATTTTGTACGTTAACACGAGTCAATTTTTTGTTAAATAATTCATCATCAGAAAGAATAAAACCGTTTTTAAAATTTTGTGGAGGCCTTCGGCGATGTAATTGATGTAAAAATATGTCTGTTATAAGTACTGAATTGTGTATTTAGCCGATACCTAATTATAAAATTAATAAAAGTAACATAATAAAATATAGATTACAAACAGCGGAGGGAAGGGGGTCACGAAAATGAGTTTAAAATTAGTTTTTTTTTATTCTAAGGGTCGCTTTTTGATAAAAGGTTGAAATACACTGGTCTAGTGGTTAGAGCGTAGGTCTCTCCGTCCACCGAATCAAGTAGTCGTGGGTTCGATTCCCGCATGAGTGAATTTATTGTGTGAGCCACAAACATTTGTTTCGGTCTCAGTGTTTGTGTACGTGAAACGTAAATGCATCCGCGACACGGAAGTATATCTTAGTCAGCGGAAAATTATTTTTTTAATTTATAAAAAGTAACGGTAATATGATTCTCGCACGCATACAACTTACTTCCGGACTTTTAAAGCTGATTGATCAAAAAATATTTATGATATTATCGACGGGTATATTCTTAATTGTAGCAATTATCCTACCATTTATAAAACAACTATTAACACAATTAGTCAAACTACAAAATTCTTTAACGATAACCAAAGAATTTCTATAATTGGTGACATGACGAGATTTTATTGCTATGGACATGTAATAACCGCTTGCGCACGAATGCTAACTTGGTTATAATGAACGCGAGGTTGCGTCGGCTGCGCGCCCGCATATCGCACGCGAGTAGTAATCAAATATGTACACCCTTACATCCACTTTTAACATAATTGTCATGATTTTTTTTCTAATCATTAATGTGTAGTTAGTAAGTGATCATGCGAAAAATATTGGTGCTAGTCTATATCTATATGGTCGTGTTTGCGTACGCGCAGGATTGCAATGTTGGCGGAAAATCGGTAATCTTTTTATTTCATATTTTTTTTCCACAGTAAATACCCCAGTATATTGTGTATATATGTGTGTACAACATGTTCATTTTAAAGGAAATAAGTCTGAAAAAAATTGTGTGAATACATATGTTACAATCGAAATCTCGGTAATTTTTAATAAACAGGGTTACTTGTAAAACACTAATAACCTCGCAGGACTAAATTACTAACATCATAAACAACACAGCCAGAAAGGTTTGTGAGGACCTGTTGGATTTCTGTACTCTGCCTACTGCCTGCAAGGGATCTGGCGTGATGATATAGATAGAAAGATAGATAAGCAACTCCTCTTTTCTGAGTTTTTTTTTAATTTCAGCAGATTATCAGCGCTGTCATAGAAAATAATTATTGATAGTTTATAAAGTGTATGGAACAACTGTTTTTTTTCTCTAAAATTAAAGAAAAATCTTTGTATAAAAGTTATTAAAAAAATATTTTTCTTTGGACTGTATTACTAACCTGTGCTGTTTCATAGAAAAAAAATATTGACACACGACAAAATGTATGACACAGCTGATATTTATCCACTAGTATTAAAATTCTCAGAATGACAGTTGTTGTTTAGTAGATAATGTAGTCCTGTGAGGTTATTATTAAAATAAAAAAAAATATTTTTCCACAGACTGTATTACTAACCTGCTGTTTCTTACATATATATAGTCTATTCTTATCAAACTTTAAAACTTTTACATTAAACTTAAAAACGTCGATTTCTTGCTAACAGCATTTTGTTTTCGATGTCTTCGGAAATACTGTAACCTCCATATTACACTTATTATAGATTGCAATCACAACTTGAACATCTAAAAAATCATTTGTTTAAAAAGTTTTAAAGTTTGATTGGAATAGACTATACAGTGGCCTGTACTCAGTGTTGGGCATTTTCAATTGTAGGATCAATTAGCTGAAATTTCATTTGCAATTAAATTAACCCCCCGAGGTACTCCGGAATAACAAAGACCTTTTGACGTCAAACGCCTCAGTCCCTTCCGTGCTCATGGGTGCTGTAGAGCACTTGAAACGTCGGCCACTTTAGAATCACAAATAAGCCGCGACGAAACCCGAAATCTTTTAATTGCAACTTAATTTTTTCACAATTAATTTTTGCCCAACTCTGCATGTACTGAGAAATGTCTACATTTTATATCTTTACAATGATGTAACCATCAACTTGTGGCATAATAATCTCTAGTTTTATTTTAATGAAGTTGTTGAAAAAACACAGTTGTTACATGAGATGGGGTTGATTGTAGGCGACATAAAAAGACTTTCATGGTGTTACGAATGTAATCACTCTATAAATATAAAACACTCCCTCTCTCTTTGTGATTGAATTAAATATGTATATTTAATTCAATCACAAAGAGAGAGGGAGTGTATGAGACGAACTATGAGAGGTCTGTAAGGAAAGAACGTCATGTCGACGTCGTCGTCACGTTAGACGGACGGCGTGGTCCAGCGGTTAAGAGGTTCAGTAGCTCACTGGAACAAATAGTCGCGGGTTTAAATCCCGCACGGGACATCTTTAGGTGACTTACAAATGTTTGTTTCGGACTGGATGTCTGTAAATTTCTATCTCTCTATCTATCTATAACCTCACGCCAGATCCCCTGCGGGGTAGGCAGAGAGTACAGAGTTTCAACAGGTTCTTTCCTTACATACCTCTCTGGCTTCCTCGACTCTCATAGTTCGTCTCATACACGCTCGCCGGTTACGGAGACTCTTGACTTTTCCATCTGACAAGACTCGGTTTATTTGGTCGTGGTAAGATAGTCTAGGTCTTCCCCGGTACCTGCATCCTTCCACTTTCACATTGTATATCTGTTTTGTCATTCTTTCCTCTGGCATTCTTTCTATATGCCCGAACCAACGGAGCATGCCCTTTCTCATCTTTACACCGATACTATCTTTCATACCTACTCGCTGTCTTACTATGCTGTTGCTAATGCGGTCGGTCAGCTTCACTCCGCACATCTTCCGCAGAGCTCGCATTTCTACCGCATTTATCCTGCTTTCATTCTCCTTCTTACATACCCAGCTCTCGCTACCATATAACAGCGTTGGGACAAGAACTCCGTTATGTATGGCCAGCTGCGCCTTATGGCTTAAGTGCCGGCTCCCGAGTAGCTTTCCCATCGCACCATTCACTCTGTTCCCTGCACTCACTCTTCTCTCTATGTCAGCGGTGTATTTCCCATCCTTACTGAAGGCGCATCCAAGATATACAAACTCATTCACTTGCTCCAGCACATCGTTACCAACCACAATCCTTACATTCGTTCTGGTTTCTTCCCTTTCAAAAACCATAATCTTGGTTTTCTTCACATTCAAGTGTAAGCCATTGATCATGCAGTCGTCTTTCATAACTGTGACTAGTGTTTGCAGATCAGTGGCTGTTGGCGCTATTAAAACCGCGTCATCTGCATAAAGTAGATGGTTTACCACTAAGTTACCCATTTGTACACCTTCATTCATCGCTTCATTCTCGTCTGTAAATTTAATGTTTGTAAATGCGCTTACGATACAGTAATAACTCAAAGTGTTAGGCTACGTTTAAAAAAAAATATCATTGACGAATTTACAGTCCCACAAGAATGTTTTGGCCCGCGGCTATTATCGGAACTAACGCTGTCATCAAGTAATATGTCACTTAATGACAGTCGCAGAGTTGCCGTTTGCTATAAAATTTACCCAAGTTCTTTTTTTAATTAGTAACTGTGCGGACCCACCTGTTGAAATATCTCCTTGGGAGTAGAAAAATGTTTGTAAATGTTGACCTTATTTTCACACCAACGTCCCCCTGCCCATGTCATCCATGGGCCAAAGGACCCTTGTCGCACTATACTTATTCAGATAAACGTCAATTTCCGAAATTATTAATGGGGTAGTTAAAGTGCTGCCGTATACTGTCTTTTTGGTGACTAAGCTGTATATTACGGCAATTGTGTCAAGAATAACACCGGCGCGACTGTTTGCGCGTGAGGCGAGGCGAGGGATGCCCCTGCGCATACGCCGCGCAGTCTGTGGTGCAGTGGCGATCGCCGCCATAACAAGTCCTTATTCGCTATGACCAAATAAACACGTAACGCGGCGCGTTGGGACAACTTCATGAAGTGATCGTTTAATGCAGGGATTTCCAAAGTGGTTTCCCAGGGGTCGACATAAAAGAAAACTGATTTTGGGGGTCGTCGAGGTCTAAAAATCGAGCCCTATTAATTAACACAAGTTCTTATTTAAAACTTTCAAGATACTGTATAAGCTATGTTACGTGTACCAACTTGTTATAAGAATGACTAATATTTTAGTAGGAAGTATCATTGTTGTACTTTACTCACTTAACCAACCGCAAAGTTTTTAAAATTGGTAAGTACTTGTATCAATGGGAAAAAAACTAGAGATAAGATAGAGCGCTTCATCAGTTCATTTTGGAAAAGGGGTATCTTGCCCAAAATACTTTGAGAATCCCTGGTTTAATGGTACTGCAATGGTACAGAGAATCCCATTTCACGGTCATTTCATGAAGTTATCGTAACATGCCGCGTTTGGTCATAGCGAATAAGGACCCTACAGCAATAACAAAACGCCGCTTTACATACCTACATTATTAAGGCAGAAGTTGATGGCTCTACATAATTTATATGATATGGAATGTTTATATCTTAGCGCAGGCCATTGTACAGTATGCATGCTGCGTCATATTCAAGGTGTAATATAATTAACGCAAAACCTGAGAGTAGTTTGTTCTAAATCGGGAACTGAATCGATTCCTTTCAACAGACAGATGCCGGAAGACGAGTTACGACATTTTGTAGATCATTCTTTTTTATAAAAAAATCGTTGACCCACACTAGGATTTATTCTTGTGTCGTGGGTGCGTTTACAAACATGTAATTTCAAATACACGAATACCCAGACCGAAAGAAATAATTGTTCCGTGCGGGAATCAAACCCACAACTATTCAACCGAAGCGAAGCAGCAACGAAGCAACTTAAGCTCTTACCCACTGCGCTAAAATGTGACGAACGATTTATCGTTCGTCACATTTTATAGGTCATTGTAAGTCTGTTCACTTGACTGGTCTCTGATGCCTACATGTTATTTTTTTTTTAAATAAACTAAAATTATTATGCTGTTATTTATTCAAATCATTCACGGGTCTACTGTATTAAATAAGTTTAACCATGATTAAAGTAAAATAATTTAATAGAATATTCTTTAGTTTAGAGTTCTTAAAAAATGGTAATTAACTCGTTAAAACTGGAACTATAGTCTTTGTATTGAATTTCTACCTACCTATATCATCACACCAGATCCCTTGCGGGGTAGGCAGAGGCTACAGAGTTCCAGTGTTGCCAACAAGACTACTATAGATTATGCTGAACTGCTGTGAAAATTTGGACGAAATTATGCCAAATGCTTTGTAATTTCAATGTCATAGAATTTTAAAGATCTATAATCAATAAAATTTATATTTATTTGATGTTTTTATTGACTTATCGAATAAAATGTTAATATCTTGGTCTTCATCGAGGTGCATGTGAAGTGAATAGATTGCTAAAGTATTATTCGGGAATTCTTATGAATTTAAAATGAATATAATATAAAATAAAAATAATTATATATAATAAATGACTATAAAGGCCACTTGAAGAGACAGGTATGCCAACGTATTGACAAAGGTGGAATTTACTCTAAATGAAATGAATCACGTACCCTTAGCGGTAGCAAAATGAATCGTTTGTTTCATGGTTAAACGTTTATTTAATAATTATTTTATATGCTAACAATATATATGCTAAGCAACAAATAAATATGCCATACAACATAAATAATATACTAAATCTAGTATAAAATATATTAAATTGGCAACAATGCAGAGTTCCAATTCTAACAGGTTCTTTTCTTACAGATCTCTCAGGCTTCCTCCACTCTACATCAATAGTCTAATTGTAGTGTCTGTGGTCTTGCGTTATTTAATTTAAACGTTGAATAAATATCGTTTATTGTTTACAGTGCGTGGATCACGAACAATGCTGCGGTGGATGTTGTTTCGACGGAGAGTGTATTGACAGTAAGATCATTTAGTTATAGAAGTAAAATAACAAATAAACCCTGTCACGCCTATATTACCGGAGCGGCAGAGGTGTACTGTTTTCACCCACGATGTTAGTTCCTAAAGTAATAGAGGGCAATAGCCATTATATCTGGCATAAAGCCAAACTCCAATACTGATAATTTTTCGATAAAAAAATTACATTTCTCGAACCCAGGATCTTGTGATCGCTCCGCGCATCAGTGGCCCCTAGACCAACGAGATATACATTTTTATTAAAAAAACAATAACACCGTCTCGCTTATATTTCCCAAGCAGAGGTGAGAGAGCTATACTGTGTCACACAAAGATTTGTCCCGTGTGGGAATCGAACCCAAGACTATTCGACCCAATGGGCGAAGCTCTTAACCACTGCGCCAAATCGTCCGTCTGCAGTTGCTGTTCAAAGACTAGAATTATGTCATTAGGCTTGCCCTCTATTACATTGTGACCTAAGAATGTCGGTGATAAGTAGATGAACCGAAATTGGGGTATTTTGCTGAAATTTGTTTATATACACTGAACTGTTGGGTGCTGCGGGGACCGTAAATGACACAACCTTCTGCTTCGATGTCGTATATTCATCTCTCACAAAATGTACTTAATATATCGTAAATTATAAACTAAGCGATATTTGAAACTATGCTAAGGCTACGTTCACATACACTTCAACAATATGCAATTTTAATCGTCCTGGAGCGAAAGCCCAGGTAATGTATCCAATGCCTACTAATCACTTGTACCTACTAAAAAAATGAAAGAAATAACAGATGCAGATTTTTTTATTCATATATACCATTAAAGTATTCAGGAATCGTCAGAAAAGTAACAAAGACTATCACCACTTCGGAATGTCATTCCTGTGGAGAAGAAGGGCAAGAAACTCCACGGTTACTCGTTTAAAATAAAAGTTTTACAAACTTTTTCATCTACATTTTGTTGTGGGTTATGGGAAAATAATGTAGGTTGGTCATCAGGTAAGTCTAAGTTAAATAAAGCATATTATACTATTTATGAGAATGGTTGTAGTTCCCTCATTTACAAAAAAAAAGTACACAAAAAATATCATTATGTTAAATTAATAGAAGGAAGAGAGGGAATATTAATTAATAACAGTTGAATAGGTAGTCATGACTCAAGTGGAGCTGGAATAGTATTGAATAATAAACTTGCTTACGTTTTGCAAAAGCTTTGAACTTATTTTCACTAAGTTTAGTGACGTCAATTGGAATTTTGTTCTAAAATCTAACACAGTGCCCCATGAAAGACGTGTGAATTTTTTCTATAAAAAATTCTATGTCGTGTGTTATATCAATGCCTATCACCTAGCTGATTAAAGAGATCTACATTTTTTCTAGTACTAGGCATGCCTTTTAAGTTCTATCGTTTCCATATTTCCCGGCAATTTTGAATTCTTCTATATTCGAATGTGTTTAAATTTTGAATCTCAAAAAAGTATTAGGAATAATGCTATTGTTTAGTCACAACGTCGATCGGAATCTGTCAGGTTACGTGCCAAAATGAATCTTTCTAAGAAAAATGTTAGTGCAATAATTTTCTACAACTTTAGAAGAGGCCTGACACGGCTTCAGTGTTTTGAAGAGCTAACATCTGTGTTCAGTGATGAAGCCCCATGTCTGCGGACTGTCGACCGCTGGTATTTAGAATTCCAGCGTGGACATACTAGTGTTAGTGACAAATCTCGCGAAGGACGCCCAAAATCCGCCTTCACTGAAGATAACATCATTGCTGTGAGACAAGTAATTCTCGAAGATCGTCATGTGACGTATCGAGAGATAGAGGCTCTATTAGGAATCTCAGGGACAACCATTCAGAAGATCTTGCATGAAGCGCTTGGTGTGAGAAAGCTAGTTTGCCGTTGGATACCGCATCTGCTTTCCGACGATCACAAGGCGGCCCGCGTCAGATGGTGTAAGAAAACTCTGCAAAGGTTCAACCGAGGAGAGTCAAATCACGTCTACGACATCATCAGTGGTGACGAATCTTGGATCTATGCCTACGATCCTCATTCCAAACAACAATCTACAATCTGGGTCTTTCAAGACGAGCCAAAGCCGACTAAAGTTGTTCGTTCTCGAAGCACTTCAAAGAAGATGGTGGCCACGTTCGTTGGAAAAACCGGCCCCATGTTGCGACTATTGCACTGGAAGATCGTAGAACGGTTAACGCAGAGTGGTATACCACAGTTTGTTTACCACAAGTCACCGCCGAACTTCGAAAATCTAACTCAAAGCGACGCATCATCCTGCACCACGACAACGCAAGCTTACACAGCGCTCGTCAAACGATTGAGTATTTGAAGCAGGAAAAAGTAGAAATTCTTGACCATCCTCCATACAGTCCTGACCTAAGCCCTAACGATTTCTTTGCATTTCCTAAAATTAGGAAAAGTCTTCGTGGTCAAAGGTTCCAGTCCGGTGAAAAAGCAGTCGACGCTTTCAAGTCAGCCATTTTGAACACCCTCACTTTAGAGTGGAATAAATGTTATAATAACTGGTTTGAGCGAATGGAAAAGTGTGTTAAGCTACGTGGTGAATACTTTGAAAAACAATGAAAAGTACTATAAGGTTCTAGTTGTATTTTTTTCTTCAAACATCAAAACTTAAAAGGCATGCCTCGTATACATAATAGAGTCGCGACTACTCAAGTTATAGATAGCCCTTTTTTGCAACATATCAGACTCAATGTCAGCTGCCCTACCCCACAAAAATATACCGTAAGACATGACACTATGAAAGTAGCTGAAATAGACTATCCTCGCGGTGTCCACATCAGGTAGTTGTCTGATCTTCCTTGCGGCATAGGCAGCTGAGGTAAGCCGTTTATCTAAATTCTTTATATGAGGACCCCATTGTAACTTGGAGTCAAGCGTTATCCCTAGGAAAAATGTATCATTGATAAACTCTACTTTCTCATTGCTCAGTATAATATCATATACAGTACTTTTTAAATTTAGGTAAAAAAACACTTCAATAAGTAACCTTTCCATAACAATACATTAATTTTATGCATTAAAAACATCTATATGCCAAGCGCAAAATGATATTAGGAAGCGACGCGGCTGGTCTGCTAGCCGGTACCTTCGGTGTTCCGGATTTTCACCCTAACTATGATATATAACATAGATATATAACTATGATATGGATAGATCAGTAGGTAGATGTAACTAATTGAAGTGATCTTTTATTTATTTTTATTACTAGTTATATACTAGTAATAAAAATAAGCTCTCAGAATTGCTAAACTTAAGTGGCAGTGGGCGGGGCACTTCGCTCGTGGAACTGATGGCCGTTGGGGCAGAAATATTCTCGAGTGGCGACGTCGTACCGAAAGACGTGGAGAGGGCAGGCCCCCCACAAGTTGGAGCGATGACCTGGTGAAGGTCGCAGGTAGAAGCTGGATGCATGCAGCACAAAGCCGGTCGTAGGGGCGATCTTTGGAGGAGGGTATCCTGCAGTGGACGTCTTTCGGCTGATGATGATGATGAACAGTAGGCATTGAATATGCCACTTGAGCTTTTGCTTCAGGACGACTGGAATTACACATTGTAAATTGGTTAAATAACTTTTGTTCTACAACTTGTTATTTTTCGCGAATTGTTTTCTTACAAGCTTTTATTTAACTTGTATGTCTGTATTTTTTGTATGTCTGTCTTTTTGTCTTTCCAGTTCAAATATTGTGATCTATTTTTGAAGAACTTCCGGTTATCCGATCGAAGTCGGTAACAATGCAAATATATTATACTATGAAGCTAATCTGATGCTGAAGTCGGAAGGTGGCCATAGGAATATGTAAATTATAATTATAAATATATATAAATTTACGTGGGTGTACTCAGTCCACCTCTGCTACCCTCCTTTGGGGAATATAGGCGTGACGGTTTGTAAATGTCTTTTTAAATCAAAATTATTTTCCATAGAATTTGATTAGCTGATCGAGTGAACTTGTATAGGAAAAAAAAGACTACAGAAATAATAATAAAAGAGAAGGTGTCTTATTAATCTGATTTTTGTGAGACTGACGCAATTTTGCGTCATGCTACAATTTGACGGAGGATTTAGCGCAGTGGTTAAGCTGCTCCGACGCCGCTCCGCTCCGGTCGAATAGTCGCGGGTTCGATTCCCGCGCGGGACAAATCTTTGTGTGACCCACAATTCGAGTCCATAATTTCGTACTGCATACCAGTGTGGGGTGGGACTTTTAAAACTGTAATACTGAGGGCAGAACGAACTCAGCGAGCAGTCCTTAAAGTAATATTTTAAAAAAAAAGAGACTATCACACTACTCAGTTGTACTTAGATGCTAAAGTTCTTACTGTAAGGCAGCTCTACATCCTTCAAACTGTGTTGCGGCGACACTCCATGCTAGCTCTTGATAAAAATATAGCAAATCAACGAATTGGATTTCCAGTCTGTCAATTGGTTAAGTGTCGTACTGCACTTGCGCGAAGACACTTCTGTGCTTTAAGCTCTCGGATTTACAATAAAATACACAAAAGTCTCTTTATATATAAACATACACGGTACACGGTGAAACAGGAACTTAATAAATGGCTGCAGTCGTTAAACTATGAAGACACAGAACGAATACTAAAAGAAATATCATAAGACTCTCATACCTTTGTCTTTTAGTAAAGCCGTACTTCCTCCTACATGACTTACGCACATACACACACACACACACACACATACACACACACGCGCGCTCGCACAGAATTTATATTTTATAGTTTAAGAATTTTAACATTTAAATTACCTTGTCTAATTTCTATTCATTGTTGTTCTTTTTATTTTTATAATAATTTGCTTTGTTCATAATATGAATTAATTCAACACCTCACACCATAGGAGAGGGCACTGACTTCTGTAACACAGGTTATTACCTAGCACAGATATCAGGGACTTCACAAAATATTGTATTCAATTTTATGACATAACAATTATTATTATTATATAATTATTTGTTTCGGTTTGGGTATTTGTGTATGTGAATTTTCATGTTCGTAAACGCACCCGGGACACAGGAATAATAGCTGGTGTCGGGCTACGTTGAAAAAAAAAATCGGCATGACCCCCAATGCCGGTTACCCGGTAATATTCGGGTCTGAATATGAAGCAGACAGGTGGCCTAAGAAACCACCCACTTACTTCATATAACACCGCCGTGTTTGGCTCGTTGGATTTGTTTTGACGAGTATTTTGGATTTGGATGGTGTCCTGGGTCTGATGATGGAGCCGGATAGAAGCAATATGAACTTCTCAACTTAGCTAGATATCTTCGTAGTGTTTTGGAAAATTACTTTTTTGAAAACAAGCCTTTAATGTTTTTAAAAAAGTCTTTTTTTATTAAAAATATTCATTAATAAATACATAAACGGTGTTTTATTCATATTTTTCAAATGTAGCGCGTCACAGTACCTAGTAGGTACGTTTCTCCAACCACTGCTTGGAGAATATAAGCGAGACGGTGTTATTGTGTTCTTGATTGGACACCGATTTGCAATAATGTATTATTCATCGAAATATTCCAATGAAAATTGTACTTAATTTGAGCACAGTTAACATTGTAAATCGAATGCCACGTTGGATGTGGTTAAAATAATATTGCTTATTAGTGTCCAATTATATGACTGCCTCATTGATCTAGTGGTGAATAAATCGAATGGTTCCAATCCAAGGTCGGACAAAAATTTAATTTTTCGAAATAAAAATTTCCAGTATCAGTCCGGAGTCTGGCATTTTTCGTGACAATAGGCTCGCCCCCTATTACATGGGAATGGCAGGGGTGTACACAGTACACCTCTGCCACCTCCGCTCAAGAAATGTATGTGTGACTGTGTGTTTTATTTATATTTTTTTTTGTTGGCAGCATACCGCTCGTGTTTATCATCGTTGGATGTGTGTGAGGATCACACGTGTATTGACGAAGAACAGTGTATTGCATACACACCGCCTCAGTGTCCGGGATGCGAGCCGGTGGCGCTGTGCAGGCAGCCATGATAGAGAATTGAATTTGGAATGTATTGCTTTTATTGACCTGACCAGCGATAATTCTGTTCCTTCAAGTATTTAATGAACGGCAGATTTTTCTAACATCACATGAAAGTTAGCCTGTATTCGAACGAGCGCTTTTTTAAAGCTCTGGAATGATACAATAATTAGCTAACAGTATATTGGCCTTCGACGCTGCAGAAATGCATGTGGAATAAGCGCTCGTGCGGATGCAGGCTTATCCATTAACTAACTGGCTGAATATAAAAGTGAAACCATTGAACTATTTTATTCATACAACTGTGATTTGTAATTTGTTTATTTTATTACTTTTGATATGAATAGCTTTTATCTATTTTTTAAAGAATCAACCCCTGAAAAACGTTTTACTTGTTTATTAGTCTTTGGGGTCAAATCACCCTTAGCGCAGCATCGTCGAAACCGGACATTATATTTACTAGTAGTGAAACTAAGTCGTTTTTTGATGACATATATGCTTCATCGAAACGTTTGGGTGGACATCTTGATTAGTAAAATAAAGGTTAGGCCCAGCAGTCGAATGGAAAACAATCTTGGAACTATCCGAAAGTTTTGGAACCTCTCGGCAGTACGTGCTTATACTTAATACGTAATAACAAAAATAGGATATTTGGCTCTTTAATTGGAAGAAAAACAATATACGATTTTGTATGATGATTTAAACCAATCGTGCACGCTGCAATGAATTCTTCGAAAAATACGATGTACTATATCTATATATATATATATACAAGTATAATGTGAAAATTCGTATCGACGTGACGTCTCATAGTAAAGATACACTGAATACATTTTATTAGAACTCAAAGTTACCCAAGCAATTATTCTAATTAATCGTGATAATATTTTTATATTAACAATATTATATGTATTCAAATCATCACAGAAAATTATACTTTAAAAACAATTCACGAACGTAAGATACGTTCGTAAATCGTTTTTAAAGTAACTTCAAAATAGCTTTGTGTTCCAATGTACTAAAAACTTCAATATTTGAGACTTCTTACTCAATTATTATGATGTATTGTTTGTTATATTTCATTGTAACAGCATAAACTTCTATGAAGTCCCACACAAACACAATCATCTTCAAAGTTAATGAATTCTCATTTATATTATGTAAACAGCAACGCTACAAAATAATTGGCTTTTTACGTAAAAAGCGATTCAAAAACACAGAAGGTAGGAAGGAAATATTCGAAACGTTTTAATCGAAATTGCTTTTGTATGAACTACAGGTAACTTACCTTCTTATTTATAAGAAATAATAAATATCGCCACGCTCACATTCCTCAAGCTGGGGTGACAGAGGTGTTCTGTGTACACCAGTGTACACCTACGTATGGCTATGATGTTAGGCCTCAACATAGTGAGGAACGGAACTATTGTCAGAACACAAAATGATCAAAAGCACACTCCTCCGCCTCGGATTCAAATCCAGGACTTCGTGCATCACTATACTAACGAGGAAGTACAATTTATGTAGTACATTTTACTTGCACTCACAAAGATTGTTACTGAACTATTAAACCGAGGGCTTAGCACGAACAGATTCACTTTAGCGTAACGTTGTTAAGAAAACGTACTGTCACGTGCATCTTTATTTATTACATTTGTAGCGTGAAGAGGATGGCATATCAACTCGATAGCATTAAGTAAACGTTAATCTGTTTGTGCTATTCTGAACTGAAACTGAACAACATTAACAGGTATGAGACCTTGATATTGGATATGGCCATTGTTATGATTTTAGTTCTACAGTTGCATAATTACTGCATAAGGGTCTTGGGGCAGCGTGGTCCAACGGCGTAGTTCGATACATTGAAAGATGAGGATTTATAGATCCGTTTGGTACGATTGTAAAATTGAACCATCAACACATACATTTTACAGATAAGTGTGGTTTGATTGATCGGACGATACGTACTCCTGAATCCTTCTTGATCGATTCTATAGTCGAACTACCCGAAAATATATTTTACAGTTAAGCATGGTTCGATAGATCCAACGATGAGGAATTTTCAGATTGTGCAGTAGGTACAGCGTTATTCCTACTGATAACTTGGTCTTACCACAGCGGGAAGCGATAGTACTTGGTTCTTGGAACAAAATTCAAGACTAAAAATATAAAAAAAAACTTTTAATTCCCAATTTGTCACAGGGGACTTTCACTTGTAAAATGTATACCCGCTAGTTCGACTATGGGTTAGAACGAAAACGATTCAGTAGAGCGCATTGTTCGATTAGTTGATCCATGCTCACTTGTAAAATGTAGGTCCTATGTAGATCCTAGAAGGATTCCGGTAGTTTGCCTTGTTCGATCAATCGTAACACACGGATGCAATAATCCTCAGCGTTCGATGTATCGAACTACCCGGTGAGACCACGCTGCCTCAAGGGCGGGAGGCACGTATTGTCAACATTGTACCAACATAAGTACGTAAGACTACCTCACGCTTAGAAGAAAAGTGTTTTTCGTATTGTATTTAATGAAGACTGGATTAGGGATTTAATATTTCGAAATATGTTCAAAATCTATTACCCGATAAAAGGAATACATGATCAAAAAAAATATATCCAAGGTAAAATAATTTAAGTAGTCTCTATTCTTATTGAAAGCGATGAATGAAGGTGTACAAATGAGTGATCTAGTGATAAATCATCTACTATATGCAGATGACGCGGTTTTGATAGCGCCAACAGCCACTGATCTGCAATCACTAGTCACAGTTATGAAAGACGACTGCATTAAAAATGGCTTACATTTGAATGTGAAGAAAACCAAAATTATGGTTTTTGAACGGGAAGATACCAGAACGAATGCAAGGATTGTGGTTGGGAACGATGTGCTGGAGCAGGTGAATGAGTTTGTATATCTTGGATGTGCATTCAGTAAGGATGGAAAATGTATTTTCCATCCTTACTGAATAATATGCCATATAACAGCGTCAGTGGTGTACCACTGACATAGAGAAAAGAGCTGAGTGCAGGGAACAGAGTAAATGGCGCGATGGGAAAGCTACTTAGGAGCCGGCACTTAAGCCGAAAGGCGCAGCTGGCCATACATAATGGAGTGCTTGTCCCAACGCTGTTATATGGCAGCGAGAGCTGGGTATGTAAGAAGGAGAATGAAAGTAGGATAAATGCGGTGGAAATGCGAGCTCTGCGGAAGATGTGCGGAGTGAAGCTGACCGACCGTATTCGCAACAGCGTAGTAAGAAAGCAAATAGGTATGAAAGAGAGTATCGGTGTAAAGATGAGAAAGGGTATGCTCCGTTGGTACGGGCATATAGAAAGAATGTCTGAAGAAAGCATGACAAAACTGATATACAATGCGAAAGTGGAAGGATGTAGGTACCGGGGAAGACCTAGACTATCTTACCATGACCAAATATACCGGGTCTTATCTGAAGAACAAGTCAGGAGTCTCCGTAACCGGCGAGCGTGTATGAGACGAACTATGAGAGTAGAGGAAGCCAGAGAGGTATGTAAGGAAAGAGTCAGTTGGAACTCTGTACTCTCTGCCTACCCCGTAAGGGATCTGGAGTGATGATATAGATAGATAGTAAGATCTATTCTTTAAAATTTTTTTATTTCTACGTGTATTTCTTAAGAGCTAGTAAAAAGAATTTACTATATAATATAAAAAAACATGGTATTCAAGTTCTTGTAAAAAAGTTTTTTATTTAGTAACATACTTTTTTGAAAATGATAAAATTTGTTTTAGTACACATATACAGCATGGGCGAGGCAATAATTTCTAAAGTAATTGTATCTCTATCACTCTCCCGATCAACCAGTGGTGTGGTGATTTATTTTCGAAAAAGGACCTTAAAAAAAAAAATATGTATCCGTATCGTCTTGCCCGTGTCTTATCTCCAGAATTAGACCTTGTAAACATTATCAGTATTCTGTACTTAATCTTGAACAGCTTTCGTAATGTCTTCCCAGCCTGATTTATTGGTTTTGACTGGTTTTTACTTCGATAGTACCTTTTTACGTCTACACATCATATACCTAGAGGCACAGGATACGACACACACATACTCATACATTCACATGCACACATACGCACACGCGTACCCACAAAGGAACATAGGGTCAGGACAAAAAAGTGGCGCCAATTTTTAATAACCTAGTAGCTACACAAAATCCGACGGTCACACCTTTCTTCTATCTACGATCAATATACAAAACGGACACACTACGTTCAGCAGTGGACAGGTATAGGCTGAGATGAAGTAAGAGGCGAGCCTAGAGCTACAGTCACCAAAGCCACACTTCTGGACTCTAAACTACTACTAAGAGTTTTTGAACAGAAAAACCCAACGGTTAACATATTTAATTAATATCTACTTTATTAATAATAAAATATTGTTGACATTTGTATCAAAACATTCCATCATATGGCACTGCAGATACTAAAACTTTATTAACACCAATAATAAAACACTAAAAATAGCTTAAGTAAGTCTAAGTCATCAAGTTTTTTTTCGACATTGTACGTACACGCACATTATTATTCTATAGTGAATTTTATTGTATTTATGTTGCAATCCGAACGTCCTCCAGTAAACCTGCGATTCAGCAGAACATTGGAATTTGTATAACATTTAACATATCAGTAGCAATTTTGTACTCAAACAACTTACATGTTTTAATTGTAAATTCTAATTAAAACCATTTAAGAAACAAACAATCTTTATCTCCCACAAACGGGTCACGAATCATCTGTAGGATAAGGAATCAATCACCTTACCCCTACAGACCCCTAGAATTTAGGCACGTCAAAGTTGGAACCCGAAAAAAGATAACTTTATTTTGAAACCAACCTTGAAACCAACAAAATTAACCACAACAAAAAAAAGGCAGCTCCTGAGTGAGATCTCGACGTTATTTGATCCTTTGGGCTGGCTGTCTCCAATAACAATAAAAACAAAAATACTCTTTCAAGATATCTGGAAAAGTAAAATTGAATGGAACGAAAATATTCCTGAACATATTCAGAAACAATGGACAGCCTTGAGACATGAATTAACAACATGCAAGGAATTTCATATAAAACGATGGCTGGGTGCAAACATCACCCAAGAAAACATGCAACTCCATGCATTCTGTGACGCGTCAGAAAAAGCGTACGCATGCATTGTTTATAGCGTCATACGAAACAGCAAGAATCAAATACAAATAAACATAATAGCGGCGAAGACAAGAGTTGCCCCTTTACAAAAACAACAAACATTGCCCAGACTAGAATTATGTGGTGCACAACTACTGAGCCAACTAGTTAACAAAATAAAACAATGTATGAACAGGAATGAGATCAATGTTACAGCCTGGACTGACTCCATGGTAGTCTTGGGATGGATCAATGGTGACATTAACAGATGGAAGTCGTTCGTAGCTAATCGAGTCAAGCAAATAACGAACATTATACCACCACAAAATTGGAGATACGTAAAATCCGAAGAAAACCCAGCAGATTGCGCATCGAGAGGTTTGATGCCGTCTCAGTTACATAATTTCAAGCTGTGGTGGAATGGACCAGAATGGCTACAAAATGATTGCATTCCTAGTACACAAGATCACCTTAAAATGCCAACAGACAAAGAAATAAAAGTGTACAATGTGATAAAAAGGTGTACGGAACCCAACATTATAACAGAAACACTAAATAAATATAACAATGTAAACAAAGTGTGCCGGATTATCGCATGGGTGTTACGTTTCATAAACAGAGCACGCCACCCAAAGGAGCACGATGAATCAAAGCAATTAACAATAGGTGAAATACGAGAAGCACGGATAATTATAATTAAAGACGTTCAAGAGTTTTGTTATAAACAAGAGATAACAGAGCTATTAACTAATGGGTTCGTAATAAAACGAAGTCGCATTTACAAACTGAATCCTGTCCTGGACGGTAAAGGATTACTTCGGGTGGGAGGAAGACTGAAACATTCTTATTTACCAGAAAATATGAAACACCCCATTATCATCCCGGAAGAAAGTCAACTAGCAACATTACTGATTAACGAAGCGCACTTAACAACCCTACATGCAGGAGCCAGATTAACATTAGCCACATTGAGACAACGATACTGGATCATTGGTGGCAACAAAGCAGTGAAAAAACACATAAGAAAATGTGTAACATGCTGCCGTTTTAATGGAAAAGTCCAACAACAACGCATGGCTGATCTACCTGCTGCTCGCATAACTCAATCCCCGCCCTTCTATCACACGGGGGTGGACTTCACTGGCTACGTGGAGGTGAAGCTAAACAAAGGCAGAGGAGTACGAACATCTAAAGGCTACATTGCCATCTTTGTGTGCTTGGTCACGAAGGCCGTGCATTTAGAGTTGGTCAGCGATTTGTCCACGCCAACATTTATAATGGCTTTAAAAAGGCTGATTGCTAGAAGAGGATGTCCAAAACATCTCTATAGTGATAACGGCACCAACTTCATAGGTGCAAAAAGAGAGCTGTACCAACAGCTTCGTCTAACTCAAACGACAAACTCTTGGCAACACAACATGAATAACCTAGGAGTGGAATGGCATTTCAATGCCCCTAGCTGGCCATCTGCAGGCGGACTATGGGAAGCAGCAGTTCGGTCCATGAAACACCATCTGAAACGTGTGATAGGAACACAAAAGCTCACCTACGAAGAATTTTTAACATTAATCTCGCAGATTGAAGCGTGCCTAAATTCTAGGCCCCTGTGTCCATTGACGGAAGACACTGAAGACCTGGAATACCTAACTCCAGGCCATTTTCTAATTGGGAGACCTTTGACATCATTGCCCGAAGAAAAAATAACAGACTGTAAAGTCAGTTTCCAACATAGATGGCGTCTAATGGAGCAAATGCACCAACATTTCTGGCGGAAGTGGTCTGCAGAATATCTTCATACTCTACAAGTACGAAGTAAATGGAACAAACAACAGGAAAACCTAAAGGTCGGGGAAGTTGTCGTCATAAAAGAAGATAACTTACCTCCGGCAAAGTGGATCCTGGGCCGAGTAACTGAAACACACCCTGGTAAAGATGACTTAGTTCGCGTGGTGACCCTGAAAACAAAGGATGGGACCCTGAAGCGTCCAACAAGTAAATTAATTTTGTTACCTATAGAAAAATCTGCATCTGTAGTTACCAGACCTGAAAAGAAGGAAGAAACTCCACATAAGCAAAAACGAAAACAAACTAAGCAATTGAGATTTTCCAGAACAAATCTAGCATGTCTTTTTTTAATATTATTAACATTATTTCATCCAACGAAACAAGATAACGAGATGGTAAATATTAATCAGTTTCACAAGGAAAAAACAGTCTATTTTGAAGATATCGGGAAACTGCAAAATATACACGATACCTGGAAAATAGTAACATTTTTTAACATGACATCCTATTGGCAAGGGATCGGATCAATACAAAAATTGGTGTTACACGTGGAATCAAGATGCAAGAATTTTGAATACAAGAATATTTGCCACAGCATCGTCCTGGAGTTGAAACAAGAACTTACTGAAATAACACACAACAACTACTTACTTATCTCCGAGCAAACGCCAAGGCCAAGACGTATATCTCGTGGCCTGATCAACGGCATAGGATACATAGCAAATGAGCTGTTTGGCGTGTTAGATTCCAGATTTGCAGAACAATATAAACAGGATATACTTAACTTACAAACAAATGAACATCATATGATTAATCTAATTAGAAACCAAACAACAATTATTGAAGCCCAGAATAATATACTTAAACGCAATCAACTAGTGATGAATCAACAATTTCAACTGATGGAAGAGCATTTAAATTATACAGATACTTACCTAAACAAAATGGAACACGCCGTGGAGCAAAATCAGAACATGATCTATTTCAACATGATGTCAATGTCAGCTAATATCATCTTAGCGAAACTACTTCAATTCAACAGATGCTCCTTAACATTGCGACTAGCATCCAACATGGGCAGATTGATAACAGATTGCTGACCCCAGAACAATTACGGCAAGAACTGAACGCGATATCAGGACAGCTACCAGAACATTTATCACTCCCCATAGAAAACTTCCGAAACCATTTAAGCAGTATCTATAAGCTGCTAGAGGTTAAGTGGGCAGTATTTCAAAATTTATTCATCACGGAAATAAAACTACCGCTGACTAATGATAATGGACTTCGGTTATATAGGGTGATACCAATCCCTATAATAAGAAATAACACAACATTTCTCATGAAGACAGTGTCAGATTACATTGGAATAAACTTGAGAAAAGAAATATACATGGCCTTGTCAGAAAAAGATATCGGGACCTGTACAGTAGTCGAGCAAAAGTACTTGATCTGTAAGCTAAACAAACCAACATACAACATGCGCAGTAATAACACGCCCTGTGAAATATCACTAATAACCGGCGAATACGCTAAGAGCTGTGAGTACGTTGAGGACACATGCAATAACAAATGGCTCGAGCTGCATAAGCCGAATACGTGGATTTATTTCTGCTGTAGTACATGTGAACTAAAACTTATATGTGATGAACACATCAGTGCAAGAACAACACAAAAAGCAGGAATTATTGAAGTAGATCCTAATTGTATAGTAAAGCACGAAGACGCAACATTTTATACAAAAACGCTGCACGAGAGTTATATAAACATAAATACCGAAATTCACATACCAAAAGTGAACAGCTATGATATAAATAACTTGACAAGTCCTGAAGTCCAATTCTCTCCAAAACTTACAACAAACTTAAAACAAGATGCAGCCAACCTAGACGAACTGAAACAAAAAATAGACGAACTGCAGGTCCAGAGCGAATTAGATAACGGGATAACAAGCCATGATATACACCAATACGCGGTGTCGTACACAAGCCTCGTGGTGCTGCTGGTGGTGGCGGCGGCAGCGTGCAGCTACGTGCACAGGCGCCGCGCCGCGCCCGCGCCCGCGCCGACCGACAACGCAACCGTCAACATTGAGATGAGAACCCTACCGAGGACAACTACTACACGGTTCCAACACTCGAGATCGGAATACGCACGTCCTCAACCTACATTCAACATTTAATTTTAAAACATTTATATCTTTTTATATTATTAACATTTGTGGTTGTATAACTTTTAGGCCTGGCAGGATGTACGGACACGCACATTATTATTCTATAGTGAATTTTATTGTATTTATGTTGCAATCCGAACGTCCTCCAGTAAACCTGCGATTCAGCAGAACATTGGAATTTGTATAACATTTAACATATCAGTAGCAATTTTGTACTCAAACAACTAACATGTTTTAATTGTAAATTCTAATTAAAACCATTTAAGAAACAAACAATCTTTATCTCCCACAAACGGGTCACGAATCATCTGTAGGATAAGGAATCAATCACCTTACCCCTACAGACATATTATATTTTTACATCAATAATTTTAGAGTAGGTACAATGTTGGAGTATGTTTTTACTTTGATCAAATGCATTTTTATAAAACTCTGCAGATTATTTTATGCGCGAATCTGAAATTATATCGTGTGTAAAAATATGCACACAAAAAAGTTACCTTGGTGTCATGGCACTCTTTATTACCGTTGCTATCTATTACATATGTCGTGTTTTTGTACACGTAAATATCTCAACAGAGATAAAGCTTAATACAACTGTATTACGCTGGCTGGCTTTCTACTACAAGGCGCGGCGGTGTTTTGTGTGTGTGGGAATGATCTACGCTGTTGGCCGCGGGGCCTTTACAGCTTCACCGGACAAGAGGGCGAGCGTGCAACCACTCTGCTCGAGCCAGAAGGGCAAAGGGGCAACTAGCTCAAGGGCGCCTCAAGGAGGAACGGCCTCGGCTTGGGCAGTCGCTATGGGAGAGGGCGTATACTAGGTGTCTCGCCGTGATGCTCTGCACCGGCCGGCGGGCAAGGGATTCTTCGACCTCGCCGGCGAGGTCGGTGTCTGATCCTGTGTGCGGTAACTGTATCTGAAAGAAAGGATGTAAGGGCATCGGGAGGGTCGGTGAGAACATGCCGCGGACGGCGGTAGGGCTTGATAGGAGGGGAGTTGGGTTCGTAGTCGGCGGCGGCTACGATTAGCGGATTACTATGATTGGACGCGTTCGCAAAATATCAGGTTGTCGCCTTTTTGATAAAGGCGCGAATAGGTTCGAAACCGAGACCGGAATGGAGATCGACATTGCGTATAAGCCACAAGGCTTCGACGGCTTTGCGGAGGAAACGGGATTGAACCATTTGGAGACTATCGATGTGAGAGCGGGCGGCGTGCCCGAACACCTCACAAGCGTACGTCATGATGGGCCGTATACAAGTTTTATAAAGTGTCACCTTATTCCTAAGCGGCATTTTACTCTGCTTGCAGATCATCGGGTAAAGAGGACCGAGGATAAAGGCTGCTCGGTTACGGATTCGCTTGTTGTGCGGTCCGAAGGTCATGGTATTGTTTAGGGTGACCCCTATAAACCCCGTGAGATATTTGACCTGTTCGACCCAGGGAATAGGTAGGTCGAACATGGTCACTTGAGCGAGATAACTTCTGGGGTGGCGCAGGGCGAGGCGCGGGGTGGCACCTCTGGAGAAGAACACCGCAGCGCTCTTGTCCGGGTTCACCTCAATACGCCACTTCCTGAACCAATCCCCTAGGGTATTGGCGGCTGCCTGAAGGTTTCTGGTAATGAAACCTTTATTCCTATGCGATACATAGAGAGCGGTATCATCCGCGAATAGGGCTAGATGCACATTACTCGAACGAGGAATATCGTTCGTGTAAAGGCTGAATAGGAGGGGGGAGAGAGCTGAGCCTTGTGGGACACCAGCATGTATGGAGTGGGCGGTAGAGCGCATTATTTCGACGCGATACCGAAAGGCGCGATTCGACAGGAAGTCTCGTAAGATGAGCACGAGTCTGTCTGGCACACCAATTTGGTAAAGCTTGTAGATCAAGCCGTTGTGCCAGACTTTGTCGAACGCTTTCGCGACATCGAAGAAAAGGGCACCCGTCTAGACGGGTTTGGGTTTGTTGAGGCCAGTGAGGATGTGCTCCGTCATGCGGTGCACTTGATGGACGCAGGAGTGTTTGGCTTGAAAACCAAACTGCTCATTGATGAGAATACCCTTGAACGATACAAAGTCTTTGAGCCATGCCAGGAGCAGGCGCTCGTAGATCTTTGCCAGGGAGTTGAGTAGACTGATGGGATGATGTAACTCGTAGGACGGTCACGAGGTTTACCGGGCTTAGGGATGCCTATTACGTCGGCCTCCTTCCACTGAGTGGGGAAGGTGCAGTTCGTCATGGCGGCATTAAGGATGGCCACTAAGAGGCAGATGAGTCGGGCGGGTAAGCATTTGAGTACGCGATTAGAAATGCCGTCAGAGCCGGGGGCCTTTTTCGGGGCAATAGGGGGTAAGGAATCGGTGGGGCGGGAAGGACGCCCTGCGCTCGACTTCCCTGTCGATCGAATCGACATGAGCCGAGTCAACGGGAAGAGAGCTGGGAGTGCACTGGCTCTCGAGGGTGTCGGCGAGAAGCTCGGCCTTTTCATCGTCATCGAAGGCTGGGGTTGCGCCTGCGGGGCGGATCAGTGGGGGCATGTCAGACATGGAGTCGGATTTAAGGGTACGCGCCAGCTTGTAGTAAGCCAGATGCGATGGCATGAGGCCCTCTAAGAAGTCACTCCAGCGATCATTCCGGACCTCCGCGACACGACGCTTTGCATCACGTTGTAAGGCGCACATCCGGGTTGGCTTCGGTGGGGTAGGAGTCGTAGGCTCGGACTTAGACATTCTTAGCCCGAATAAGTTCCCTAATATCGTCTGGCAATCTAAAGCGGTTGAAATCCTCCGCCTCGACATGCTTTGACGACCGAACGATAGCTGATTGGATATGGGCAGTGAAGGCATTCACAGCCTGATCGGTATCTTGAGGGGATGAGGTGGAGTCCGAGCTGAAAGGAAGGGTCGGCATCCGCTAGGGCTGTACTCAGTGCATGCCAATCCACCAGGTTGTAGTTTGCGATCCTAGGATCGCGATGGGCGGGCTTGAGGAAGGTTTCCTACACCAAAAGGATGTCCAGTTGATGATCCCGGAGGAAATCACTAACTTGGTCACGTTGAGAGCGGAGGCCGTCGGCGTTAAAGAACGCCAGGGATAGGCTATAGGGATTAAGGCGGGAAGGTTTTAAATCCATTATGGATTGTAGCGATGGGTTTTAAGGGAGGCCATGGCGTCGTGAACGTTCATGTACGTTATTAGAAGGGTGAATTGCTCCTGCCAGTTATTAGCGGCGCGGAGCCAAATAGATACGTGAATTTTATGTTTGTCAACGTAACGTTTGCTATATGAATATTTTGTTCGCAATGATATTACTACGACCTTATTTTTCATTAACTGACATTTTCCATTTTCTTTCTTATTTTCTCCAAAAACTATTTTTAATTGTTTTATAGATCTATGAAATTATGTATATTGCAAGCTGCCTTCACCTATAATTATTGTGACATTTAGCGAGATATGTATCCTGTACCAGAAAGTATTATAAATAGAGTGGATGTGCACAGTGTTGGTGATCTAATAGATAAATAAATAAACGTATCCACGACACTTTTTGTACTAAATTTAACTACAGGAAATGCCTTGATTTATCTCAGTAGCAGAAAGTATATACTAATGAAACTATAACGTACAACGGAATAAAATCTACAACGTTTACCATTTAATCATGTGATACTAAAATCAAAGTAGTGTTGTATATTAACTGCTAAGGTTGAATTTTATTCTTGAACCCGTAGGTACTCACTTGATCCTTTCACACTGGTTTTTATCTGAGCCATAACATTTATTTTTTAAACTGAGAATGTGCAGTGCAAGGTAATCGTAGAATTTGAAATGTCATAAACGCCTGGCATCTGTCCAAATATCACTAGCACGTAATCATTATATTAATACGTGAAGCAAATACTTTGTACCCCTTTTTACGAAAATTGCCCGGACGGAGGAGTATGAAATTTCCCACACTTATAGTTTATATAGAGAAGGAAGGCAGAGTACTAATTTTTTTTTTAATTATGCAATAAGAATACGTTATATCAATAAAAACACATTACACACACTACCATTATTTACAATAGTAATCTATTCTCAATTCAATGCACTTTGAATTGAGAATAGATTAATATTGTTTGTTTTTAATATTATTTGTCTATAGTCTTATTGAATGTCAAACATAACCAGCAAACGATGAGTTTTTACAAAAAATATCGTTTACAGAGAAGTTTTGTATCATTAATTAAATTATCGATATATGTATGTCAAGTTCAAAGGACAGCATTTTCTATTTGGATTCTGGTTCAATAAAAAAAAACGTATTCTTTGTTTTAATCATTTTTGTTTTTTATTTTATTTATATTACTTCAATAAATATATCTACTACACTATCTATAATTTTAATGCGCAATTAATTTCACAAAAAAAAATATTTTGCATACGTCGATTGATAATTTATATCGATTGATTTACATAGCTGTTAGCTCTACATTAGTCGTCTAAAGCTGGCAAGGTTTTAATTGTTTTTGCCATTAAATTTGGACCTGTTATGTTGTCCTTAGATTCGGGAATACGAGTTTTCTTTTTTTATGTGGTAAGGAAGTAAGTTATTAATATTTCTCTGCCCTTAAGAACCTTGGTCTAGTGGGGCATAGCTGGCGATCACGAGATCCTAAATTCGAATTCCAGGTTGGACAGTGTGATTTTTTATCGAAAAAAAATATTAGCAGCTGTGGTAGTAGCCCGAAGTCGGTAAACGTACCCATTATTACATTGGGATCTAACATTGTAGGAGATAGATGGTCCAAAATATTCTTTCATTATTTTCAGGTTGGTCACCCCATGAATTTATGACATGTATCTGAGCACAGAGTACTGGTATCTGAGTTTTGGCAGGAAGTGGAAGAGTGATAACGTCAATTTGTTTTAATTTCTAATACTTGGGTTATTTCAAATAATATAATGTGTAATGTTGGTGGAATATGAAACATTATGTATTCTTAAGTGATAAAACGTGTCTTTTCGATTTCCCTCAAAACAGTCGTCGTTATTGCAAGTTCATCAGGGAGTTGAATTAATTTAGAAATTGTTAAAAGCATCATTCTATGTATACCACTGAAGGACATAGTATCCATAATCAAGAAATTATTACACAAAAAAATACACGTAATCTGTGGTAATAACATTGTAAAATTTCAGTTGCTTAGATTTAGACGTAGTAATTTTCTATTTGGCTTTAGCGTAAAAGGATGCTCAATCGAGTGTTGATTGGATCTATTGGTTCTTTAATGAAAAAGGGGTAATTTGATTTTGATTACAGTTAAAATTTATATGTAAGAAGTTAGAGGTATATGCAACAATAATTTTTTTTGTTAAATATTAGTTGCCTGAATTAAATGACCTATTATATTATTATAAAATAAAATTAATTTGATGTTATTTTGATATATAGTGTTTATCGTCAGTATAACTAAATACTGAATTTTAATAATAAATATTTGTTTTTTTTTGTAGTTATTTATGTACATTTTTATCAAATAACTATTTTAAAATAAAAGATGTAAAAACATTTTACGGTATTTTGCACAATATTCGCTTTTGTTCTGTTATATTATATTTTTTCCATAAAATTTGTAAATTTCAAGGCAATGAGCACTACCTTCTGGTTGAGATAGGAAGCTTAAATTAACACACAATGACAACGAATGTGTAATGATGAATGTGTAATAAAACCAGGAGGTGGCGCGACTTTGACGCGATAGTTTCTTTTTCATACGAGCGTGGACCACCTTAGTGTACAGATATACACAGTAAACCTCTGCCACCCCGCCTTAGGAAATATAGGTGTTCTATAATCTTTTCAGTTTAAAGTCTCTACTAATAATACGTTCGAACCACAAGCCTGTTCTTACGGAAGTTACCGAAACTTCATCACTTTTTGTGTTTCAAAAGCCTTTGTGCGTTTTGTGGGGTCCGAGTTTTGTTCAATAAGTTTTCAGTCAGTTCCAATCGTCTTACAGTTTGTTCATTCTACATCGCTCAGTTTCAGATGGTGATGGAATTATGCATTAAAAGAATGTTACCCTTTTATTTTGCCCGTATGCGCATAAAATATATTCTTTATTTCTAAATCACAAATCCCAAATGAATATTCCCGTGCGTTGTGCGGGGATCGTACCTGCGACTATTTGACAAAGTAAGTTAAGCAGTCTACCTTTTTTCGCTTAAATCAAGTCTTCTATGTTTTGCAAAATTATTTATACCGTCAACTTATATATTACTAAATTTTCGTTGTAGAACAATTTCAGCATGAGCCAAAGCTTCCAGTCATATGTGAAGAGGTATTCTTCTTCACAGATGGAAATCGAAAGATGATTGCGATGATTAATATCTTTGGGCATCTTCATGCAGGCCGGTAAAAACCCACCAAATGCATGATTGTGTGATTTTATATAGCACTTAGACGGATAATATCGGCATGGTATAGTGCGCAAATAAAGTTACCTATTTCAAATTATTGTTTCACGACTTAAGATACTTTAATACTATCTAATAATCTATATCATCATGTCAGATCCCTTGCGGGGTATGCAGAGGTTGCAGAGTTCCAAAAGGTTCATTCCTTACAGACCTTTCTGTCTCTTTCCACTTTCATAGTTCGTCTTATACACGCTCGCTGGTTACGGAGACTCTTGACTTGTTCTTCGGATAAGACATGGTCTATTCATGATAAGATAGTCTAGTCCCCGATATCTTTGATCTGTTCTAGGTACACTAACATCAGAAAGCCGCGTGTAAATATGTATATTTCTTTTTTGCTACCGTTTTTTTTTTATATTAATCTTTGCTGTTGTTATATATAATTATAAATATTGTATATAATTTGTGAAACTATAAATAGTTGTTGTTCTACGTCCTTCCACTTTTGCATTGTATACCTGTGTGAATTTTTTCATATTAAGTTTCTTTATAATCTGTTCAGCCGTTTTAGTATGAAGAAATAATAATAGATAACGGCGAACGTTTATGAGACGAACTATGAGAGTGGAGGAAGCCGGAGAGGTATGTAAGGAAATAACCTGTTGGAAATCTGTACTCTTTGCCTACCCCGAAAGGGATCTGGTGTGATGATATAGATAGATAGATAGAAATAATAGATATTCTACAGAAGTATGTTTCGAGATAAAAAGTGTTTTGTTTTATTTTACTATGTAAGACACCTTCATATCAAGTTTCAATTAAATTTGTCTAGCGATTTTAATATGAAGACCTAACAGGGAGACTCCGCACTATTAACCTTATTGACACCAAGATAGACTTATTTCACTGTGCTCTGAATTCACAAAGACAGCTAGCATGGTTATATGTTATAAATAAATATTTCTTTTTATAGTTGGTAACACTACTGTATTGGAGTATATACTCTGTAAAAGTAGATGTATATGTGGAAATAAATAAATAAAATAAATAAATATTTTATACTTTGTCAACTTCCACCAGACTTATTTCCCTATAGACTAACTCTATCACTGGTTACAGTCTGAGCCCCGCCTAGCCCGCACAGGTGGTCTTTGTAAAATATATTAACTAAACTATAGCGCGATCCTATTCAACATACAACACTAACGCCGTCTCATAAAAAAACGTATACAATATTTTGCTTTTCAAGAAGGATTATCAGTTCATCTATTTATTTTTAAATTATCGATAAAATATTTCTGATTTAAATCTTTTCTACCTACCCTGTCAAAGATTATAATCTAGCTTAATAGTATCTAACGGTACATTGCCAGCTAAATGTGTAGAAAAGTGTTGTTAGTACATTTTGTGTTAGTCTTCTCGTAAGATATTCATCGTCATTACAGTTTCGTATCCGGCCCATTCATCAATAGAGTTCTCTCCAGAAGAAACAATCCTGAATGCATCATCCGTTCATGCACAAAACCATGTTTAAGTGTATAAATCAAACATGAATGAACAATTTCGAGTGAGTGCTTTTAACCACTGGAAAGTTTTTCGTGAGGAGACGAACCTGAGTCCAATATCAATTCATGGAGGAATTCATGTATAGGCAGAATCACATAATTTACATTGCAGTTCGGGACAAACAGTAATAAAGTTTTATGGTTTATCCCGCGACAATGTAGTAAGTTGATTTAGAAACAATAAATGATTTATCAAAATCGACTTTCTTTTTCTGTCCTCAAAAACAGTTAGATTTTACGAAAATATAAGTACAGGCTACAATTACACAAAATTTCATTGAAATTCATGAAACAGGTTTGGAGTAAAGTGTATTTTTAGAAATCCAATGTTTCGCTGATTTCCGTCTTTTCTGGAAAAAACCTTTTGATTTTTCGGAAGAAATACCTATATAACGTGTTAACCAGCATTTTAAGGTATCTGAATGCAAAGTTTCATTAAAATCCACCTAGTAGTTTTTACGTGATGATGGTTTATACCCTTGGACAGACAGACAAATAGATACAAAAGCCAAAAATTGTAGAATTGGCTTCTAAATTGATAGAATGACATCCCTGGGTTGTTATTTCCTAAAAATATTCCATGTACAGACTTGATTTCCTTACAGTTTATTATATGTAGTATGTATGGATATAGGTGCTTTACTTTTCCATACAAACCGTTTGATTTGCTGAAAACTTAAATATTAACTATATTGTCTGTCATATGAAATATCTACGTGCTATGTTTCACTGACTTCTAAAAATTAGTTTTGATACAATGAATGATTTATCAAAATCGACTGTTTTGTACTTTCTTCGAAAACCGTTAAATTTTTCTGAAATATAAGTATACAGAGTTGTGATCGTTTGTAGAGGCTACAATTACACAAAATTTCATTGAAATCCATCAAACAGATTTGAAGTAACGTGTCTTTTTAGAAATCCAATGTTTTGCTTATTTTCGTCTTTTCTGGAGAAACCTTTTAATTTTCCGAAATAAATACTATACAACATGTTAGACAACATTATAAGGTATCCGCATGCAAAGTTTCATCAAAATCCACTTGGTAGTTTTTGCGTGATGCTGGTTCATACCCTCCGACAGACAGACAGACAGACAAACAGACACGAAAGCCAAAAATTGCAGAATTAACTTCTACATCGATAGTATGATACGCCTGGGTTGTTATTTCCTAAAAATATTCCATGTACAGACACGACTTCCTTACAGTTTTATTATATGTAATAGATTATAGGCCGCTTTGCTTAATGTATTTAGTAGTAGCGGGTTAGATCCCCGCACGGGTGAAGTCTCGATCTAGATGTTGTTTTTGTAAATTTCATGTTTATAAAACACCCACGACACAAAACATCATTTTTTTAATCGTAGCGTGGGGCTATGCCTTAAAAAATTCAGACTCCGGACAGTTAATAAAAAAACATTTCTATAGAAAAAATACACTTTGCCCGACCTAGTACCCAAACTCAGAACTTCATGATTCTCACGTGCATTAAGTACCATCAGACCAACAAAGCAGTCTCAGAGATTTTAATTCTGAATCAGAAAACAACCGAAATTAACGGCAACATTGTATTAAAATTTCGCCTTCGCAACATAACAAGACTTTCTAAGCCTCAGGGGATCTATCATGAAAACCTAATTGAATAGTAATCTTCGTCAATTATTCGGCCTTCGAGTTGTTATGAGCTTAAGACTTGTTGCTAAAGCTAGGGCCCCGAGATATTGTAAACTAAGTAGGTTTACCTACTAACGAGATTATTGAAGTAACCGCCGACAGGTAACGAGGGTTTATAAATGGTTGCTTATAACTTACGTGTGGAGTATTTGGTTCATATTTTAGTAGTTATAGAATCGTGATTCTATGGGCCTCTGTCACCACTCTAAAGTACTGGTTAGTTACTTCTCATTTAGCGTTAATTGGCAATTAAAATTGGCTAGCTGAACCATCGGATAGGGCTACTTAGAGGTGGCGAAATTTGCAAATTTTCGGGGCAAATGTAAAATAAATACCGTCATGCCTATATGCACCCAGCGCGGGTGGCAGAGGTGTACGGCGTACACCCACTTTCACTTTACTAAATGAAATAGGGGCGTACTAAATGTAATAGACTTTTGCCCTTAAACCGGCCATAATTCCAGATTTGGATTGAAAATGGAAATTTTTCTATAGAATATTTCATTTTGTCCAACCTAGGCTTTGAGTTCAGGACCTCATAATAGCAACCCATTAGAATAATAAAGCAGTCTCAGTGATTTTAATTCCGAATAAGAAAACAAAGGAAATTGACGGCAACATTGCATTAAGATTTTGTCTTTGTAACATAACAAGACTTTCTAAGCTTCGGGGATCTATCCTGAAAACCTAATTGAATAATATTCTGCTTCAATTATTCGGCCTTTGGGTTGTTATGAGCTTAAGACTTGTTACTGTAGCTAGGGCTCCGAGATATTAGTTCTAAGTAGGTTTAACTACTAACAAGATTATTGAAGTTTCCGCCGACAGGCAACAGGGGTTTATAAATGGTTGAAGCTCATAACTTACGTGCATTTGGCTCATATTTCTATAGTTATAGAATAGTGATTCTGACTGTAAAGAAAAAAAAATATCGATGGGTTTATTTGAATTTCCCATTTGAATCGATGAAGTTTTCTAGTCGTTTCTATTTATAATCATTATTCTATGTTAGCTTTTGCTCGTGACTTCGTCCGCGTTGGGTTTAGACAGGAACCGATTTTTTTCGGAATAAAATGTGTTTCTATGTGTTTTATCCGGGTAATAGGCTATCTGTGTACCAATTTTCATCCAAATCCGTTCAGCCGTTTTTGCGTGATTGAGTAACAAACATCTAAACATACAAACTTTCACATTTATAATACCAACTTCTGCCTGCGACTTCGGCCGCGTTAACTTTAGACAGGAAGCTAACGTTTTTCGGAGACAAAAAGTATTCTATGTGTAAAACCAGGTAATAAACTATTTGTGTACCAAATTTTATCCCAATCCGTTCAGCCGTTTTTGCGTGATTGAGCAACAAACATCTAACCATAGAATCATTATCATAGTATCAAATATGTATTTAATGACTAAACAAAAAATGTGGGTTACAACATAAAATCATAAAAATTTAGAAAAAATAGTCATCGGAAGCGCTCGCGTGTCTTAATCCTCACAAAATATATACCACGCCACTCCCTTCTTCCATAAACGGAGTGTTAAAGGCCCACCATTTTCCTTAATATTATCTATTCACTGCTACACTTTATAATCTGAAAGCAATTGCTTTTTGATGACTTGTTTTTTTTGAGTCACTATAATGTCTTGTTTAAATGGAGCGAGTTCAGCGAGTTTGTTATATGTCATTAAACTCAGATCAGCGCGACGACTTTTTGTAACTAAAGCACCGTCACTTCTATTCCCCAAGCTGGTGTACTGTTTATTTCGTCATTCGCTGACGATGTTAGAAAAAAAGACACCGTCACGCCTATATTCCCCAAGCGGGGGTGGCAGAGGTGTACTGAGTACACCCACTTTTCGCTGACGACGTAAGGTCCCATGTAATAGGGGGCGAGCCTATTGCCATTTATATGTTAGATTTTAGAATAGGTGGCAAGGCTATTCGGAACATTTTTGTGTTTATTACTACAAAAAAAAAACTCTTTACTCTCTGCCTATCCCGCAAGGGATCTGGCGTGATGATATAGATACATACTCAAAATAACTTTAATAACACTTTTTCCGATCTAGGTTTCGCACCCAAGTCCTCGTGAGTAGCGCCAAGCGCCAATTGAATAATTAGGCAGTCAGCACTTCATCATCATCATGAGCTGGGAGAAGTCTAATGCCGGACAAAGGCTTCCTCCAAAGATCGTCACGACGACCATGTTTCAGTCAGCGTTTAACTTAACACATTCAATTAAAACATTGAGTTATTAGACCATAACGTAGAACTAATACGGACAATACCTATTTATAATATGATTTAAATACGCTGTAAAGGTTTGGTCCTACCAACATGTACCGTACACCGCGGACGCGGTGTCGATCAGTACCTATCTCCCTAGGATCGTGCGTGGAGACGCCGCACAGATCGCGCATGGAGGACGCAGGACGCGTTGGTGTAAACAAGTCCATAGAAATATTACTGCAGGTTATGATCGACACCGTGCAGGCCATCGCGGACGCAGCTGGACGCGTTGGTTTGGCCGTACCTTTAACCATTTATAATCGAGTTCAAAACGAACGAGGTCCTCAATTCGTCGGTTACTAATTAAAAAAAGAACTTGGGTAAATTTCATAGCCAACGGCAACTCTGTGATTGTCATGAAGTGACATTTCACTCGATGACAGCGTTGGTTCCGATTTTAGCTGCGGGTCAAAAGATCCTTGTATGACTGTATGTACATTAAGAGCAATTTATATAAATCCGATTATCGAGCCGGAATCGGCAGCAAAACAATAAACTAGATACAATAAACATATCCAAACAATATTCCAGCTAAATTAATATATAAACTAAATTAATAATTTATAATTTATAGTGTTGTCTGGGAAAATAACAAAAAATAAAAGATTTTGGGCCATATACATGGTGAAGTATTGTCTTCTAGCGGATTTTTTTGGAATGTATTGGTGTGATCTATTTTACAAATCGTAATCGTACAAAGAACTTAAAAATCGTAAGGACAAAGAATCACACCGTTGATATCATAATATATTGTGTCGACGGTGTAATTACAAAGAGGGGAGATAGAGTGAAAGGGAAATTTAGTTTCTATTTCCATTCAAAAATTTTCAATAACAATTTGGAGTCTCGAATGCGGCCTATTTAATGAAAACAGGCTAGCCCCATATACTATTTAAGCGGTAGAGGTATAACCTCTGCGACCTTCCACTCATCATTTTAAGTTTTTCCTCATTCTAATACTGAGTCATTCTAATTCTGATTCTGGCGATCAGAATGCTGGTATATATTTTGGTCAGCATGTAAGCATTGCTATTTAGCACGGCATTGTTGCCAGCATTCTATGGACACTGCCAACTGGCGGCGTGGAACTATTTGGTCCTATGTAAATAATAAAAATAATACACCGTCACGCCTATATTCCCCAAGCGGGGGTGGCAGAAGTGTGCTGAGTACACCCAGTTTTCGCCGACGACGTTGGGGCTCATGTAATAGGGGGCGAGCCTATTGCCACATACACTCTTATCGACTCATACTGGGAAGTTTTCGTTATAAAAATTACATTTATCCGGCCTAGGATTTGAACCCAGGACCTCGTGATGGCAAAGGAAAAGGATCATAGATGACAATGACAGGGTTGATATAAAATAAGGGTTTAATAACAATAATAATAATATTAGCCCTGTAAAGAAACTGTCCCATCGTTGGGCACGGGCCTCCTCTCAAACTAAGAGGGTTTAGGCCATAGTCCACCACGATGGCCCAGTGCGGGTTGGCGAACTTCACATACCTTCGAAAAACTCTTAGGCATGCAGGTGTCCTCACAATGTTTTCCTTCACCGTTAAAGCAAGTGATAGTTAATTTTTTAATACGCACATGCTTTCGAAAAGACAGAGGTGCGTGCCTGGGTTTGAACCCGAGATCTCTGACTTTGCAGTCCAACGGTCAAACCACTAGGCTATCACTGCTAGTTAGCTAGTCTAAATTCTAGGCTAGTTGGGCCCGCACGGTTACCGCAACTCTGCGACATTTCACTTGCTGACAGCGTTAGTTCTGAGTTTGGCCGCGGGCCAAACGATCATTGCACGACTGTATTCAAAATATTTAAGATACAATCCGAAAATAATTAATAAATTAAACACGTAACGCGGTGAGTCACGATAACTTCGTGATATGATCGTTTATACGATAATTTTGATCGATCGAACGATAATTTCACGAAGTAATCGTAGCGCGCCGCGTTTGGTCATAGCGAATAAAAACCCAGGGTCTTGATCCAAGTGGACTTTTTACCGTCGTTAACGCTAATAGAAAACGAAATAATTGTACGGGAATAACATTTTCCAACGAAAAGTCATGTGGTTAGAACATGCGTTAGCGATCGCGGCAAGAGAATATAAATAAAACGTTTGCCTCCTCGCTAGGCGCTCAAAAGAACCTGTTGGAACTCTGAACTCTCTGCCTACCCCGCAAGGGATCTGGCGTGATGATATAAATAGATGAAATTATTTCGTACGCATGAAACTATTTTATACGTCCCTAGCAACCCACCCCGGCTTCGCACGGGTGAAACCTTCACCTTGAATCACTCCGTCCGTTCGGTTGTTATTGAGTTTATCGCGTTCAGACAGACAGACAGACAGACGCGGTGGGGGGACTTCGTTTTATAATATGAAGTAATATACATGCTTACGACCTGCACATAACTAATAAAGAATTTAAGTTGTTATCATTTTCAACGATTTCGAAGACTTCCTCCTGCGTACATTACCGGCTAAGTCTTAATTAAGTAAGTTTACAAGTGAGAGGGCTTCTCAAAACAAAATTATATTTATGTACACACACGCAACCATAGCGCATTTATTCAGGAGGTTGTTACCGTAACTACAGAGGATCTATTTAATGTTCTCTGATTCTCGCCTGGGGCTGAGTTTAGTTACAATAAAGATGCGGTATATCTTCTGTGTGTACAAACCCCATAATATCGCTTGTGCAAACCCAACAAAAAGCGCTCTCAAAAATATGTACACACGGCGACACATCAACCTAGACTGTTTGGACTTTGAACCATTTAAAGTTGAAGGCTGCGAATTGTGCGAGAGGGTGCGATATGTTGTTGTTATTTCGTTCTGCGGCGCTCTGTCCATATCTACCTATAGGGTGCTACAGGTATATTGTGCAGGCATATTTGAAGCAAGTTGAGATCGTCGCGTAAATAAGTATTTTCGAATTGCGCGGCCCGCCCTTTCTATTCCTTATTGTCTATTTAATTCGTCTGTAACTACAAAGTAGCATTTTCACATATTTAATTTTGACGGTATTTTATCGATCTTAGTAACAACAATTGAGAAACTGACTCAATTAGAGTGTAAAAGTAATACTTAAGGTTTTAGATTATACCTACTTAACTATAAAATTAAACCAAAAAATTAATATTATACTGATTTATGTGTAAAAACAAATATAGGCACACTAAGAATTATTATTACCTTCCGTATTGTGTGTGCGTTTGCAATTTAAGTTTCATATAGACTATAGAGTTAGTTACCCAGACCCGAGACAAAAATTACGAATCACACAAAGATTTTTTTTGCGAAGATTAAACGCGGGCAACTATATAAAAACTCTGATTGATTGAGTCAAATATTTAATGATAAAACAATAAACGTTACCTGGCCACAGTCTGGTTGTCCACTGCAAAATTTCATATATTAAGTAGATAGGTATTGTTTAAGATAAAATAGTTTTTATGTTAGAGGTCTATAAAGAAAAAACCTGCTGGAATTGTCTACTCTCTGCCTACCCCGCGAGGGCACTGGCTGGATAATATAGATAGAGAGATAGAGTTATAATATTAAAAATATGCCCAAAGAGCATTTTTAATCTCACAATTTAGTCCAGCAAACTGATTGGTGCCAAACTTTTAATAGTAAGCTCTATTATAATTTGTCTATAGATTCGCTTAATTATTAGCAATCTACACTTGCAATCATACAAAATCGAGTGAAGACATCTTGTTGAACGTGGTCGTATATCTGTTTTGGATTCACACACCTAGATCTATTTGGGGTAGCTCAACCACATTGAATAGTTTATAGTATAAAATGGGAAACCATTGTATGCCTACTTTCTTTATTTTGTAAATACTAATAATTTTATGAATAAAAACAACGTAAGTGTAAATAAAAAAACGTTTTAATTAAATATTATTATATAATTATCACTTCAAACAGTAATAAAAACAGTCATAAGTAAAAACAAAAAATATAAACCCAGTGTTAGCGACGGACGATTTAGCGCAGTTGTTAAGAGCTTAAGCCGCTCTGCCCACTGCGTCTAATAGTCGCTGGTTCGAGTCCCGCACGGGACAAATCTTTGTGTGATCCACAATTATTTGTTCCGGTCTGGGTATTTGTGTATGTGAATTTTCATGTTTGTAAACGCACCCACGACACAGGAATAAATCCTAGTGTGGGGCTACGTTTTTAAAAAAAAACTTACAAATAATAGTCATTTCAATTGGTAGAACATAATTTAACATGATTTAAATTAAATCTAATTATAAAACCATATCTTTTAAAATTAAAATAATCAATGTTATATTACAAATAAATCTGTAAAACAAAAAAGTAAATATGTATAATAAAAAAATAAACTCGTAAAAACAAAACAAACAATATAATGATGTTAAAATAATTTACAGTGTCTACAATATGTTACCTAATAAGTTAATCATACATAGCCTACAATGGAACCTTATCTATATCAGAAGTGCGCAAGATGTTAAATGGCATTCATGTTAAAAACGGTTTATTCCAAAAATACGCGGACGGACGGAAACTGGCATGTCAGTCAGGGAGATCCAATGCTAGATCTTTAATATCTGGTGGGCCCGCCATTAGCATCTAGCACTGCATCCAACCTGGCTTTCATGCTGGCATGTTCCAGCACATATCATAAGGATCCCCCCTCATCATTTCCCATGTCTCGATGGCCGTTTGCCTCAAGTTTTCTATGTTGCGCACTTCTGACACATCCTAATTAAGAACCATCTGTCCCCAGAGGTTCTCAATTGGGTTTAGATCAGGGCTCTTCGCAGGCCATGGTATAACTTGAATGTCCGGCTGTGCTTGGAGCCATGCCTGAACAACTCCAGCACTATGTATGGAACTGTCCTGGCAAAGATATATGGTGCCTGTCGGATGGTGCAATCGCACAGTCGGCACCATCACGTCTCTTAAAATGTCGACATATTGCTCTGCATTTAGGCGACCAGATATCTCTACCAGTTCACCAGGACCAACAGAACTCATCCAGCCCCAAAACCCTAAGCTCAGCCGACCAATTGACCTGATAGGTAACGTATTTTGGACTAAATATCTTTCATTATCTTTGCGTTTCAGTATTTTACGCTCATCTTTATTTGATTTAAATGTTTTTTCATCAACAAATATAACTACATTGTTTTGCCAGTCGAAGTTATAATATTCGAGGCAAAAACTAACTCTGGCTTGTGCGTGGGCTCTTGAAAACACAATTTTTTGGCTGGGATTCTGGTTTTTAATCCAGCGGCAAGCAACCTGCGGCGTATTGTTTGGGTTGATACCTGAAACAATAGTAAATTACTTAATCACTATAATTATATTTTTGAAACAATGCACATCCATACTTTGGTATTGTTCTTGTGTCGTGGAAGCGTTTACTATAACACACAACAACGAGTGCTACCCATACTCAAGTGATTTTTTTTGAGTCGAATGGCCTACGCCCAAGCACTAGACCAAGCGGGCGGTCATCTAAGGTCGGCCAAACTAAGCTACCTATTTAATGCTAGTCAATTAACCCATACGATATAATTACAATGTTATTAGACATTAGCTGCCTAGGGCATTATTCAATCTAATATCTGGGTAGAAATGCATATATTTATTATGACGTATCAATGATTTTGTTCAAACTAAAAGACGGACTAGAGCTATATTAGGAATAGAATGTAAAGTAGTCATAACAGATCAAAATATTTGGCTTAAAATCGTTAATACGAAACAATGCGTATTTTATTTTACACGCTAACAAACATTATGATTTTAATTAAACGCAAATATTCATTTTCAGATTTTTTGACATTCTACTTAAATGCCTTTTTAACTTTTAATGAGTAAAGACTATGTTTGGTTGCGTTAAAATTGTCACAACTTACAAGTCTTCAAGCACAAATAATCAATTTAGCTTTTAATTATTGGAAGGCTGTTATGGGCGTTGGCTCAATATTTTTAGTTACAGATTACTTTTTCAGTATTAATAGTAGTCAACTTACGCTATATTGTGTGGCAGTGACCTGCGTATTTAAAAATGGCTGAATACTATGCGCCGATACAATGGCGGCATCTTGCTCTGCGGTGGTAGCGCGCTCGTAAAGCTGCCGGTTTCCTCATTTCGGCGCAGCCAGAAGTTGATTGTTGTCCTCTCATCAACATCATCATCATCTCAGCCTATACTTGTCCACTGCTGAACATAGGCCTCCCCAATCGCTTTCCAGCGTAACCGGTCCGATGCCACCTGCATCCAACGACTTCCTGCGATTTTCACAAGATCGTCGGTCCATCTGGCAGGCGGTCGTCCCACGCTGCGCTTGCCAATACGTGGTCTCCACTCTAGAATCTTTCTGCCCCAACGCCCGTCCGATCTACGCGCTATGTGGCCCGCCCATTGCCACTTCAGCTTGCTAATCTTAAAGGCTATGTCGGTGACCTTGGTTCTTCTACGAATCTCCTCATTCCTGATTCGATCGCGTAGAGAAACGCCGAGCATAGCTCTCTCCATAGCTCGCTGAGCAACTCTGAGCTTTTTTATGAGACCTATTGTAACCGACCTTTGTTGTCCTCTAAAACAATTAAATTTAAATACATATCACTAGCCGTAAAATTATAGTAATAGGCACTGGCCAATTGCTGAGCTACTATGTTCTTACTTCTCAAAAAGATTTAATTTTTAATCTTTTACAATCTCTTTAGGGAATAATTTTTGATACGAATCTCATAAAAACAATAATAAAAGCCCACCGTTCAAATATAAAAAAAAGTTATTACCATGTATTTTATTTAAACTTTTTAAATAAATTGACACACTTGCATCAACGAAATAAAACCCCTACGTTTACATTTGCATGACAATTTGAACTTTATTTAAATAGGACAAACTCGGTCGTTTTAAGTTACTAACTATACTTCAGTATTTTCGATTAATTGATGTATTTACTACAGTAAAATTTTATTTAATTGTTGCGGATCATTCTATCAATCAATTAATCAAAATATACCAATAAAAAGAAAAAATCAATTTATTTATTTTCAATAAATTTAGATATAAATGTTTATCAGTCACCGTTATCCCCATCCGCATTTCAATTTATTTTATAGTGTAACCACTCTCTCGCAACGTCACTATTAACTGTCTCTGTTGTGGAGATAATTGTGGAGCCATTATAATTTACGCATACGCACTAAATAAAAAAAATCTTAAAACGGAAATGTGTGACACAACAATCCCTTAAGCGCGATATTATGGCACTGACTGAAAATGACAACAGACGAGACGTTGCGTGCGAGCAACCCACACGCGCACACCCGCACGGGCACGGGGTGCAAAGTTTTACAATACAGTGTGTTTGTGTGGGTAAGCTCGGGAGTCCTTTTCCCACGATTCTCTGGATTGTATGTCTAACTTGATGTGTAGCCGTGTGTACACTTCTTCAGGTAAATATGACTATAAATCAAAAATTGAAATGTGCAGGAATTTGTTGCTCGCGCACCATTAAGTAAGATTTCTTCTGTCAATGTAAATGAGTATTTGATACCCATGACAGACGACTTATGGCCGGTTTCGATATTTAACTCAAGGATAGATTTGCTTACTATCAGTAGAATTGTGACAGATTTTCCATACAAAATATGTCAAAATTCTATCCGTAGTAGGCAAATATATCCTTCATTTGAATATTGAAATCGGCCGATAGTCCAATAGTTAAGAGGTTGATCACTGACTTTGATCAGTCCCTTGTTATATTGCCGCACATATGTTGTCGTATTACATATTGAAACATTTCATAATTTTCGAAAATTTGCCATCGCCATCCCGTGCCTTCAATCTCTGAATCAATCCTGGAAGAAAGTACGTCATTACACATTCAGAACACATTCCAACACGGTAATATGACATTCCAATATCTTGACAAAATCCAACCAAGTGTAAACATCTCGCAGACATCTCTTGATTCTCGTTCATCGGCGGAATAAAAGCAAGCAACAGGAAATCTTATTGCAGTCGAGATTGAAACTCGGTCAAGTGAGAACGTTATACGAGAAGCACTTAACACGCGTCCTTTGTGTGTAAAGTAATTTAAGTACCGTACCTCATGTGTCCTTTCTAGTACAATGTCAGTTATTCAAGTGGATTTAAGTCAAGACCTCCTAACAGACATTTTTTTAACAACTAATTTATTATCCATCTATCTATAGCATTATTCCAGATCCCTTGTTGCCTGGTAAGCAGAGAGTATAGAGTTCCAACAAATTCTTTCCATACAGTTCTCTCTGGCTTCCTCCACTCTCATATTTCATCTCATACACGCTTGCTAGTTGAATACGGACGGAGACTCGACCAGGCACCATTTCTACAAGATTTTATTTAACTTTCAATGCGTTTGTCTGCCTTTCCGGTTCAAATCATTGTTTAAGCACTTGCGGGCATCCGGTTGAGCTAAAATTTGGTATGTATGTAAGTTCGGTGACAATGCAATAATATGGTACCATAGGGCTCGTCTGCTAAAAGAGCCGGACGGTGGCCATAGGAACATGTGAAATATACAACATAACCCCCTCTTGTTTAAGCTTAATAAATTGGTATTAATTAATACTACACAACCAGATAGTGATCAGGGTCTGATGATAAAGCCGAAAGGTGACCAATGGAATCACCCAATTACTCAATATAACCCTACCCTGTTTGGGCTCGTTCGATTTGTCTTGATGACTACTTTGGACCCGGATAGCGTCCAGGGTCTGATGATAGAGCCGTAAAGAAACCATAGGAACTCCTTAACTAAGCAAGATATCTTTGTCGTGTTTCGTTAAAAAAGCTTGTTTTTAAAAAGGCCTTTTTAAATTAAAATTATTTTTTTTTATATTTTTTCATATGTTTTTTTTTATAAATTTGTGTTCGGTATCACTAGTACAGTTGCTTATATAAATTCCGTGAAGATACAAAACAGCAGTTTGTATACCCGCTATTATACCTATAGATTTAATGCCTATTCCAATATTACCATCAAACTGATCGAGACGCAGAGTGGTCATTAAAAGGATCTTAGACATGATAAATTGGAGGAGAGAGGCTATTATGGTAATAGAAAGCAGTTCGGCAGGCTTTAATTATACTAAATACAATAGTAATATTATTGCCTTTTGACTGCTTCGTTGATCTAGTAGCAAAGAGCATCGCTTTATGATCACAAGGTTCTGGCTTGAAATTCTAGGACAGATGAATGTAGTTTTTCTAACGAAAAATGTCCAGTATGAATTGGAGTCTGAAATTGTGCCTGGTATACGGCAATAGGCTCGCCACTCTATTGCATGGGACCTAACATCGTCGGCGAATAGTGGGTGTACTCAGTATGCCTCTGCCACCCACGCTTGGGGATTATCGATGTTTCGGTATATTTTTTATATTTTTATAGACCTTTTCTCTACCCATGGGTACGGTGACGTTTGGAATCTGTATCTTCGCCAAGACGAGCCAAACGAAGCGCAAGGGCACTAATACCTTTTCTCGAAGCGCTTAGTCGTTTTTTTGAACCCTCATAACTTATGTTTGGATTACACCAGATAAACAAAATTCTCAGAATATGATGTCAATAGTGGACTCAATAAACATGTAATGTTTCAATTTCATACCTATTATACATTAGATTTTATTGATATCTAAAAAACTTCGATTTCTTCACTGATTCCCTGATGATCATCAAAATTCTTAGGGTACTTCCTGAAGTTCTAGAAAGCTGAAATTTGGTATGTAAGCTAGTATTAGTACACACATAACAAAAAAATCTAAAACTTGGAATTTTTACATAAACTAGGTGATAGAAGTTTGTTCATACAAACTATTAAGTCTCATGACTTCCGCAAGTTTTGATGATAGAGGAATCTGAAAATTGATATAGGGCCTCCATGTTATAAATAATAATAAAATACATATTTCAGTAGTTTTAGTAAATCACGCCAGGGTGGGCCCTTTAAATTAGCGAAAAGAATTAAGCGCGCACAAAACGCCTAATGAGTACCCGCCGTGATTGATAATGGCAAATTATAAACAGTAAACCAACGAAGAAAAAAGGCAAAGATAGTGAGTGGGCTATGAAAGGAAAAAAAAGGCACAAAATAAAAAAATATCGTCATAAGCAGCTAATAAAAAGAAGTGAAATCCCACCAAAACATTGATATGTAAAATGTTGCCAAGACGAGACCAGACCGCCCTGTCAAAAAGTTATCAGATCTCATGTAGAGCCAAGCTTCTAACTCTAATCACAGCGACCTTTAAACGTCGTAACTTTAATGAACTATGCGGTGAAAGTGTTCAAAGATCGCATACAATGGATCAGCGCTTATTGGAGAGGGACCCACGCAATCAAAGGGACGTATGCATCCATTTTTAACTAAAACTAAAAGTTCAGTTATAGCTTTTTTCATCAATTTAACTAATTCTTTCGGCGTGTGCCACCAAACAATTGGATTTTCACGTGTGAACAGATTCTGTGGAAACGTGAAAGGGGAAATAAGTCGGCTATTACCACCTCCCGATGTGTGTGAATGAACGAACTATCCAATTTACTGGAATTGTATTTAATATGTACTATTGTTCCCTCTTTGAAAAATGTCAAAAGGAAATCGAATAATTCGTGAAAGAGAAACAGAATTGGTTTATTACTACTGAAATGATCCCTTCGATTTGTAAAATTGCAGTCTTTATTTAACTTGGAACATAGATCACACTATTAAATGCAATATTTTTGTAACTATGAGAGTGGAGGAAGCCAGAGAGGTATGTAAGGAAAGAACCTGTTGGAAATTTTTACTCTCTACCTACCCCGTAAGGGAACACGTGTGATGATAGATAGATTTTGTTATAAATATAAACGTAGCCGCAGACAGAACTCCCAGACACAATACATAGATAAAATAGAAAAAATTCAACACATTTTCATAAAGCACCTTAATTATAAAGCCAATAATATTGATCAGGACTACCTGAATTCATGCACCAGTTTTAAAATTAACACTTTAGAAGAAAGACGGGAACTTTTAGACATGATGTTTTTACATGATATTCTTAATAACAAATTTGACTGTCCACAATTGCTAGACAAAATTAATTTCAATACTCCCCTTAAAAGAACCAGGAATACTCCACTGCTTTCAACCCCCCAAGCATCAAATAATTATACAAAATTCTCACCTTTTAATAGATTACCAGCATTGTACAACAATAAATTTTCATCACTTGACCTATTTAATTCTTCTCGCAACACTTTTAAAACAAACATCATAAGAATATTATCAGATAATAAATAATTTTTCACCATCATCATGCCAAAATTCTACCTCTAAAAGACACTCACACACACACATACACCCACACACACACACATACATACACACATACACACACACACACACACGCATGCACATCTATGCTATTCAATTCTAATCCTTTGTCTGAGGATTTATGTCTACCTTTGTAATTTATTGTTAATTTGCAAACTTCGTCATTGGCGTTTCTTTTTATGTATATGATTGTACCTTATTAATTGTAAGCTGTGAAGTTTCTTAAATAAATAAATAAATAAATATATTTGTGGGTCACACAAAGATGTGTCCTGTGCGGGGGTAGTACCCGCGACGTCTTGATCCAGTGGGCGGAGTGACTAAACAACTGGACCAAGCCGTCTGTCACTACGTATTTTGATATGTGTGATGATCACATTTTTATCATTACTATAAAAATAATGATAAACTGAAATCAAACTAGAATATACATTACCTTACTGATAATTCTTTCTGTGTCGTTGGTGCTTCTATAATCAACCACCAAATACTTCAGCCTTTTCGACAGAGAACAGAATAATTTAAAAATTCTGCTCTACAAAAGAGAAAAAGAGATATAAAATTTTCTTATGAAACAGGACGTATGTTCACTTTACTGGGACACTCACTGAGGGCCATTAAACATTCGAATATCTTCAAACTGTAACTGCACGGCTGGTTTGCCAACTTAAACGCTACCGTTGCAATATCCGGATTGCCGGCATGAGATCACGAACTAAATCCTGAGATGTGTTCTATTGACTTTAATATCACAAGCTGCTCGACTCAGAGTAGTTGAGATTGTTTAAACAAGACTTTTGTTTTAAGCGCTGTTTTCGTTACAGATCATATATTTAAGACTAGATGACCGGGTGAACTTTGTATTTATCGTGTCGAGACTAATGCACGGCAGTTGGTGCCAGGGGGTGCCAGAAGTATGCTACTGTATACCCCACAGAAAAAAGAAGACATGATGTACATTCGCACTATTCGCGAACGATAATGTTATGTCCCTATATCCCAATGTAATAAGAGCCGGACTGTTCCTATTATACCGGGTACAATACCTATCAATATTTTGCAATCTAACTACCACTCTTTGCCCGACCTTGGAATAGAACCAAGGACCTCGACATCCGTGCAACGCTCTACTAGACCAATGACGTAGTTCAAGGCAGCCAAAACAGGCTCTAATAAAAAACATACTAAAGAGATCATGAACGACATGTGTGTTTGTGTCAAGAGGCAATGTCCGAGGCATCGATGTCAGTATGGCTTCTGATTAGCCATGTTAAAAACAGTATATAGTATATTCCAATCAAACTTTGTAAGCCTACCATCACCATTTTAAGATGTTTTAGTTGTGATTGCAATCTATAATAAGTATCATATGAAGGCGACAGTATCCGAAGACATCGAAATGTAAATGCGGGTCGCAAGAAATCGACGTTTTTATGTTGAATGAAAACAGTTTCAAAGGGGTTTAAATTTTGATTGGAATAGACTTTTCAGTACAGTAAAAAAACAGTATCAATTAAAGGTGATAACCCAAAAAAACTACGAAAATATTGCTAAATATTTTATACACGGTTTAAAGTAGGTATGTGGTTAATTATGATTTAAAACTTTATAATAAAAAATAATAAACACTGTCACGTCTATGTTACACAAATGGATATTTTACTACAGGTTTTATCGTGTGTACTATATTCTGTTTATCCCCTTGCTAGGGATTGTTACATGGGTTAATTTACAGACATGAAATTCACGTATCAAGTACGTATAATAACTGTGATGTAAAAATTGCCTTTGGATGACTGACAAAAAAATATTGTTTAGCTGCCCGCCCCGGCTTTGCATGGGTGTACTAATGAAGAAAGTGAGACCAAATCTTCCTTAACAGTACGATCATATAATTATTTTTTTTTTCACAAATAACCAAGACACCAATTGATTTCTTTTTCGGATGTAAAAGATAAAAAATATAACAAACTGAACAACTAAACGTCAATCTGTCAATTCTGTCGATATTTTTGCTACTGTCTTCTGTCTCACTTACACACTAACTTTTTTATATTGAGATTTTTTAACCTAAATTTTTCGCGTCCAGTACAATTTTTAAACATTTTCTTCCATACAAACCTTGTCCAAACAATTACAAATACAACAAAAAACAATAAGCTGAAAAGGTGCAACCGTTCTGAAGTGATGCGCTTACATACATTCGGCAATTGATTTTTATTTATAAAGTTAAAAACACTCAGACCAAAGCAAACATTTGTGGGACACAAAGATAGTTTCGTGCGGGGATCGAAACCACGGCTACTCGAGCCAGTGGGCGGGCTTTTAACCACTGGACCGAGCCGTATCTTATAATTTCATGTTTGTCTCGCAACTACAGCGCAAGCGTCGCTTTGACCAACCAACTGACAAACGTTCTCTGTTCGTATCTGACTAATTTAGAACTCAACTTGGTCTGAACTCAGAACACTATCTAGTTGCATATGAACCGACTGTACCAATATTTTCGGCACATAGTTAAGCGTGTTTATTGCTATTTGCCGAAGCACATAGACACCATCGCCTTATAAAAGGGGATTAATGATGCTATTGATTTTTTTGGGGTCATTTCTTCTTAGGTGTTTTCTTGTATGATTTCCAGGGATTTTGAGAATGTATATAAAAAAGAATTCATAATTTTAGTTCACTTTCTCTTGTTCATAAAATTTTGTTTTGTGTTTTATACAGGGTGACAGGAGTACCGAGTCGAAACTTGTTCGATTTACACGTCGTTCTATGAAACTTAAGTTCCGCAACTTTTTATTTTTCACTAACAAATTGTTTTGGGAGAGCAGGAAAACGGGACAAATCTTTGTGTGATCCACAATTACTTGTTCCTTGGTCTGGGTATTTGTGTATGTGTATTTTAAGGTTTGTAAACGCACCCACGACAAAGGAATAAATCCGCGGGGCGGGAGTAAGTGCGGGGCTAAGTTTTTATAAAATAAAAGAAAAAAGTTGCTTCGGTTGACGTGTTAATGAAGGTACTTTCGGCTGGCACGCTATTTTTGAGCCACCGAGTATAATAGTCCCACTATTTCAGGTGTATTCTTGTAAAGGGCGCACTCATGGTAGGCTAAATATGTAAAATATAAAGTCAATGAGTTGTATACCAACTTATGCTTAGGTAAATATTACAAAATAATTTTGACTATTATAATAAGGTCCTATGGTACGGCCAAACCAACGCGTCCGGCCGCGTCCGCGATGGCGTGCACGGTAGCGATCAGCTCATACAGTAATATTTGTATAGAAATGTTCACACCAACGCGTCTTGTTACTTGTTAGACTCTCCGCGCAATCGGAGATACTGATCGCCACGGTGATCGCCGCCGAGGACGCCACCGCGGACGCGGCTGAACGCGTTAGTTTGGCCGTACTTTACTTATCACTTATTTTACACAAGGAGCTAAAATCAGTTCACATCAATATCAAATATTTCCCCCCAAACTTGTCTCCTTGTTCCTGCTTGCTTAATAGAACCTGTGGCAGCCTAGAGAAACTATTTCTGTAAAAAGATCCCTCTGTCTAGCCCACGGGGAAATTTGTGTGGTGATATACATTATACATAAAAATAGGCCAAATGATTGATCATCTACCACGCCTATTTACGTCACCCACTAGACGGCACTTCGTTTGAATTACTTTCTGGACCTGGGAAAGTAATTACTAGACAAATTCCTGTTGAATTTATCGGACTGTGATGTCTCTAGTCTTTAGGGTAATTTTATATATACGATTTTAGTATTCATTTGGATTAGTTTATTCGGTTTTATGACAGACTAGCGGCCGCTCGCGACTCCGCTGCCTGTATGTCTTTATAAATTGTAGCCTATGTGTTATTCTGATTTATAAGCTATGTAACTATAAAATTTCATAAAAATACGCTCCATAGCTTTTGCGTGAAAGAGTAACAAACGTCCATCATACGTCCATCCTCATAAATATATACAAGGTGTATCGTAAATAAGGCAAGATCTCAGACACCTCGATTAGATAATTGCTTCACAAATTCAATACCAGAATTAAATTTCCGAATTTAGAGGCTTTTTAGGCACTTTTGTACCCCTTTTTAAGCACTTTTATACTCCAATTAACAGTAAAACTTGTATGTGTATCTATGCATATTGAAAAATACGTTAATACTAGTGATAGTTAGAAATGCATTTGAATTCTCCGTATTGCTTTGAATCAAGAATACATTTAGTTTTATATAACGGACTGAAGGAGTAACAGCATTTTTGCAAATTTTATAAAGTATATAAGATACATTAAAAATTGTTGGAGTAAATTCAGTTACCGATTTAGAACAAACTATTCGTACTTTTAAGACTTGCATTAATTATGTTACATGTTGTATATCCTCTTCATCATTATCATCAGCAAAAAGACGTCCACTGCAGGACAAAGGCCTCCCCCAAAGATCGCCACAACGACCGGCTTTGTGCTGTACGCATCCTTTTACCTGCAAACTTCACCAGGTCATCGCTCCACCTTGTGGGGGGGCTTGCCCACTCCACGTCTTCCGGTACGAGGTCTCCACTCGATAACCTTGCTGCCCCACCGGCCGTCAGTTCTACGAGCGATCTGCCCCGCCCACTGCCACTTAAGTTTGGCAATTCTAAGAGCTATATCGGTGACTTTGGTTCTCCTGCGGATCTCCTCATTTCTGATTCGATCTCGAAACTCCGAGCATAACTCTTTCCATTGCCCATTGCCCTTTGGGCGACCTTGATCCTTCTTATGAGGTCCATCGTGAGTGATATCCTCTTATAAAGTTTTAATTTGGAAAATTCATCTATTTTAAGGCAATCGGTTGACTAGCATAGGACCGGAACAAGTGCCGCGTCTTTCCTCAGCAGTGGGTAGATACAGGCTGATTGATGAAGACAATGATGATGAGACTACCTCGTTGGTTTACTAGCGGCCTTTGGCTTAGAAAGATTCTCGAGTGGCGACTTCGTACTGGAAGCCGTGGAGTGGACAGACCTCCCACAAGATGGACCAATGACCTGTTGAAGGTTGCAGGTGGAAGCTGGACGCGTACAACACAAAGTCGGTCGTCATGACTATCTTTAGGGGAGGCCTGTGTCCTACAGTACACGTTTTTAGGTTGGTGATGATGACAATGTTAGGTCCCATATAATAGGGGGCTAGTCTGCCAAACACTGGGAACAATCCCAGACTCCGGACTCGTTGTGGTTGGTGGTTGAATTTGGATTTTCTAACGAGAAACTTCCTAGTGTAAGTCCGGAGTCTGGAATTGTGCCAGGTATATGACAATAGGCTCGCCCCCTATTACATGGGACCTAACATCGTTGGCGAAATGTGGGTGTACTCAGTACACCTCTGCTACCCCCGCTTGGGGAATATAGGCGTGACGGTTTTTATTTTTTTATTTTTAGGTACATCAAATAAAGACTGCCCGTGACATTACCGTAACATGGCGCTGTCGGAAGATCAGCGCTGCAGCATCAGACAGCTGGCTGGGAGGGACCGATTTTGGGTTTCACACAATTACTTTTCATTTCTGCTTTATTTTCATCAATACTTTTTGTCATTGATTATTTAACTCTTTCTTTTTATATTTAGTTGTGTGAGCACAAAATAAATTATTTTTCTTTCTATTTCCAATGCATATAAGATTTCTTTCGCAGATAAGACTGTAAAGCATGCATGTATATACTATATCTCTGCCTTTCTTCGCCTAGAGAGCACACCGCCGAATTGGACGCTACAACGACAGGCAATAAAACGAAAATATATTGGATAGAGTCGTAAATCTCGACTTTTTACGACACAGCACAAATAACTACGTTTTTTCTTTTTTTTTTGAACTAACAATAACATCTCTAAACTTTATTGCAATGATAGAAAGGTTTTAAGAAAAATTGTAAAAAGGCACGTGTAAGTATCTTATAAATATTATGTATGTTTGAAATAATGAAATATTGACTGCCTAGTTGGTTTAAGTGCGTAGCGATCATAAGGTATTGTGTTCAAATAAGAACCTAGGTCAGATAAAATTTAATTTCTCGATGTAAATAATTCAAGTTTAAGCCCGGCCTGAGACAGGCGTCTTGCCCGATATAATGGCAATGACTCGGTCCCCGTAAAATAGGACCTAACTTCGTCGCCAAAAAATGTACAGTATTCCTCTACCGCCCTCGTTTAACAAAGGCACGACGGCGTTTATTTTAGGTTTACCTCTTAAAGATGATGTGATAACACGCTTTCCCAACAGCGTACGTTGACGTCAATATATTCCTGCAGAGTTCTCAGTACGGAATAATGAAGTACCTACTACTTTCTTCGTTCATTGGTTCTCAGAACTATTTGTGTCAGGTTCATACCATCTCCTGCAATGAAAACACACCTTTAGAGGAAGACCAGGCAAGCGCAGATAAAACATTCGTTAGTTTAGTATAACTAAATTATTTATTTTATCAAAACTAATACACGATTTAAACTCAAACTAGCTAACTTTATAAAAAAGAAATTATAAATTTGAAAATTTCTCCCCAAGCTCTCATACAAGGTAGGTACAGATGGAGCTAAAAGTTGATGAATATTCCTTGAATTTTTTATATGTAAAAATCTGGAGCGTGAAAGAAATGTATGTGAAGCATAAACAGTTTATTTTAAGCCTATTTACATTAAGGAATAGACAGTAGTGTACAATTTACACGCACTAAAAATATGTGGGTTCTAATATTTTGCATGTCTTACCTAAACTATTAAGGTTCTCATGGATAAGAAATATTACTCATATTTGTCTCTACACCAGAGGATTCATCCAAGCCGGGACGATCTAGTACTATTAGATCGCAATTCACTTAAGCTTATTACCATTACTAGTTTATGCCCCTTAGTTCGTACGCGCTGACTTGAGACAGGAACCTTACATATTTCTAGGATAAAAAGTTTTCTATATGTTAATCCAGGTAATAAACTACCTATGTGCCAAGTTTGATCCGAATCCTTTCAGCCGTTTTGCGTGATCGAGTAAAAAACATCCAAACATACTAATTTTCACATTTATAATATTACTGGGATGCCACTGAAATACCATTATACTGTGTCCTTCGTTCTCGATATAAACATGTAGCTCTCTCTACTCGCTTGGCAGTCCGCTAACTTTAGAAATGTCAACGCGTCCTCTATGGTATCTGTGGGCATAACCTCTGCGACCATTTCGTTCTTTTAGCGCGGCAGCCGATACCTTGTAATAAAGTTTTGCTCGACATTTAATTTAATCATATAGTCGTAGCAGTGAAATTATATAACAAAAGGTTTTTATATACTCAAGTGATGATGTGAAATAAATTTAAATCATCGTATAGGCAAATTCAGAATTATTTTACGTCTTGACAAAAAAGTACATTCTAAAAAGATCAACTGATAGTTGTTTATTTGTGGCGTTTTCAGCTTAACTTGTTTATGTATATAATATCGAATATTTGGAGACGTGAGTTTTGTCATATTAAGACTTGTAAAGTCTTCACTCGAAAAGTAAACTTACGAAGTCTCATGTCCCTCTTCGTGTAAAAACAGTTTAACACGCAATATACCTGCAAACAATTATTAACCGTCTATAAATTGGCAATGTAATACCTCTAATGAGAGAAATTAGGGGGGACATTAATCAATAATGATGATTGTTAAGGATCGATGCCAATTTAAGGACACGGGCGATGTACGCGATGCATCGACGTGGTCCGCAAGACTTAACAGTAATTCAAGGACACGAGTGGTGTACGAGATGCATCGGCGTGATCCGCAAGACTTCGGGCCCATACGAGATATGTGCTGAAGGTAATACTGCTCATAGGTTGCACCCATGAGGTGCTCCTGTGCAGTTCACATTTCTACAATGGTAAGAATCTAAAATGTTACCCAACATATATACCTTTAACAGTAAATAAAAAGACTATTGCTATAAACCATAAGCAATTTGTGATATTATATCTCCTAAAGGAGACTTTCTGAAAGGGTCATTATTTAAAGGGACATTGTTTATGAATTTATGAATAACATTACATTATTAATAACATCAGCCACTCATTTGCAGAAACATAATGTTTTGCATTGATTTCATTATTAGACATACTTGTATAATAATCCTAAAATAGCCCAAAGTAGAGCTTATTACACAAAGAATTGTGCGATATTATGAGCAATTGTATTAAAAAAGGTAAACCTTGCAATATTTATCCCTGAACAGGGTTTATAAACAGATGAGCCAAAGTAATCTCTACTTATAACAATGCCTGTTATAACTGACAAGCAACAGAATTGTGGAAATATTCCAAATATAATATCTCAGCCTACCGATGCTGAGACAAGCAAGTTGTGCAATAATTTGTGTTACACACATACATCCTTAAAATATAATATAGAATACCTGGTCTATCCAGTTAACATAAAACTAATAATTATCAATATTATCAGCCCAGGCCCCTTGCAGGGTAGCCAGGGAAGATGAGTCCTAACAATACAGTCATGAAACATTAATTGGGATAAGAACCTTTGTGGTCAGCAGTATATATTTTGTATTAAATGAGTTTAAATATAGTGGAGTACCAATATGGAATTATAACTATCTATTCATAAGCAGTAGCTTAAATTTCAAAAAAACCACCAGTGTTGTAACCAATATAGAACAACAATCCTCATCCGGTGTGTAAAAATATTAACCCACAGTGTACCTATCAGCCCACCAAAAACAAATCACAATGGACATTGGAAGTCTCCTACCAGAGAATGTGAGGTAAGAAAAGCTTGCTAGGCTTTTTACATAAAGGCTTGTTTTGGTTTTTTTTATGTTACTGATAAAATCAGTTAAACATTCAGGAATACAACATGGTTGTTACAAATAAACCATAACATTGGAGGCTAAAGGTATTCACTGACTTTGGTATGTAACAATGTATCTATGACACTAATAAAAGTGTGTGTCTGTCTGCCTTCAACGGCAAACATAACTTTATTGGTTTTATGCAAATACTGCTAGTAATCCAGACAAGGGAAAGTTAAAAAATTTGGTCCTACATATATTTAACATTATGTATAGAAACATAATTATTAGAAACATAATTTTTTAATAATTGATATATAATTTATAGCCATTCTCATTAGAATTTAATTAAAGATAGATGATCACAACTGTGCTATAATCCTTATCCCACAAATAAACTTAATGCTAATAATAGGCATTAGAGTCATATTAAATATACTAATAAAAAATATAGGATCTTATTATATCTTAATATTCGCGTAAATCTAAGAACTCAATACCTATTTCTCAATTAGCACACATACAAGTTTAATTGTTAGTAAAAATGTTAATAACTTCAAATTTGCAAATTTGGTTTTCATACTGAATTTGAGAAGCAATTATCTGATCGGGGTGTCTGAGGCTTTGCGTTATTTACGATACACTTTGCATATACCGGTGTTATTGCTCATTTAAATTTTTTTTTCATCATCATCGCTTCCGGCTCACTCCACCCACGGCAGTGCATAAGCCTTCTCCCTTTTACGACATATCTCTATCTTGGGCCGATTTTGGCCAGGTCTTTTTGGTTACTATGTTAAAAAACACAGGTGGTGCGTGATGTAGCTCCACTGCGTCACGTACATAGTGGTGTGTGCTCTGTCGCCGCGAGCCTCAATTAGCGTAACTCAAATATGGTCGCCGCTCCTTGCGCACGAGCCTGCGGGTATAGTAACAAGAAAGCGGTTATAGCGTAATAATAATTGCTAAAAAGATGTTCTTGTAATGAAAGACAGACAGAAGTGTGATAATAATTGCTGAAACTATCATACATTTTTGATTGTTCCATCTGTCATGTACCAAACGAGCTTTAAGAGGAGGGCTAGAAGAGGAGTTCAATGACGTTTCCAACAACAAGCTAAATCCAATAATAGCACTTAGAAACCACACAGACCCAGAGTGGATAGCCTGCTGTTAGAATACATCAAGTCCATAAATTTTCAATAGTGATTTACAATTGTCTGCTGGTACTGGTAAGCGGAACAGATTTCCGAAGCCATAAAGTATATAAAAATAATAAACTACTTACTAAAATACCTCACTAACTAAATAGGCGCTCGTAACGCTATGAAGGCGTTCGTAGCGCTGTGCGATCGCGGTGCTCTTAACGACCACCAAGGTTAAGCAGCGTTCAACTCGGTCGGCCTGAGATGGGTGACCGTTTGTGGTATTTTCATATTCGAGCACTTCCTTGATAAGGCACGCTAAGCCGTTGGTCCCGGTTACCACTTAATGTGGTAGTCGTTAAGCCGAGTTGGAAGCTTTATGTGCGGCTTGATAAGTTCCAACAGCAGGTGCAATCCGCACTGGGTCCGCGTGAGTAAGACCTCTCTCACCTCGATTTATGAGAGAAGTCCTTTGCCCAGCAGTGGGACTGTATAGGCTGATATTAACTAAAATATCGCTGTACCACAGCAGTACGATTGCTTAGACGACTTTCCGTTTAGTAAAACTGGCTAACGCATATCGTCACTTAATCTTGGTAAATGCTACAAACACTGCAATAACACAGTGCAACCAGCAACTCAGAAACTTACCTTAAAGAAATACTTATTGTCGCGTGTCATTGCTTCTATCACTATACCATCACGCCAAATCCCTTGCAGGGTAGACAGAGAACAGAGTGCCAACAGGTTCTTTCCTTACATACCTCTTTGGGTTCCTCTACTCGCATAGTTCGTCTAAGACACGCTCGCCGGTTACGGAGGCTCTTGACTTATCCTTCAGCTTATTCATACTAATCGTATTAAAAACAGCCTAGATGTTGCGGTCTTTGTAGAGATAATAGCTACAAAACCCGCGACGTTACAGCGCTACAAGCTACGTAGCAACTTTTGTTTACAGATTTATACAATTTATTTTAGACATGGCGTCCATAGTGTTAGTAACAATCATACTTACTGCTAGTGTTAGTAGATGTAGGCACAATGATTGGGTACATTAAATAAACGTGGATCTGGCGTGGACTTTCACCTAATGACGCAGCAGTGGGAAATCCCACAGATCCTTAAATACACTCAGGAGACTACTGATGCTAGTGAGAAGCCGGGATAATAAGGAAGCGCATCTTTTTCTCATTATGGCGTAAAAGTCATCCGTGTGTGCCTCCGCGAACATCCCGGCTGAACTACAACGCCACGCCAGTCCCATTAGTATCCTGAATGCATTAGTCTACTGGACGCGCAGGTCGCTGTATGCCCGCTGTATGTAACTGGTCCAAAGGCTGCAAGTGTTGAAGGATTGTCAAAAGGCACTGAACAGTGTAATTTTCACGGGCTGGGTACATCACGCAGCCAGCATGTTACATCGCACAGCCAGGGACTTTCGCTCCCTCTCGATACCTGTGTCGTCCCTAAAGTCGATCAAAAGTCTTCCAATTAGGATACCTCCCAAAAGATCGCCATGAAGACCATTAACTTAACTTCAAGTAAAACTCGCTGCCGCTTATCACCGTACACGTCACAATTTGGTATGTCACATAGTCACCGTTTGCCTTACCATTCATATAAAGTTACATTTTAATCACACTCCCCGCCCCTTCTTAGACGTCGCGCCCTTTTTACCGAGCGTGATTTGGCGGTAAAGTGAAGCTATTAGCTAAAATGACTGCCAAGGATTATGGAAATTAATAATGAGAATGTGAGTCGTGGAGGCTTAACGTTAGGGTGTTACTTTAGATTTATTTATTCAGGTGCTTTGGTGCTAGCTAACTCTTTGTATTAATTCTTATTTCTGAACAAAATCTGCTGGCCTTACAAACTTGATTAAACTGGTATTACAAAAACAAATGATAAAAATTCTGCGAGTTTTTATCGAAATGGCCCGGTCCGTCAATTTTATTGATTCAAAAACATTTTTGGATCAATAAAATTGACGAATAATTTGCGTCAATATTTCCAAAAAAATATCTAATTTGATTGCAGTGGAATTGTTTTTTAATGTAGCAAAATGTAGATAAAAACAAAAGCATTGGTGTAGGAAAGCTAATACGTATACTCTACATAAACCAAGCAATAATTTACACTCCCTTATTTTTTTATTTAACCTTGGCCAATATAATCGAACAACTGTGCTACTACAGTTGCATTATAATTATTTTAATCATAGGAATCCGCTAATCTTTTTTTTTGTGTTATTTCATTATTATGTCCGCAAGGCTAGAAACTGTTGGAGGTCTGCACTCTCTGCCTACCCCGCAAGGGATCTTGCGTGATGATATAGATAGATAGTTTTAACAGTGAATAAAGTATTTATTCGTATTTAATTTCTTGAAATATAGTTTTAAAGGGAAAATAGTGAATGATATGGAAGTTGATGAAAACGAATTAGTACGCACATCATGCGAAATGAATGCTAAATATTTGGACATTTAAAACAACTCGACCACACTCGCTCAAACTTTATTTAGGAAAGCAAGCAGTAACTTATAGAACACAAATAACATTAAAGGATACTAAACACCAGTTACATTAAAAAATGAATACCATCTCGCTTATACTACATGCTGTAGTAAATAATTAAGCCGCCTAAGTAGTAGTAGCCGGCTTTACGATTTACACATTAAATGAGAGCCGTGACTATCAGCTCGACATACCTTCCGAAACACGGATACGCTCGAATATGGAAATGCCACAAACGGTCACCCATCTCAGGCCGACCTTGCCAAACGCCGCTTAACCTTGGTAATCGCTAAACATCTCAGGGCTAGGAACATGAAGATGAAATTAGTATGTTAACACTGCAAATGATTTTTAATGTCACAAGTACCATAATTCATAATGTGACACAAAGGTACGTATATTAAGATATTCATGAAGTAAAGCGGTTGAGTCTTGAGGCGACAAGCGACGAGATAATTTTTCGAATGGTCCTACAAAGAAAGATACCGCGATACAAAGTGCTGAGTACAAACTACTTGAAGTTATAGTGGCGTCGCCGAGAAATCGTTCTCTCACTTTCATCTTTATTTAGTAAATTTGCAGTGTGAACAGGATGGCATATCAACTCGATACCGTCACGCTAACCTCAATGTGTTCGTGCTAAGCTCTCAGATACTGATACTACTGTGTATTGCGGAAAAATTGTGTGGTGTATGTACCCCACTCCTTATGGTGTAGCTTACAGAAAGGGCTACACAACGTGTAAAATATGTACGTGCATACGTCGAACAAACTGTTTTATTAGCGATACCGCCAATGGCCCACTTTTTTACCAGCAAAAAATAATATTATATTTAAAAGCAGGCTATTTATTATCTAAAAATCTGCTTTCAGCTTCAATGTACCTATCAAATCAGTTACCGACTTCCCGATCTTTCAAACTTTAACGGATAAGTTAAGATTTTTCGGAGCTACACAAACTTGTTTACCCTCAGAATTTAAAACAAAAGAAAACAACCTTAGATAGCTTTTGTTTGGACATGTATTTTCCATTTGTTCAAAAAAACTTCGGAATTCACTGGAGATCGAATCGTCTGCAATCTTCAACTGGAGTATTGTTTGGGCTTAATGTATTTTTCATTTGATTTACAGCGGATACAACTTACCTGTACAGGGATTTTACAGATTTCCATTCACTGCAAACAGCATTCTAAATATCCATATTCTATATTATAAATCAAACTACGCTGTTTGAGGCTCTTGTAGCGCTGTGCAGCCGCAGTGTTCTTACCAATTTGCAAGGTTAGGCAGCATTCAGCTCGGTCGAACTAAGATGGGTGACCGTTTGTGGAATTTTCATATTCGAGGGTCTTCGTGCTTCGAAAGGGCCGTTAAGCCTTGGTCCACCACTACCACTTAATGTGGTAGTTAGTGCCTTAAAGGCGACTTGATAAGTTCCAACAGCAGGTGGTCTCGATTTGTGAGAGAAGGCCTTTGCCCAGCCGTTGGCAGTATAGGCTAATATTTGTATACTGTTCTACCGCCGGGAAAAGGCCTTCGCTAAAAAATCGAGGTGAAAGAGATTAGGTGATACTCTACCGCGCATACCCAGTGCGGATTGGTGGAAGCAAGTTTTTGACCACCTGCTGTAGGAACTTATCAAGCCGAAGATAAGGTTTCCAACTAGGCTTAATAGTATAAAAAAGTGGTAACCGGGATCAATGGCCTGACATACATTTCGAAGCACGGAGACGGTCAAAAATAGAAATATCATAAAAGTTCACCCATCTCAGACTGACCGAGCCGATCCTGCCTAACCTATGTGATCATTTTGTGAATACTTGAAAGAGGGAATAAAATTTTGACGGACGGGTTGGTCCAGTGGTTAAGAGCTTAAGTCGCTCTGTCCACTGGATCAAGCGGTCGCGAGTTCGATGCCCGCATGCGAAAAATCTTTGTGTGATCCACAAATATTTATTTTATATTGTACACGCACCCACAGCACAGGAATTATTTCTAGTGTGGGCCTACGTTTTTTTTAAAACAAATACAGAACAAACTATTTGTGCCTGAGTGACCTCCATTATACATTAGCGCTAGTCTGGTTGTAGCTTTAAAAAACTACCTACCACGCTTTTGAAATAAAAAAATGTACTGTGCCGTCATAATTTACGTAATAACGATTCTATAATATACATCATCTATACATATAATAAAACTGTAAGGAAGTAGTGTCGGTACATGGAATATTTTTAGGAAATAACAACCCAGGGGTATTATACTATCGATGTAGAAGCCAATTCTACAATTTTTGGCTTTCGTGTCTGTGTGTCTGTCTGTCTGTCTGTATGTCTGTCTGTCGGAGGGTATGAACCGGCATCGCGCAAAAACTACCAGATGGATTTTGATGTAGTTTTGCATGTGGATACCTTAAAATATTGGCTAACGTATTGTATAGTATTTATCCTGGAAAATCAAAAGGTTTCTCCAGAAAAGACGAAGACGAAACATTGGATTTCTAAAAAGACTCTTTACTCTAAACCTGTTTGATGGATTTCAATGAAATTTTGTGTAATTGTAGCCTGTACAAAAGATCACAACTCTGTATACTTATATTTTCAAGAAATGTAACAGTTTCTGAGAAAAGAAAAAAAAGTCGAATCATCGAAATTTTGATAAATCATTAATATCAATAATTGTTTCAGAACAACTTAGTTACTAGATTGTACAACTTTATAACTGTTTGTGCCGAACTGCAATGTTACGACGTAAAATATGTGATTTTGCCTGCACATGAATTCATCCATGAATTGATATTGGACTCAGGTTCGTTTCCTCACAAAAAACTTTTCAGTGGTTAAAAGCCTTCACTCGAAATTGTTATACACCTTTGATTTAAACACTCAAACATGGTTTCGTGCATGACCCGATGATGCATTCAGGATTGTTTCTTCTGGAGAGAACTCTTACGATGAATGGGTCGGATTCAAAACTTTAACGACGATTAATATCTTACGAGAAGACTAACACAAAATGTTCTGACAAAACTTTGCTACATACTTAGCTGGCAATGTACCGTTTTTAGACATTATTAGACACTTTTAGACACTAGATTATATCTTTGGCAGGGTAGGTAGAGAAGATTTAAATCAGAAATATTATACCGATAATTTAAAAATAGCTAGATAAACTGATAATCCTTCTTGAAAAGGAAGGTACTGTATATGTTTTTTTACGGGATGACGTTAGTGTTGTGTGTTGAATAAGTATTATATATAAGAACTATGCGCGCCTACCTCGTTGGTCTCGAATGCGCATAGCGATCACGAGGTCCTTGGTGCAAATCCAAGGCCAATTCAATTTAAATTTTTCGATATAAAGTTCCAGTACTAGTCCGGAGTCTGGCATTGTGCCCATTATAATGGTAATGGCCTGGCCCCGTATTACCTACATGAGCCCAAAATTTGCCGGGGTAAATATAGGCATGACACCGTTTATTTTTTTTTTATATTGAGGTCAGAAAGGTGAAATTACAACACAACGTAAAAGTAGGTACAATCACATACTAGTTTTTCAAAGATAGACAGTTATAGTCTTACGGCTGGTTTCAATATGTAACTTAAGGACACGGTGTTCGCACACCGTCGCTCAAAGAAGTCTGCAGTCTGTGAACATGTCCTTGACCGCACCCGCCATAACATCAGATTTGATAGACCACAAATCCTCGTGAAAGAATACCGATTCCTACCAAGGATGGTTCGCGAGGCTATTGAAATTAAAAAACCTCCTAATTTCAATAGAGAAGATGGCTGGGTGCTTCCATCGTCTTGGGATCCGGTAATTAATATAATCAACTCCAAAACCAAGCATAACACTGCAAAACCTCAAGACACCGTGAGCTCATTCTGCGTAGATCGGACCAACAACAACAAAAATAATTAAGAAGTTTGAGGGTACCCCGGAACAACTATGCCTTTTGGACGTCTAATACCTCAGTCCCTCCCGTGACCATGGGTGCTGCAAAGCACTCGAAACGTCGGGAACTAAAAATAAAAATAAGCCGCGATAAAATAGAAAGAAAGAAAGAAAATACATTTTATTCAGCCACACAGCATAGTAATGGTAGTACTAAAATGAACAACAAAGATAATAACTAAAATTAATAACAAAAATAGTAACAAATAGAAATAAAACAAAAAAACAAAAGAAGAGCTAGCCAAAACATTTACAAACACCAGAGGTTGTGTGGGGCTGAATAGGACACCGCCTCAGCATAATGCTACACCATAACGATGGATCATGGTGCAGCGCTGGTATTCTGGCAGCACCATAAGGGTGACGTCAGAGATGCCGACTTGGACTTAAGGGAAATAATTAAAAATATACTTATATAAATATTCATATAGACTTATATTACGTATTTAAATATCTGTATATGTATACATACGTAAAATAAACCAATCAATAATTGCATGATGTGAACCTTAGAGGGCTAGAACCCGAAGTCACAATACAGACTAAAATCGCTTGACTAAAACTAAAGTCGCAGACTAAAATGCCACATCAATGCCTTTGTTATAGATTTTTTTTGTATTGTTATATGAAAAATGTAATAGAATACCCAGTGACCATTAAAATACCTATACAAATACACTCTCGCCAATTTTGTGTAGTAAGCCCATTGAATTAATTTATATTATAACGGGGTTACCCAAAACTTATAGTGTGCTAAAATCCGTAAAATAGTTTTATTTCAGGAAAATCTATCCTTGAGTTACATATTGAAACCAGCCGTAAGACTATAACTGTCTATCTTTGGAAAAACTAGTATGTGATTGTACCTACTTTTACGTTGTGTTGTAATTTCACCTTTCTGACCTCAATATAAAAAAAAAATAAACGGCGTCATGCCTATATTTCCCCCGGCAAATTTTGGGCTGATGTAGGTAATACGGGGCCAGGCCATTACCATTATAATGGGCACAATGCCAGACTCCGGACTAGTACTGGAACTTTATATCGAAAAATTTAAATTGAATTGGCCTTGGATTTGAACCAAGGACCTCGTGATCGCTATGCGCATTCGAGACCAACGAGGTAGGCACCCATAGTTCTTATATATAATAATAATAATAATAACTGTCACCGTGACTGCACAACGTCTATCGGATCAAGTGCGTGCCATCCAGCGATGCAAGTTGTTGGATGACATAGTACTTGAGCGACTGCGCAGCGAAACACGCCCTGCCCGCACTGAATCCGACTTGCGAGGTTTCGAAGAACCTATCTCTTTGGATAACTTCGCACGATCGGAGGAGGTAAATAGCGGGCCGGTGAGTGTAAGTGACCAGCTACAGGAGCAGGTGAGGAGAGCTTTGAAGGATGCCTTTGCGGAGTATCGGTCTGCACCGATTTCTCTAAGACCATGCCTACCCCGTTTGCCTATGCATAGACGTAACATTTCGCTTGTGGGTGCCCTAGACAATGTTTTAAAGTCACACTGGGAAACCAGTGTGGACTTAAGTGATACCCACTCTATTTTGTACTGCGGAGCAGTGGCGGTATGTCGGGTGGCAGGTGTAAGATTTCCTAATGTACATCGAGCCGCCCGGCCCATTAATACTAAGCCGCTCTGACAGTGCAGAATAGAGCGGCGTATAAATATGGCTAGGACACTCATTGCGAAATTGTTGTGCTTCCAAGCCGGAAACAACCGCCCGAGAGTTGTGCGTTTCGTGGCTCAAGCCTTTGTAGGCACAGGAGTTGCTCCTGTGGACTATTTGGCAGGGGTCACTGAACGCATAGACTAATGGAAGCAAAAAGTTTATGCATGGGCGAACAGGATTCGCAGGTATAGGGAAAGAGCAGACCGATACCACGTGAATTGCACCTTCCAAGTGAATCAAAAGAGTGTATACCAGGCTTGGGAGCGCCCCCAAGAGAGAGTGACTGATGGGATCTTGCCAGATGCGGCCACGATGGCTGCGATTTGGCGTAAAATTTGGTCAGTGCCCGTCACTCACTCCGAGGGCGAGTGGATTGATGTTGTTGGACGATCGTGTGAGCCCATTCAGGAAATGGAGCCCGTAGTCATCACCCGTGACGATGTAGCCTGTGCGGTCCGTGCGGCGCCGAATTGGAAAAGTCCGGGGCCGGATGGACTGCACGCATTCTGGCTAAAGAGGCTCCAGGGTTCACATGCTCGTCTAGCAACTCAATTCCAAGAAGCTCTTGAATTGGGATCGCTGCCAAGACTTTTTACAACAGGTGTCACTCATTTGATCCACAAATCTGGCAGTACTTTGGAACCTAAAAATTATAGACCGATTACATGTTTACCTACGGTCTATAAACTCCTTACATCCATTCTGAGAATAAAAATCAATAATCACCTTAAGGCACAGCATATTCTATCGCCTACTCAGAATGGGTGTAAGGAGGGGTCCCGGGGTACAAAGGATTTGCTCCTTATTGATATGGCCATTTGCCAACAGGTGCGACGATCTAGAAAGAATGTCTCCATGGCCTGGATCGACTATAAGAAGGCCTATGATTCGGTGCCTCATACATGGCTGAGGAGGGTGCTAGAGCTATACAAAGTACACCCGGCGCTATGCTCTTTCCTCGGTTTGTGTATGGGGCAGTGGACCACAGTTCTTCGTCATCCAGGATATGGAGGCTTTTCTGGCTCGTCGGACTTGATAAAGATAAGTAGGGGTATCTTTCAGGGCGACAGTTTGAGTCCATTGTGGTTCTGCCTGGCTTTGAATCCATTAATTACTATACTTAAGGATTCAAAGCTAGGTTACCATTTGCGGAGGGAGAGTGAGCCTATATCTCATCTACTGTACACGGATGACCTCAAGTTGTACGCTTCGAAGAAAACAGACCTGATGGAGTTGCTCAAAATAACCGGCAATTTTAGCAACGACATCGGAATGGAGTTCGGAGTAGACAAGTGTGCGGTCATCCATGTACAAAGAGGGAGAGTTGAAGATTCTTTTAATCTACAGCTCTCTGAAGATATATCCCTCAGGTCTCTCTCTGAAATGGATTCCTACAAGTATCTTGGTATGTCACAAGCCTTAAGTATAGCTGAACAGGATATGAAACAATCATTGAGGGATCGGTTCTTTGCCCGCCTGATAAAAGTGTTAAAAAGCCTTCTATCAGGTGGAAATAGGGTCCGAGCTTTCAATGGCTGGGTCATGCCTGTTCTTACTTACTCTTTTGGCATACTAAGGTGGACTCAGTCTGAACTGGATGCCCTGGATAGAAAGGTCCGTCGATTGCTGACAGCGTATCGTATGCATCACCCGCGGTCGTCTGTTATGAGGTTGTACATCCCGCGGAAGTGCGGTGGTCGTGAGTTTTTAAACGCTAAGACACTACACAACCGCGAGGTGTGCAATCTCAGACAGTACTTTTTGAGTGTGTCCGTGGTGATGTATCGTGATGTTGCCGCAATCGATAGAGGCCTAACTCCGCTTTCCTTGGCAAACGAGAACTAGCGAAGGCCCCAGGTATTAAGTATTTTGGACCGCACTGCCATATGGAAGGGCAAGGAGCTACACGGACGGTTCTATCGGGCTCTTACAGGGCCTGATGTGGACCAGCTCGCTTCCGTGACTTGGCTACGCTTCAGCAACCTTTTTGGGGAAACTGAAGGGTTTGTATTTGCAATTATGGACGAAGTTATCATGACGAACAACTACCGGAAGCACATCCTAAAGGACGGCACGGTTGACATTTGTCGGGCATGCCACCGTCCCAGTGAGTCTATTAGACATGTAGTTTCCGGTTGTTCTCGTCTTGCTAATGGAGAGTACTTGCACAGACACAATCAAGTGGCTAAGATTATCCATCAGCAACTTGCTCTTAAATATGGCCTTGTGGATTCTGAAGTACCGTACTACTAGTACCAGCCTCTTCCAGTTCTCGAAAGTGGTCATATCACGCTCTACTGGGATCGATCTATTATCACGGACAGGACTATTGTAGCCAATAAGCCTGATATCGTGATAATAGATCGATCGATGCTCGACATCAACGAGCATTACACGACAATGCTCGTTGATGTCACCATTCCGCATGATGAGAACCTTGTGAAGGCCGAAAAAGAAAAAAATATCTAAATATTTGGACCTGGCTCATGAGGTTACCGCCATGTGGAATGTTGATTCAACTATCATTATTCCGATGGTCGTATCAGTCAACGGCCTAATAGCGAAGAGCTTTGATAAACACCTCGAGAAGCTCTCGCTTGGCAGTTGGGTGAAAGGCTTGATACAGAAGGCGGTAGTATTTGACACGGCGCGCATCGTGAGGAGATTTCTCTCTTTGGAGCCTTGACCACCGGTAGCTTGGGTCGTAGATCCCGTTGTCAGTGGAGCACATTTTTTATATAATATATATAAGAATATTTGTTTTTTTGTATTTTTATATATATTTTGTAAGAATATGTATTTAAATATATGCATACATAATAATAATAAAAAATGCTAGCCCTGTTATGAAATTATCCCACCGTTGGTCACGAGCCCCCTCTCAATCTGAAAGGCTTTAGGCTACAGTCCACCACGCTTGCCTAAGGCGGGTTGGCGAACTTAACACACCTATTAGAAGCTCTTAGGCATGCAGGTTTCCTCTAGATGTTTTCCTTTACCGTTGAAGCAAGTGATAGTAATTTTTAATACGCACATGCTTTCGAAAAGACAGGTGCGTGCCTGGGTTTGAACCCGAGGCCTCTGACTTTGCAGTCTAACGGTTTAACCACTAGGCTATCACCAATATTATTCTTATGTGGTCTCTACCATTTACTAGGGCACGGCATAATTATATTCTAATATATTACCTAACTTCAGACGTTGATGTAGATCACCAAAGTATCCAGACAGTATATTTTTACTCAATTTGGATGTCTTGAAATATGTTGTTACACATACGTCGGACTTCTGATATATCCTCGATTTCGTATTATTCAAATGGTAATAAAAACTTACGTATTGTAACCTTGAAGAGAGAGGGCATGGCACGAACAGAGTAAAGTTGTCGAGAAATCGTGCTGTCACGTTCATCTTTATTTAGTAAAAAATGGTAGTCTGGCAAATAAACTCAATAGCGTTACGCTAACGCCAATCTATTCGTGCTTAGCCCTTTGATATCTAAACATTGATCTTAGAATTGATGTGTCCAATGACTGGCGTGATGATTTAGACAGACAGATAAGTTTATCAATAGATGGCGAGGAGAAATCAAGTTACGATATCTTGTAGGGCATTGTAAATATATTTGTTCACACTGGTCTCTGATAGTACTTTACTATAGTGATATGTATACCCACGCGTGTTACGGCGATGTTAGTTCTAGAGCTCTATTACGAACTTATAATTACATACAATGTTATAATTAAAAGTTTACATTTAGTTAATGTGACACGTGTACGCGCTCGCTATAAAGCTGCGAAGGGAGTTTTTAAATTAGTCAAACTAAAAACAACTGTAGAATAATGTAGTTCTAGGCTTTATTTTATATACACAGGTATGACGACTGTACGTAAAAGGGTATTCAAAATACTTTTAACAAGTTTTAGAGTGACAGAGGGGTGTATGTTTAAAATTCCTTTCACAAGTAATGAATTTCAATCTTAGTATTTTTTATTTAATATAATATTATTATTTATTATCTATCTTACCACGACCAAATAGACCGAGTCTTATCTAAAGTACAAGTCCAAAGTTTCCGTAACCGACAAGCGTGTATGAGACGAGCTATGAGAGTGGAGGAAGCCAGAGACGTATGTAAGGAAAGAACCTGTTGGAACTCTGTACTCTCTGCCTACCCTGCAAGGGATCTGAGGTGATGATATAGATATATCGATTTATTATCTAGCCGTTGGTGTCCCACTGCTGGGCAAAGGCCTTCCACAACACTTACGACTCTACTGTGTTTAAAGCAATCGAGGGCCAATCACTCATAAAGACATCCAGTTCGTCCTGCCATCTCTTCCTGGGCATATCTTTTAAAATTAGGAGGGACCCAGTTAGTTTATTTTAACCCACGGTGTATCTGGCGTATTATAATATACACAGTTAAAATTTCAAATGACTACATTATGATACTTTACAAATTATTACACTATGAGTTCGGCTACTGGGGCGGAAAGGTTCTCGAATGGCGACCTCCTACCGAAAGACTTGAAGTGGGCAGGTCTTCTACAAGGTGGGCCGATGACCTGGCGAAGGTTTCAGGTAAATGCTGAATGTATATAGAACAAAGGATATCGTGGTGGGGAAGGCCTTTATCGTACAGTAGACGTTTTTCGGCTGATGGTGTTTTCGATAGACACCTACGTATATCCTCTTAAATATATTTCTACAGTGATTATTACCTGTATTTTACTTATTTTTTCCCCGTTATTAAGTTTATTTAATGTCGTTAATTACTTTTGATATTAATACGATGTTCATATCTGCATCATCATCATCATCTGAAATTAGGGAGGCAAGAGTATACAAGTCGTTTGAGATTTTGATATTAAGCGAAAGTTTACGATACCATGATATGTACCAAATGTATATTTATTTTACTAGGCACATAAATAAATATGTATAATATATAATATTAGCCCTGGTAAAAAACTGTTCCACCGTTGGGCACAGGCCTCCTCTCAAACTGAGAGGGTTTAGGCCATAGTCCACCACGCTGGCCCTGTCCAGGTTGGCGAATTTCACGCAACTTCGAGAAACTCTTAGGCATGCAAGTTTCCTTTCCTTCCCCGTTAAAGCAAGTCATAGTTAATTATTTTTTTAATATGATGAAAGACAGAGATGCGTGCCTGGGTTTGACTCCGAGACCTCTGCCTTTGCAGTCGGTCAGTCTAACCACAACGCTATGTATGTATAAATAATTTTATTGATATTACTTTAAATTTGTTCACATAAAACATTAGGAATATCCCTTTAAGGAAACTTAACTTGTGTTAGGCAATTCTGCCTTTCCAAATTTGGTTTCAATTTAAAGTCCTTGAGATTTTGAGACATCAAACTACGGTTATCAGAAAAAATAATACCTAATAAGCAATTACTTTAAATTCATTGTTCTCTGGTTATATCTTACTTTTGGTAGCTATAATAAATGACGATTAAAAACCGCGAAGTTTTCTTACATAACAAAGGTTAAAATGTCAGCCTAAGAATTGGAAAAATAATACCTTTTCAAAAATATTAAACGGCAAAATGCTGGAGGGGATTGTAGAGCGACAAAATACTGCTGACACAATACCCATTGTTAGCATTGAGACCAACTTTTAGGTAATTTAAGGTTTTGTAGAAAACTGGAAAAACATCCTCTGAGCATCATCGTATATTCGAATATACTTAGACGGTGTGAAATAAAGACAACTCTCTAATATTATTACTAAGTATGTATAAAAATTGCAATTTAATTTTTTTAAATAAAAAATAATCACCGCACGCCTATATTTGCCAAGCAGGGGTGACAGAGGTGTACTTTTCACCAACGATGTGCGTGCCACGTGCTCCCGGCATGCCCTTCAATGAAGTGTGCGAAAAGCAATTCCACCAAGAGTGGAATGCCTTGCCCATGCGTTTCCGTAACCCGCCCCAGCCACAGCGACGAATTGGAGCACGGTAGGGGTTTTAGCCGGTAGGAGTCTCGGCATAACTCCTCACTTCCCTCAATGGCGGGCTAGTATCCTATGAAGGATTACCCCCATAAAAAAAAGTCAACCACAATAAAAAATACATATACGTCACATTCACAATTATGTAAAGGTTGTGCCAAAATACAGAAATTAATAAAATGCTGAGTAGATTTGATAATTTTAAAATAATAAAATATACTGCCTCGTTGGTCTGGTGGTAAAGCGTATCGCTTTGTGATCACCAGGTCCTGGGTTCAAATCCTAGGTCGGATAAATGTAGTTTTTCTAACGAAAATTCCCAGTATGGGTCCGGAGTCTGGAATTGTGCCCGGTATATGGCAATAGGCTTGCCCCCTATTACATGGGACCTAACATCGTCTGCGAAACGTGGGTGTACTCAGTACACCTTTGCCAACCCTCTGGGGAATATAGGCGTGACGGTGTAAAATATAGGTTACAAATAGCGGAGGGTAGGGAATCGAATTGTTTTTTCATACTAAGGGGGTCGCGTCATGAAAAAGGTTGAAAAACACTGATCTAGCACAATAATTTACTAAATACGAATACAATTTAATATTATCTATATACAATCTAATACTTCTTTCTAACAATATGGCTTGTGGCTACAATGTGGCTTTTGTGAATTCATTCGGTGAGCACAAAAACAAATCAATTAGTCAAGGTCGTTTTAATCTCTCCGTTTTTAAGCGAAAATCTCAAATGACAGACGCTTTATTCATTTTTTTTATGAACAAATAAAATTATGCACACAGTCTCGGAATTTAGAACATATTTGAGTACTGAATTATAATAATTGAACGGCGTTCCGAGTCGTTACATTATCCATCGCACAGACGTCGCCTCGTGTTCCGGTAGGTATAATGAACTTTTGGTCTACTGGTGACAGTCATGTAATGTAACAGCTTTCAGCTTGAACTGAGTATACGATTTATAATTTTCCCCCATATTTTGGGTACGAATGAAATCAAACTTATTTTTAAAATTAAATATTTTTATGTAATCCATAACTGTCCGTGTCTTATCTGAAGGGTAAGTGAAGAGTCTCTGTAACCGGCGAGCGTGTATGAGACGAACTATGATAGTGGAGGAAGCCAGAGAGGTCTGTAAGGACCATCATTTTGTATGATACTAAAAAGCTTACAAGCTACGCCCTAGTCTACCCAAATATACTAGTTCATGGGACCCACAAACTGTACTTAACGTTGTGTCCGAATGGTTCCCAAATCGAGATTTCTCAATAGAAAAAATCACGAAAAAGCTAGCCTTTTTTTTAGCCCTTTGTGCGGCCCATAAGCTACAAACCCTGTCTTTAATAAATCAGAGAAAATTTATTTGCAAGATCTATTTGTTTTCCACCGGACTCAAATTAAATAGCGTCTAGAAAAATGTCAAATAAATTAATTATCATACGGATAAGACTGAAAACCAAGTACTTAATTGGAATTAATGTGATTGATAATAATACAAGTGAAATTTACATCTTTTAGCATTATTATATAACACTATAGCGCAAACCCAGTACAGCGATGATTTTAAGTGGTATGCTATGTGACGTGAGTGCACGAAGCCAATAAAAAGGAAAAACAAGTAGGTTTAAAACACTCAGGTACAAGCACTTAGCCCGCCCGGTATAGGCGGTAGGCAATGAGTAGGGCGGACATGAAACTGGGCAACACGACAGTGTAAACAATGTTGCACGTTCAAAGTATTATACAAAGATAACGACAATTTAACACTTTAGCGGAATACCATTAGCTAGACTGCTATAAGACTAATCTTAGCGTAAACTAAAATAGAGTTTCGTGACTACCTCTTTAGCTCTAGTGGCAAAGCGCATCGCTTTGCGATCACGAGGTCCTAGGTTCAAATCGGATATGTGTAGTTTTTTGTACGAAAAATTTTTGTGTGTGCGAAAAGTGGGTGTACTCAGTCACCTCTGCCATCACCGCTTGGGGAATATAGGCGTGACGGTGTTTCACACTCAAATATAAAGATATATGATAAAGTACGTTTCCCATGTGACTTTTCTTTAGCTGAGGTTAGACTCCCGTGCGATCGAGGGGTTAGCCCCTACTTTGCGCGGTCGATTTTTCAATGCATATTTGTAAAGCGATGGAAACAAACAACCATCTAACAGTACAATTTTATAGAAAGCGCTTCGGAACTATGTTTTGAAAAGCTTTCGTGCCAACGTAGGCTAACGGACCTGATTTGTTGGCAACTAACTACCTATCGAGAAGTCGTTTAAAACTGTGGTGAAATAAGTTGAAAGCTGTTTAACTTATACTTCCAATCTGATTAAAAAACGTATTTTATAGATAATTGTTCCAATGGTCACTGAAAACATAGAAAGTTTATCGATCCAGCTGACCTCAAGAGCGCGACATTTGAAACTGTGCAAAATGGCTGCTAATTTTAAACTTTACTCTCAAGTTAAAAGTCGTCGGTCCTTTTACTATATTGTTACTATTTCCAACAGTGTGTCTAAATAAAACTGTGTGATGACTACAAAATAAAGGTTCTTGTAGGGTATTATAGACGGATTGATTTAAAATGTTTACCAAAAGTTCGTTCACATTACATCAAAAGAAAAAACATACGCAATACTTTAAGGTGATTTTTGCTCATGTCAGCTTCGGTTAATTAATTAATACAATTATTAAAAAATAGTTTATTGAAAGATGTGTGCTAAAATGGTACCACTGATTCATTAATCAGTGGCGCCATTTTACAGTCAAAGACATATCATATCTTTGACTGCTGATCAATTCATTATCGTCATAAAAATTATAAAAACAGCGGCGTGGCGTTATTCCAGATTATTCCTTGTTGAGTTGTCGAACGTTAGGCGTCGGTATATAGCTGCCCGGTAGTCTTTTTACAAGTTATTTTGTGATGTGAGAGTATGATATATTGGTGGAAGTGTTTTATGGGTTTCATTCAAAGATGCATAGAAGTGCGCTTCCGTCTTGTTTTGATAGATGATGTACAAAACAATGAATATGGCTTTTTTATTATTGTTATAACGGTCGAACTCATGCGTTTTGTGTTAATTTCTTGTTGTCCCTTTTAATTATTATTAAAAGCCTATACTGTCCTAAAAGTCAAAGATGTATTCTCCCGTCCTTTGGTCATGCCAAAAAATAAGAAAGACAATTATTGACTTTATAGATTAGCTGCGATACAATCTGACATTTAGTTCTATTTAACGAGAAGGCAATAGATTTGTTTAGGAAAAATATAACATACCTTACTCAACATCACAAAAGCTTAAAATCTAATTCTTTTGTAAATTTATTCTTAATCCTCCGAAATAAATAGATACAATATATAGTTTTTCTAATCCAGTTTCACCATGTCCGAACCATATTAACATTTTAAAATTCAGTTGGGTATTCTATTTGGTCGTTGCGAATCTGGAAATAAAAAATAAATCAATATATTCTATTGCATAAATTGTCAGTGAGTCCACTGTCGATATCTGTGCATACAACGTTATTCGTTCGGAAACTAGATTACTAGGCATGAAAATTATTGCTACTTTGCATTTGATTTCATAAAATAACCATGTTAATTCATTGTTATTTCACAGGCAATGATTTTTAATTTGCTAATAGCTAGTGTAAGAAGTGTCACAAGTGATGATGGGAAATTCGAACATTGTGCGATTTCATATCAAAGGCAAATGCTTACAAGCCATCACAAAGAAAAAGAGCAAATGTGTTTTTATTATATGTAAGGTCCTTTAATCACTCCTAATTAAAATACTGGCTTATTACTCTTTATAACAATTAAAACTAACTAATTTAACTGTTACAATGATGATGAAATTCATTTATACATATACTTACAAGCAATCTTATTATCGAAGGCCTTCTGTCACAATGAGAGGTGAGGTACATTAGGTCATGGTTTGGTCAGTTTGAGGTCATCTGCTGTTGGAACTTGTCAAGCCCCTTATAAGGCTTACAACGTAGCTTGACGACTATCATATTAAGTAATAACGGGACCAAGGGCCAAAAGTACCTTCCAAAGCACGGAAACGCTCGTATATGAAAATGCCACAATCACCCATATCAGATAGACCATGCCGAACGCTGCTTTAGCTTACTGATAGCTAAGAACTATCTCGTGGCGGATGTGACGTGACGTGATGGGATTCACCGCAAGGACACGGCGCGTGCTCGCTGGAAAACTGATATCGCAGCTTTGTTGTTCTATTTTGAAAGTTTTTTAGATTACTTATTCAGGTTTAGGCTACAGAGGTAAAAATAACGTATGTTAACGGTTTTTAAATCTAGCTACTGTTTTAATTCTTCCTATCTATCTTAATCATGACATAGGCAGAGTGCAGAGTGCTAAACTAAATAATATAATTTACATATATTTTTTAAGAACAAGAGTTTATAGCAAATATACAACGGAGAACGATAAGTACTATGGTAATTGTCAAGACAAATGTAACGAGCCGCAACACCTCTGGGTTGTATTGAGCAGTTGGGTAGTTCCGTTGGTCTACAGGGTCTACATCCGGGTCTACAGAACTCGTTAAGACAAATCTAATGAGCTCAAATACGGTGGGGTTATGTTAATTAATGCGGTATTGGCCAGCCTCCGGCTCCGTCATTAGATCCTGGACACCATCCGGGTGTAAAGTACTTATCAAGACAAATCTAACGAGGCCAAACACGGCGGGGTTATATTGAGTACATGCGTGGTTCGATTGACTACCTTTCAGCTTTATCATCAGAACCTAAACACTATGGTTGTATAGTACTTCTGAATACCCATCTAATGAGCCTTAACACGAGGGGGATACGTTGTATGGTTCACATGTTCACCTTCAGATTCCATTATCAGACGAGCTCCATTGTACGATATTATTGTATTGTCATCGGACTTACATAAGTATACCAAATTTCAGCTCAATCAGATTCCCGAAAGTTCTTGAAAAATGGATTACAAGAATTGAACTGGAAAGCTAGACAGACATACGAACATTGCAAGATAAATAAAAGGTTGTAAAAGGGAGATATGTACCATTGAAATTATGATTTATAGTTTTAAAATTATTGTTTTAAATGGAGTAATTTGAGTTGTAAACTTACTGACTACCAAATCGAGGGCTTAATAAAACATCAATTTATTCAAACTATTTACATCAAATTGACCATTTTATAACATTAACATTATTGATATTAATAACTACAAATAATGAGCTTCGAAGAAATTATTCACAAAAACAAGTACAAAACCCTCACAGAACCTATTAAAAGGTTTTTCTGACATTAGTGAAGGGTTACCGCGTAACTAGGATGCCTGCAACAATGTACCAGCCGACCACTTTAGCTAGATAATTTGTTAGTGGAGAGTTCACGCCGCACACAAATTCGCTATGACCAATTAAAAATTTAACGCGGTACGTTACGTGTTATCGTGAAACGTTCGTTTGATGGTACTCCAGTGGCATACAGAATACCATTAAAGAAAATGATAAACGGAAACACCAGTCCAATAAAACAAAATAAGTTAAGACTACGTCGCTCAGTTTCTCGCTGGATCTTCTCAGTGGAGGCCACCTTCCGATCCTGTGGTAGATGTAAATATGTAATAATTATGACGTTTGTACGCTTTTTACTGTCCTAAAATAATTTTAAACTTTGACTCTCACCATTACACGATAATTTCATGAAGTTGTCGGAACGCGCCGCGTTTGGTCATAGCGAATATCGGTTAGTTTCCAACAATGTTGCTGAATTAAATACACCTGACGCTAAAGTTCGGTTGTGTACTGTACATACATGCCTTATTTCAAAACTGTGTATTAAACACTAAAAAAGACTACGAGGGTCGGCTTAATCCTTTAAATTAAACCAGGCTTAATATAAGCTGCTCTGATTTTTGTCACTTTGGATAAGAAATTAAACATAAACACTGCCACCCCTGGGTGGCAGATGTACTGTGTGTACTTTTCGCCGACCATGCTAGGAACCATGTAATAGAGAATAAATCTATTGTCATTTTACTAGATACAATTCCAGATTCCAGACTGGTATTTTTCGATAGAAAAATTACTATAGAAAAATTATGCGACCGATGATTAGAATCCAGGACCTCGTAACCGCTACGCGTATTGTTTGTCACTTGACCAACGAGGTAGTCACTTCGACAAATATTTTCCTATAATTCATTCTCAAAATGCGTCATATAAAAGTGTGTTATACCTACTTAATAATCCGTCACACCCATTTACTTTGGAGAGAGGGGCTTCACAGAACAACCAAAACTTCTCAGAAACATCTACTCGTAAACCCTCCTCGAACATGGAATGTGTATAATTATAAGATTGAAGTTACCTTAAATAAAGTTCTGAATTATACGAAATTTCTTGTCAGTCCCAAAATCCCTTCCACTAATACTTTTCAAGTATTAAAGAAGTAATTTTTTGTTCCGTGGAGCTTGACAAAAGATGTACACTGTATACTCACACGTTGCTGACATTGTCATCATTACATGGACATTTTCAGACTCAGTGCTATTGTGAATCTTTTGATAGAAACCCCACGCATTTTCCAGGTTGTGATTCGAACGAAGAACTTACTAGACCAACGAGACAGTTACAGACGCAGCCTATACAGATACAATTATAACCCTTTATTCTGCCATTGCTGAGCTGAGGCTCTTCCTCACAAATTAAGGTAAGAGAAATTAGGTCATAGTTTTCTATGCGGGCCCAGTGTGGATTGATGGAGGCAAGTTTGTGGCAGAAATGGGCAAAATGTAATCGATTAGATTAATGATTAACCACCCCCGCTTGGGAAATATAGGGTTACAATAACATATTGAAATCTTCAACGATTACGATTACACTTTTAAACTTGAATCATGATTAAATATTGCAAAATGCAATTGTTATCATTAATCTGATTACATTTTGCCCATCCCTGGTTTGTGGACACCTACAGTTGGAACTTAAATCCGCGTATGAGATATCAAATTTAGTTTAACAACAACCACATTAAGTGGTGACCGGGTACAACGGCTTAGAGTTAACAAACAGTCACCCATCTCAGACCGACCATACCGAATGCTTCTTAACCTTTGTAATCGTTAAGAATACGATGGACATACTAACACAATATATCCTACTTAATATAATAAATGTGAAAGTTTGTATGTTAGATGTTGGTTACTCTATCACGCAAAAACAGCTGAACAGATTTGGACAAATTTGGCACACAGATAGTTTATGACCTAGATTAACACATAGGATATTTACCCGGAAAAATGTAAGGTTCCTGCCTAAATTCAACGCGGACGAAGTGGCGGGCAGAAATTAGTATAGTAATATTAGATACAGACATTATGTAAGATCTCCCTAATTTCGTCGTAAAAATATTGTAGCGTCTGAAATACTGCCTCTGATACTTAATTATGATTTATTTTCAGTTTGGAACAATTAAGCTTGCCTCAAAATTGGCTTTGATCTTAATCTTCCAATTTAGATTTTATTTCGATAAGCATAACGTTGTTAAATCGCCAGCAATAGTTATTCATGAGCCGGATTTTTATCAATAAATCCGTTGAAAAGATTCTCACGGTGATAGCAAACGTAAATCTTTTATAACAAGAGTAAAATCGATTTGGTTTTATAAAGATAAAGCCGTAAAATAAGCTGACAGTGTAGGTGAGGGCTAGTTTCACGTGATGTGTGGTAGTTTTACGACGCATACCGTAATTATCTAGATACTTAATGTTATGATTAATGAGCGTAGTTAACGCACATTCCTGCAGTCTGAAAATGCTTTTATATTAACCACTCTATGTTGAAATGATATGATCGCCTTTTCGGATCGAGCATAGCTTTTACACCTTCTAGCTCTATTTTTTGGTGAGATTGTAAAGGCTCTTATACCAACCACTCTATGTTGAAATAAGACGTTTTTTAGCCCTGTTATTTAGTGCGACTGTTAAGGCCCGTAAGCCTATTTTTAAAAGGGAAAACGGATTACATTTACAGGCAACGTGTTACAAGTCTCTACAGACGTGCCATGGCTTCAGCAGCGCGTTCTCTCAATGCTTGTCTGCAAAAGTCCACTTAGTGCCGTCTTGTGGTTATAAATTACTACTTACTTACGAAATAACCACATACGCGCGTGAAAAATAGAAATAAAAAACGACAAAAATTGGAGAAAGAAATACAAATTCCTATGGTTATTGTAATAGCTCAGCGAATTAGCAAGCTGAAGTGGCAGTGGGCAGGCCACATATGCCGCAGAACCGATGGCCGTTGAGGCAGACTGGTTCTTGAGTGGAGACCGCGTGTCGGCAAACGTAGTATTTTTATTTTATTTTTATTTATTTATTAGGGATTAACAAACAGTTACACATTGCTTATTACTCAATAATACATTTTTATAAGAAATATAAATGTGCACTCACAGCGTTATCCATGAGATATGGCAAAACGATATGACAATCCTATTTTATGATATATTATGATTTAAGCAATATAACCGCGTGGTTCCCGGCTTAGAATAGGACCAACCCATCTCATCCCATCGGGTGTCGTACAAGGCGACTAAGGGAAAACTAGGGAATGGGCAGCAGCGTTCCCTTAACACTTCTACCATCAAAAACTGCGCTCGCCAACCCGCCTGCCAAGCGTGGCGAGTATGGCAAACCCCCCCAATTTATTAAAATGGAAGAAAAAGATAAAACCAGGCCCCTAGTCCCCGGCGGTCCTGTTCGTCCTGGCCACGGTAGCAGCTATGGTAACGACAGGACAAGGGGTGCTAAGAATCTCCGGCAGAGATTCGGCTACCATCAACTGCGAAAATTGGCCCTGGTGACATACAACGCACGCACGTTAAGGACAGATGAGAAGCTTGTTGAGCTGGAAGAAGAGATAAACAAGTTGCGGTGGAATATTGTTGGTTTATCGGAGGTCCGAAGAAAGGGCGAGGACACGATAACCTTAAAATCCGGCAACTTGTTTTACTACCGGGAGGGCGAACAGCAGTCCCAAGGTGGTGTCGGATTTATCGTCCACAAGTCACTCATAGACAACGTTGTGTCCATCACTAGTGTGTCGAGCAGGGTAGCGTACCTGATACTCAGAATATCCAAAAGATATTCGCTGAAGGTCATACAGGTCTACGCACCGACCTCGGCATACTCAGATGATGACGTCGAAGTAATGTATGAGGACATTAGTAGAGCCATACATACTTCCAAAGCACACTTTACAGTGGTTATGGGTGACTTCAATGCGCGGCTGGGCAAACGGGGCGATGATGAATTGAGAGTGGGGCAATTTGGATATGGGCAGCGCAACCCCAGGGGTCAGAGGCTGGCCGAATATCTGGAGAAGGAGGGACTCTTTATGATGAACTCTTTCTTCCGGAAGCCGCCTCATAGGAAATGGACCTGGATGAGCCCTGATGGTTCCACAAAAAATGAGATAGACTTCATCATGAGCACCAAGCGACAAATATTTAATGATGTCTCCGTGATTCACAGGGTAAAAACCGGCAGTGATCACCGAATGGTCAGAGGCACATTAAATATTAATGTCAAAATGGAAAGATCGCGTCTGATGAAGTCTACGCTCCGACCTTCTTATGCACATATCCAAAACCCCGAGAACTTTCAACTCGAATTGTCAAACCGCTTCGAATTGCTAGACAGCAGCGCATCAGTGGACGAAATCAACAACAGGCTGGTAGAGACTGTCCATACGGTCGGGTCTAAGTATTTTAAGCCCCACCGTAAAAATAGACCTCAAAAACTATCCAACTACACCCGAAACCTCATGGCTGAGCGACGTTCCATGACGCTCCAAACCTCCGATGATGCTAAGTCCTATAGGCAGCTCAATGGACAGATACTGAAGTCCTTGCGACACGATTTACGGTCCTTCAATACAAGGCGTATTGAGGAGACCATAGCACAGAACAAGGGCTCCAAAGTGTTCGCAAGAGACGCGTCTATTGGGCAAAGCCAGTTGACGAAGCTGAAGACGGAGGACGGAAACGTAACGTCAAATAGGTCAGAGGTGCTCAGGGAGATAGAGAGGTTCTATGGGCAGTTGTACACCTCAGTAGCTGAACCTGTTGTTGACTTGGTAAAAGACCCAAGAGCCAAGCTAACCCGACACTACACTGAAGATATCCCGGACATCAGCCTGTACGAGATTACGATGGCTCTCGAACAACTCAGAAATAACAAAGCGCCAGGCAAAGACGGAATTACCGCAGAGCTTCTGAAAGCGGGCGGAACGCCGGTACTTAAAGTCCTTCAGAGGCTGTTTAATTCCGTCTTGCTCGAAGAGAAAACGCCGGAAGCATGGAACAGGGGTGTGGTGGTACTGTTTTTCAAGAAAGGTGATAACACTTTACTGAAGAATTATAGGCCCATCACACTGCTGAGCCATGTTTATAAGTTGTTTTCGAGAGTCATTACGAATCGTCTCGAACGCAGGCTTGATGACTTCCAGCCTCCCGAACAAGCCGGTTTCCGGAAAGGCTTTAGTACCATAGACCACATACATACGCTGCGGCAGATTATACAGAAGACCGAGGAGTATAATCGGCCACTATGCTTGGCGTTTGTGGACTATGAGAAAGCCTTCGATTCGATCGAGACTTGGGCGGTTCTTAGATCTCTCCAGCGATGCCGCATTGACTATCGGTACATTGAAGTGTTGAAGTGCTTGTATAATAACGCCACCATGTCAGTCCGAGTACAGGGGCAGTGCACGAAGGCGATCCCCATAAAAAGAGGAGTAAGGCAGGGAGACGTCATTTCTCCGAAACTGTTTACGGCCACCTTAGAGGACGCCTTCAAGCTCTTGGAATGGCAAGGACTTGGCATCAACATCAATGGCGAATACATCACTCACCTTCGATTTGCCGACGACATTGTGGTCGTGGCGGAGTCGCTGAAAGATCTAGGACGAATGCTCGGTGACCTCAACAAAGTATCTCAACAAGTGGGTCTTAAAATGAACATGGACAAAACGAAAATAATGTCTAACGTCCATGTCGTACCCACCGCACTCACCGTTGGGAACTCTACTCTTGAAGTTGTCGACGAATACATTTACCTGGGACAGGTAGTCCGGTTAGGTAGGTCCAACTTTGAGAGAGAGGTCAATCGACGAATCCAACTCGGCTGGGCAGCGTTCGGGAAACTGCGCAACATCTTCTCATCCAAAATACCTCAGTGCCTAAAGACTAAAGTTTTTAGTCAATGTGTGTTACCAGTGATGATATATGGATCAGAGACGTGGTCTCTTACAATAGGTCTCATAAAAAAGCTCAGAGTTGCTCAGCGAGCTATGGAGAGAGCTATGCTCGGCGTTTCTCTACGCGATCGAATCAGGAATGAGGAGATTCGTAGAAGAACCAAGGTCACCGACATAGCCGTTAAGATTAGCAAGCTGAAGTGGCAATGGGCGGGCCACATAGCGCGTAGATCGGACGGGCGTTGGGGCAGAAAGATTCTAGAGTGGAGACCACGTATTGGCAAGCGCAGCGTGGGACGACCGCCTGCCAGATGGACCGACGATCTTGTGAAAATCGCAGGAAGTCGTTGGATGCAGGTGGCATCGGACCGGTTACGCTGGAAAGCGATTGGGGAGGCCTATGTTCAGCAGTGGACAAGTATAGGCTGAGATGATGATGATGATGAAGCAATATAATAAAAAAAAAAATGTACATATAAAGCAAGCTAGTTCTCAATTATTACCGGGAAGGTAATTAATAAGGACCAAATTATGTATCTATTAAATTTAAATTTTCTTTATAATTTTTATTATATTATTTCGAAATGTATAAGGTGATAAAGCAAATAAATCTAAGTAATTAAATAAATCGTTATAATTTTTGCTTATGCGACGTAGAGGTGCACGGGCGCCGGCGTTGGTGCGAACAGAAGTTATAGCGAATAAAGGGCGTGTAGTATAAGGCGCCCTGTAGCTAGGTGGGGCGACGATATTCGTAAGGCAGCGGGCAGGGATTGGAGAAGGAGAGCTGAAGATCGAGCTCAGTGGCGTGCCATGGGAGAGGCCTACGTCCAGCAGTGGACTGACACGGGCTGATGATGATGATGATTGTAATAAATAATTAATAAGTGAAAACTCTCCATAACCGGGCATGTATATTTGGAACTATGAGAGTAGACAAAGCGAGAGAAGTCTGTAAGGAAAGAATCTCTTGGAACTCTGTACTATCTGCCTATCACCACTATACCAATTCATGCCTGCTGAGCCTTTTGGAAGTCTTTACTCTCTGCTTACCCAAGGGATCTGATGTAATACAACACTTTATGGTAGTAAAATTGATTGCTAATAATGTTTTGTTAAGAAAAACTTTGTAAATTCCAAGTAGCATTATCCCAAAGACTCTTTAATAATATTTGGATTAAGAGGATTGATTTATACACACCGTCACGCCTATATTCCGCAAGCGGGACTGTGTACATCCACTTTTCGCCGGAGACGATTGATTTTTTTCTGGATCTTTCTGACTGGGTCAAATAGTCGCGGGTTCTATTCTGTAGACAAATGTTTGTGTGACTCACATTTGTTTCGATCTGGGTATTTGTGTGTGTGAATTTTCATGATTGTAAACTCACCCACGACACAGAAATAAATTCTAGTGTGGGGCTACGTATTTTTTAAATAAATTTTTTTAGTAGCCGTTTGATGTCTGGAATTGTGTTAGACTTTCCCCCAACCTTGGGACTTAAACATTGTACATTTCTGCCCCTTCTGAGTGGGGCATATAAGCGGGAGGGTGTATTTTAAACCATTTTCCTAGGACCTATATTAATAATATCAGTCTATACTGCACCAGTGCTGGGCAAAGGCCTTCTGTCACAAATCTAGGCGAGAGAGTTTAGGTCATACTTCACCACGCGGACCCAGTGCGGATTGGTGGAGCCAGGTGGCCACCCGCTGTTGCAACTTATTAATCCGCCTATAAAGCATCTTACTTGGCTTACCGACTACCACATTACCTGGTAATCGGGACCAATGACTTAGCGCATCTTCAGCACGGAGACGTTTGAATATGAAAATACCACACACGATGACCCATCTCAGATTGGCCGAGTCGAACGCTGCTTAACCTTGGTGATTGCTGGGAACACCGCGGTCGCACAGCACCACGAGCGTGTGAGATTTGGAAAAAGTAGAGCTAGAAAGAAAACACAGAAATACAATTTAAACCTTTTATTTTACCTTTACCATATCTGTAAATGTCAATATTATTACACAGGAATATTTTAAACCAGTCTTTACACTCTAAAAGAGACACAGCTTAATTATAACGAAATATATTATAATAATAGGGTAGATACAGGGTAGTACTTAACTTAAAAATGGTGTCTTCACGCGATAACTGAAGAATCCAAAATCTGCACCTATGATCAATGCATTACCTTATATACCCTACGTTTTTAATACAAATTATTTTAGTCAGTCACAATCACAGACAGGTGCTCTTTTACTGAATTACTCACTACATATATATTAATATTTAAATACAATCCATTCAAAATGTTTTAAACATATTTTAGTATGATAGAAATAGGTACGAGTATAAGTCTAGGTATTTGCTTGTTTCGGAATCTACCAATCAGAGACATCCTTTTAAAATTATTAAATAGTTCAATATTACAATTAAGTATTAAGTAATCAAAATCTATTTAAAACATTATCAGACATATCAGATATAAATATAAAGTATCCAACGGCAATATTTCTCTAGTTATTTGCTCAATATGGATTTAAATTATTGTTAAATATCTCGATACATTACTGTTATTAATTAAATATAGCTATTCAAAAACTCTTTGAAACATGGTAAGATATTATAGACACGGTCATGGAATCGTATTAATTGTTCTTTATCATATTATTAACGTATTATGAATTGAGCCAATTAAAGGCCACCATAAATATTATGAAATAATAACTGTAGTAATAAAATATACCTCGCCATAATTAACAAAAATAGAATTATGTATTCCAAATATGTTTCGTAATACAAAAAGGTAATTAATGCTTAACAAGTTCTGAAACAACTTAGATTTTAAAAATCGACCATTTGCAACAAGAAGTAACAACGACAATATTATGCTTTATAAATAAATTTTCCATTTATGTCCAAAAACTAAAAGTAAAACATCAATCACAATTAACAAATAGGTTTTATAGTAAATATTAATTAATAATATTGCTGATGCTGACACATGCATGTGATCTTAGTTTACTAAACTTAAATGTATAGAAATAATATATTATCTTTAGTTTATCTTCATAGCATTATCACCATTAAATAATGGGATCGAGTCGCAATTCATGTGTTACAGCTAACGTCGCCAGGTTTTAAGGATTTTCGGCCGGGATTGTTCTGAAAATTACCTACATAGTAGAAACCACAAAGAAAGTTGCCGCATTTTTATTGTAAAAAAGTCACGATTTTTTAGAGATTTAGAACCATAGAAAAATATGTTATTATACCTTCTTCGTACGGTCTTCATGGGTCTGTGTGATTTTTTTACAAGCTTTTATTTAACTTCCACTATTCGTATGTCTGTCTATCTCTCCGGTTTAAATCTTGTGATCCATTTTTCAAGCACTTGCGGATATCTAATCGAGAGATATTGAGCTGAAATTTGGCATACGACATATGTAAGTTCGGATGAAACCGAAAGGTGGCCAATGGCACTCCAACTCCAACTCCTCAATATAACCTCACCCGAATGATATCCAGGGTCTGATGATGGAGCCGGAAAAAAGCCATAGGAACTCCTCAACTAAGCAAGATATCTTTATTATGATTTGTTACACAAGCTTGTTTTTAAAAAGGTTATTAAATTTCCCTTTAAGAGAGGCTTTCTTGAGCAAGACGCCTAGAATCGAAAAAAATATATTTTGTGTGTGTAGCATGAAGTATTTAAGATTTGTATAATCGAGCGACAAAACCCTAGTCGGATAGCCTGTTATACTTAGCCCTACCAGCGAAATATTCTAGGATAAAAATGCCCCCAATTAATATAAAATGTTGGTCTCCCGATTCCAACATCAGGGGCTGACTGAGCATCTTTCGTTTCATGAGTTGGCTACTTCCTTTGTCATTTCCACAGTGTTATCTACGAGCATAACCATTACCTATTGATAAAAGAAAATGCTGACGTGTGAAGTGTATTGTATTAGTGATAATGAAATTGGTTAAATAGCCGCTTAGAAATAGCGCAGGTTTGGGTTTTATCTTTCATTGGTGCGGAACTAAACTCACACAATATTCTTTAAGTAGGCTAGATTTAAAAATCTAATTACCTCAGTTTCTTTTCTTTTTTAAACGCTTGATCTCACATTATTTGTGCTTGTAATCCATTTGCTGCACGAGTTACAATCAGAAAAAGTAACACTTTTTTCTGAAAAGAATATAGCTAATATTATGGAGATCCTTTTTCATAGGAATTACCTACCTCCGTTCTAAAGTAGTGATAGTATCGTCTATGTTGAGGTGACTTGACCGATTCTGATAGAGAGATTTCAACATCAAAAAACTTGGCGAGATGTGTGAGTACAAATAATACATTACTTGTGTGGATTTAAATAGAAAATATACGACTATAAATGAACATATAGAACAGATATACAATGCGAAAGTGGAAGGATGTAGATACCGGGGAAGACTTACATTATCTTACCAAGACCAAGTAGATCGTGTCTTATCTGAGGGGCAAATCAAGAGCCTACGTAACCGGCGAGCGTGTATGAGACGAACTATGAGAGTGGAGGAAGCCAGAGAGGTATGTAAGGAAGAACCTGTTGGAACTCTGTACTCTCTGCTTACCCCGCAAGGGATGTGGCTTGATGATATATATAAAGTACTGTCGGAATACTTGAAACTGACCATATTTGAAATACATATATTACGATAAAAATATTCACGAATTTTAGAAGAAATGCATTATCCGGCGAAGTTTTTTTTTTGTGAACTCTTGCACTGTCTGACTCCATTTTAAGCCTCTGCCTTGTTTAATTAGGTTAAAAGCTTTTCGCTGGTGCTATTATTTCAAACACATTTAAAATTATTACTACCACAACATTTTGACTCTAAATGTTTTTCTAAGAGTTTAGTTCTCACTTTATTAATATTGGCCATTTCAGATGAAATAACATAGATATGCTACCGATGTATAGGGCTTCCCAAGTTTTTTTATTTGGCTTGAGCGGGCTAAGGTGGGTGGAACACAATTTTCTTATTAGATAACGACAATTGCTTACGAAATTAAGCCCTTTTCATGAGTGTCGGGTAACATATACATCATAGTATAAGCTTTGTATTGTGATTTAAAATTACTTATACTGAGTTGCGCTAATTAACGTCAAATAGTTAAAGTCTTAGTTAGCTATTAACTCTTGAAGTTCAAGTTTAACCATTATCATTAACCTTAACTAGTTTAATTAAATCGATTATTTCTATACTTATAATTTTTTACCTTAAAAAATTTACTAAATGTGGAACAACATTTTTATGATAAGCAATCATTTCAACAAACCGGCAGCGGAAACTTTAATAAATAAAAAAGGGTTGGTTGAGGTTAAGCCGGGATTACTTCGGCGCGTTCTGGATTGATAATTGTTGGGTCGTACTTATCCGAGTGATCAAGGAAGATACCGTATCTGCAATCAGTTTATTTTAGAATAGCATATAAAAATTCAAAAGCGTCATGTTTATATTCACCAAACAAGGTGTATTGTGTACATCCAAATATCGCCATTGATTCTTAGTCTAAGGAGTGGGGGAATTGTCATTATGCCAGGCACAAATCTATAGTTTGGAATGCTATTGAGGGAGTTTTCTACAGAAAATGCACATTTTGTACGACTTACGTTCGAAATGAGGACCTTGTGATGACCAACTGCACTATGCGCCTCTTAACCTAAATTGATTACCTACTTCTATATATCTATATCATCACGGCAGATCCCTTGCGGAGTAGGTAGAGAGTACAGAGTTCCAACATGCTCTTTCCTTTCCTTACCTGCTTAAAATATCAGGCTATACTGCCCACTGCTGAGAAAAGGCCTTCCCTCACAAATCGAGGTGAGAGAGATTTGGTCACACTCCACCACGCGGAGTCAGTGCGGATTAGTGGAGGTAGGTTTGTGGCCGCCTGTAGTTGGAACTTATCCAGCGACGACTCGACTCCCACATCAAGTAGTAACCGGGACCAATGGCTTAACGTGTCTTCCGAAGCACGGAGACGCTTGAATATGAATTGGCTAAGGCCTTGTCCTTCCCATCGTCATATTCGTTGCTTTTTCTCATTTTCTTGGTTCGGTGTAATACATTACTCTCACAGGACTTCAGAATTGTTTTAACACCGACTGCTTACCAAACTTCAACCCTTCCCTGGATATAGATATGACTCAAATTGGATTCCTTTAAATGCCAAAAATACTGCTACTTCAAACACAAAATTTACTGCGGTGTTATTTATTGCCCGATTAAATCACGTCTTAAGCTCAGCTTACAATGAGGAAGCTATCAGAAGTTAAAAGACTAGCTTGCCGAGTCCTCTCCCTGGATCTTTTCAGTGAAAGCTGCGTTACGATATGGTGGTAGAAGTAAAAGATATAATAATTTTGACGTTTGTAGGCTACAGAAGTGCTTTTACACTGGTGCTTTTTTACAAATAAATGATTTTTGACTTTCCCTTATTTTTTATTTTTCCCACAAGGAAAATCAATCCATCTATCCATCCACCGGTCTTTATCCTTCGTAGCCCGATAAAAGCACGTTGAAATAATAAAAGAAGAATTTTAATTTTATTGCGACCTCCTCGATCACCCGATGTTTGCCGACATTAAAATGCATGGATCAATTAGGGTCTTTGGTAAACAAGCTTTTAACTTCGCAAACTTCAACATTATAATTTAGTTAAGTTTCATGAGCACACTTGCGGTTGTGTGATTTAGAGCGTTAAGTAAGTGTTAAGTTAGCTCACATTATTCGATATCTTTGCGAACGTAGTATATTATAAATAATAAAAATATAAAAAAAAAATAATTAATACTAAATATGATTAATATTGTAACGGACGTAATGTCAGCCAACGCGTCAGCCTGCCAAGGACAGCCAAAGCCAAGCCACGCTGAAGCCATGATAGTCGATTCTAATAACTGTCAATCGCTGCCGCCATGTTGACACACCCCTTGACGCCCCGCCGAAATGCCACTGCCAAATTAGTGGGGATGTATCTATATAAGCCTTAGCGAAGTCATTTGTGAAGGATTCTAGTACCAAATCAAAGGGTAGAACGAAACTCTGCTTTATTTCATTTTTATCCCTTTAAATATTTTTATTTTTTAGGATGGTTGTAGGCATTTTTCATAACGTGATAATAAGAATATAAAAAAATATTACGTTTACAACTGTAATATTAAACCTGTTATGTCCCAATACTGAGCAGAGGTCTCTCACAAATCGAGTTGAGAGAGATAGATGGGGTGGTTCATCAATTGCCCGTAGTTTTAATCTTAAAATGTCAGCTTATACTGTCCCACTGCTGGTCAAAATCCTTCTCTCACAAATCGAGGTGAGAGAGATGAGGTCATACTCTATCAAGCGGACTCATTGTGGAGGCAGGTTTATGGCCAACTGCTGTTGGAACTTATCAAGGCGCCTATAAGGCATTCAATACGGCTTTACGGCTTAGCGTGCTTTTCGAAGCACGGGTCTTTTTCAACCATATTTTTAGCAAAATCCTAATTAAAAGCATATAATTGCTACATGCTTCACTTTTTGCGAGTGCATTCATACAGTTATCATGATCTACACCGTCACCTCTATATTCCCCAAATGAAGGGTGGCGGAGGTGTACTGCGTACACTTACTTTTCGCTGATGATGTTAGATCCCATATAATAGGGGGCGAGCCTATTGCCATTTACCGGGCACAATTCCAGACTGGGAAGTTTCAGTTAGAAAAACTTTATTTGACCGACTTACTTGAACCTAGGACCTCGTGAACACCAAGCGATGCGATTTGCCGTTAGACCAACGGGGCAGCTAACATCAAGTTATCCACGAGGCAGTTATCAGGACCTATTAGAACAAATTATATCTACTTAGACTAAGTTTTGCCTAGACTGAGCAGTGCTAACAAAATGGCACCTAAAAGCGGCCTCAGTTACGCACTATGTGTGCGTGATGCCAGTGATCGATTGTTCAAAAGCCGTCAATGTGTGCGTGCGCGTGCTTGTGCGTATTACAAAACATATCTACCTTATGGGTACATAAATTGTATGCCATTTCCACAAGACACGATGCTCCATTTAGACAAGTCATTCATCTAAGATCTTCTTAAAACTTTTGTGGCTACAAGTATATTACTCCGTGCTATATGTCTCTGACCCAAAAAAAGCGCCAAGAGCATCTCATTAGATATGATTCGCAAATTTTAATACAAAACCTTTATCTCGTCATTTCAGCTTATATTTACGTAAACTGACATTAACAATACTTGTGCGATGTAGCTTATTCGATGTAGAGTGACGTTAATCTTGTCTACTTAAAGGGATTTCTCAAAATTTTGTCATTTCTGCCATCGCATAAGTCCCGGATTGGAGCAGGGATTGTGCGTGGCATGTGATAAGCTGAGTATACTCAATGTACTTAACAAGTATGGAGAACATGTCTTCAATAATTTAAGTGACTTAGGCTGTGGATAAACGACGTGGAAATTTTCGCGCAATTTTGTCGCGTTTCTTCCTTCAGGCTAAATTCTGAATAACAGCTAAATTAGTGGAATGCTCGTACTATGTGGATTACATAAAATCATAATTCACGTGCGAATTGTAATGTGATTGTTATTTTCACTCCTTTATGCTGGACATAGCCTACAGGAGTACGTAGATAAATTGAAAATTGCTGTTTAAGCGATTAGGAAAGTTGAGTTAAAAAAAAGGCTTTTATTGGAATCCGAACCAAAAATGAGCAAAATCGGACGCCTTGAAGTTGGTGTAAATCACGTTAAAAGATTCCGTTACATAAATTTATAGATACGCATTTACAGGTCAAGCTAATAAAAGTGTCTTAAAAAAGATGGGGCGTGTCTTCTTGATTTGGAGATTTATTATTTATAAAAAGATTTATCTATCTATCTATAACCTCACGCCAGATCCCTTGCGGGGTAGGCAGAGAGTACAGAGTTCCAACAGGTTCTTTCCTTACATACCTCTCTGGCTTCCTCGACTCTCATAGTTCGTCTCATACACGCTCGCCGGTTACGGAGACTCTTGACTTTTCCATCAGATAAGACTCGGTTTATTTGGTCGTGGTAAGATAGTCTAGGCCTTCCCCGATACCTGCATCCTTCCACTTTCACATTGTATATCTGTTTTGTCATTCTTTCCTCTGGCATTCTTTCTATATGCCCGAACCAACGGAGCATGCCCTTTCTCATCTTTACACCGATACTATCTTTCATACCTACTCGCTGTCTTACTATGCTGTTGCTAATGCGGTCGGTCAGCTTCACTCCGCACATCTTCCGCAGAGCTCGCATTTCTACCGCATTTATCCTACTTTCATTCTCCTTCTTACATACCCAGCTCTCGCTACCATATAACAGCGTTGGGACAAGAACTCCGTTATGTATGGCCAGCTGCGCCTTATGGCTTAAGTGCCGGCTCCCGAGTAGCTTTCCGATCGCACCATTCACTCTGTTCCCTGCACTCACTCTTCTCTCTATGTCATCGGTGTATTTTCCATCCTTACTGAAGGCGCATCCAAGATATACAAAAACTCATTCACTTGCTCCAGCACATCGTTACCAACCACAATCCTTACATTCGTTCTGGTTTCTTCCCTTTCAAAAACCATAATCTTGGTTTTATTCACATTCAAGTGTAAGCCATTGATCATGCAGTCGTCTTTCATAACTGTGACTAGTGTTTGCAGATCAGTGGCTGTTGGCGCTATTAAAACCGCGTCATCTGCATAAAGTAGATGGTTTACCACTAAGTCACCCATTTGTACACCTTCATTCATCGCTTTCAGTCTTCAAAGACTGAAAGCAATGAATATATAAAAATAATAAAAAGATTTATTATATATTATAATAATATCAGCCTATACTTGAAATAAAACTAATTTTTCGGATTTTATCGCGGTTTATTTTGATTTTTAAGTTCCCGACGTTTCGAGTGCTTTGCAGCACCCATGGTCACGGGAAGGACTGAGGTGGTAGACGTCCAAAAGGCATAGTTGTTCCGGGGTACCCTCAAACTTCTTAATTATTTTTGTTGGCCCGATCTACGCAGAATGAGCTCACGGTGTCTTGAGGTCTTGCAGTGTTATGCTTGGTTTTGGATTTGATGATATTAATTACTGGATCCCAAGTCGATGGAAGCACCCAGCCTTCTCTATTGAAACTAGGATGTTTTTTAATTTCAATAGCCTCGCGTACCATCCTTGGTAGGAATCGGTGTTCTTTTACAAGGATTTGTGGTGTATCAAATCTGATGTTATGGCGGGTGCGGTCAAGGACATGTTCACAGACTGCAGACTGCAGTCTTTGAGCGACGGTGTTTTAGGTCAGCTATGTGTTCTTTAACCCGAGTTTTTACTGGTCTTTTTGTTTGTCCTATGTAAGAGAGACCACATTCACAATCAAGCTTGTATACTCCTGCATCTTGTAGAGGGATGTGACACTTGACAGATGGTAAAATCTGACTGATCATCTTCGGCGGCTTATAAAATGTTTTAATTGAAGCACGCTTCAAGATGTAGCCAATCCTGTCTGTGACTCCTCTTAAGTAAGGTAGTACAGCAGGGAGACGCTCGACTGTGGCTGGTTTCACTCGGTCACTGTGACGTTGGCGTGGGACTCGCAGCTTATTGTCGTGCAGGACTTGCTTGACATGTTGAAGCTCGGCAGCCAGATGTTTCTTGTCACAGATCCCTTGTGCTCTCTGAAACAAAGATTTACCCACGGTAGCTAACTGTGATGGATGGTGAGATACACCGTTTAAGTACCTATCAGTATGGGTCTTTTTTCTATAAACCGTATGGCTTAAGGTGTGGTTGGGGTTACGGATTACTGAGACATCTAGGAAAGCTAGGGAATTGTTTGCCGCCAACTCCATTGATAACTGAATTTTAGGGTTAATGGAGTTAAGATGATTAAGGAATACGTTAATTTTGTCAGATGGTAATATTGTGAAAGTATCATCTACGTACCGCTTGTAGAAACTTGGCTTCACAAGTGAGGTACGAAGGGCTGTCTCCTCAAAGTCTTCCATGAATATATCGGCAACAATGGGAGATACAGGGGAGCCCATCGCCACACCATCTACTTGCTTGTAGAATTCCTCCTTCCACAGTAAGTAGCCAGATGTAAGGCAGTGTCTTAATAGTTCTGAGTATTCCGCTGGCATGTTGTTCTCCGCTAGTTTCCTTTCTACAATTTCGACACAGTCTTGTACAGGTAAGCATGTGAATAGTGACTGGACATCAAAACTGACCATAGTTTCATTGTCAGTAAGATTTAGATTTTTGATCTCACTAACAAAATGGTATGAATCCTTAACATGTGCTCTTGTGTGTCCTGTGAGTGGCGAGAGCACTTTCGCTACGTGCTGAGCCAATCTGTAGGTTGGTGTGTCGATTTGGCTAACAATTGGACGTAGGGGAGCATTCGGTTTATGTATTTTTGGAAGCCCATACAACTGTGGTGGTTTTGCGCACGAAGGTATTAGTGATTTGACGTCCAGATTCAATGTTTCGGAGTATTCCTTTATTAAATCAGTAGTTTGTTTTAATATACTGGTGGTTGGGTCTTCCGTCGACTTGGGATCCAGTAATTAATATCATCAAATCCAAAACCAAGCATAACACTGCAAGACCTCAAGACACCGTGAGCTCATTCTGCGTAGATCGGGCCAACAAAAATAATTAAGAAGTTTGAGGGTACCCCGGAACAACTATGCCTTTTGGACGTCTACCACCTCAGTCCTTCCCGTGACCATGGGTGCTGCAAAGCACTCGAAACGTCGGGAACTTAAAAATCAAAATTAAACCGCGATAAAATCCGAAAAAATAGTTTTATTTCATGTGTAACATTCGCGTAAATCTAAGAACTCAGTATGTCAGCCTATACTGTCCCACTGCTGGGCTAAGGTCTTCTCTCACAAATCGAGGTGAGAGAGATTAAGTCATACTCCACTACGCGGACCCAGTGCGGATTGGTGGAGGCAAATACATGGCCACCTGCTGTTGGAACATATCGGGCCGCCTATAAGACTTCCATCACGGCTTAACGACTACTACATTAAGTAGTAATCAGGACCAACCGCTTAGCGTGCCCCTCGAACTACGGAGACGCTCGAATATGAAAATGCCACAAACGGTCACCCATGTAAATTCAACCGAGTCGAACACTGCTTAACCTTGGTGATTGGTAAGAACCGCGATGGACAGCGCTACGTGCGCCTCAATCATTGAAAGATTTATTCCAATTTTATTATTAAGGAGTTAATAATAATAATATTGGCCTTGTTAAGTAACTGTCCCACTATTGGGTATGGGCCTCCTCTCAAACTGAGAGAGTTTAGGCCATAGTCCACCGCGCTGGCCCAGTGCGGGTTGGCGAACTACACACACCTTCGAGAATCTCTTAGGCATGCAGGTTTCCCCACGATGTTTTCCTTCACCGTTTATAATAATATACCTACTAGAGAGTTTATAAAATACTAAAAAATTAAATCTGTTCCCCTTGATCTATTAAGAAATGAATATTTTATTCATTCCTTTTTAAGCGTACTCGTTGGTCTAATATCAGATTTATTCTATTTTTAAACATGAACGAGCATTTAATCGCAAAAATAAAAAAATAAACAAGATTTGAAAGGGCTCGTATTTTTTGTATTCTATCGTAAATGCGTCCTTCGATAAATATTTAAGTATTGTAAGACCAATGAACTTCGACAAATATAGGATTATATTAGAAAAGGAGATAAGGTTACTTTGATCTCTGGTATAACAAGATCTTTAAGTAGATAGGTAGATTTAACCACGAATTAGGATAAATAAAGTCGTTTTGAGTAATAAAAGACATAGGACTTGAGCCTACTTGCATTATAAAAAGGTTGACATTATCCTGCAATATATTAAATTTTTGGCAAATTAAAAACTAGTGAATAAATTCTGCCATATGTATTAAATGCAAAGTTCTGAATGCCGTTTATATCAATGTGTATTAATGTTTAATTAATTAATTTTCCAGTGATTTAAGTCTTCGACTTTTTCGTTGCAAGATTATCTGTGAATAGGTATTCATCTGAAAGCGAAAAACGCGCTTCCAGCCGTCCGTAGCGTTCTTTTCTTCTAGAAATATGTCGTTCCTAAAATACAGTCGAACAAGGATCTTTTGGCCCTCGACCAAAATCAGAACTAACGCTGTCATTAAGTGAAATGTTATTTCATGACAGTCGCAGAGTTACCGTGTGCTATATAATTTACCCAAGTTCTTTTTTTATGAGTAGCCAGGCGGACCCACCTATTAAAATATATCCTTGGAAGTAGGGAAATTTACTAAATGTTAACCCTAATAGCACTATCATCAAAAGTATTCCAAAATTAGAATTTAATTATCAATGTTTCAGCAAAGTTCTCTGTTCAAGGACAGCAAGGGATCCTTAAAGTAAACAATGTGTTGGACGTGGCGACTTTTAATTGAGATTTCGACGAAACTTTTTGGGCGTCATTTGCATGTTTATTAACGTTTGCCAATAAGCAGCACTGTTTTAATCCCAAATATTAATACATCCAAGTAAAACTTTAATCGTAAGCAATTAAAGTTGATTTTGCAATGCAGTATTTTTATGTTTAATAGGGTATTGCATAATGTAGTGATAAGAACGGCCTATTTCGAGTACATTCAGGTTAGGTCCCGTACGTTTCGAAGCTTTAACTTCGGAAGTAGGTCTTCTGTCGGCCAAGTAATTTTTAGTGTACTGTTTCTAAGATGAACTGTTTTAAGTAATTTTGAAGTGCCCGGTGTATTGTACAAGCGACCGGACGCTGCGCTAGCAACTATTCTTGTCAACACATAAGCACTGGCATTCAGTGTGGCAATGCTGCTGGCGTTCTGGGCACGGTTCTCGTTCAGCGGCAGCCTGTCCTGTAAGGATCTTGTCTAAAGTCAACGCGGACGTAGTCACGGGCAGAAACTAGTCGTATATAATTTGTGTTTTGAATCAATAAAAATATATTTAGAAGCAATATTAGTTGTTATGAAAGTTAAAAAAATGCATAACGATGCAAATCTCGATTGAAGCGTTCAGAATTTTTGAATCTATTCGAGGATCATAAGTAAAAAAGATCGTCAATATATTAGTATACCCAGGTTTCAAAAACATGTGTCTAGGCCAAAACTTTTATCGATACAAGAACACGCTTCTGTCCGATCTAGAACTCGAATCCAGGACCGCAACTGGCACTACACGCGACTTAACCAATGATAAGAAAAAACATATTTCTTTTTACGAGCTATTATTTAGCTTTTGTTAGGTACTTTTAAGTTCTTGGATTATTCCCAATGATATTTGCATGCCTAAAGGCAGAATATCGCGTACGACCAATGTAATTTTAGCATCCACTGTAACCCATTTTTGCAAATAAACTGATTTGATTGGATTTAATTTGCAGATTTCGTATGTCTGTCTGTGCGGTTCAAATCTTGTGATCTAATTTATAAGCACTTGCAAGTATCCGATTAAGCTGGAATTTGGCATACGTATGTAAGTCTGTTGACAATGCAGTACCTTGAAGCTGTACTAATATTGAAGTCGAAAGGTGGCCATAGGAATATATAAACTATACAAAATAGCCTCCTCGTGTTTAGGCTTGTTACATTGGTAGGGTCTGGTGATGAAGTCGAAAGGTGGCCATTGGAAATACCCAACTACTTAATATTGCCGGGTTTGGGCTCGTTCGATTTGTTTTGACAAGTACTTCAGACCCCAATAATGTACAGAGTGTGATGAAGGAGCCAGAAGGAAGCTATAGGAACTCCTTAACTAAGCAAGATATCTTCGCTGTGTTTTGTGCTGTAAGAGTTTGATTTTAAAAAGGTATTTTTCATTAAAATTATTCATACTCACACACTCGTCACTTAAAAACTTCTTTAGAATCTAACAAAATTAATTTAATCCCTACTTAGTATAAAGCGTCAAGTTTTCTGAACTTCCTTGTTAAAAGCTTAAATGTTGCAAAACACATGAACGCAGGAACCGTTAATTACTCAAAGTTGTTTTGTGACTTGTTCAGTATTAATTATATATTGTTGAGTTACTTATGCTTTCGGTGTTGCCAACGTTATTTGTACCGGGCGTCAAAGTTGCGAGGATTTACAGCTAAAGCTGTTTGATTTTTTAAATTCATAAGCGGAATAGATATAATAAAAGTCGATGGGATAGCAGCAAATGTTCATTTTAATCGGTCTCACACAGATAAACACTATTACTCATAATAGCGGTTCTGATCATTAACCCTATCTGATGATAAGCCTCATTTTAAAATCAGATAGGGTTACAAAAATATTACAATACTAGCTGTTACCTGCAGCTTCGTACGCGTTTTTTTTGTATATTTGACATAAATATATAGGACATTTTGGGATAGCATTATTCCAAGACTAAAGAGACACCTCCATATTAAGTTTCTTTTGAATCCGTTCAAATAATCCGCGTTAATAGGGAGAAATAAAAACAACTATCCCCCAGGAATCTTACATTTCACGAGCTAAATGTAGTCTGAAGCAATCGTTGACAAACTCTCTATTTTCCAGTGTATTTAAAATCGGTTCCACCATTCTGGATATTACAACGGAAAAACCTTTTTTTTATTGTAATAAATAATAAAGTAATGCATTAAATATCTTCTTTATTTCAAAATCACAAATCTCTCATCAATATTCTTGTGCGCTGTGCGAGGATCGTACCTGCGACTATTTGTCAAAGTAAGTTAAGCAGTCTACGTTTTATCGGTTAAACTAAGTCATCTTTGTTTTGCAAAAGTATTTATAAAGTCAACTTATAAATAAGTAAATTTTTATTGAAGAACAATTTCAACCCCAATCTTCCAGTTACCCGTGAAGAAGAAGAGGGAAATCGAAGGATTGCCAAGCTTTTTTTTAGCCTAAATATGATTATTATCTTTGAGCCTTCATGCAGGCCGGTAAAAATCCACCAAATGCATATTGGAGTGATTTTATTGACCACTTTCACGGATAATATCGACATGGTGTAGTGTGTGAACAAAGTTACCTATTTCATATTACTATTTCACAACTTCAATACTATCGTGTAATACAATGCTGTAATGAAACGTGTTTTGTTTTATTTTACGGTACACCTTTATATAAAATCCAATTAAATTCGTTTAGCCAGCTATGTCGCAAGAACTGTGATTCTTTCCGGGATAAAAAGTATTTCGAATATTATTTCGAGACCGAAAAACTTCGAAAGTGTTAGTAAGATCCATTCTGCCATTTTAGTATGAAGAAATAACGGCTATCCCGGAAGAACCGTGTGTGAATATATTGTATACTTTGTCAACTTCCACCAGACTTACTTCTCTATCAACTATCTCTATCACCGGGTTCAGTCTTAGCCCCACTTAGCCCGCACAGGTGGTGTTTGTAAAATAAAAACAAAACTATAGCGCGATCTTATTCAACACACACCACTTACGCCGTGTCAAAAAAAACACGCACAATACCTTCCTTTTAAGAAGGATTATCGGTTTTTTTTTTAAACGTAACCCCACACTAGGATTTATTCCTGTGTCGTGGGTGCGTTTACAAACATGAAAATTCACAAACACAAATACCCAGACCGGAACAAATAATTGTGGATCACACAAAAAATTGTCCCGTGCAGGAATCGAACCCGCGACTATTAGACACAGTGGGCGGAGCAGCTCAAGCTCTTAACCACAGCGCTAAATCGTCGTCAATTATCTTTTTAAGATTTATTAATTAATATTTATTTTTCTGATATAAACCTTCTTTACCTACCCTGACAAAGAGTGAGCTAACTAACGTAATAATATTTTAAAACGGTTAACGGTTACATTACCAGCTAAGTATGTAGCTTAGTTTTATCAGTTTATTTCAATCAAAACGATTCTCACTCGCTCAACGCAACAATTATATATAATTATACTTCATGCCACCTGCGCAGGCAAAGAGTACTATGTGTTGTACCATTTTAGTCCTTTTTATTTTATAGTAAATGTTAATTTTTCCATTCATAATATATGTATACAATTCCCTTTTTCCTTTACTTACACATTTATAATACATATTCAGGTGTATGTATGTGTTATATCTGTAATATGCAACGTACGCGATTGCGTCATCATTAAGTGTAAAAAAATATATTTATGTGCAATAAATAGTAAATGAGGAGGCTTTGGCTGAAAACCACACCAGCTGGGGGACTCTGTTCCCCTCCAGCACATGCTGAGCCAATTGCCTTTCGGCACAGCTCACACCAAGGCGAATGCTGCCTATTGTAGCTTAATTTTATTTTGTTTTTTCTTTCTCCGTATTTTTTTTATTGCAACCTGTCCTACATTTTGTGATTTTCAAATGTGCGCTGTGTTGAATAAATATTTTTCATTTCATGTAAGATATTAATCGTCGTTAAAGTTTTGTATCCGACCCATTCATCGTTAGAGTTCTCTCCAGAAGAAACAATCCTGAATGCATCATCGGTTTATGCGCGAAATCATGTTTGAGTGTTTAAATCAAACGTGTATGAACAGTTTCCAGTGAGTGCTATTAACTACTGCATAGTTTTTCGAAAGGAGACGAACCTGAGTCCAATATCAATTCATGGAGGACTTCATGTGTAGGCAATATCACATACTTTACGTTGTAACATGCAGTTCGGTACAAACAGTAATAAAGTTTTGCGGTTTATTCTACGACAATCTAGTAGCTTGTTTTGGGACGATGAATGTTTTATCATAATCGACTCCTTTTTCTTCCCTCAGAAACTGTTCGATTTTTTGAAAATATGTGTATACAGAGTTATGATCCTTAGTACAGGCTACAACTATCCAAAATTTCATTGAAATCCATCAAACAGGTTTGGATAAAGTGTCTTTTTAGAAAATCAATGTTTTGTTTATTTTTGTAGTTTCTGAAAAAACCTCAGGTTTAAGAATCTTTATTTCTCTTTAAGAATAACTCTAATTCAATTACAGAGAAATTAAAACTTAACAAAAATAAACTTAAGGGTAGCGTACAGAAAATATGTTTTCGTTAAAATATTTTTATAAATCAAAAGTGGGTAGTCAAAGATGTTACGGTACAAAATGAACACAACAAACACGGATGTAAAGTTAGACTAGATGTGGCATTGAATGTGGTTTGCAATTATAAGAATTTTAGAATAGATTTGGAAAGAATATTTATTAACTTGTTTAGTTGAGAGGTTAAATGGTTATATTTGTATTAAGTGTATTTTTTTTTTTATATGTATGTTTTATTTATTTATTTATTATGTATATTTGTTTATGTATATGTGTATCAGTTGAACGGTGACAGTATAAATACTATTTTATATATTATCCAACATTTTAAGATATCCGCTTGCAAAATTTTATCAAAATCCGTCTGGTAGTTTTTGCGTTATGATGGTTTATAGCCTTGGACAGATAGACAGACAGACAAACAGACACGAAAGCTTAAAATTGTAGACTTGGCTTCTACATCAATAGAATGATATCCGTAGGTTGTTATTTCCAAAAAATATACACAGACATGACTTCCTTACAGTTTTATTATATGTAGTATGTAGAGATATAGATGCTTTACTTTTCCCTACAAACTGTTAGATTTCCTGAAAACATAAATATTAACTATGTTGTCTGTCATATGAAATATCTCCATGCTAAGTTTCACTGACATCTGAAGAGTAGTTTTGGAACAATAAATGATAAATCAAAATCTACTTTTTTCTCTTTTCTCAAAAACTGTTAAGTTTTTGAAAATATAAATATACAGAGTAGTGACCTTTTGTACAGGTTACAATTACACAAAATTTCATTGAAATTTTGTGTAATTGTATGTATAGTAGTTTATACAATTCTACTATATGAGATAAAGGTTTGCAAATGCAGGTTTCCTCACGATGTTTTCCTTCACCGTTAAGGCAAGTGATAATTAATTTTTAATACCCACTTGTTTTCGAAAAGTCGGTGGTGCGTGCCTGGGTTGGAACCCGAGAAATTTGACTTTGTAGTCCAACGGTCTAACCACTAGGCTATCACTGCTTTTTTCTTTTATTTAATCACGTGCTTCAAATTTAATTTTTAATTTATACTATTAGTATTTTATTTTATTTCCTCTTTCAATAACATTTAATTAAATTTGTCGGAGTGATGATTATAGAACATTATATTGGTTTGGTATGTGGCAAGATGGCAGTATGCTAACGGAACGTTGGAGACTGGCTGAATTAAAAATAAAAAGATAAATATAGAAGAAAGCGGCGAAAAAGGAACGTCGTGGACAGATGGTGGAAAAAGATTCTCGGGCGGATCGTTTTTGCCTATTTTTGGAGGCAGAAATATACCTTGGTTTGAGCGAGAACGGCTGTCGTAATATTAGGTTAAGAGGAGGAAATATAACCTGGTTTAAATTCAATTCTTGTGTTTTTAGAGACCCCATAACCCCCCACAATTACCCATGACTGAGCGGAGAGATTCGGTTGCTCCTGGCCATTCACCGACAAATTTATTTTCTCGTTTTACATTTGCCTTACGTTATTATTATTATTACATTTGTCTACTATTTCGTCGTCTCGACTCGTCTGCCTTTTTTTCTTTGTCCATCGCGCGGTATCCACTCTGTACTTAGCCTTGTTCATCTATCATCATTCATTCTACAAACCAGTTTAGCCCTTTTCCATTTCAAAATGTGAATCCTTTTGATAACGTCTGTCATTTTTGTTCTTTTCCTAATTTCGTCATTGCTTTTTCTATCTTAGAGCTTTATGCCCAACATGCTCCTCTCCAATTTCCTCTGTTGTACATTAAGTTTAGTTTCGTCTTTTTTTCTGAGCGCCCACGTTTGTCATCCGCATGTCAGTGTACTGATTAAACACTTTATATTCCCCAACCGGAGGTTTGGGAACCGCTTGGGAACAATATTTTCAACTGTTCTAAATGGCGCAGTCTTAGATGAATGACTTGCTAGATGAAGCATCGCGCGTGCGGAAGCGGCATACAATTTACTTACCTATAGGGAAGATAGTATAGAATAGTATTAACTACGCACACGCACGCGCACGCACCCATTGACAGCTTTTGATCTTTCAGTGTTTCCTGTATATTGCCGCATGTATGAGGTGAAGTGCCCTCATCGATAAAACATTTCGGTCGGTTATCATTACCACATGAAACAAGCACAGCACAGAAGTGCAACTTTGTTTCGAGTTACATTGTTCTTCTTGTACTATTATTCAAAAAGAAAGAAAGGAATGGGCAGTACAAGCGATTAATTCAATTTATTCAAAGAAGACGTCTCGCTTCTTCAAAAATAGGATTAAGTTCTTTTTATGTTTTTGAGATCATTTCCGTAAAATCATGATTCAGAATATTCAGTTAATCCAATGTGTTCGACTGACACTTGAGGCATTTTACCTGCTTTAAGAATCATTATAAATATTGTAAAAACCTTCATTTTAACAAACAACGTAACGCATACAAAAGGCTTTTATATGGGCATACATTACAGGGAGTTAAATATTATACATGATATATGTAATGTTGAATACAAACCGATAAAGGCAGACTTTCGAAAAAAAAAAAATTCTTCTTGAAAGCTTACGTATGGGAAGTATTGTATGTGGTGTACAAAAGCCCGACGGTTCACCATACGTATTGCATGAAGCCTTAGGTCCGCTTGCACGAACCAGGGTAAGCGCTACCTATTGACTAATTTGAAGTTATAACGTCAAGTTGAAGATAATTTAACGTTATAAACTTGAGTTAGTCAATAGGTAACGTTTATCTTGGTCCGTGCAAGAGGCGTTAGTCTTCTGCATTGCCCCTGCTTAGTGGTTTTATAGACGTTTTGTCCACTGGATAAAGCCATTTAAAATGCAGATAAGTGCGAGGGACATTTTTATTGGGATCTATTGTGTTCTATCGGTTTTCATTAAAAGCTTGGAAAGAGAGATGTTATGATTTCAAATACGAAGGTTATACGAAGCAGTTACGAATACAGAGTTTATTTGACTGTATTTTTTAGCTAAATAATACATGCAAAAGAATAATTTTCCAACTGAATTTTATTTGATTTGAATTTTAAAGGTGTGTTGGTAATCTCCTGTGATAAAACTTTTTCAGAACTAAGTTAAAATTAATTTTACTGTTTTCAGAGGAAATTGAGAAATGATAGTTTTACGGGTTGCTTAAAACGGAGGTTATTATTTATGTAGGTATAGAACAACAAATGGGTGTTTATCTTTTGGGTTTAACTTAGAAAGGGGTAATATAAAATAGATTTCAATCACATTCCAATAGTAAGTACGTCGATAAATACTGTAAGTTGTAAGCAGTAACATCGTGAGTTTTTTTTTAATTTTATATCATGAAAGTAAGCATACGCAAGGACAGGGTTAAATATACCCGCGGGGTGAATGGAAGCATCTGAATACTTTGAATAACTAAATACCAAGCTATTATCTTTTATATATAATAGTAAGTATGTTACGGTTGAATCTAGTATACTTCCATAAATAAAATAATTGAAAATGTTTGAATGTTTTTTTAAAATTTCATGTCAATGACATAAACATAATTTAAACATATGTTTACTTTAAGATCTAAGAACATTTTTTAATAAAAGGTGTTATTGTTTAATATTATAAAGGCGAACGATATTTTACTCGAAATATGTTTTTAATTATTCTAACAAATACTATAAAAGTCAAGCGTAATGTAAAAGGCTGTAATTGAAAACCTTTTTTTATATTTCTCATTTTAATCCAAACAACAGGTGGTCAATATACCTACAAAAAATGTTGTTTTCAATATGAAGACTTAGTTTAGTTATTCAGTAAGATCACAGATTCAGAGATAAGGTCGCACTCCACGCGGACTCTATGCGGATTGGTAGAGGCAGTTATGTAACCACTTGTAGAAATGTATCAAGCCACCTCTAAACGTTCCAAGTTGTCTTAAAGGCTACCAGACAAAGTGGTTATCGGAACTAACGGCTTGTTTAATAGATATAATCCTAAATAGAAATGCTGCAGATGTCCACCATTTCAGACTGAACAAGTCGAATGCTTCTTAATCTCACATCACAGTCCTGTAGCGTTACGAGTATTCCGATTCTATTGTTTAATCTATAAATATTAATTTTGTATGTCAATCTATCTATCTATATCATCACGCCAGATCCCTTGATTTTGTATGTGTTGTTTGTAAACCCAGTCATGACAGTGTTATTGTGTAACTAATGTCGTGAAAAGAGGACCGCTATGATGGACTTTTAGTGTCGTGAAAGTCCCTAAAGTAACAAACCTTTCTTATAAAGAAAATATAATAAAAAATCTTTATTTCTATAAATATTTCATAAATTGATGAAGGTAGTAATACTTATTTATATTAATTTAATGATGAGGTGTCTACAAAAGGATTAAGAGTCGGGCTCAAAAATTTGCTGCGTGGGTTAATTAATTTTCCAACAAATTTAGATTTGACGCTACAGGTCACTTGCAGTAGTTTAATTTTGGTGATTATGATGCGAATTTTTGCTCTTGGTCAAAAACTCCCTCGGCAAATACTCTTTTACGTGATAAATGCATTCTTGTGTAAATAAACTTAGTCGTGTTAAAAATGAATAATTTCTGCATTAGTAGATGCATCTATACAAGCTGTATCCATACATACATATAATAAAACTGTAAGGAAGTCGTGTCTGTACATGGAATATTTTTAGGAAATAACAACCCAGCGTTATCGTTCTATCGACGTAGAAGCCAATTCTACAATTTTTAGCTTTCGTGTCTGTTTGTCTGTCTGTCTGTCGGTCTGTCGGAAGGTATGAACCGTCATCACGCAAAAACTACTGGGCGGATGATAAAACTTTCCATACCTTAAAATGTTGGCTAACATATTGTATAGTATTTATCTCGGAAAATCAAAAGGTTTTTCCAGAAAAGACGGAAATAAGTGAAATATTGTATTTCTAAAAAGACACTTTACTCCAAACTTGCTTGATGGATTTCAATGAAATTTTGTGTAATTGTAAACTGTACAAAAGGTTACAACTGTCTACTTATATTTTCGAAAAACTTAACAGTTTTTAAAGAAAATTAAAAAAGTTAATTTTGATTTATCATTCATTCTTCCAAAACTACTTTTCAGATGTCAGTGAAACTTAGCATGGAGATATTTCATATGACAGACAACATAGTTAATATTTAGGTTTCCAGGAAATCTAACAGTTTGTAGGGAAAAGTAAAACATCTATATCTCTACATACTACATGTAATAAAACTGTAAGGAAGTCATGTCTGTGTATATTTTTTGGAAATAACAACCCATGGAAATCATTCTATTGGTGTAGAAGCCAATTCTACATTTTTTGGTTTTAGTGTCTGTTTGTCTACCTGTCTATCTGTCCAAGGGTATAAACCATCATAACGCAAAAACGACTAGGCGAATTTTGATAAAACTTTGCACGTGGATATCTTAAAATGTTGGATAACATTGAATAGTATTTATACCGGAAAATCAGAAGGTTTTCCAGAAAATACAAAAATAAGCGTAACATTGAATTTCTAACAAGACATTTTACCCCATACCTGTTTAATGAATTTCAATGAAATTTGGGATAGTTGTAGCCTGTACTAAGGATCACAACTCTGTGTACTTATATTTTCGAGAAATGTAACAGTTTCTGAGGAAAGAAAAAAAGAGCCGATTTGATAAATCATTCATTGGTCCAAAACAACTTAAGCTACTACATTGTCGCGCGATATTCCGCAAAACTTTATTACTGTTGGCCCGTACTGTAATGTTACGACGTAAACTATGTGTTTTTGCCTACACATGAATTACTCAAGGGGGACACCTACCATCTACGCTCCCCAAGTCAACCTCTCCTGCCCGCGGTGCATCCTGCTGATCAACGGACGAGGCTCTGACGACCGACAATGGCAGTATAACCATTCAAATATGGCGTAACTAAATTTTTAACCAGACCGGTGACGGGCAGCAGCGTCACTAGTGCGAGAAGTTATGCCCTGCGATCGCCAACCCGCATGCCCAGCGTGGCGATTATGGGCAAAACCTTTCATGGCAAGTCGAAATATACCACGGCCCCCAGTTCCCGGTCGCTCCGCTATTCCTGACCACGGCGGCGGTCACGGTTCCGGCGGGGCGGGGGGTGCGAAGAATCCCCGGGCTACGATAGGCCGCCAACATGAACTGACCCTGGCTATGTATAACGGACGCACGCTGCGACTGGATGAGCATCTTCTGCAGTTGGAAGAAGAACTGAAGTGCATAAGATGGCACGTTCTGGGTTTATGTGAAGTAAGAAGAGAGGGAGAAGACACCATAACCCTAGAATCTGGCCATCTTTTGTATTTTAGAGAGGGACACCAACTTTCCCAGGGTGGCGTCGGGTTTCTGGTCCATAGAGTCTTCGCTGACAACGTTTTAGAAATGTCAAGTGTGTCGACAAGGGTAGCATACCTCATAATTAAGCGAGAGGTATGTAATTCGAGAGGTACACCCTCAAGATCGTGCAGGTTTATGCACCGACTTCGGCACACTCGGACGAGGACATAGAGATACTCTACGAGGACATCTCTAAGGCCCTTCATAATACCCCTAGGGCACACTACAACGTTGTCATGGGAGATTTTAATGCCAAAGTGGGAGTAAAAACTGACAGCGAATCCTCAGTAGGACCATACGGCTATGGCAGCAGAAATGATAGGGGGCAAACGCTCGTCAACTTTCTCGAAAGAGAAGGGCTGTTTATGATGAACTCTTTCTTTAAAAAACAGCCCCAAAGAAAGTGGACGTGGCAAAGCCCCGATGGTAAAATAAAAAATGAGATCGACTTCATCATGGCGGACAAGAGGCGCATATTCAGAGATGTCTCAGTGATCGCAAGGTTTAAAACCGGAAGCGACCTCCGGCTCGTACGGGGCACTCTGAATATACAATGGAAGCGCGAAAGAGCCCGCTTGATGAAGTCCAGTCTCCGACCGAATTTGCTCCAACCCGCTATGGATTCCCAAGCTTTTCAGCTAAAATTGGAAAACCGTTTCGCTGCGTTGGAAACCACTGACAGCGTTGATCAGAAGTTCGAGCAGGTGGTACAGACTCTTAGAGACGAGGGCACTAAATTCTGCGAAACGAGGCGTACAGGCAAGAAATCTAAGCTTTCGGGGGGGACTCTGGAGCTTATGAGCGAAAGACGCCGAAATGCTGCCTCAACCTTGTCAGAACACCGGGCCTTAAATAAAAATGATCACAAAGCTGGTCCGACACGACCTCCGAGCTTTCAACAAGCTTGAGATTGAGAAAGCCATCGAGCAGAACCGGGGGTCGAAAGTGTTTGTCCAGTCACTTGGGAGAAACCACTTGACAAGGTTGACTACACAAGCGGGTACTGTGATCGCTTCTAGGCCGGAAGTCAGGAATTTCTATAGCCAGCTCTACGTCTCACACGCACCTCGACCCGAATCTCTTAGAGGAGATCCCAGAGCCACCCGTACACGTCACTTCACAGAAGACTTGCCCGAGATCAACCTGGATGAGATCGAGTTGGCCCTTAAACAGCTTAAAAATGGAAAAGCCCCGGGTGAGGACGGCGTCACGACTGAGCTTCTGAGGGCAGGGGGTACCCCAGTACTTAAAGAGCTTCGGAAGTTATTTAACACTGTCCTCTACACTGGGAGAACTCCGCAGGCATGGAACAGAAGCGTGGTCGTCCTGTTTTTCAAGAAGGGTGACAAAACCCTTTTGAAAAACTATCGACCCATATCGCTTCTGAGCCATGAGCTGTTTTCAAGGGTCATCACGAACCGTCTTGCGCGAAGGCTCGACGAGTTTCAACCCCCGGAGCAGGCCGGGTTTCGAAGTGGTTACGGCACCATAGACCACATCCACACAGTGCGGCAGATTATACAGAAGACTGCAGAGTATAATCTGCCCCTATGTCTAGCCTTCGTGGACTATGAGAAGGCCTTTGACACTGTCGAAACCTGGTCAGTTCTGGACTCCTTGCAACGATGCCAAGTTGATTGGCGATACATCGAGGTGATGAGATGCCTTTTTGAAGCCGCAACAATGACCGTCCAAGTACAGAACCAGCGGACTGAACATATCCACCTGCGCCGCGGAGTGCGCCAAGGTGATGTCATATCACCAAAACTATTCACCAATGTACTGGAGGATATGTTCAAGACGCTGGACTGGAAAGGTCGCGGCATCAATATAAATGGCGCATACATCTCTCACCTGCGATTTGCAGACGACACCGTCATCATGGCTGAAACGTTGCAAGACCTACAACAGATGCTGGACAGCCTTGCTAACTCGTCTCAGCGAATCGGTCTCCGGATGAACTTAGATAAAACTAAAGTTATGATCAACAAGCATGTTGACCCGGGACCGATCGCCGTAAACGGAGCCTCCCTCGAAGTTGTTTCTGAGTACGTATACCTAGGGCAGTTGCTCCAACTAGGTAAAAACAACTTCGACAAGGAAGTTAAGAGACGGATACAGCTGGGCTGGGCAGCATTTGGTAAGCTCCGTCGAGTCTTCTTATCGCCCATACCCCAATGCCTAAAAACGAAAGTTTTTAATCAGTGCGTCCTACCTGTAATGACATACGGAGCCGAAACGTGGCCACTCACTGTGCGGCTTGTCCACCAGTTCAAGGTCGCTCAGCGAGCTATGGAAAGAGCTATGCTCGGAGTTTCTCTTAGGGATCGAATCCGGAATGAAGTTATTCGTCAGAGAACCAAGGTACATAGCTCAGCGAATTAGCAAGCTGAAGTGGCAGTGGACAGGTCACATATGCCGCAGAACTGATGGCCGTTGGGGCAGACTGGTTCTTGAGTGGAGACCGCGTGTCGGCAAACATAGTATAGGGCGCCCTGTAGCTAGGTGGGGCGACGATATTCGTAAGGCAGCGGGCAGGGATTGGAGAAGGAGAGCTGAAGATCGAGCTCAGTGGCGTGCCATGGGAGAGGCCTACGTCCAGCAGTGGACTGACACGGGCTGATGATGATGAATTACTCCATGAATTGATATTGGACTCAGGTTCGTCTCCTCACGAAAAACTATGCAGTAGTTAGAATCACTCACTGGTAATTGTTCATACACGTTTGATTTAATCACTCAATCATAATACAAGAACACATTTAGTTTGTTATAGCGCACTGAAGGAGTAACAGCAATGTTTGCAAATTAAAAAAAAATGCAAGGTATATCAAAAATATTTGGAATGAATTCAGTTACCGATTTAGAACAAACTACTTCCAGGTCTTGCGTTAATTATGTTACACCTCGTATATTATTATGAGTATAAATCTTAAAGTATTTTTTTTCTTATTAGGTTTTAATTAGGGTGAAATGTCCCGCGATATTGTAAGAAGGTATTTAACCAACATTGAGATAGTCTAGTCCAATTTATCCCTTCATTTTGTAACTTTCATATTAACTTATCTAGAAGAGGGATAAAATTGATACGTCAAAATATTCGTGCTTGGATCTCAGATAAGTTACAAACCACTTATAAATAACTTAAAGTGTTTCGGAAGGCATTAACGCGTCGTGGGTCCCGTAATGTGGTAGTCGTCAAGCAATGTCCCATAGGCGGCTTGATGATTTTCAACAGCAGGTGACCACAAACCTGCCTTCACCAATCCGCACTGGGTCCGTGTGGTGGAGTATCACTCTCTCTCATTAATCTCTCTCACCTCGATTTGTGATGTGGCCTTTGCCCAGCAGTGGAACAGTATAGGCTGATATTATTAGAGTGAAAAAAAGTCCTTTAAAAGATATGTTTGAGTTTTTCTACGGACCTTTATTTGGATTGTAATGTCATATTTACCTACTACCTTGAACGGGTAACTGTTACTCTCACGCGTCCACGATTAATCCGATAATCTTTTCAATCCTTGATGGGTCGCCAACGATATGTTATTATATACTGGATGAGTATTACCGGACCGCATTGCCGTTTGAGATTCTAAAACCACAATATGTTCATACGTAGCGAGTGTTGAAGTGATTGTAGAGACATGTAATGGTGTCTGCTATCCTGAAATACGGAATACGGAAGAGGTGGGTAAAGGTATATTTTTGAATGTCCGATTTAGCATTATTTCTCATGTTCTTTAAAAAATCATAAAATGGTCTTAGGTTTTTTTACCATATTTTCCGTTGCCGTTAGCAAGTCAAGCGATTTCATAATGTAATAAATGTGAAATTATAGATGTTCGGATGTTTATTCTAAAATCACGTCTAAACGCCTGAGCGGATTTGGATGAATTTTGTAGAGAAGAAAAGCTAGAATAACATTTATAGACTATATAAATTTCGTTCGACTGCTTCATTGGTCTAGTGGCAAAGTGCATCGCTTTGTGATCACGAGGTTCTGGGATTAAATCCTAGGTCGGACAAGTGTATTTTTTTAACGAAAAATTCTGGAATCGTGCCCGGCGTATGACAATAGGCTTACCCCCTATTACATGGGACCTAACATCGTTGGCGAACAGTGGGTGTAGTCAGTACACCTCTACCACCCCCGCTTTTGGAACATAGGCGGGACGGTGTGCGAGTGAGAGAATATCGTAAAAAAATTACGCAGCGCGGAGAGGCTGGCAATTGCTGGTAGGTATATTATTTTAATATAAATTTGTGTTCTAAATGTGTTGTACGTATTGTAGTGCTAAAAAGACATACGCACGAAGTACGGAATAGAAAAGCATAAATGTGATTCAGTGTGTCCAATCTAGTAGATTATTAACGTATCCACACTTTTATTCGTGAATTTTTCATTTAATTTATCACTGTTCGCGAGAAGATTAGGATACACGGGAGCGGGGTAAGCTGACAAGGTTGAGTAAACATTTTAACGGTGGCAAAAATTAATCAAAGTCAGACCATTCCCGATTTGTCGGTTAGATACTGTTCCAAGCGAAATTACAGTTTGCAATCTGGATTGCAAACCGTAATTTGTATATTAATTTAGCAAAAACAGTACTTTATTGAAGTTGAAACAGGCTTTAATCATTACGCCCCACATCGTTTTATTGCTAAAACGTTATCGTATTAATGCTCGAAATAGATTTAATATTAGAGAATAATCTGATTTAATACAATATCGAGTTATTTGCCTTAATTAAAATACGTTTAAAACAACTAAACTTGTTACAATGGAATATCAGGGTAATTTAATTTCGAATCAAGTCTCTTCACAGATGAATTATTCTTCATACTTGAGGTCGATTTTTCTCTCGTAGCCCTCGGCTGTATTAAGCCAAGAAGAATTAAACATTGTTGCTTATGTATTTCTTTACCGGCAGTAAAAGGTCACTGATTTTTAAAGGTCTTATGTTCACTGCGAAGCGTCATTGCATGTTTTTTAGGGCGGGAATGTGTCTGTCACAAATTCTGCGAAATGTGTCTGTCAAAATTTCTTTTGGGTGGTTAGAATTTTTTACGCTATTTAAATTTTTCTTAAGAAAATAAAATATAATTGTCACGGTTTTATATCGTAATTGGGACCAGCAGAGATGTACTGAATACACCCATATCTCACCGACAATTTTGGTCTAAACGTGAAAATGAGTGACCCTATTGCCATTATATAGGTATAGTTCCAGACACCGCTCTAAGATTTGTTCGCAACAAAATCTGAATAACATTTAGTTAGACTTCGGATTCCCCGGACCTCGTTGTTCAATTAAATAAAACTGGAAAACTATAAATGTAGTTTATAGTAATCTCTCTCTTTCTTTCTTCAGCTGAAAGAGTTCCACTGCAGCACATGGGTTCCCCCTAATACATAGTTCATAGTAATCCATATTAATATTATCAACTGGCGAAACAGATATACAATGCGAAAGTAGAGGGATGTAGGTACCGGGGAAGACCTAGACTATCTTACCATGACCAAATAGACCGTGTCTTATCTGAAGGGTAAGTCAAGAGTCTTCGTAACCGGCGAGCGTGTATGAGACGAACTATGAGAGTGGCGGAAGCCAGAGAGTTATGTAAGGAAAGTACCTGTCGGTACTCTGTACTCTCTGCCTACCCCGTAAGGGATCTGGCGTGATGATAAAGATAGAGAGAGAATATTATGAATTTGAAAATAAGTCAAATTTAACAGTTTTGATCAAATTTAACAAGTACATGGATTTTATGCATATGGGGAAGGACATAGGATACGGTTTGTCTCAAAGAAATTAGGGGTGTGAAATATACTCCTGAAAATAACGTGAACGAAGTTGTTGGTTTGTAGCGACCCCTATACACCGCTACGTAGTTGCGACTACCGACCAATGGATGGTGCTGGCAGTTCGTCATACACGTCTAGAACGCGATTTTAGAGTGCATACAATGTGTTACATTTATACGAGCCCCCGACAACAACTCTCGGGGAGAGTGGCAGGCCTCGCCAGACACAACACCCGTCTGGCTGGAAGATAGTCCCTTTGACAAATCCTGCCACAACGTTCATGCCCTATTCTGCTAATAAACTATAACATCAACTGCCTCATTGGGCTAGCAGCAAATAATGCGCTTAGCGATCACAAGGTCCTGGGTTCAAATCCTGTAAATTTATTCAATGGACAAATTTCCAGTATCAGTCTGGAGTCTGGCATTGTGCCCGGTATGATGGCAATAGGCTTGCCCTCTTTAACATGGGGCCTAACATCGTAGGCAAAATTGTGAGTGTACCTCTGCCACTCCTTCTTGGGAAATATAGGCTATAGACGTGAAAGACTTTATAATTTATTCAAATCACGCGTTCACAGGGAGAAAATTGACAATTTTGTTTCTATAGTTAAGTATCTTGTAAGTTTTTCTTCCAAAAATTATCAATAGGTTCTGGAATTTGGTATAAATTGTATATAGATTAAAAAACTTTTTAATAACAAGCTTTCATAGCAAAAACACAACAAATATATCTTGCTTCGTTGAGGAGTTCATATGGCTTCCTTCCGGCTCCATCATCTGACTTTGGACGCCATCCGGGTCTAAAGTACTCGTCAAGACAAATTCAACGAGCCCAAAAACGGGGGAGGGCGTTAAATTGATTAGTTGTTGTTGATGTTGATTGTGCCACCTTTCGGCTTCATCATCAGACCCTGAACATTTTCTGTCTGTATAGTATTTTCCAATACCAATTTAATAAGCTTAAACACGAGGGGGTTACGTTGTATAATTTACATGTTCCTGTGGCCACCATTCAACTCCATCATCGGACCAGCTCCATCGTACAATATTATTGCATTAGCACCAAACTTACATAAGTATACCAAATTTCAGCTTAATCGGATACCTCCCGCAAGTGCTTGAAAATTGGATCTCAATATTTGAACCGGAAAGACAGACAGACAAATATACGAACAATGAGGCCCGTATTGCAGAACGTAAGTCAGTTGTCAATCTAGTTTTTAAACCTGATTTTTTTACTAAAACGTTTGTTTTAAAACTAGATTCACGACTGATTTTCGGTCTGTAATACGGGCCTGAAAGCACATAAAAGCTTGTAAAAATAACTTTAAAGAAAAGGGAAACCGACTTTAAAAGACAGAAACGTAAATATTTGAAGTCGTAGCCGGTTGGTGCAGTCGGGTACTTAGCACCGACTTCAAATATTTATTTTTTGCTTTTTGAAGTCGGTTTCCCTTTGTTAAAAAGTTATTTATTTTACAATTTTAAGTGATGGGAGATTTAATTATTTATATTTATATACCTATATTATATTATTCTACTTAGTTCTACAGTTAGGTACCTACATGATTGAAATAAGACTCATAATAACTGAACTTACACATTCGTGCAGTTTGCCGTCAAGGAGTTTCCTGGTGTTTCTTCAAAGTCCAACGTCCAATACCGTTGAAATTAAAATGGGACCACCTTGGAGCTATATTGAACCCAATGTAAAAAGAATCATCAAAATCGGTCCAGAATTGACATTGACGGAAATATCGGTGAACATACATAAAAAAACATACATACAGACGAACGTAGAATCTCCTTCTTTTTGAAGTCGGTGAAAAATAGTTTATTTCTTTTAACTGGACTTAATCTTACTTAGATTAACAAACGAAAGAACCTGTTGGAACTCTGTACTCTTTGCCTACCCCGCAAGGTATCTGGCGTGAAGATATAGATAGAGAGGTTAACAAAAAGAGCCCTCCTTTTAAGTATATCAATACCAGTGCTAGAGGGAAAATTATTTTCTTCTTTTTGTTACTTAATTCAAATAATAAACATCTTAAACCACGTGGGAAATAATCGACATCCTAATCGATAATTATTAAATATGATGAGTGACAGTGATGAGTTACATTAGTAAATATGAGAAGACAGGCAATGTAGATCCCCCAAGATGCCTTTAGGCATCCTATAGTCAGATGGATTAGACGGATTTGTTGGTCCCTAGAGTGTAATCTTTGCCACACAAGATGTTTCGTGTGGCCACAGTCATTCTTCGTTGGTCGGATTTTTATTAGTAGCTAGTGTTATTTGTGACTCATGAAATAATCGACCGCAAGTTTTCCCAACATTGCGCTAATAATGAAAGATTTTTTTTGCTTGCTATCTACTATATGACTACTCGAATCTAATAAAAAAAAATATGTTGGCACTGATTTTTTTGATTAATCAATTTTAATAACAACAGTAAGTAAGACAAGTTATATAGATTTATATTATATCTTCATATCCGATGTTGATAGCAGATGTTCGGACCACAGCGATCGAAATAAGACCAAAAAAAGAAGTGGTATTATTATGGGACTATGATTCAAACCCCCCATAATTATGTTTTATTTTATTAAAAAAATATATTTTAAGATATTTAATTTAATTTTAAAACAAAACAGTTTTATTTAATAAAATATAGAAAAAAAACAATAAAAAAATTTCCCCAATTGTTAATTGGATTCTTTAGAGCACTACGTAATTCTCATATTCAATTTAATATGAATTTGTTCTAAAGTAATTGATTTAAACACCATAATTTCATGGTTCCTTACGGTTCGGTGCCTTTTAGTAGGTCCTTTAAGATTTTACCATAGTGTACGCAAATAGTTAAGTTGATAAATCCGCTCCCATTAGGTAAGTTATCGAATTTATTTCTACAAGATGGTCGGAAGTAGGGGTTTACAAATTGCGCCTATTATTCACGCCACTCGATATATCAAGAGGATTAAGAAGTACCGGGGAGTTATAAAATGTGAGGCCATTATTAAGTTTCCGTTGAAGATTATTCGTGGAAAACGATTGTAAGTTAAGAAGCTGAATTATTGTGCGTCAATGGGAATTTACTCAGTGTAATATGAAGATTATTATTAGACAACAGTATAACTCATTAATAATTTAAAAGTTTATTTTCGTTTACACAAGTTTGTTCGGTAAGACAGTCCCTTTGGGACAGTGCCCTTTGTTTTTTTAAACGTAGCCCCACACTGAAAGTTAGTCCTGTGTCGTGGGTGCGTTTAAAAACATGAAATTTGACATGCATAAATACCCAGACCGAAACAAATAATTGTGGGTCACACAAAGATTTGTTTCGTGAGGGAATCGAACCCGCAACTATTCGACCCAGTGGGCGGAGCGGCTTAAGCCCTTAACAAATTTTGCGGTAAATCAGCCGTCACCTGGATTTAGGTAGTGTGTTCAAGCAAACACTACTAAATTGAATTTCTTCAATAGTTCAATAGAATCGACGGACAGCTTGGTTCAGTGGTTAAGAGCTTGAGCTTACTGGATCGAATACGGTCACGATCACGGTTTCGAGTCCCGCACGGGACAAAAATCTTTGTATGACCCACAAATATTTGTTTTGGTGTGGGTGTTTGTGAATGTTAATGTTATGTTTGTAAATGCACCCACGATACAGGAATTATTCATTGGGTGGGGATTAAAAAAAAGGTTCAGTAAGATTTAGCCTAACTTTGAACGGTTCAGTTATGCAGAGTGAAACACGGAAGAATATTTTTTCTTCCGCGGAGAGGACAGAGGGGTAGTATGTGTGTGCCTGACCTCGAACACTAAGGTCCATGAGGGTAGATACTGCGAGAAAATGTAATTCATAATTGTCTTTAACATTTTCCATTATCTGGGCAAAATATACTAATGCTTTGGCGTTGTTTTACAACCAGCCGGCCCACTAGATGTAAAAGTTTCTCCTGAAATAAAATACACAATAGGACACCTGTTTACTCCTTGAAGCAAGACGCTAGACGTGGTTTGCCTTTACATATAATAAAACTGTAACACAGTCGTGTCTGAACATGGAATATTTTTGGAAGTAATAACCCAGGGATATAGAAGCCAATTCCACAATTCTTTACACTAATGCTTTCTTTCATATCCACACGCTTTTTTATTACGCTGTTGCGAACGTGGACGGGCAGCTTAACTACGCATAGCTTCTGAAGAGCTCGTATTCTGACTGCATTTATACTGCTTTCATACGAACGCACGAAAAATGACATCTACATAATTCCTCAACATGCCTGAAAATCACGCGAACGAAGTCGCGGTTAGAGCTAGTCTTATAATACAAAATGTTATTCCAGAGCGGTATAACGAAGTTATCATCAGATAAATATGCGACACGAACAGGCAACTGTGTTTCCTCCTTTCGTATTCATAGCACGAGTGTTAGTTAAGTAACATCTCATCAACACTGGACTCTCATGTAGTAACAACAAGACCTACGAGTACATAAGAATGATTAGCCGAATGAATGTTCACTGCTGAATATGTACAGCCGGTCGTTTTGGCGATCTTTGGAGGCCTTTATCATACAGTAGGTACCATTCTCACACTTGACAGATGACCACCATAAGGCTGCATTTTGTGTACAGAAACTGGTGGTTACGTGCGGTGCAAACGTCGCGGATAGTGCGCCAGATGCTGAACTGAGTGATGCGCATTTAGAAAATTTAAGTGAGTTGAACTGATTATTACTTGCAATCGAAAAAGTTTTAAAACTTGTCATTCTTATTAATTGTACATATAATAACATAAGATAGCCTAGTCTACTCGTCTGCTTCGATATACCTCGATAGAGGACTATCTCGTCGATCTAGTGGTGAAAAATGCGCGTAACAATCACGAGGTCCTGAGACGGACAAAGTGTAATTTTTACACAGAAACCTTTTCAATCTCAAGCCGGAGACTGGCATTGTGCGCGGTATAATGGTCATAGGTCACCCCTATTACATTGGGATCTAATATCGTCGACCAAAATTAGGTGTACAGAGTTTACCTCTGATACGCCCGCTTGGGGAATAGAGGCGTGTCGGTGTATAGTGAAATAAATTTTTACATACATATGTGACTTATATTAATGAGAACACATCATTTTCGCACACAAAATGAAGGTCCCATACTGAAGGTATGAATTGCCTCAAAAAGTTGAGTAACAAAAACAAATGGAACTGATGAGGGGTAATGGCGGTGTTTCCGTACATTGCCTGCGTTTAATGTTTATCATTTGTTGTGCTACCCAAGTTTTTCTGTTGAAGCTTCGGTGAGTGGGCCCCAGATTGCTATCGTTAATTGTTTGTTATCTTATATGAAAAGAAAATACAAAAATAGGTATTGGGATACTATTTTTCACTTAGCTTTACAGTAAAACTTCGTCTAACTGATCTAATGCCTTGTCAACAACTACTGAGAGAGTCGCTTGATATTAGGCTGAAATAAGCTCACAAAGTATTCTTTGTTTAATCCAAGATTCAAAGCAAAATATCTATCTATCTATCATCACGCCAGATCCCTTGCGGGGTAGGCAGAGAGTACAGAGTTCCATCAGGTTCTTTCCTTACATATCGCTCTGGCTTCCTCCACTCTCATAGTTCGTCCCATACACGCTCGCCGGCTACGGAGACTCTTGACTTGACCTTCAGATAAGACCTATTTGGTCATGGTAAGATAGTCTAGGTCTTCCCCGGTACCTACATCCTTCCACTTTTGCATTGTATATCTCATTGCATTGCATTGTATATTGTTTTGTCAACGCAAAATAGTTCCAATTAAATAGTTTTGCCTATTTTCACATACATTCCGAATACTCAAAAGTCGTACAATTTACTAGCGTTTTTCTTTTAACAACTGTAACATAAACGATCGAAATTTTTTAAATTGGCGGCCATCTTGCACAGCTTCACCGTGCAGCCGAGCTCAACTAGAGATCGAAAAACTTTTTTAGTTGTTATATAATGGTCGATTTATAATGGATGGTAAGTGTTAAAAAGTTATTTTATTGATCAATGTTTTTAATTACTTCATTAGACTTGTGCAACTCGTGTGAACTTAGATGCAGTTTGGACCCCGACGTGATTTCCGAAACACAGAAATATTTTGATGTAGAATAATTTAAAAATTTGTAATTGTATGTTGTTGTTTGCAAATTGGTAAAAAAAGTTCAAAACAATTTAAGTATATTAAGTCGTAACGCGAATCGGCAATTTGGTGTTACAATGACCACATTGCTTTCGAACTTTTGCTTTTTAAATTAAATTACCTAAATAGAAAATAAAGAACCTGTTGAAACTCTGTACCCTCTGCCTACCCCGAACGGGAACTGGCGTGATGATAGATAGGAACTCTTGATACTATTCGCTTGTGTGAAAACAATGGCATATCAACTCGTTAGCGTCAAACTAACGTCAATCCCTTCATGCTAAGCTCTATAAATTTTCTTAATTGTGTGTATTGTATTATTCGGTGATAATATCTCTTTCTTCCGTAAAGAAGCTGGCGTGATGATATAGATAGATAAAATATCTTTAGATATAGACAAACTATAAACAGTATCAAACTCTACTAATAATAAACAGTATCTAATTATTTCGACGTTCTCATTTCAGTAACTGTTGTGAGAAACATAAAGCTAAAACACGATGCCACGTCTGCGCCTCTTGAAAAATGTAATGACACGGAATGCCGTTAAATTATTATAATTCACCGATTATAATATTGCGTAACTGAATTGAAATTTGGGTCGGCTCGCCAGTTACTTATTTACGAGAAGTACCTAATTAATTTGGTCTTATGACCTGTTTGAATACAAGCTTTTGGGAACAAAAGGGTTATAAGACAATAGAAGTTGTTGAAGCATGACAAGGGTTTTCTGGGTACCTAAGACTGAAAAGTTTAAATTATATGTAAGTAGAGCCCCCACCGCTCGCGACCCACGGATAGGACACGAGTGAATATTGGGTTGGCCCTGAAAAATAGGACGATACAAACGCCCCGGCTAACGAATGAGTGACTGAGAAAATGAGTTTCAATCGTAAGCAGTTAACGTAATTTTGGCTTTCAGTTGCTGACAACTGTCCTTCTCTGTTTACGCTTCTTCCCTTAAGTACCTCATACATATGTGAGGCGGGATTGGAAGTTTGCTATTTCTAACATTCCTGATAACTCTTAACTGTAAGTATTGGAATGTAGTTCCAACGTTTACACGACAGAAAAAGTTTCTTGTATTAACAAAAAAAAGTAAATAACTTACGCCACGAAACTTAATCTTATGATCCTTTCAATACCCATTGTGTTCATGGAAACTCACTGCTCATCTATCAGGAATTCCCCCGGAATTTTCCAGAATGGTAGATGTAATGATACAGCTGGTGTATTGGATTTTTGTTTATTAGGATAAGTTTCTATTTTATTGGTGTCATAGGTCGGCACTGTTGTTTATTTTGACTTTGTATGTACATACATCTATATGACCTGAGCCGTGATAAAGTTCCTTTTCCTTATTTCCAAAATTCTATTTAAAATAAAAGTTAAAACCATTTTTTTTTCAATGAAAATGAAGTATTTAAACAAATGACATAAGTAAAAGTGATAGCTTGTCTAGAGATAAGTATTGATACAAACGTCTTGCACGGGAAAAATCTTCGTGTGACCCACAAATACTTGTTTCAGTTTGGGTGCTTGTACATATGCATTTCATATTCGAAAACATATTCATGACTCAGGAATAATTCCTAGTGTGGGATTACACAAAATGGAAGGCAATTACCATGAATGGCTGTTGTTATTGTTATTTTTACTCTGTAGTCCTGGTATTAGCCGATCATGTCTGTAAGGGAGGCTCTTGTCCTGAGGTATTTCAGCTGAAGAAGAAGAAAAGGTCGCATTTTGTGACATTATCAAGAACTTGTAGCTACAAAGCTCTTGGTTTTATAAGGTTGTTGAAAACCTGCACAGCCATTGCAATCAATACACGAAATAGATAGAAATGACCCGATCCAGGGCGTATATTTTCTATGACCAAACGCGGCGCGTTGCGGTAACTACGAGAAATTATCGTGTAATGGAATACAGAATATTGTATCATCATCATCTCAGCCTATACTTGTCCACTGCTGAACATAGGCCACCCCAATCGCTCTCCAGCGCTGCCGGTCTGATGCCACCTGCGCCTATAGCCAAGTTGACAATCTACAGTCGTTAACGCTAATAAAAAGCGGAAAAATGTATGGGAATGACATTTTGCAACGAAAAGTCACGTGGTCTAAACAATGCGCTATCGATTGCTACAAGAGAATAGAAACAAAACGCTTGCAACTTGTCTAGACCCTCTGCATCAAATGTCTTCCAAAGACAAGACCGTTGGTCCCTCTCGTAGGCGGCTGTCCCACGCTGGGCTTGACAATATGATGTCTCCACTCTGCAATCTTCCTGCCCCAACTCCCGTCCGATATTCTGTATACTACTGGAGTATTATACTGGAGTATATAATGCGCCGCGTTATCTTTTAAATTGGAAATGTCGAATAAGAGCTCAAGGGCCGAGGTTTGTCACATCAAACTGGATTAAAAGTTTCTTTGACACTTCTCCCCATTGTTTGTTGAACTATTTCCTGATCCGCAATATTAGTAGTACCGAGGTAGCGTTTGCGTGAACTTAGTGCGTTAAAATATTTATATGAATCGATTTAATTACTGCAGTATCTAAACTAATCTTATAAAGAGGAAAGTTTTGATTTTTTGTATGTTTGCTTGTAATGAATATTATCTTGACCATAAAACAGATTGGGTTTGAGCAGCTCTTCAATCAGCAACATTAGACAATGCTGCATAAAACAATTATGCAAAAAAAATGGCTGTCAGAAACGCCAATCGAATAAAAGAAATTAAGTTAAAAGACTAGTCCGCTGAGTTTCTCGCCGGATCTTTTTAAGGCGTTAACACTAACGTTAGCACAGATGTGAGTGGCGCATCAGAAAAGCTATGTTTTGGACAGAGATGGGCCATAATGTAATCAGATTAATAATTCCAATTGCCTTTTGTAATATTCAGTCATGATTCAAGGTTCAAAGTGTAATCGAAATCGTTGAAGATTACAAAATGTAATTATATTCATTAATTATTAATACACCATCACGCCTATATTCCCCAAGTGAGGTTAATAATCATTAATCTCATTACATTTTGCCCATCTCTGGTTTTGGATATTTTTGTCATTGGCCGGTACCCTATTGTAACGAACATATTAATTAATTAAATTCGTACTGAAATGCCGCCAGTTGCAGCCTAATTAAAATGTGAAATTCACCCAATTTTACGTCAATTCATTCGTATAAAATATTACGTTAATGTTGATAACATTTAAGTTCATAGTTAATGTATTTTAGTGATTATTGGGTCGACAAAAAGTAGGAAATGTAGGTGAGGATGGTTTGTTGAAATTACGAATATTATTTAGCAGAGCCGTGAATACAAAACATTCACGGTTCTGCTAAATAATATTCGTAATTTAAATACACGCGATTAACTATGAGAGTGGAAGAATTCAGAGAGGTCTGCAGAGGAGTCTGTAAGGAAAGAATTTGTTGGAACTCCGTACTCTATGCCTACCGCGTAAGGACTCTGGCGTAATATTTTTTTATTTTTATTAAATAGCCACACCAACAATACACATACAAAACATAGGAACAATATATCAATAGAAGAAACAACTTATAATAGTATGGGCATCAGTTACAGGTGAGTACAACATACACCTAGTAGTCCAAACATCGTCTTACATATAAAATAATAATGAAAATAAAGTATATAAATTGTAGTTGAATGAAATAATAATAATAATAACAAGAGAAAAAAAATGTCACACCAAAATTAAAAAAACAAAACTAAATAAAACAATTAAATATCAAACTGAAATTTGAAATATTGTGAAAAATTATATAAACGGCACACAGTTGACGTTACTAAAGAACAATACTTCGTTAATGTTATTGAAACTTAGAATCAGGATTGAGTAAAGCGTGAATATAAGGAATGTTTGAATGAAACATAATTTGGGTTAAAAATGTCAATAACAGCAGGTTGGAGTGGTTGGAGTTCATTAAATAATCGGGACATACGAGTAAGTGGGTTATTGAATACTGTGTTAAGCGTGGAACTAGGCAACTCAAAAAGTCTAGGATATCTTTGAACGCGATTATTTATTTTAAATTTACAGTATACAATTACATTGGCATCTATCATACCGTTTACGATTTTATATAACATTAACAATATGGTGACCAAATGCAAGCACCATACTCCAGCAAACTCCTAACAAGAGCATTGTATAATAGAATTGTGCTGGAAGGATTCTTAAATGGCATAGATACTCTTATGATAAAACCTAACATTCTGTTTGCCCTCAGGACTGTTTGTTCACAATGGTTACGGAAGGACATTGCTGAGTCAAATATCACTCCCAAATCACGAACTGAATACACCCTCTTCAATTTGTCCTGTCCAATTTTATACTCAAAATCAACGTATTTCTTCTTGTTAGTGAAGGTAATGTAATGACATTTCTTAGCATTCAGTGACATACGATTATATTCGCACCACTTCAAAAGTACATCCATGTCATTTTGCAGTATCAGACAATCGTCAAGTGAATTTATAGCCCGATAGATCTTAATGTCATCAGCATATGCGAAACATTCACAATGAAGACTACCAAGAAGATCATTGATAAAGATCAAAAATAATAATGGCCCTAATTTGGAACCCTGAGGAACTCCAGTATGTGCTGTAAATGGCGAAGACTCATACCCTGCTATCGCAACGAACTGACTTCTGTTTGCTAGGTAGCTTTGGAACCATCTTAAAAGATCACCATGTATACCTATGTGATTAAGTTTCGTCAATAGTACAGAGTGGTTCACTCGATCGAAGGCCTTGGAAAAGTCTGTATAAATAGAGTCCACCTGTCCACGTTGTTCGAAGGTTTCATAAATAAAGTTGCTGTATATTAGTAAATTAGACTCCGTTGAACGTTTACTAAAAAATCCATGCTGCCGATCATTAAGTAGGTGCTTAAAGTGGTAAAACACCGCATCATAAACGCAGCCCTCCAACACCTTCGCGAAACAAGAAATTAGAGACACTGGCCTATAATTGGCTACATTGTTCTTGTTGCCATCCTTAAAGATCGGCACTACCTGTGCAATTTTCCAAAGTTCAGGAAACACCCCCTCACTAATTGATTTTTCAAATATTAATTGCAACGGTTTAATCAGCACCGTAGCACACACACGAATGAAAATAGGGGGTAGGCCATCGGGACCAGCGCCTTTATATAGATCTAATTTCTCAAGTCGAGACAGGATGTCTTGTTCCCGAATATGCACGGTACTAAGGGTATAATTAGATCTCGTGCAAGTTGGAAAAAAAGATCCGGATGATGAACCATTCCCATATACAGACGAAAAGTACTCCGCAAATGCATTAGCGATATTGTAACCTCCCTCAACTATTCTCAGACTATTCCATTACTGATAACCTGGCCCGGAATACTGTTACCGTCTTTTTTTTGTTTGGTATAACGCCAAAAAGCCTTGATATTGACGGTAATGTTGTCTTCGATGTTTTTAATGTAACTGTTAAAACACTCATCCATAACTCTTCTAGACGTATCCCTAAGACTCAAAAAGGTGTCATGGTCTCTGGGGTTTTTTAATTTCCTATACCTTCTTCTGAACTTGAATTTTTCTTGAAGTAATTTTATAAGTGAAGAAGAGAACCAAACGGGATAATTTGACTTTCTTTGTTTAGCTAATGGTGTATGCTTTTCAATAATAACCCATAATATGTTATAAAATTTAAGAATACACTCGTCACACCTTAAATAAGAAAATTCAATCCAGTTAATTTGTTCTAACTCTGATAAACATGCCTCATAATTCATTTTTCTAAAGTTATATTTGACGCTTGATTTATTGAGAGGTAGTTCATTCATGTCTGCCAATTGCACAAGTAACTCAAATGGAGGATGATGAGAATCTTGTTTAGTAAGTCTCCACTTAGAGAGCACTAGCTATAGAGATATTATGATTTTCGTCAGTAATAACTAGGTCAAGTATGCAATTATTATGGTTATTAATATTAATCTGGGTTTGGTTGGTGACTACCAAGTATTCTTGCAGGGCTAAAGCTTTGAAGTCATTAGATGCGCGAAATGGAGCAATGGGATGTTCCCAGTCGATTTGTGGCAGGTTAAAGTCGCCTAACAAAAGACTAACATTATCAGAATTATTTAATGTAATTCCTTCCGCCTTTGTCAGAAAGGATTTAAAAGATTCATTAGTAATATAGGATGGTAAATAAACGACACATAAATTTATAAAAGATCTACCAAGGTTAATTCGGACCCATAAATCCTCAACAGATGATGTTTAACAATCAATTTTCGTTAAAAAATTTAATCTATTTGAAACAGCGATCAGTACACCACCTCCATGTCTTTTAGAGTGCATTTGTTTGAAATCATTTCCACGATCTCTTCTGATTACAGAGTATCGCTTATCAAAATATTCAGAGGACATGACCGACTCATCCAACCAAGTCTCCGTTAAGCAGATAATATCATAATCATTTGACAGAATAGAACTGATAAAATCCAATGATTTTGACTTAATACCTCTTACATTTTGATAGTATACTGTTTAGCCAATATAAATACAATACTTAATCAAAATAACATTACAGGTAAACAGAGACATTCATTTAAATAATTTTATCTAGACAGTCCATATCTCCGGACATAAATTCTACCATTCCGGACCCAGACAAATTTGTATGCCTTGTCTCTAGCCCTTTGACGTGCAGCTGAATGCATCGCTTTGCTGATGGGAGATAGATGTTCCGCAATGTATACAGGTTTGGGGTCACCGCCGATTCCCAGAAGACTCGTATTAATCTTGGCATCTTTATGGGCTTTATTGTATCTTGTCACTGCCGAATACAGTTCATCACGGCACCTGGGGCTTCGCAATTTAAGTACAACTGTACGAGGGCGAGTGGAGTTTTTATCGATTTTTGCAACTCTTGTACATTTTAAAATATCATTATCATTCAGCGGATGAGAGACCACTTCAGCTAGTTGCCTAATCAAATTTGGCAGGTTTTCATTGTTGTGCTCCGGAAGACCATGAATTTCTAGATTCGCTTCACGCAGATTTTGTTCCATAGAATTAATTTGTCCCGATAGTTTATTGACGGACTCTCGCAACTTTTCATTCTCCTCACGTAACTCCTTGTTGTCTATCCGGAGTCCTCCAAGCTGATCTTTTAGTTCATTGTATTGAGCAATATCAAATGACCCAGAAGATTTCAAATCGTCTATTTGATTAATAATTCCTTCTAACTCTACTTTAATCAGTTCACGAACTAAGTTCCTCATTTCAGCACGCATTGTACTCCTTATTTCTGTACGAATGGTTTTTATAATATTAGTATCCGCCTGGTCAAATTCAGTATCCAAACTCCCTGCGCTATCTTCAACCATAGGCCTAATAGGTGTATTCGTATTGTTAGTCCTAGGTTTATTGATCGTGCAACTAGGGTATATCCATGCAGAACGAGTATGTTTGCTCAGTTTCTTGAAGGAATTAGCGTTAATGATAACACTTAGTAATAGTGGAAGCACTTTTCACATGTTTGGCAATTAATTTTTTCTGCTGCCTTAACGGATTTACCACACGCATCGCAGGACGACATAGTGGTCTAGTTTAATAATCTAAATAACCAACAAAAAGAGAAAATTAGATATGGGGCGCGAACTCGCGTCGATCGTGACGCACCGTTGTGAACGGAACAGTTCACCTTCACACCAAATTGACTTATTAGAATAGGGTGAAATACGGCAGTAGTAGATAACCATCGTTTGGGGTTGATAAACATTAAATTGTCAGTTGTGATTTAAAAATTTTTTTCACTTTATAAAATCAATTTATTTAATTTTGATGTAAGTTTATTCGGATGGAATATCCTTACACGAAAATAGATCACACACTACTAAATACTGACGTACAGAGATATTTTAGGCCTTTTACTGTTTTTATTAGATTGTCTTATAACTTCACTGCTCTTCATAAAAAAAAAACTTGCAAACAGTATCACTCAGTTATTGTTCCTTTAGTTAACGAATTCACACAAAATACACTAAAAAGCTAGGTTTAAACAATTTTAGCGAATATTTGAACACGGAGCTGATGTTTACTTGACGCTAAGCGCCATCTATATCACAATGATGTAATAGTAGTAGTAGTAAATACATAAGTGCTTATAGATACATATTTAAATACTTAGTTATATATACCAGAAATTATTGACGCACAATTAATGCGAATAGCTTGGTGGTATCGTGTCATATTTTATTGAGATAATTAAAGCTTAACAGGATTTGTCGGGTCACTGAGTCACACATTAGACTAGTAATCCAACTATTTGTGAGGTGCTGATATGAGAGCGTATGGATATGATTTCGATTCCAGTTCTAAATAAATATGAGATGATAAATTTATGAAAGCACCTATAATCATTCTATGATCTACATCTGACGAAATTGGTAGTATTGTTATAAATCAATCAAATATTTGATTACTTGACTTAGCTGACTATCTTAATTGAGATCGTAAGACAAAATGTACGTCGTAATACTGATTGATAAATAACTATTTATAAACGACGACTTGATCGACTAGTTGCGGGTTCGATCCCCGCACGGGACAAATTTTTATTTGAATCGAAATACATTTGTTTCAGTCTAGGTGTTTGTATATGTGATTCTTACCAGTGGACGAAACCGTCGTCACAACATGAATATTGCGAGAGAGGGACAAAGAGAGAGAGGGAGAAAGAGAGAGAGAGAAAGAAGAAATGATCACTCGTACAGTAATGTATATAAATTTTTGCATGTTTCATAATAGATCGTAGTTTCGGTCTGGGTGTTTGTGTATGTGGATTCATGTTCGTAAATGCACCCACGACATAGGAATAATTCCTAATGTGGGGAAAAAAATATCCATATACCCGACTGTGTACATTTTACCTTGTTTCATTACGCGCTTAATCAATTGATTAAATATAGCGGGTAACCGATACAAAATCGCTACAAGAGCAATCGTCCAAATGAACAAACAGTCCAACTCCAATAGTTGTGTAATGGCCGTCGAATTATTCGGAGGTTTGACCTTTCCCGTTCGTGTCGGAATAAAGATTGATTGAACTCGTGCTGTTTGGGATTTCGAAGTTCACAAACTGTTTAATTGTGTTATTAAGTAAATAAGACTATTTAAAGCTGAGTGGCGTAACATTTACCTTTAAATAGATTCCGATAGTAGATAAATATTTTTTATTTAAAAAGACCTTTTTAAAAATAAGCTTTTATAGTAAAATTACTACAAAGATATCTTACTTAGACGAGGAGTTTCTATGGCTTCCATCCACCTCCATCATCAGACCCTGGATACCATCCGTGTACTCGTCAACTCAACGAGCTCAAACACGGCGGGGTTTTATTAAGTAGTTGGGTGATTCGATTGGCCACCTTTCGGCTTCATCATCAGACTCTCAACACTATCTGGTTATATAGTCAGGTTCTCCAATCTGGTTATATAGTACTTGCCAGTACCAATCTAACACGAGTGGGTTACGTTGTATACTTCACATGTTCCTATGGCCACCTTCCGACTCCACCATCAGACCAGTTCCATGATACCATATTATTGCATTGGCACCGACTTTACTTACGTGTGCCAAATTTCAGCTCAATCGGAAAACTACAAATGCTTGAAAAATGGATCACAATATTTGAACCGGAAAGTCAGTCAGACAGAAAGACAGACATACGAACACACGTGTGTCTTTTTTATTAGTAAAAACCTAGCCTCACCCTAGGGGTTATTTGGTTTTGTAGGCGCGTTTATATGAAAAGCCCAGACCACCCAGACCGAAACAAATATTTGAGGGTTACACAAAGATTTGTCCCGTATAGGGGGCGACCACTCGATCCTGTGGGCGTAGCAGCCTAAGCTTATAACCACTGGACTAAACCGTTCGTTTTGGTTTCGCTTACCTTTTTTACATCACTAAAGGCTTTCATACAATGATTGCTTCCATGATCGAACAAAATAAACGGGAAAGTTCGAACAAAATAATTGACGGATACTGATTGATGTTAAGAATTTTTCCTTATTTATACCGTATCACCTAAAATATCGGGCAGTTTCAGGAAAAACATCGTAACCAACAAGTTTTGCCACAGATATTGTTTTACTTAACATTTTTAAAGAAAATATATGTATCTCCTTATACTGCTGCGTTGGTATAGTGACTTTAAATGCGCCTAGCGATTACGAGGACCTGAGTTCGCATTCTTGGCCAGACAAAATGTTATTTTACGAAAAAAACCATCCAGTATCACTCCGGAGTCTGGCATTGTGCCTGGTATGATGGCAATAGGCTCGCCCCCTAACATGTGGGACTAAACATCGTCCGCAAAAAGTAGGTGTACACAGTACACCTCTCCTACCTCTGTTTGGAGAATATAAGCGCGTTGGTGTTTATTATTATTTTCAATCTATCTATCTGTATCATCACACCGGATCCCTTGCGGGGTAGGCAGAGAGTAGAGTTCCAACAGGTTCTTTCCTTACAGACCTCTCTGGCTTCCTCCACTCTCATAGTTTGTCTCGTACACGCGCATTTTTGTTTTATTTTCTAATAATTCCATACGTGACAAGCGTATCTTGTTGCTTACGATATCTTTGTAAAGTACTCAATATACGTAAGTAAGGACATACTGAGCAAGTTACAATACTGTTCACATATAAACCTATTTAATTCAGTTCTGGCTGTGCCTTGCGCGCGTTCGGTCGTGTCGCTGCGCTGCCCGCCCGCTCGCTATTTTCGTATTTCACGTACGTGTTAGATTTTCGACTTGCTCTGTTGGAAACGCCTGCGCTTGCGTGGAGTGGTGATCTCGCCGGCTCGATATACGTGTATACGTACATATATACGGGCTTGCGACGTTACTTCTCCGCGTCTGGCTCGCGCGTAGCAACAAGGCGAGCCGATAGGTAGACACGCCGTTCTGACGGCGGTCGGCCTTCCCGCGTTTTTGTAACGGTCGTTTTCCGAGACCTACGTGGTTTGTCGCGGCTGTGCTTACGTGTTTTGTGCTTGCGTGTTTACGTAATTGCATTCGCTGTGCGTATGCTTTTGCGTCTCGTGTAGGTACGGTTCGCGTATCGCCCGGTGTGACCAATCACGTGGGTTGCTAGGCAGCCGCGTCGGTTAACGGCGCGGCCGGCCCTTCCGCGGTTTTTTTTTTTTCTCAACGGTTTTTAATTCGATTATATAATAGTGTCGTATTGTAAATCCACGTCTTTGTCCGTTCGTGGTAAGTCCGGTGGACGCCTAGCGGTGTCGTAAGCCGGGCTTGAGCGGGACCCGAGCGCTCGCCTCCCTCCTTCAGAGGGCGGCCATCTCAGAAGGGCTTGAGCTCTGGCCTTGGGGGCTTCCCTAGTCAGGGCTCTTGATTGCACCAGGACCCTACCTTAACCCATCCCACTATCCTATTCTCCGTGCGGCGGTTCTCTTCGCCCCGGAGCAGCTAGGGTTTGGTGCCGCCCGTTCGCCCTTAAGGCGAAGGGGCACACCGCGTCTCCCCGGTAGTGCCACCCCCCCGCCGCTACCCGGTGGGGGGATCAGGGCATCGTTCACGCCCGGGTCTTAGGGCCCTATTTTAGTCCACTCGCCCTGCCATTTCCCCTCTGGAAATGGCCGAAGACTTCCCTCCGGAGTTCGTCCGGGACCTTACCAAGTATATCGTCCTGCATTGCCCGGACGTAGTCCGGGAATTCAGGGCGACGTACTCGCCCGCCTCGCCCGACGCGTCGCCCGCGCACGCGTCGGCCCCCGCCCCCGCGCACCCCGCGCCTTCTGCGCGCCCCGCGACTCCGTTCGCCGCGCCGCGAACTGATTTAGTGGCGCCGCCCCAGACCCCCGCCGACCGCCCCGTCTCGCCATGCGGGTCCGAGCCTCTCTCGGACTCGGATATGGAGGTCGAGCGCGCGTCCGCGCGACGCGCCACCCCCCTCCGGCCCCCGGCCGTCTCCGTCTCCCAACGCGGCCGCGAGGGCCTCCCCCCTCGCGCGCCCCGCACGTCCGAACATCACTCCCCCGCCGCTTGTCATTCAGGACAAGAGCGCCTGGGAGCGCATATCCAAGGCGATTTACAATCGCCAAATCAACTATACGCACGCGCGTTCCACCGCGCAAGGCATAGCCGTCAAGGTGGCGTCTTCGGACGACCACCGACGGCTATCCGCTTTCCTGCGATCGAACAAGATCGCATACCACACCTACACCCTGGAGGAGGAAAGGGAGCTCAGGGTGGTAATCCGCGGTGTCCCTAGGGAGCTGGACACCGCCGTCATCAAGGCCGACCTCCAGTCCCAGGACCTTCCTGTGCGCCAGGTGCACAGAATGGTCAATGGGCGCTCCAAGGAGGCGTACGACATGGTGCTGGTCGTCCTCGACCGCACCGAGTCCGGCCGTAGGGTCTTCGACCTGAAGGCCGTGTGCCACATTTCTGGCCTCTCCGTGGAGGCCCCCCACAAACGTGGCACGCCCGGGCAGTGCCACAACTGCCAGCTGTACGGGCACTCTGCCCGTAACTGTCACGCGCGCCCTCGATGCGTTAAGTGCATCGGGGACCACGCGACGTCCCAGTGCGCCCGCTCGAAGGAGACGGCGGCCGAGCCCCCCAGCTGCGTCCTCTGCGGCACCAAGGGGCACACCGCAAACTATCGCGGTTGCCCCAAGGCCCCGAAGGGGAAGCGCGGCCGGGCGAGGCGCGGCGGCTGCCGCCGCCCCCGCGCGGTTGCCCCCCCCTCTGCGCCCTCAGCGCAACTACCCCCCGCGCCCTCAGCGCACCCTCGTCCGGTGCTTTCTGCGCCAGCGACCACGGCTCCCCGCGCTCCCGCGCCACTGAAGCTGACCCCCCCTCCCCCGACGCTCAGGCCGTCCCTCGGCGCCAACGCGTGGGTGAAGCCGCTGCCCTACACCGCGGCCTCCCACCCTGCGTCAGTGGGCCCTGCCCGCCCCCCGAAGCGCGCGCCGGCGATCCCGCCGGTGGCGGCTTGTCCCCCTCCGCCCACTAACGTCAGTCAGGACGTCGACCTCATTATGAGCGTCTCGGCGGTCCGCGAACTCGCCTTTCGACTCCGCGCCGCCACCAACTTGGCGGACCAGGTTCTCCTGGCCGCTGAATACAGGGACGTATATGACGTCCTGGCGTCCCTCAGAACCCAACCCCCCCGCACCCAATAATGGATCTACGATCTCCCCGCCATAAGCCCCACAACCTATCCCTGGCGTTCTTTAACGCCGATGGCCTTCGCTCCCAACGAGATCAGGTTGCTGATTTCCTCCGAGATCACCAACTTGATATCCTCCTCGTGCAGGAAACCTTCCTGAAGCCCGCACAACGCGATCCTAGGATCGCAAACTATAACCTCGTGCGTAATGACAGAATCGGCTCCCGCGGAGGCGGTACTCTCATTTATTACAGGAGGTCCGTTCACTGCATCCCTCTTGATCCCCCCGCGCTCACCAACATCGAAGCCTCGGTCTGTCGCGTCTCTCTCACGGGGCACCAGCCCATCGTGATCGCCTCCGTATACCTTTCCCCCACTAAATCCGTTCTCAGGAGTGACTTTGAAGCACTCCTCAATCTGGGAAGCGCCGTCATTCTGGCGGGCGACTTCAACAGTAAGCACGTGGCCTGGAACGGTCTCACCACTTCCCCTAACGGTAGGAGCCTTGACGCCCTGGTCGACGTTCTCGACTTTGACGTCATCGCACCTATGCACCCTACCCACTATCCTATCAATCCCAACCACCGACCCGACGTCCTGGACATGGCGCTTCTGAAGGGTCACCCTACGGCTGCACTCCTTGGAAGTAGTCCAGAAACTCGACTCTGACCATCGACCTGTAGTCATGAGACTCGGTTCCCCCCCTTCCGCCCCTCAGCGACCCAAAAAGACGGTGGTGGATTGGCATGCGCTAAGCACGGCCTTGGCGGATGCCGACCCTCCCCCCCTCCCTCTCAGCTCGGACTCCATCCCATCCCCTCAGGACACCGATCAGGCCGTAGATGCCTTCACTGAGCACATCCGGTCGGCTGTCAGTCGATCGTCCAAGCAGGTCGAGGCGGAAGATCTCTACCTCAACCGCTTTCGACTGCCGGTCGATGTTAGGGATCTCATTCGTTCCAAGAATGCTTCTATCCGAGCGTACGACTCCTACCCCACCGAAGCCAATCGGGCCCGGATGCGCGCTTTACAAAGAGAGGTAAAGCGTCGTGTCGCGGAGGTCCGGGAGGAACGGTGGGGTGACTTCCTAGAGGGCATCGCGCCATCGCATCTGGCATACTGGCAGCTGGCGCGTAGCCTCAAATCCGACTCCACGACTGACATGCCCCCGCTGTCCCGCCCTTCAGGCGCACCCCCAGCCTTCGACGACGACGAAAAGGCCGAGCTTCTCGCCGACTCCCACGAGAGCCAGTGCACCCCCAGCTCTCAGTCCGTCGACCAGTCCCACGTCAACGCGGTCGACAGGGAAGTCGAGCGCAGGGCATCCCTCCCCCCCGTCGATTCCTTACCTCCTATCACCCAAACGGAGGTCGAAGATCTAATTATGGGTCTCAAAACTAAAAAAGCCCCCGGCTCTGACGGCATTTCGAATCGCGTTCTGAAATGCCTGCCCGCCCAACTCATCTGCCTCTTAGTGGCCATATTGAACGCCGCCATGGCGAACTGCACCTTCCCCGCTAAGTGGAAGGAGGCGGACGTCATAGGCATTCCCAAGCCCGGCAAACCTCGCAATCTCCCCGCGAGCTACCGCCCTATCAGTCTCCTCAACTCCCTGGCCAAGATATACGAGCGCCTACTTCTGGCGAGGCTCAAAGACTTCGTAACGTCCAGGGGTATCCTTATCGACGAGCAGTTTGGCTTTCGAGCTAAACACTCTTGCGTCCACCAAGTGCACCGCATCACGGAGCACATCCTTTCCGGTCTCAATAGACCCAAACCCATCTACACGGGCGCCCTCTTCCTAGATGTCGCGAAGGCATTCGACAAAGTCTGGCACAACGGCTTGATCTACAAGCTCTACCAATTGGGTGTGCCGGACAGACTCGTGCTCATCTTACGCGACTTCTTGTTGAATCGCGACTTCCGTTATCGCGTCGAAATGACGCGCTCCACTTCCCACTCCATCAGTGCTGGAGTCCCACAGGGCTCAGTTCTCTCTCCGCTCCTGTTTAGCCTTTACACGATCGACATTCCTCGTTCGAGTAAGGCGCATCCAGCCCTATTCGCGGATGATACCGCTCTCTACGTCTCGCATAGGAATAAGGGTTTCATTACCAGACACCTTCAGGCATCCGCCAATTCCCTAGGGAATTGGTTCAGGAAGTGGCGTATTGAGGTGAACCCGGACAAGAGCGCTGCGGTGTTCTTCTCCAGAGGTGCCACCCCGCGCCACTCCCTGCGCCGCCCTAGAAGTAATCTCGGCCAAGTGACCATGTTCGACCGACCCATTCCCTGGGTCAAAGAGGTCAAATATCTAGGGGTCACCCTAAACAGTACCATGTCCTTCGGCCCGCACATCAAGCGGGTCCGTCACCGAGCATCATTTGTGCTCGGTCGTCTCCATTCGTTAATCTGCAAGCGGAGTAAAATGTCCCTTAGAAATAAGGTGACACTTTACAAAACTTGCGTTCGACCCATCATGACTTATGCGTGTGTTGTGTTCGGGCATTCGGCCCCCTCTCACATCGATAAACTCCAAGTGGTTCAAAACCGCTTCCTCCGTAAAGCCGTAGGAGCCCCCTGGTTCGTACGGAACGTCGACCTCCACTCCGATCTAGGTCTCGAACCTATTCGCGCCTTTATTAAGAAGGCGTCAACGCGTCACTTCGCGAACGCATCTACCCGTGCGAATCCGTTAATCGTGGCCGCCGCCGACTACGATCTCCCCCCCGACCCCTGCCGCCGCCGCCGGCGGCGACATGTTCTCACCGACCCCCTCGATGCTTTGTCATCCCTTCTTTCCGCTCAGAATACGGGCGACGACGGCGACGTAGTAGTAGTAGATCCCCTCCCATAGCCGGCGGTTGACCGGTGCACTTAGTAGTGCACCCGTCCCCCTACAGCGACTGTCCCAAACGTATGTCGCCTCTTGCCCTTCTGGCTGGCTAGAGCGTAGTGGTTGCACGCTCGCCTTTGGGTCCGGTGGGGCTGTAGGGGCCTCGCGGCCAACAGCGTACATCATTCACACAAACACACACACCTACCTAATTTTGAATCTCAGATGCATAAAAACTTTCGCTTGAAAGGTAAATAAATAAGACGAAATATAGCTACGAGACGAGATTTCTTTGTCAAGATCACAAACAACAACACGTGTGGGCGGATCTTCGGAATAAAATACAAACATGGGTGGCTTCATCCTTCGATATAGGTGTAAAACATTGTTATGAAAGTACTCGCTGCGTGGAGTCACAGAATTTTTGTGACTCAAAAGATTAAAATAGGTAATTTACATTTTTAAATTTTTAATGGCTTTGCATACAAAGACAAAATGAATAAACATCTTCAGTCATTATACTGGTGGCACAAGTGGTGGAAGTGGTGGTAAAGTCTTTGTTACTTGTTCTTGGCGGTTCATAAAAATACTATAATAGTTTACATTTTTTTTTTAAATACTGATTCTGATTGATTTTTCTGTCGTCGAATAAGTAATATTTGTTCAAATCGGTTATGATGATTTTTCAAAATTAATATTGGATGCGGTATGCTATACATAATTAAGGGCAGTGCAGACAACGTTGGCAACGTGATGCGCGTGATACCAACCCTTTAGGCGCACTATGGGGACTCAAAATAGAGACTTCTCATCTGGTATTATCCTACTAATATTATAAGTGCGAATGTTCCTGAGGACGTCCGTTACTCATTCACGTAAATAATTTGGAATGGATTGAGATGAATCTTCACAGTAGCATACATCAAAATAATACATAGGCATAATTCATAAATTTATTCCAAAATGAATTATAAACTAAAGGCGCGCGCAGCCGCGGGAAGCAGCTAATATATACTAATATTATAAAGAGAAAAGATTTGTTTGTTTTTTTATAATCGATAAATTTAAAAATTATTGAACCAATATAAATAGTACTAATTTTCGGATTTTATCGCGGTTTATTTTTGATTTTATGTTCCTGACTTTTCGAGTGCTTTGCAGCACCCATGGTCACGGGAAGGACTGAGGTGTTAGACGTCCAAAAGGCATAGTTGTTCCGGGGTCCCTCAAACTTCCTAATTATTTTTGTTGGTCCGATCTACGCAGAAAATAATCCGCGATAAAATCCGAAACATAGTTTTATTTCATATGTAATGTACGCGTAAATCTAAGAACCCAATTTTAATAGTTTTTTCACCTTTAGAAAGCTAAATTATCCGGAGGTAACATAGACCCGGTAGGTGACGCTGTTGTCAATCGGGTTGGAATTCGCGTTAAGCCGCTAATCTTACTAATATTATAAAAGTGAGAGTTTGTATGTTTGTTACTCAATCACGCAAAAACAGCTGAACCTGGATTAACACATAGGATACTCTTTATCCCGGAAAAATGAATGGGTCCTGTCTTAAGTCAACGCGGACCAAGTCGGGGACACAAACTACCTAGTTTCTATATTAATAACTATTCAGAAACAGCGTTCTGTAGCGCGCGCCACAACCAATATCAGTAGTCAACATATTTAGGTAAAGCATAGCCCTTGTTGTCATTAAACCACAGGCGAACACCGCATAGATTAATATCGCGAAGTTCCAGGGATAACCGATTTACATAAATTCAATATCCGCCTAAACACTTGCTAATCGGTTTAATACGTCGCGAAATTGAAAGTCGATATCTAGAGTTGATGGGGGAATAACGAGAGAATCAATATGAATTAACATGTTGCAGCTTATCAAAATTGACATCGTAGGTTTGGTTTAATGAGCCATTTGTGACCACCAATATAAACAATATATTTACTAAAAAGTCTCCGTAACCGGCGAGCCTTTATAAGACGAACTATAAGATTGGAGGAAGGTAGAAGGGTTGTAAGGAAAAAACCATTTTAGAACTCTGTATTTTCTGCCTGATAGGCAAAAAAATAAAAAAAAAATTAACTAATAAAATAATTTGTGACTGACTCGTTGATCTAGTGGCGAATAATACGCGTTGCGATCACGTGGTCCTGGGTTTAATATTTTGATAGAAAAACTACGTTTGTCCAGATATCAGTCCAGAGTCTGAAAAAGTATCCGCTATATGGCAAAAGGCCCGCCCTATCACATGGGACCTAACTTCGACGGCGAAAAGTGGGTGTACCCAATACACCTTTACCACCCTTACTTGGGGAATAATTGCAAGAGGGCACCTTAAATAGAGTCCGCCTTTGTATATCTTATAGACATTTTATTCTTCAAACGAAATTCAAATGCAAACGAAACTGCCGCACTTTTCAGCTTCCAATCCTTACGACTGCGGGTTTTATGAGCCATCAAAGATTAGCTTAACTGCTTGCTAACCAATATCACGTTTGGAATTTAGGTTATGAATGAAAGTTGAGTATATTTAACTCGCACGTTTTATCTCCTTACATACCTCTCTGACTTCCTCCACTCTCATAGTCGTCTAGTACACGCTTATTTTTGTTTTATTTTCTAATAATTCCTTACGGTAAAAACGTTTCTTGTAGCTTACGATTCCTTTTTCAAAATACTCGATATACGTAAGTAAGGACATCAAATCAAATCAAATCATTTATTTGCGAAAATGGGTACAAGTGGTGGCAAGTACAGGATGTTACATTTTATTATTATGTGACGCCATAATCTGCCTTTAGACATGCAAAATATAAAATTATAAGTATAATTTAAGCCATTGAGTCATATTCATTATTCAGGTAAAAATATATATTTATAATTATCATCATCAATCATAATTTTTTGTTATACATTATGTCAAATAAAATTACGAATACTAATTACTAACTTTTCCAATTATATAAAATTTTATGTCAGATATTATATATAAATTATGTATGTCAAGTGATATAAAATTAGTTATAGTCATTTATATATAAATTAATATTAGATTAGTGATCCAACATTTTATCACAGAGGTATTCAGTCACACTGTAGTAGGCTGTATCCTGTAAAAGTCTCTTAACCTTACACTTAAAGATATTTAAATCTCCTATTTCTAAAACAGTCTTAGGTAAATGGTTAATGACACGTGGTCCCATACAAAAAACGCTGTTGGTATACATAGCTGTTTTATGTGACGGACAACAGATTTTGAAAGTATGCCGTTTACTTTTATAATTGTCAAACATGCTTCTATTTCTTTTTATAAATATTATTAACTCATACATATATAGACAAGGCATTGTTAATATTTTTAAGTTTCTGAAGTAGGGTTTACAGCTATCTGTTTGCTTGAGTTTACAAATAGCTCGTATGCTTCTTTTTTGAGCTATAAATACTTGTTCGCTGTTAGTGGAATGACCCCAAAATATTATGCCATATCTTAACAGAGATGCAACATAGCCATTATAAGCAGTTAATACTGCAGACTGGTCCACAACCTTGGAAAGCATATAGAGTGCATAGGATTGTTCGCTTAATTTTAGACATAAATTCTCAACATGCAACTTCCAATTTAGTGTATTGTCAATATGTAATCCTAAGAACTTTGTCGTTTGTACCTCTTGAATCAAATTTCCCCTGTAGGTAACATTAAGATCTGATATTTGTGAGATTCTATTTTTAAAAGTCATAATGTATGTTTTTTCTAAATTAATCTTCAAATTCATTGATGTCAACCATTCTATTATACTTAATAAAGTCAGATTTATTTCATTTTCTAGACCTTCCTTATCTTTACCTCTCATAACTACAGTACTGTCATCTGCAAATAAGATTGTGGGGTGACGAGTTATATTTGGAAGTTCATTAATATAAATATTGAATAAAAGTGGTCCAAGTACGCTCCCTTGTGGAACGCCAAATTTTACATCTCTGTAGGCAGATAAATACTGTATTTCTTTTTTCGTCTTAGGACATATTCTAGTTATTTGTGTACACTGTTTTCTATTAGAGAGATACGACTGTATGAAATTTAAGACATCTTGAGTAAGTTACAATACTGTTCACATACAGACTTACCTAATTTTGAATCTCCAGTGTACAGAGTTCCAAGAGGTTCTTTCCTTACATACCTCTCTGGCTTCCACACTTATAGTTCGTCTCATACACTCTCCCCGGTTACGGAGACACTTGACATGTCCTTCATATCACAGTCTATTTGGCCATGGTAAGATAATATTACATAATAAAAAGAATCATAAAAGCTTGAACGAAGAAATAAAATAAATAAAATTGACGGTCGCCTCGGTCAAGTGTTTAACGAGTTGTCGCGAGTTCGATCCTCGAACGGGACTAATCTTTGTGTGACTCGAACATTTGTTCCGGTCTGGGTGTTTGTACATGTGCATTTCATGTTTGCAATCGCATGACACGAATCGTTGTGCGGGGTTACGCTACATTTTTAACCGACCTCAAAAAGGAGGAGGTTCTATATTCGTCTTTATGTATTTTTTTTATAAAAAAAATTCATAACAAGGTCTTCAAATTATAGAATGGGTCAAAAAAACAAACTAATTAATTAAGGCTTTGTATTCACTAGGGAACAAAATATCCGTGAAAATCGTGTAAGCTGTCAGGCGCGTCGCTTAGGTTGCATTTGGCGGTGTCGTATATGCATGGAGTTTGTGTTGGCCTCCAAAGGAGCAGGAAATTTGACATTGTATGCTCTCCAGTAAATACCGATCGTAAGCAGATATTTTTATGCCAAGCGACGCAGTAGTTTTAGCGTTCCTTTAAATTTGAAATAATGCGCTTTACATTTAATACGCCACATCGCGTCGCTTGGTACAAAATAAGCATACGGAATCGGACTTCAGTAGTCTGTAACTAACTACATATATGTAATAATATTATAGCAGTATAATATCAGCCTATATTGTCCCACTACTGGGCAAAGGCCTTCTCTCACAAATCGAGGTAAGAAAGATTAGGTCATACTCCACCACGCGGACCCAGTGCGGATTGGTGGAGAAAAACCTGCTGTTGGAACTTATCAAGCCGCCTATAAGGCTTCCAACTCGGCTTAACGATTACCACATTAAGTAGTAACCGGGATCAGCGGCTTAACGTGAATAGAGATGCTCGACTATGAAAATACCACAAACGTTCACTCATCTCAGGCCAACCGCGTCGAACGCTGCTTGACCTTGGTGATCGGTAAGAATACCGCGATCACACAGCACTACGGGCGCCTCACATATATGTAGGTAGATGAAATAAATAAATAATAATAATAATAATAATAATAAAGATTTATTTTTCTCTTTTACAAAGTAGTTACAAAATTCTTTTAAACTATATCTAATTACAATAACAGCATTATTTAAAACTTTGTAAGAGACTGGTATCTGTACTAGGTGACCCTGTTTGACAGATTACCAGGACCTCGTTCAATGGACTTGCGTTAGCTGGCTATTAGATAATAATCAGGTATATTTATCTATATAACATTAGTTACTTGAGATAAAAGAGAAGCAAGATAAAATTAATCTTACCTAGATTAATTTTATCTTGCTAAAAAAAAATGTTTGTGTGTGGGTGTGTGTGTGTGTGTGTGTGTGTGTGTGTGTGTGTGTGTGTGTGACTGAGTGAGCGTGTGTGCGCGCGTGTGTTTAGGTCATGATTTTTAAAAGATCTTCGGTTTTGGTGTAGTTCAGGCTTAATAACCATTTGTGCACCTTCTTTTTACATTGAGTTTTAGGTAAGGCATATATCAATAATTCTTTATTAATTTTATTATATAGATAACTACCAAGGAAACCGAAAAATTTATGTGAGAAATTTTGTTTTGAAAGGAATTGTAGGACATACCATATAATTTCTCCGCTTACGAAGAAAAGATGGATCAAATTTCAAAAGAGAGTGCCTTCTAATAACTGATTGTAATACAAAAAGTTGACGAACTGTCAGAACTTCACATTTGTCGTATAGCTCTGTCGTTGGATAAAAGAATGGCAGGAAATTGCTGACCTTTAGAACCGCCCTTTGGGCTCTTTCAACTTTAATTATAGAAGATTTCGATGCGCCGCCCCATATAGTTATACAATATGTTAACAAAGATTGGCATAGAGCAAAGTATGTGTTCTTGAGAATTCTTTCGTTAGCCACATGTCTCAAATTTTTAAAAACAAATATCAGTTTCCTGATTCTCGATGTAAGGACGTTCATGTGCGAGTTGAAGTTAAGATTTTTATCAATTATGACTCCTAGGTATTTAGCTTCATCAACTTTACTGAGCTTAGGACAAATACAGAGAGACGTTGTAGTGTTGTTGCAATTATGAACAGTGATTACATGGGCGTCATTTATTAGGTTATTATTGATGTTATGTAATGTAAAACTTATGTATTTTGTTTTTTCAACGTTAAGTGACAGAGAGTTGTTCTTCAACCAAGTAGTTACTATATTAAATCCGTTTTGCGCAAATTGGAATGCTTCATCCCAGGTGTCTCCACAAAAAACAAGCACTGTGTCATCAGCAAAGGTAATCATTTTACCATTCGATATTTTTTGTTGGCAGAGGTCATTGATATATGCCAGAAACATCCCAAAATACTACCTTGAGGTACTCCCTTGGTCATCTCTAGCTCGTCACTGGTCCAGTTTTCGATTTTCACACTTTGGAAACGACCACACAAATAGCTTTGAAAAAGTTCCAATGGAGTTCCCCTTATACCGAGGCAGTGAAGTTTTTTTATTAAAAGTGGAATGTCTACCATATCAAAGGCCTTCGCCAAATCTAGGAAAATAGCAATTACCTTTTGCTTTTTATCCAACTTTGTCACTATATAATCGGTCAATTCATGAGCTGCATCACTTGTAGATTTACCCGCACGAAAACCAAATTGAGAGTTTGAAATTAATTGTTTAGATTCTAAGTAATTTATTAATTGTTTGTTCATTATTTTTTCCAATAACTTTGAGAGTGTTGGCAGTATAGAGATAGGCCGATAATTATTGATGCAGTTTCTGGCGCCACTTTTATAAATCGGATGAATGATGGAACGTTTAAATCTTTTTGGAAAAGTACCAGTTTGTATGGATAAATTACAGATGTATGTTAGTGGCTTTTTAATAATGTCTTTATACCGTTTGATAGTAAAACCAGATATGCCGTCATTTCCTACAGCACAGTCGTTTCTTAGATTGGTTATTAAAGAACTGATTTCGTTTTCATCTGTAGGTAACAGGACAAAAGAAAAAAGTGGCGACATGGGTGTTGTTGAAGCATTGTTCTGCCGAATACTTTGGTTGATAGAATTTTCCAAACTCATGCCAACGTTGTTAAAGAATCTGTTAGCATCATTAACCGATTGCAATGGGTCACTTGGTGAGATAAGTTCAGAAGGTGGTGATTTATCTTTATTAGTCCCGGTTATCTTTTTAATAGTATCCCAGAGTTTTTTATTGTTGTTACTATTTTTCTGTAGCTCGCTTTTTTCGTATTCATATTTTAGTTTTTTAAGTATAGAATTACACTGGAAGTAAAAAGAATATTGCAGAAAACATTTGTATCAAATATTTCGTATAAATTTATACCCAAGAATACGTACGATCCATAGCTTGGCCTACTCCCAAAGTAAATACCATTATTAAGACGGACAGCTCATGGAATTTAATCTATGTAATCTTGTTAGGGACGAATTACAACGATTGATGACTAGTGATCCCCATCCCATCTGACTGGAGGAACCCTACTGGGAGCCGATAGGGGCTTATTCTTATTAGCGGTCTTTGCGATTTTTGGAGGAGGTTTGTTCAGAAATGGAGAAACAGATTTAGTTTCTTACGAAATAGACTAAATTATAGATGTATATATTATGACAGTGGAGGAAGACAAAGAGATCTGTAGAGAAAGAACCGGTTGAATCTTTGTACTCTCTTCGAACCCTGCAAAGGATCTGGGGGATTCTGGCATCATGATATTTGACATGACATAATATGTTATATGAAGTGTTAAGATTTATTTACTCCGTTTTGAAATGCCTATTAAATAGCACACGCTTATAACATTCCAATAATTCTGTCCCCATTTCGTCAGAATTATTTCAAATATATTACACGAAGACGTTAAGAAATGAAGCAATGTTCCGTAACGATAAACTGCTGACTATCATTTCTTTAGTTATGCGTCGTTGGTCTAGTGAAACAAAGCGCTCACGTGGGTTTAGGGTCGAATCTTAAGTCACACAAAGCGTTAGGGGGGTGTTTCTTTCGAATAATTCTCAATAGCAGTCTAGACTTTGCTATATTGCTCTGTTTGATAGCAATAGGTCTTCCTCCAATTAAATTAGGACTCAAAATAAATCTGATAGGTAGAAGTCTAGCAGATTTATTTTGAGTAATAACTAAGTATTTTAGGCACTGGTAACTATAAGGCTCGAGATAACCACATGGGGAATTATTAAAAAAGTCCACTTCAGTACTTTTAGTTAAAATTTGACCAACGGCTCGATCTAGTAGTTAAGAGCGCAGGCATCCAGTTATCGCAGGTTCGATTCTCGTACGGGACAAATCTTTGTACGACCCACAAATGTTTGCCTCAGTCTGGGTATTTGTGTATGTAAATTTCATATTTGTAAACAAAATCCACGACAAAGGAATAATTACTAGAGTGGGGCTACGTCTTTTAAAAAATACCAAGTATTTTCTCAATTCTTTACCTGTAATAAAGTTAGTAAACATGCCAGTAACGGCGAGGTGGGTAACGGACAGAAGTTTGATGCAGTTCTTAATTGAACTTCCATGTTACTTTGAACCAAGATGGGGTCAAACCACAAACAACAGCTGGTAGACTTTTGAAATACGGTTATAAACTGTTATTCTGAAAAGAATATCACAAATATAAACACCGCCACCAGTATTGCCATATAGACCAACTTTTTGGTAGGTCTACCTATTTTGCCTATAGTCTAGCTATCTACCACTTTACTGTTAAGGTCTACCTATTTTTGATAATATTACGGAACTATATAAAAATCGTTTTTACTAAGGAGTTTGAATTGAGGCATACATGAAACAGAGCGTTATTGAGTCTGATTGACCGCTGACAGGGATTTTGTGGTGGTTATGGTTGGTGGCTTTTTTAATTAGTAGAAAGACCCTCAATAACCGTAACTCGATTTCATACATTTTTGAGTTAAGTCTACCGTTCTGAAGGTGCGTTATGATCTACCAATCCCCTAAACGTACAGCTTTTCTATATTTAGGGTTAGCAATACTGATCGTCACGCCTATATTCCCCGAAGGCATTTGGCAAGGGTGTACTGTGAATATGGATACATCTCGTCGACGATGTCAAGGCCCAAAGCATAGGGGGTGAATGTATTATCTTTATATTGGACAAAATAAGGAGAGTTAAACTACTAGGATTTTTATCTCACTGCACTCCAATGCAGAAATTTATATTTACATATGAAAACTCATGTGAACTATTTTATATAATTTATGGTAGATATATCTAGAAGAAAACATATTCTTTATGAATTTTATGTTTAAATAGGCCACCTGGATGGGCAGTAAAGTATTGCCCCATAGTAAGATGAAATCTCGTGTGCGAGAGTGCTTACAAATATATAAAAAACACTAATACCCACTCTCAAAAAATATATACGCATTGATCAAAAGACGCTCATTCAATCACTTCTCCGTTTAACTAAGATGTTTAAGGTTTATCTATGTTTTAATAATAACGAGTTCAAAGGACGAAGTAATAAGGGAGTTCATAAACAAAATTTGCCGCTTGCCTTCTGAGGCTTTTAGAACTTGTAAAGAAATTTAATTTTAATTTAAAATTACTTTGCTAATAATCTAGCTTGCGAAAGGCCATAATCACCTGACGATAGAAGTTAGTTATGATATTTTTTCAAAGAGCTAATATTTGTTGTATTAGAGTTCAGAGTTAAAAAAAGAAGTCTATGAATATCGTTTGGTTAAACTTGAAAGATTATTAAATACCATTTCAGTACCGGTGACGCAAAAAATGAGAGTCATCTAAAAATATAATTATGTACATGTATTTTTATTAAATATCAGAGAAATCATAGTACATTCTTTAAATACTTTTCAGTATGAGCTCTACTTTTTTATACGTATTTAAAAAAAGTTTTATTGGAAATAAAATTTCTTATAAACCCCTTGGATAACTGTACTTGTAGGTTCGATCCCCGCATGGTACAGATCTTTGTGTGATCTACAATTATTTATGTTTATATAAACGCACCCACGGCACTGTAATAATTTATAGTGTTGAGAAAGTTTATTGAAATTAGAAATAAGTTTATTTTGTATCTATCTATCTATATCATCACGCCAGATAGTAAAATTTTATCTTTGCCCCTTAAATGTATAAAATGTAGAACGCTATCCTAACGACAATGATAAGGCAAATAATCTTCGTTAAATTTGTAAGTCGATAACAAGGAACAATTACGTGTTATAATGATCACGATGAATTGATATCGGGGTTGAGTATGATGGCGCCAACCCGATGCTTTAGCGCCGATAAAAGTAAATGATGTTATTGGTTTTGTTAAAGGCTTGTGTTTAATTTGATGATGATGACGCAAGACCTGAAGGTAGTTTGTTCTAAATCGGTAACTAGATTGATTTCAAGCATTTTTTATGTAATTCTTTTTTAAATTTGCCTAAAATGATTTTACTCCTTCAGTGCGCTATAAAAACTAATTTTATTCTTGATTCATAGCAATTAGGAGATTTTAAATGCTACCTAAAACGTTTTTCTCAAAACGCACACGTACACGTTTTATTGTTAATTGGGGTATAAAAGTGCTTAAAATATAAAAGTGCTTTAAATTTAGAAATTTGGTTTTTGCTTTGGATTTATGAAGCAATTCTCTAATGGGGGTGTCTGAGGTCTTGCGTTTATTATTTAACACCTTGTATAAAATTCCGGTGCGCGTGTGTTCGTAATTATTTTCCTACTAAAAGGCTTGACTTGATCTTATCATGATCAGGCGAAAGACGTCCACTGCAGGATAAAGACCTCCCCCAAAGATCGCCACAGCAACCGGCTTCGTGCTGTTTGCATTCAGCTTCTACCTGCGACCTTCAGCAGGTCATCGCTCCACCCTGTGGAGGGCCTGCCTCTCCATGTCTTCCGGTACATGGTCGCCACTCGAGAACTTTTCTGCCCCAATGGCCGTCAGTTCTACGAGCGATGTGCCCCTCCCACTGCCACTTAAGTTTGGCAATTCTGAGAGCTATATCGGTGACTTTGGTTCTCCTGCGGATCTCCTCATTTCTGATTCGATCTCGCAGAGAAACTCCGAGCATAGCTCTTTCCATTGCCCTTTGGGTGACCTTGAGCCTTCTTATGAGGCCCAGCGTGAGTGACCATGTCTCGGTGCCGTAAGTCATTACTGGCAACACACACTGGTCAAAGACTTTTGTCTTCAGACACTGCGGTATTTGGGACGAGAAGATATTACATAGCTTCTCAAGCGCTGCCCAGCCGAGTTGGTTTCGACGATTACCTCTTTCACGAGGTTGGACCTACCTAATTGGACTGTTTCCCCCAGGTATACATAATGGTCTACAACTTCGAGTGCAGAGTCTCCAACCCTCACAGGAGTGGGTACGACATGGTTGTTTGACATGATTTTTGTCTTGTCCATGTTAATTTTAAGCCCCACTTGTCGAGAGACTCTGGTGAGGTTATCGGGCATAGTGCCGAGGTCTTCCAGGATCTTAGCCATGACCACGATATCGTTGGAAAATCGAGGGTAAGAGATGTACTCGCCGTTGATATTGATGCCATGTCCTCTCCAGTCCAGAAGCTTAACAACGTCTTCCAGCGCGGACACAGTTACAGTACTACAGTTTTGGAGAGATAACGCGAGGCGTGAGACACACGCCTCGCTGTAGTTGGATGGGTGTTGAGTTCTGGCCATGGAGACGGACTGACATTGTAGCGTTTTCATACAAACTCTTTAACACTTCAATATGTCGGTGGTCTACTTGGCACCGCTGGAGAGACTGTAGCACGGTCCATGTCTCAATCGAATCAAAGGCTTTTTCATAGTCCAAAAACGCTGTATATATAACGCTGTAATACTCCTCTATCTTCTGTATAACCTGCCGCAGCATATGTATGTGGTATATGGTGCTAAAGCCTTTTCGGAAACTGTTTTTTTCGGGAGGCTGGAAGTCATCGAGTGTGACATCGAACTCGATGACTTGATCTATTTTATTAACTTAGTGATAGTTAGACACGGCGCTGTCGTCGATCGTATGTGAAGCTGCTGGAAACTGGCAGTCCTACTAATATTATCCTTTTAATATTATAAATGTGAAAGTTCGTATGTTTGGATGTTTGTTACTCAATCACGCAAGAAAAGGCTTCTGTTAAGCCTTGGATGAAATTTGGCACACAGATAGTCTATTACTTGGATTATCACATAGGATACTCTTTATCCCGGAAAAATGTTAGGTTCCTGTCTAAAATCAACGCGGACGAAGTCGTGCGCAGAAATTAGTACCATTATAAAACTAGCGTTACCACCCGCAATTCCATCTGCGTTAGTTTTTAGATAAATCAGATTCAGAATATTGTTTATTCATTTAGCCATTATAATAATTATGAATCGTCAGAAAAGTAACACACAAAACCCTGCTTATGTAAGGACATAGGATTAGAGAAGGCCCTGGGATGTGATTTGTCTCCTTGCCATAAAATTACAGACACACAGAGTTGCTTTCATTTATTTACTCTGCCACACCCACTTCGGAATTATAGGCGTGACGGTGTTCATTACTTACATATTCTTATATTCCCACCAAATTACTTTATTTTGGTTTACCTACTTATTTGTTCATTTTTTTCTCGAAAAGTGTCTAGCATTCATTACACACACGTACATAGTTCCAATCTAAAGACAAAGTATTTTAGTCGTGATATTGTATGATTAATACCATGCCATTTTTCGATCTTCATTATTATTTTTGCCTGCAAGAACAAATTATTGAATCCCACTGTAATCACCGACGGTCACCTCGTCACATAGGTCGACAATAATAAGATCACCCAAGAGTTCTTTTCAGGTAGTTGTGTCCAGTTTAACTTGATCTTTTTGTAGCCAAGATCTTGACTTTTATAGAGATCACTGAAACGGGTTCATAAGAGGTAAAAGTTGGGAATCACGGATTCGTTAAACGGCCAGTGTGTCTGTTCCTGATTAAAAGTAACATTGCTGACTTTTTGTTACACTCTAGATAATTTGTTCTAGAATCTGTTAGATCAATCCAATAGACATATTGGATAGAATATTGATGTGGTTAGGATAATAAAGTGCGCCAGACACCTACAATATGATAGTGCGGTTTCTGTAATTAGACTATGTCACTAACTATGTGGGGATATTATTCGAGTATTACTGAAGATTAAATATATCTTAATTTAATTGCACTTTATTCATTAATTGTGCCGTGCGTGGGGTATATTGTACAATATATTATGGTCGTGTTTTAGTGATCACCTCTATAGCAAAATTGTTTTTAGTCTTATTTGGCCGTGAAAAGGAGACACAGCTATAAGTTTATAGCTGTAAGTAAGTAAGTAGTATGTTATAAGTTTATACAGAGTTCTGTATGTTCACATCTCTTCCTTACAGTAAAGTGGGCTAAAAACTTTTTAAGTGATTGTTGCCAGCGCCCATATTCAACGCGATTGCTTTAATATTGATTGATGTAATTTTATTGATTTAATATCATTGCACAGGACAAAAATTAAAATTATCAAAGGATATTTAAGGTTTCGCCACATAATCAACGCACCGCAACGGGAGTGTAACGGTGGCGCGGCTTGGGGAGTTGTAATGTACTGAAATGTGCGTGAGAGCGTAGACCCGCTCGGCGCGGCGGCAAACGTCACAACCGAACGCAGCCGAGCGCTTTCATCCCGTTGCCGTCGCGCTCCGTCGGCTATTTGACCAAACCTTAGTGTACGATTATATGTTATACATACCTAATGTTTGTTAATAAAAAAAACATTACCCCACTCTAGAAGTAGTTCCTGTGACGCATAACGTTTACAAATACAACTGTTTCATACACAACTACCCAAACAGGAACAGATATTTGCGGGGTACCAAAAGATTTGCGTCGTAGAGAATCGATTGTTGGTGTATGGCTAGCCTAAGTAAAGTAGGTACTTTGATAATAAATGAGGTCAATGAATAAGTTAGCTTATGAAATCTATTTATGTCGAGTAGTGGAATGATACGGATTGATGATAAAGAGGATGATGATGAGTAATCATTAGAATAGAACGTTTTGGACTGGAATAATTCGGTTGTATTATCGTTTACCTTGTACGCTATAGATTTTTAAATAAATATTTTTATGTTCTTGTTCTAATAGGGCATAAATCAATAGATATCACAAGGTTCCGAGTTTGAATACTTGGTTGGACTAAATGTGATTTTCCAACGTCTTCTAACTAGTTATTATCTATATTACAAATAAAAAAACGACCGCATTTGGCCAAGAAAAAAGTTCTTTTGCACCAGGACAAGGCAAGGGTGCATACAGGTGTAGTTTCCATGGAAGTTTCCGTAGCCTTTGCCACGAATTGGGCTACGAATTGCTCCCTCATCCGCCCTATTCTCCAGATTTAGCCCCGAGTGACTATTTCTTGTTCTCAAACTTGAAGAAATGGCTTGGCGGATAGAGATTTTACTCTTACGACGAAATCATCTCACAAACAAATGCTTTTTTTGATGACCTCAACAAATCGACAAATATTTTTCGGAAGGGATAAAAAATTGGAGAAACGTTGGACTAAGTGTATAGAACTCAAAGGAGACCATGTTGAAAAATAAAACAACTTTTTATCTAAAAACCTGTGTTTCATTCAAAAAGTCACGGACTTATTGACCCGCCTTAGTAATAAAAAGAACACGATTTTTTAAACTTTTGTCTGTCTGTCTGCTCGTTATGACGGGACTTTCACTGATAGATAGCTGATGTAATAAGGAGTCAGAATAAATTATCTGTGTTTGAGTTTACCGAACATTTCTAAATAAAAACCATTATATACCAGATAAAGTTATTATTTTAAAGTTGCTTTCATAAATATACTTTTAGGACGATTTAATTTTTTCAAAAATATTTGTCATCATTCAAACTTTTATATAAACATTGTAAAAACTATGTTTATAGGTCATCATATTTAAAGCAATGTATACGTGTAAGAAAATCATTAAAATGGCACATAGAAAAATATTGAAGCTATTTTGAGTTCTTGGTTTATGGCTTAACTGAGATGATGAACACGTTTTATTATTTATAGTCTAAGTTGGAATAATAAACCGTGCCGTGACAGTAAAATTATAAATAAATGTTCATCATCACCATCTCAGCCTATAGTTGTCCACTACAGAACATAGGCCTTTGCATTTTCCAGCGTGATTCGCGATTTTCACAAGATCGTTGGTCCATCTGACAGGCGGTCGTCCCACGATGCGCTTGCCAATACGTGGTCTCCACTTTAGAAACAAATAAAGGGCTGATTTAATGTATAAGCTGTAAAAACAGACTTCAAAGAAAATATGTATCATTAGATAAGGATAGCTGGAATGAATATCTGGAGCCAAGAATACAAAAAATAATAATTAGATATACTGACATGTGCATTTTTTGCATTGTACACAAGCATTTCAAAAGGACTGTACGGTAGAATTTGCAGAATATCATAAATTTCGGTGCTACGAATATTATTCATGGCATATCAGCGTAGCGTGGTTTATACTAAGTCGTAGCAGCTATGGATATGCTACGAGACAAAAACGTAGCTTTATTGTTATTAAAATTGGCGTTAATATAATGTTGCGGCAGTTAGCAAGGAAACACATTTTCTCGCTAATTGAAGCCTAAAATAAAACAGTTTGTTTTAACTTGAACTTTCTCATAATATATTGTTACAGCGTTGATGTAGCTTTTGTGGCTGATTATACCATTTCCATTTTCAAACACCTCTGTGCTTCGAAAGGTGCTGTCGGTGTCGGTAACTACTTAAGTGGTACTCTTAATGCCAAGTTGGAAGCCTTATGGGCAGCTTGATAAGTTCCAACAGCAGGTGCCAGAATGCGGCCTCCATCAAATCACACTGGGTCCACAAGTTGATATGTGAGAAAAAATTACCCAGCAGTCGGGTAGTCTAATATGATAGATTATTATAATATACATCAATGGCGTGCATTGCAGATGGGCCATTAAGCACTGCCTACTTCATAAGATTTCAATTAAACTTACTTTAAATATTAATATGTTATTAAAATATATTAATCATTATTATTAAGTATAATAATAACGTATTCATTCGTCATGTTATACTAAGGCCGTGGAGTGGGCAGGCCCTTCACTAGGTGGACCCGTAACCTGGTGAAGGTTGCAAGTAAGAGCTAGATGCGAACAGCGCAAATCTGATATTCGAGACGATATGTATGAGGGGCCTTGGTACTGCTGTGGACGTCTATAAGGGGATAATGTATGCATGCAATTGCATATATTCTTTTTATGCCTATTATAAAAATCATCGTAATCATCTCATCATATACTTGTCCACTGTTGAACATAGGCCTCTCCAATCGTTGTCAAGCGCAACCGGTCCGATGCTACCTGCACCCAACGACTTCCTGCTATCCTCACTTAATCGTCGGTCCATCTGATAGGCGGCAGTGCCACGCTGCGCTTGTCAATACGTGGTCTCCACTCTAGAATCTTTCTGCCTCAACGCCCGTCCGATCTTCTCGCTATGTAGCCTACCCATTATCTCTTCAGTTAGTGACCTTGGTTCTTCTATGAATCTCCTCATTCCTAATTCGATCGCGTAGAGAAACGCCGAGCATAGTTAGCTGAGCGACCCTAAGCTTAAAAATATAGCAAGTAAACTTAAAATTTGCCACAGAATTGCATGACATAATTTTGTGAAGAGAACTTTAGTTTTTGATTATAAAGTGGACTTAAATAAGGAGCCACATACAGGATGTAATAGGAAGTCGTACAGCAAAAATGCAATATAATAAATGCAGCGCAGAGGGAACAGCGTATTGGTATGGTTCCAAACGGTGGCTGTAAAATTCTACACGGCAAGTAACACAACGACCATTTTAAGTAATATATGAGACATTTTTATGCTTATCGAGAATGCAAGAAGGAGAAACATACTAGATATAAATTGGCTAAGTGATTGGTGGCCTGCGCCACGGGTATAAAACGCAAAGTTTCGGGATCTATGCGTTTTTTGCTGTGGGTTCAGGCATCCCTTGAACCTATTTTGAAATCAGTTTCTATAAAAAAACGATAATTTTCTACCGGCTTGAAAGCTTACTAGTACAAAATGTTTTTACTAAACTAATAAAATAAAACTGTCAACTATCTATATGATCACGCCAAATATCAATCGCATTTTTTTAAATCAGTAAATATTACAAAATTTGGTAAATATTGACTAAATTAGAGACTTATTAAATAATTATAGATTTCCTGCGAAAACAATAGTGTGCAAGCGATTTGAAAAACTGATAACGCTAAGTAACTTACGTTGCTGACCGTACAGCGTTTCAAAAGGTTCTTTCCTTACAGACTTCTCTGGATTTCTCCATAGTTCGTCTTATAAAAGCTTGCCGGTTACGGAGACTCTTGACTTGCCCTTCCAATAACCACGGTCTGGCTGTCATATAAAATGAAACACAATTTGAATATTAGGAAAACACATAACTAGCGTGATTACGGGTTAAATTGCTGAATGATTCGGAAATTATGCTAATAGACGCTAAAATACAGGCGTGATTTAGGTAGAGATGCTAGTGAAGTGCAATATTGTGTGGTTCTCAATTCGAGTTAGCTCGTGTTTTTGAGCAAATTTTTTCCACAACTCTCTCTCTTTTCTTTTTACGTAGGACAAGGAAGACATTTTAAAAACTAAGTATATTTTACTTCATCAATATAAATTATGCATTTCTGTATTTAAGTTTCTCAACACCTTTTGACTTAAGAGGATAGCGCTAATTTATATAGATAAAAAATATTATGGCATTGTGTTCTCTATATAAAAGATGTAACGTAAACGCAAAACTCAAAACACCCCGATTTGATAATTGATAATTACTGCACAAATTCAATACGACAACGAAATTTCCAAATTTAAGGTTTTTTTACTCTTTTTTTCAACACTTTTATACACCTATTAACAATTAAACGTGTACGTGTATAAGTGCGTATTAATAATAATAATAAGTCATTTAATCCAGGCAACTGAAATTTTACAAAACTATTTTGTTAAACTTACGGGCCCATAGAATATATACCTTACAGACTAACATACATATAATATATAAACTTATAAATTAAGTAACATGTGTTGCCGGCGACATGTTGCGCTGTACGGGGGTATCTCTCACTCTCCCACGAAATCTTCTAAAAACGACACCCCTCGGCCAGAAGTCCTCGCTCATGAAGGTCTCCAATTTGGCAGTGGGAACTCGCACAACAAAGGAATTAGAAGCCGCATTGTGTTGCGAGGTTCAGCTTCTCGACCCTCAGAGAATACAAGGACTTCTTGTGGGCATACTCCTCAATGTCATTGGCTTTGGTGGTGTAGTGTAGCCGTGCCACGTACAGCAGCGTCGTCGGTACTGCTGAACGCAGGAGTGCGCCATCGTCGACCGGAGCAGACCCACACCGGTTTCTTCGAGGAGGCTTCTTCTTCTTCTTTTCCACCTTGATGAAGCCTTCCTCATCAACTTGACCCTTCGTGGTGGTCCGAGGCCCCTTACGTGCCTTCCCAGTTGTCCTCTCCGGTGCGCGGGCGGCAGAGACGACGACGAGGAGAAGCCGTGTTTACGTTTGACGTCACCGGCGGGGCCGTGGAGCAGGTGGCGGGACGCGGTGTACTGCGAACGGCGGGGTGCGGTGTGCTGCGGGCGGCGGGGCGCGGTGTATCGCGCCGGGCCGTAGCAACAGCTGGCGAGGCATCGGCTGACTCGAAACTGCCGACGGATGCATTTTGCGCCCGCGCTGAACGTTCACATTACAGGCCTCGTGCGACCTACTTTCCGGGCTGGCGCCACGCAATGACGCCACCTCTTTGCGTAGTTCGTGGATGGTAGTTTAACCTGAATTGCACCTCGGCCAGGCTGGACTTTAGGGTGGTTATATCCTTCAGCAGCCTGGTGACATCGATGTGGTCGAATGTGACGGGGGGCAGCCTATGCAGCTGCTTCGCCACAAAAGCGGGCACGTCGTCGGGATCGGTCGCCTTTAGCAATCCGATTATGTCTCGGAGACTTCTCTCGCCCTTTTCGTGCCTCCTGCGAGACGGCATCTGATCGCTCTTACCAAGCGATTCATACAACAGCACCTTAGCATTGCAGATATTTTCCTGTTTGAAGTTAGATTTGCATATCTGCTCGATGCTAACTTCATCCATGGTGTCGATGACGTGCTGTAAAAACGCCAACACTTCGTTGGCTATGAGTTTTTCCAAAATATGGCTGCGCAAATCGCGAATTGCAATAATTCGTATATGCAGTGTGGCACGTCCGAATCCGAGCGCGCACTGCACTGCGAAATAAGTTACTGTGTTGAGAAATACGTTATAGAAATGCATTTAAAATCTTTGTATTGCTATGAATCAAGAATAAATTTAGTTTGTTATAGCGCACTAAAGGAGTAACAGCATTTTAAGCAAATTTAAAAAAAAATTAAGATACATAAAAAAATGTTTGAAGCAATTCAGTTACCGATTTTGAACAAACTACTTTCAGGTCTTGCGTTTATTATGTTACACGTTGTAGATACAGAGTACGTTAAGTATATATAAGATATGTAATCACACCTATGTACCTTAATCAGGAGCATCCATCACGACCTAAAATATAATGACCCCATACTATGCGTATTTGAGTATGTGCCAGAATTGAATATCAGACATTTTTTGTTGATTTAAACGCTCTCTTTCCATAAGGAGATTGGAGCAATTTCTGCTCGGAAAGAAAGCTGTTCTTGAAACCACAGGTATATCGATATGTACTCAAGTTAGCATTTATACTCGAGTATTCGTTCGCACCTAACGTACCCGGTACAGCCTGACTGTCACTAAACCAAGTGTCTGTGATTAGTCACCTTGATTGATGGCGGTTGGAACGCTACACGACATCTCGAAATCAAGCTAATTCGAACACTAAAAGTAGGCATATTATAAAGATGAAACTACCTAAGCAGTCCCAAACAGTGTGAAAAAAATAGTGCGGTCAGGAGACCCCCGTCAGGAACTTAGTTGTTAGTAAGAAGTCCTAATTAGACAATTTAAAATGTAACTTACTGTTAATAAAATTGTAAGTTATTGAAAAACCATCGAGCACATTTAACTAACATGTGATGTAAACAAGTATGGCGGCCAGCGCTTACGATAACACCCGAATTACGCCGGACGGAACCGAAACTTTGTTCCAATTCTAGCTATAATCATTGAGATATTATATATCGTAGTACTTACGTACGTACTTGAGACGTAACTCCACGGTTATCAAGTTACGCGTAATTTTTTGTTCAAAGTAGCTATGCAGACGTACTTCTCGAGTATGCATGTGTACTAGAAAAGCTACTTCAAACAAATTCCACTTAACTTGATGATCGTGGAGTTAGCGGGATGTTTGTGTTTTTGTAGATAATAAAATCTTATGTTTTTCGAGTTTTTTCTTATATATATATATATATATATATATATATATATATATATATATATCTTAGACAACATAAAGGCATATTTTTTAAATAAAACTCAGGACTTGAACGTATATCGTTGCGGCAAGCAAGTGGTACAAAGTGAGCTGAAGTGTATGCGCTTTAACGTTTCTTTAAACAATATAGTTCAGGTGTCATCTCTAGTACGTAATACATAATTATTCAATGGCTTTCCAGGATTCTTCTTTAGCTGAAATTTGTTAAAAATATTTATTGATAAGAGAAACGGCGCGACGATATTTCAGAAGAGTCACAAAAATTTAGTCTAAAAACTCTTGTTTATCTGTATTTACATTACAACTTAAATTTTGCCAATAATAACAACTATTAAAAATTTAAGTCACGGGAAAATAAAATAACATACACTTTCCGTTGTAGGTATTTCTGTCACACTTATATGTAAATTTTCAACAAAATGCACTGTCAGAAGCTACTTTTTTTATACTGTTCATGTTGTAGCTTAAATATTATATTTTATTTTTAAATTATACCCTCGTTTAGTGTTTGATTTAGGACATTGGAATTTAAAAAAAATTTATAATGGCGCGCCCCTATGAATATTTTTTATTTAAATAATATAAGAGGACAAACAAAAAAACATTTTAGAATAATTTTCTTAAAAAAAATTAAATACACATATTTTATTAAATTAGCCGCGTGGTTCCCGGCTTAGAATAGGACCAACCCATCTCATCCCATCGGGTGTCGTACAAGGCGACTAAGGGAAAACTAGGGAATGGGCAGCAGCGTTCTCTTAACACTTCTGCGATCAAAAACTGCGCTCGCCAACCCGCCTGCCAAGCGTGGCGAGTATGGCAAATCCCCCCTTTGGGGAGGCCTATGTTCAACAGTGGACAAGTATGGGCTGAGATGATTTTATTAAAGTTTGGTTAATGTAATAGTGTAGTATGGTTTTCAAAGCAATAAAGTAATTAACTATTTATTTGGTTATATCAAAATTACTGATCATTTACAAATTAAGATTAAACTTTATCCAACCGTCGTTTTTATTGAAACTGGCTTCGCTGTTCGCTGAGCGAGGCAGCCGGCGGATGTGCCAGGCGGATATATCAGATTTCAGTCTGCTTCGCCCGGCTAATTACCAGAGTGCTGTATAATGAAGCTAATTCTGTGAGTCCAGCTATTCAGTTTGTCTGAACGAATGTACTTGCATCGGGTAGATATAGCTGGGAATCCGCTTATTTGATGCTTAGACGGTTGAATGAGTGTAGTCCGTTTAGTAAGTACGTTCGAATGTCCTAGATTTTCTTTTTCGAGGAAGGAAAATTGTACGACTAGTGTTATTTTACTCAAATTTATGTTTTAACTGTTTTTGTTGATAGGTATAAGTATAGCTTCCTTCTTCTATGCAGGTACGATGTGCATTGCTACGAGGTTGCGTAGAATGGTTGCAACTGTTTATGTGAGTTATACTTTATCGTTTTGTATGTATACATAATATTCCATGAGAATATGGTATAAACTATACTATTAAGAGGAAATATTTGTTTGTTTGAAACTACTAACCCGATTTTAATGATTCTTTTCCTATTAGTAAGTTAAATTATCCAGAAATTCGGTCGGACCAGTTGCGAAGCCGCGGGAAACTGTTAGTATTCAATAAGTAGAAATGTTGAACATATACAAGTTGTATTGTAAATAACGCAAGACCTTAGACACCCCATTTAAATAATTGCTTCACAAATTCAATATATTCAGAAATCTAATTTCCAAATTTTTTTTTTTTATATTTTTAAATTTTTTTTTAGTACTTTTATACCCCAATTACAATTAAACTTGTATGTGACTGTGTGCGTATTGAGAAATATGTTTTAATAATGCACTCGAAATCTCCGTATTGCTTTGAATCAAGAACAACTTTAGTCTGTTATAGAGCACTGAAGGAGTAATGGCATTTTATGCAAATTAAAAAATTTAAGATGCATTAAAAATTGTTGGAATCAATTCAGTTACCGATTTACAACAAACTACTTTCAGGTCTTGCGTTCATTATGTTATTCCTTGTATATTTATCAAAAAACTCTTTTGCTGCTATACGTCTATTGATTATTTTATAGCCGATTTTAACCTTAATCTTTTTTTGTGCTTGAAGCCAAACCAAAAAGCATTTATCAAAAATACACTGAAAACGTAAAATATAATAAAAAACAATAAACATCTTTCTAGCCTTTTCACTCGCTACTCAATTATTTAACGTGCTCTTTATATACCCTTCATTCCCGACACTCACTTTGTATCGCCCCTTCGTCCCTCGACTGGGCTTTGACCAGTGACATATCAAATGAGATGCGAGAAATCAATTTTTAGGGTCCGGCGAGAATCCTTTTGGGAAATACATAAAACAGTCATCAGCTGAAGATGTAAAGGATCTGTGGAAAATTTGATTGGTCAGTTGAAGGGAAAAGATCGGCACAGGGAAATCTTTCATTTCTGGGTGTGCTTTACGCTGTTTTTATGCCAAAATAGAATTTTGATCTTTAATTATTATCCGGGAGACGTCCAACAGGACAAAGGCTTCGACCTTTATTCTATGCTTTTATTTGTGACATTGTATTGCGTTAATTATTTTTACATTATTTATTAATGGGTGCAGTATCAGTGGAAAATAAACCGCTGACATAGAGAGGAGAGTGAATGCAGGGAATGGTGCGATAGGAAAGCTACATGGGACCCGGCACTTAAGTTAAAAAGCGCAGCTGCCATACATAATTGACTCTTTGTTTCAATGCTGTTATATGTCCGTGCGAGTTGGGTATGTAAGAAGTAGAATGTAAACAGATTTAATGCTATGTGCGAAGTTAAGCTGACCGACCGTATTCGCAACAGCGTAGTAAGAAAGCGTATAGATATGAAAAATAGTGTCGTTGCAAAGATGACAAAGAGTATGCTCCGTTGGTCTGGGCATATAAAATTATATCGAAAGAATATTAAAACAGATATACAATACGAAAATGGAAGGACGGAATGGGACGGACGGACGAGGAAGGCTGTAAGAAAAGAACTTGTTTAAACTTTCTACGAGAGTAACGCCTACCCCGCAAGGGTTCTGGCGTGATGATATAGCTAGAGATAGATAGAATTAAGGAGGGCCTATTACCAGTTCTCATCATGTATGTATTTCATCATCAGCCAATGTCTAATGCCTTGCACACGATGAACGCCTTGTGCTGTAAGCACCAAGTTTTTGCTCGCGATCTTCATCAGGTCACCGGTCTACTCTTCTTATGACAAATATGAATAATGCCCACTCTGAATAATGCCAAAACCTAATAATGTTTAAATATTAATACTGCCAAATCTTAATTATGTCCAACCTGAGTAATATTCATTCTCTTAAAGATATAGAAAACTAAAATTGCTCCAATTCTACAATCCTCGGCTACTCTCATCCAATTTCTCTCAAGCTGCCCTACGGAAATCAATTAGAGATACAAATTTACGTATTTAAATAAAAAACAAATCGTTCGTTTTTCGGATTTGTTATTTATATAGTTTTATCGTATATGACATTATTCGTCTTTGACATAAGTCGAGTAAATCCACCGGCCCACCTTGTCACTACTTAATTATATTAAGTATTATTTCTCTTATTACGTAAGCGCCATAGATGAGAGGATAAATCGTCATGCTTCTTGAAATATGTCTATTCCCACTGAATGTTCATTAATTTAATGCGCTAATTGATTGGCAAAAAGATTCGATAAATCCACAGCTTATTGCTCGTAGTGACGCAATCGTTGATTTATAGACACAATAACTTATTCAATGCCTTTGTATTTTTCTATGAATAGGTTTAAGTTCATTTGTATTCAATATTGATAATCTTCTTTCATAGAGATTTAAATCTGGAATTTAGTTCCTGCTCAAAAATGTTCAAAAATATAAATAATATTAATACAAAGAGACCGGTATTAAAAACAAGTTTTTATAGCAACAAGGAAGATATATCTTGCTTAGTTGAGAAGTTCCTTAAAGAAGCCATCTTCTCTTTGGCTCCATCATCAGACCTTGGACACCATAGGATCTTAAGTACTCGTCAAGGCAAATCCAACAAGACCAAACACGGTGGAGTTATATTGAGTAGTTGATTGATTGGCCATTGGCTACCTTTCGGTTTCATTATCAGACCCAGAACTAGTGTTGTAAAAACGCTCGGGTCGGTACTTAAAACGCTCGCGTCTTCTTCGTGTTTCAACGCTCGTGAGCGTCGACTCAGCGCTAAACGTTTGACTTCAGCGCTCTTTTTTACAACACTACCGTGAACACTATCTAGTTGTATAGTACTTGTCAATACCAATTTAACAAGCCTAAACACTAGGCGATTACTTTGTATAGTTCACATGTTCCTATGGCCACCTTCCGACTTCAGCATCAGACCAGCTCGATGGCATCATATTATTGCATTGTCATCGACTTTACATATTTTGAGCTCAATCGGATACTCGCAAGTACTTGAAATATGGATCACAAGATTTGAACCGAAACTACAGACAGATATACATGCGAACATTGTAAGTTAAATAAAAGCTTGTAAATAGAGAGCCACTTTTGGTGTGAGAGATAAGATTGTTAGGTTTAACAATAATAATAAATAAGTTAGAAGGTACGCGGGAACAACAATGATATTTCGACGTCAAACACCTCGGTCCTTCCCGTAGTCATGAGTGGAAACTTAAAATCAAAATTAAACAGGGATAAAAAAATATTTCACGAGTCCTACGTCGAAAAAAGCGTTTTTTTTTATCGAAAAAAGAAACTCAGTTTGAAACTATGCCTGGTTTAATTGCTGAATCGTCCCTACTGTATTGGGAACTTATATCGTTGGCGATATGTAGGCATTCTTAGTACACCTCTGCCATATCTGTCTTCCCCCAGACAGCGGGCTGGGAGAATACAGGTATGACGGTGTTTTTATATTTATCATGAGGCAGAGTTAGTTGAGATAAATCAGGTAAAGCACAAATCGAGATTCTAGTTTAAGATTGCGCGATTGTAAGCTGCTAGACTAGAGATCATATATTCAGTCAACGTATACGACTTCGTGATCGCTCGTGAATTGCGTTCAATACGAGGGAATTCCGACTCGTCCCTGTTGTCACGTGAGTCCGTATATCAGTTACTAGAGACTGTAATGCCGCTTCGAGTGTCACGTTTAACGCCTAAGGCCACGATTTACTGGACTCTCTGAGATCACTAACTGTTATCGTTTGTTTGTTAATGTCTTGTTTCGGGTCTCGTAGATCATCGCATTACAATCTGTAAAGACACGTCAAGTATTCGCAACAGAGAGTATTTATTCTAATTCAACCTTGACAATACATCAGTTACATATTTTTACATAGATGGCGTTAGTAGTACTAAATTTTGATACACTATTTCAACACCCCCACTTATCAAAATAAACTGAACAATTAATAAGAAATTACAATAGAAATAAACCTAACATGTGCATGAATTTATAGTGTTACACAGAAACCTTTGGTCAAAAGATCTGCAGGCATTTCTTCAGAAGGAACATAATCAATTTTCACATAATTATTCTTAACAACATCTCTAATATAGTGATGACGCACATCTATATGTTTAGACCTACTATGACTCTGATGACTAGATGCTAGTTTCAATGCACTCTGGTTATCACAATACAAATTAATTGCATACAATTTTCCTGTAATTTCATGTAACAAATTTCTTAAATATACAGCTTCTCTAGAAGCTTCGGACAAAGCTGTGTATTCTGACTCTGTACTGGAAAGACTTACAGTGCTCTGTTTCCGACTTTGCCAAGAAATGGCTGATCCGGACATCACAAAACAGAAACCGGTGTAAGATTTCCTATCTAGAGCATCACTTGCCCAATCACTATCTACATAACCTTGTAGATCAGTGTCACTATTACTATATTTTAAACAGTAATCTTTGGTACAAATCAGATATCTCAAAATTCGTTTTGCATAGTTGTAACAATTAATATTATAGCAATTATTAAATTGGCTGAGATAACTGACTGCATAGGCAATGTCAGGTCTTGTTAATACTGCCAAGTACATTAAACTTCCAATAAGTTTTTGGTAAGGTACATCAGGTAAACATTCTTTAGATTTCTGTACATTTAATTTTGGTTCAATTGGAGTACTTTGTGGCTTACAATCAGACATTTGAAATTTAGATGCTAACTGTTCAATATACTGCTTTTGGTCTAAAGTTATTACATTTTTATTTTTATCTAAATTTATTCTCATGCCTAGATACTGTCTTACAGGTCCTAAGTCCTTTAATTTGAACTTTGATCCTAAAAACTTTTTTAACTTTTCAGTTTCAATATCACTGTTTGAAAAAATTAAAAAATCATCCACATACAATGCTACTATTATTTTAACTTTACCATTAGTTTTCGCAAACAAACATGGTTCATACTTACTATTTCTAAAGCCTAATTCACAAAGACAATCTTTAACCCGTTCATACCATACTAACGAAGACTGCTTTAAACCATAAATTGCCCGCTTTAATTTTAATACATTTCCCCCACTTTTGTTTGCAAAACCTTCAGGTATTGACATATATATATTTTCTTTCAGAAAACCATTTAAAAAAGCTGTAGTAACATCCAAATGTGTGATACTCATTTTCAACTTAACACTAAGTGCAAATAACAATCTTAAAGCTGAATGACGCACAACAGGCGAAAAAGTTTCATTATAGTCTATTCCCGGTTTTTGAGAAAAGCCTTTAGCTACTAGCCTTGCTCGATAATGCACTATATTGTCCACGTCAAACTTTTTGGTAAAAACCCACCGACACTTTACAATGGACACATCACCTGGGTTCTGAATTAGTTCCCATTGTCCTCGAACGACTGGAATTCTTCAGTCATGGCATGTCGCCACTGCTCCTTCTCAGGACCCTCCAGAGCCTCTGAGAGTGATATTTCCTCAGCTGCTGGAACTGTACTAGAAACACATATATTGTTAAACCCATATCGTTCAGGCTTCTTCCTCTGTCGTTTGCTCTGTGCATCTTGGCCTAATGTATGCTGGATGACTTGTTTGGGGTCCTCGGTTGTCTGAGGTTCTATCAAGGTTTCATCAACATCCCCATAAACTGAAGAATCTGAAGATATTTCATTATCTTCACCTTCCATATGGACAGGACTGAACTCCCCCACTGAAGTGTTGCTCGCCTTCTCCATGACGCTTGATGATGCTTCATCTGGTATCCAGATAGCCAAACTTTCATCGGAGTTACCGTCCATGGTCTCACCTTCCATTACAACAACATCTCTGCTGGTAACTATGGTCTTCTTGTGAGGATTATACAATCGGTATCCTTTGATATCTTCTCCATATCCCACTAAGATATGTTGCATAGCCTTTTTATCCCACTTAAAGCGCTTTTCCTTGGGGACATGCATCATCACTTTACTGCCAAACAATCTAATATGGCTAAGATCAGGTTTTTTACCATACCATAGCTCAAATGGTGTTTTCTCAGCTCCTGACACAATAGACCGATTTTTTAGATAAACTGCAGTGTTTGCTGCCTCTGCCCAAAATCTCTTGTCTAGCTTTGCATCATACAGTAAACATCTGGCTTTCTCTATCACTGTTCTGTTAGCCCTTTCTGAAATACCATTCTGTTCGGGTGTGTAGCTGTTTGTAGTCTGGTGTATAATGCCAAAAGTCTTCAGGTGATTACTAAACTCACGGTTGCAAAATTCCAAGCCCTTATCCGTGTGAAATATTTTTATTTTCTTACCTTGCTGATTTTCAACAAGCAATTTAAATTCTTTAAATTTGTTGAAAGCTTCACTCTTTTGTTTAAGAAAATATATAAAAGTCATCCGACTATAATCATCAACTAACAGCATGAAGTATCTGTTGCCATTCAATGAGTTCACCTCCATAGGTCCACATAAATCACTATGTATTCTGTGACAAGGTTCAGCACTTCTTTCACCTTTATGAGTAAATGGTAATCTCATTTGTTTTCCCTCACAACATGTCTTACATTGTGACTTTGATATGTCAAATGAACCTTCATATGATATGCCATTTACTATTCCATTTTTCATCTTGTTCATATCTTGACTGTTGATGTGAGCTAATCTTCGATGCCATAAATGTCCTGTGACAGCTGGAGATGTCAACAAACAATGCTGTTTTTGTAACCTCAACTTATATACACCGTTGGTTAAATCAGCTATCGCAACTAAATCGTCATTTTTGTCACATATATAACAACATTCTTCTTCAAATATGACGTTGTTGCCATTCTTGATAAGCTCACTTACTGATATTAAGTTTGTTGTCAAACTAGGAACACACAGCACATTCTTTACAGTTATGTGACAATCCAAATCTGACACTATTTCTACGTCTCCGAAACAAACAACTGGGACTTTTGAATCATTAGCGACAACAATTTCAGGTAAACACGGCGAATTACTCGTGTTTTTCAGCCAATCCTTGTTTACTGTGAGATGTGCGCTTGCCCCGCTGTCCACGTAAAAATCTTCCTTGTTAAAGTTTCCATTGAAGAAAACAACATTAAACACGCATTTGCTAGCGTTTTTCTTCAACATTGGGCACTGATTTCTGTAATGTCCATTACTTTTACACTTGTAACATGTAACTTCTTTTGTTTTGGTTGTATCACTTGTTACTTTCTTATCTGACGTCGGCATACCGCCAAATTTCTTCTGCTTAGTGTTGCCAGAGTTATATTTTCCTCTAGCCGCGAATGCAGCACCACCTGCATTATATTCTGAGTCATTGACATTGACAACTTCCATGTCAAGTAATTTTGACTTAATGACATCAGCGGTTATCGGAATTCCGGAATGTTCTATTGCCATTATCATTGGAGAATATCGTTCCGACAAACCAGCCAATAATAATGACCCAACCCATTCATCCGTAATTGCAAATCCTGTGCCATTCAACCTTTGCGCTGTTTCGACAATTTGAGTCACATAACTTACCATTAAATCACAGTTTTCAAGTCTTATGGATATTAAATGTCGAAGCAAGGTGATCTTTCTAGAAAATCCCGAGTCGTCAAACATGGTCTTCAACTTAGTCCATAATTCAGCTGAGCTCTGGGTGTTTCTGATATGCACGTACAATACCGGGTCTATCGTCAAAATAAGCTTCGCCTTGGTTTTTGCACCTTCCGCTGGTTTAACTTCAAATCCAGTTGGCGGTTTGATGTACTTGTCCATTCCATCTAGCACCAACAAGTTTTCAGCAGCAAAACACCACTCGTCGTAATTTTCCCTGCCTTTTAACTTTGGCACACTGGTAATGTAGTTCGTAGCCATGTTTCTGCGATACTAGTGCACTATTTATCTACTTTAAACTATTAAAAAAAACTGATAAATGTGGGAGCGGCCCATAACCTGTAAAGACACGTCAAGTATTCGCAACAGAGAGTATTTATTCTAATTCAACCTTGACAATACATCAGTTACATATTTTTACATAGATGGCGTTAGTAGTACTAAATTTTGATACACTATTTCAACACAATCCGTATCCTGATTGTAATGCGATGATATTCAATAATATATGAGACTAAGTCCATTGCGGTGTTCTATCCAAAAAATCTCAGTAGTAGGCCGGAGACAGAATTTAGAATATGCCTTTATGATTATATAGTACAACCCTATCTGCTCCTTCGGGGAAAAAATACTGTGACACTTAAGTTTATTTAAGCGTGTAAGCATTTCAAATTACTTATTCTTTTGATGCATGAATACTTTTATATGCTAAGGCCTCAGTGAAAGGTTTATTTTCGATTTAACGGACTGCTGAGATCACTGACTGTTATCGTTTGTATGTTAGCTGAATTAAAGAATAGGCCTGTATTATTACATACTACAACAGTCTATCCTATTAGACACAGTGGGTGGAGCGGCTTAAGCTCTTAACCACTGCGCTAAATCGTCCGTCAACAATTCATCACTTAACAAGTGCTCGAATCGGTTCATGCTATCGAAAACGGGAAAAGATATTTTCCCGTTTTTTATTTATTCTGGGATTGATTGATTGTGTAATTGCGAACACTCATGCTCTAATAAATCTTGTCATAACTCATGCTGAGTACCGACCTTTCTCCTCGACGATTTGTTTACATTACCATATTTATTATTATGTACTGTTCGTGGGATGTGCAAGAGCATCGGTTCTTTATCTTTGTGTAAAAGGGTTCTTTCTATTTTGCATTAAGTTATTCACATCATCGTGAGCCTATTGAAATAGGTGTTCCAGAAATCTTCACAGAATTGAGATAATATCACGCAAGTATTTGTGTACGTGCGTTAGTGTAACTAGGTACTTAATACCATGTTATAAGTTTTGGTTTGTTTAGTCGATCTCCCGAAGCCTATATTTTAGCTGAGTTAATTTTAAAACGACTACCTCGTTGGTCTACTGGTGAATAAAGCGCGTTGCGATCTTGAGGTCTTGAGTTCAAATCCTAGGTTAGACAAATGCAGGTTTTCTATAGAAAAAATCTCTATAAATGCCGATATATGGCAATAGACTCGCCCAGACACATCACCTAACATCGTTGGCGAAAAGTGGGTGTACAGACTACACCTCTGCCACCCACGCCTGAAGAATCACATATTATTTATTTTGGACCATAACAATGTACAAAATTGAATCGTGTACATTAGTTAAGTAAAAACTGTGTCGCAGCCATTAACGCCCACTTTCAGAAAAGGGCGCAGCGTTTCTTACCGCCGCGTTGTATAAAATAAACCCAGTTTTGAATAACATAGTCCGTTGTTAGTATAGCGCAAATACCGTGCTTGACTAGATTTGCTATCGAAAGCTGCCAAACTAAAATGGGCCCGTCGTTTGTCACGACGACACATGAAATCAACTGCCAAAATAGTGGATATAAAGTATAATGTGACATCACTGCATGCATGCACGGCACAGTTGTAGTTATTTATGTATCTAAATATTGGTATAAGGAGATTTTATACTCTTTTCATGTATCAGAAGAGGGCTCATCACACGCACGCAGTGGATATCGCAATTAATGCTATCGCAAAAACGCTATTGCGTTCTATATCACTGGTATTTTATTAATATTTTCTCAGAGATCTTATCTAGCCGCGTGGTTCCCGGCTTAGAATAGGACCAACCCATCTCATCCCATCGGGTGTCGTACAAGGCGACTAAGGAAAAACTAGGGAATGGGCAGCAGCGTTCCCTTAACACTTCGACGATCCATAACTGCGCTCGCCAACCCGCCTGCCAAGCGTGGCGAGTATGGCAAACACCCCCAATTATGGAAGATAGTAAGAAAACCAGGCCCCTAGTCCTCGGCGGTCCTGTTCGTCCTGGCCACGGTAGCAGCCACGGTAACGACAGGACAAGGGGTGCTAAGAATCTCCGGCAGAGATTCGGCTACCACCGAACCGGAACCGGAACATAATCAATTTTCACATAATTATTCTTAACAACATCTCTAATATAGTGATGACGCACATCTATATGTTTAGACCTACTATGACTCTGATGACTAGATGCTAGTTTCAATGCACTCTGGTTATCACAATACAAATTAATTGCATACAATTTTCCTGTAATTTCATGTAACAAATTTCTTAAATATACAGCTTCTCTAGAAGCTTCGGACAAAGCTGTGTATTCTGACTCTGTACTGGAAAGACTTACAGTGCTCTGTTTCCGACTTTGCCAAGAAATGGCTGATCCGGACATCACAAAACAGAAACCGGTGTAAGATTTCCTATCTAGAGCATCACTTGCCCAATCACTATCTACATAACCTTGTAGATCAGTGTCACTATTACTATATTTTAAACAGTAATCTTTGGTACAAATCAGATATCTCAAAATTCGTTTTGCATAGTTGTAACAATTAATATTATAGCAATTATTAAATTGGCTGAGATAACTGACTGCATAGGCAATGTCAGGTCTTGTTAATACTGCCAAGTACATTAAACTTCCAATAAGTTTTTGGTAAGGTACATCAGGTAAACATTCTTTAGATTTCTGTACATTTAATTTTGGTTCAATTGGAGTACTTTGTGGCTTACAATCAGACATTTGAAATTTAGATGCTAACTGTTCAATATACTGCTTTTGGTCTAAAGTTATTACATTTTTATTTTTATCTAAATTTATTCTCATGCCTAGATACTGTCTTACAGGTCCTAAGTCCTTTAATTTGAACTTTGATCCTAAAAACTTTTTTAACTTTTCAGTTTCAATATCACTGTTTGAAAAAATTAAAAAATCATCCACATACAATGCTACTATTATTTTAACTTTACCATTAGTTTTCGCAAACAAACATGGTTCATACTTACTATTTCTAAAGCCTAATTCACAAAGACAATCTTTAACCCGTTCATACCATACTAACGAAGACTGCTTTAAACCATAAATTGCCCGCTTTAATTTTAATACATTTCCCCCACTTTTGTTTGCAAAACCTTCAGGTATTGACATATATATATTTTCTTTCAGAAAACCATTTAAAAAAGCTGTAGTAACATCCAAATGTGTGATACTCATTTTCAACTTAACACTAAGTGCAAATAACAATCTTAAAGCTGAATGACGCACAACAGGCGAAAAAGTTTCATTATAGTCTATTCCCGGTTTTTGAGAAAAGCCTTTAGCTACTAGCCTTGCTCGATAATGCACTATATTGTCCACGTCAAACTTTTTGGTAAAAACCCACCGACACTTTACAATGGACACATCACCTGGGTTCTGAATTAGTTCCCATTGTCCTCGAACGACTGGAATTCTTCAGTCATGGCATGTCGCCACTGCTCCTTCTCAGGACCCTCCAGAGCCTCTGAGAGTGATATTTCCTCAGCTGCTGGAACTGTACTAGAAACACATATATTGTTAAACCCATATCGTTCAGGCTTCTTCCTCTGTCGTTTGCTCTGTGCATCTTGGCCTAATGTATGCTGGATGACTTGTTTGGGGTCCTCGGTTGTCTGAGGTTCTATCAAGGTTTCATCAACATCCCCATAAACTGAAGAATCTGAAGATATTTCATTATCTTCACCTTCCATATGGACAGGACTGAACTCCCCCACTGAAGTGTTGCTCGCCTTCTCCATGACGCTTGATGATGCTTCATCTGGTATCCAGATAGCCAAACTTTCATCGGAGTTACCGTCCATGGTCTCACCTTCCATTACAACAACATCTCTGCTGGTAACTATGGTCTTCTTGTGAGGATTATACAATCGGTATCCTTTGATATCTTCTCCATATCCCACTAAGATATGTTGCATAGCCTTTTTATCCCACTTAAAGCGCTTTTCCTTGGGGACATGCATCATCACTTTACTGCCAAACAATCTAATATGGCTAAGATCAGGTTTTTTACCATACCATAGCTCAAATGGTGTTTTCTCAGCTCCTGACACAATAGACCGATTTTTTAGATAAACTGCAGTGTTTGCTGCCTCTGCCCAAAATCTCTTGTCTAGCTTTGCATCATACAGTAAACATCTGGCTTTCTCTATCACTGTTCTGTTAGCCCTTTCTGAAATACCATTCTGTTCGGGTGTGTAGCTGTTTGTAGTCTGGTGTATAATGCCAAAAGTCTTCAGGTGATTACTAAACTCACGGTTGCAAAATTCCAAGCCCTTATCCGTGTGAAATATTTTTATTTTCTTACCTTGCTGATTTTCAACAAGCAATTTAAATTCTTTAAATTTGTTGAAAGCTTCACTCTTTTGTTTAAGAAAATATATAAAAGTCATCCGACTATAATCATCAACTAACAGCATGAAGTATCTGTTGCCATTCAATGAGTTCACCTCCATAGGTCCACATAAATCACTATGTATTCTGTGACAAGGTTCAGCACTTCTTTCACCTTTATGAGTAAATGGTAATCTCATTTGTTTTCCCTCACAACATGTCTTACATTGTGACTTTGATATGTCAAATGAACCTTCATATGATATGCCATTTACTATTCCATTTTTCATCTTGTTCATATCTTGACTGTTGATGTGAGCTAATCTTCGATGCCATAAATGTCCTGTGACAGCTGGAGATGTCAACAAACAATGCTGTTTTTGTAACCTCAACTTATATACACCGTTGGTTAAATCAGCTATCGCAACTAAATCGTCATTTTTGTCACATATATAACAACATTCTTCTTCAAATATGACGTTGTTGCCATTCTTGATAAGCTCACTTACTGATATTAAGTTTGTTGTCAAACTAGGAACACACAGCACATTCTTTACAGTTATGTGACAATCCAAATCTGACACTATTTCTACGTCTCCGAAACAAACAACTGGGACTTTTGAATCATTAGCGACAACAATTTCAGGTAAACACGGCGAATTACTCGTGTTTTTCAGCCAATCCTTGTTTACTGTGAGATGTGCGCTTGCCCCGCTGTCCACGTAAAAATCTTCCTTGTTAAAGTTTCCATTGAAGAAAACAACATTAAACACGCATTTGCTAGCGTTTTTCTTCAACATTGGGCACTGATTTCTGTAATGTCCATTACTTTTACACTTGTAACATGTAACTTCTTTTGTTTTGGTTGTATCACTTGTTACTTTCTTATCTGACGTCGGCATACCGCCAAATTTCTTCTGCTTAGTGTTGCCAGAGTTATATTTTCCTCTAGCCGCGAATGCAGCACCACCTGCATTATATTCTGAGTCATTGACATTGACAACTTCCATGTCAAGTAATTTTGACTTAATGACATCAGCGGTTATCGGAATTCCGGAATGTTCTATTGCCATTATCATTGGAGAATATCGTTCCGACAAACCAGCCAATAATAATGACCCAACCCATTCATCCGTAATTGCAAATCCTGTGCCATTCAACCTTTGCGCTGTTTCGACAATTTGAGTCACATAACTTACCATTAAATCACAGTTTTCAAGTCTTATGGATATTAAATGTCGAAGCAAGGTGATCTTTCTAGAAAATCCCGAGTCGTCAAACATGGTCTTCAACTTAGTCCATAATTCAGCTGAGCTCTGGGTGTTTCTGATATGCACGTACAATACCGGGTCTATCGTCAAAATAAGCTTCGCCTTGGTTTTTGCACCTTCCGCTGGTTTAACTTCAAATCCAGTTGGCGGTTTGATGTACTTGTCCATTCCATCTAGCACCAACAAGTTTTCAGCAGCAAAACACCACTCGTCGTAATTTTCCCTGCCTTTTAACTTTGGCACACTGGTAATGTAGTTCGTAGCCATGTTTCTGCGATACTAGTGCACTATTTATCTACTTTAAACTATTAAAAAAAACTGATAAATGTGGGAGCGGCCCATAACCTGTAAAGACACGTCAAGTATTCGCAACAGAGAGTATTTATTCTAATTCAACCTTGACAATACATCAGTTACATATTTTTACATAGATGGCGTTAGTAGTACTAAATTTTGATACACTATTTCAACACAATCCGTATCCTGATTGTAATGCGATGATATTCAATAATATATGAGACTAAGTCCATTGCGGTGTTCTATCCAAAAAATCTCAGTAGTAGGCCGGAGACAGAATTTAGAATATGCCTTTATGATTATATAGTACAACCCTATCTGCTCCTTCGGGGAAAAAATACTGTGACACTTAAGTTTATTTAAGCGTGTAAGCATTTCAAATTACTTATTCTTTTGATGCATGAATACTTTTATATGCTAAGGCCTCAGTGAAAGGTTTATTTTCGATTTAACGGACTGCTGAGATCACTGACTGTTATCGTTTGTATGTTAGCTGAATTAAAGAATAGGCCTGTATTATTACATACTACAACAGTCTATCCTATTAGACACAGTGGGTGGAGCGGCTTAAGCTCTTAACCACTGCGCTAAATCGTCCGTCAACAATTCATCACTTAACAAGTGCTCGAATCGGTTCATGCTATCGAAAACGGGAAAAGATATTTTCCCGTTTTTTATTTATTCTGGGATTGATTGATTGTGTAATTGCGAACACTCATGCTCTAATAAATCTTGTCATAACTCATGCTGAGTACCGACCTTTCTCCTCGACGATTTGTTTACATTACCATATTTATTATTATGTACTGTTCGTGGGATGTGCAAGAGCATCGGTTCTTTATCTTTGTGTAAAAGGGTTCTTTCTATTTTGCATTAAGTTATTCACATCATCGTGAGCCTATTGAAATAGGTGTTCCAGAAATCTTCACAGAATTGAGATAATATCACGCAAGTATTTGTGTACGTGCGTTAGTGTAACTAGGTACTTAATACCATGTTATAAGTTTTGGTTTGTTTAGTCGATCTCCCGAAGCCTATATTTTAGCTGAGTTAATTTTAAAACGACTACCTCGTTGGTCTACTGGTGAATAAAGCGCGTTGCGATCTTGAGGTCTTGAGTTCAAATCCTAGGTTAGACAAATGCAGGTTTTCTATAGAAAAAATCTCTATAAATGCCGATATATGGCAATAGACTCGCCCAGACACATCACCTAACATCGTTGGCGAAAAGTGGGTGTACAGACTACACCTCTGCCACCCACGCCTGAAGAATCACATATTATTTATTTTGGACCATAACAATGTACAAAATTGAATCGTGTACATTAGTTAAGTAAAAACTGTGTCGCAGCCATTAACGCCCACTTTCAGAAAAGGGCGCAGCGTTTCTTACCGCCGCGTTGTATAAAATAAACCCAGTTTTGAATAACATAGTCCGTTGTTAGTATAGCGCAAATACCGTGCTTGACTAGATTTGCTATCGAAAGCTGCCAAACTAAAATGGGCCCGTCGTTTGTCACGACGACACATGAAATCAACTGCCAAAATAGTGGATATAAAGTATAATGTGACATCACTGCATGCATGCACGGCACAGTTGTAGTTATTTATGTATCTAAATATTGGTATAAGGAGATTTTATACTCTTTTCATGTATCAGAAGAGGGCTCATCACACGCACGCAGTGGATATCGCAATTAATGCTATCGCAAAAACGCTATTGCGTTCTATATCACTGGTATTTTATTAATATTTTCTCAGAGATCTTATCTAGCCGCGTGGTTCCCGGCTTAGAATAGGACCAACCCATCTCATCCCATCGGGTGTCGTACAAGGCGACTAAGGAAAAACTAGGGAATGGGCAGCAGCGTTCCCTTAACACTTCGACGATCCATAACTGCGCTCGCCAACCCGCCTGCCAAGCGTGGCGAGTATGGCAAACACCCCCAATTATGGAAGATAGTAAGAAAACCAGGCCCCTAGTCCTCGGCGGTCCTGTTCGTCCTGGCCACGGTAGCAGCCACGGTAACGACAGGACAAGGGGTGCTAAGAATCTCCGGCAGAGATTCGGCTACCACCGAAACCGAAAATTGGCCCTGGTGACATACAACGCACGCACATTGAGGACAGATGAGAAGCTAGTTGAGCTGGAAGAAGAGTTAAACAAGTTGCGGTGGAGTATTGTTGGTTTATCGGAGGTCCGAAGAGAGGGCGAGGACACGATAACCTTAAAATCCGGCAACTTGTTTTACTACCGGGAGGGCGAACAGCAGTCCCAAGGTGGTGTCGGATTTATCGTCCACAAGTCACTCATAAACAACGTTGTGTCCATCACTAGTGTGTCGAGCAGGGTCGCGTACCTGATACTCAGAATATCCAAAAGATATTCGCTGAAGGTCATACAGGTCTACGCACCAACCTCGGCATACTCAGATGATGAGGTCGAAGTTATGTATGAGGACATTAGTAGAGCCATACATACTTCCAAAGCATACTTTACAGTAGTTATGGGTGACTTCAATGCGCGACTGGGCAAACCGGGCGATGATGAGTTGAGAGTGGGGCAATTTGGATATGGGCAGCGCAACCCCAGAGGTCAGAGGCTGGCCGAATTTCTGGAGAAGGAGGGACTCTTTATGATGAACTCTTTCTTCCAGAAGCCGTCTCATAGGAAATGGACCTGGATGAGCCCTGATGGTTTCACAAAAAATGAGATAGACTTCATCATGAGCACCAAGCGACAAATATTTAATGATGTCTCCGTGATTCACAGGGTAAAAACCGGCAGTGATCACCGAATGGTCAGAGGCACATTAAATATTAATGTCAAAATGGAAAGATCGCGTCTGATGAAGTCTACGCTCCGATCTTCTAATGCACATATCCAAAACCCCGAGAACTTTCAACTCGAATTGTCAAACCGCTTCGAATTGTTAGACAGCAGCGCATCAGTGGACGAAATCAACAATAGGTTGGTAGAGACTGTCCATATGGTCGGGTCCAAGCATTTTAAGCCCCACCGTAAAAATAGGCCTCAAAAGCTATCTGACTACACCCGAAACCGAGCGACGTACCATGACACTCCAAACCTCCGATGATGCTAAGTCCTATAGGCAGCTCAATGGACAGATATTGAAGTCCTTGCGACACGATTTACGGTCCTTCAATACAAGACGTATTGAGGAGACCATAGAGCAGAACAAGGGCTCCAAAGTGTTCGCAAGAGACGCGTCTATTGGGCAAAGCCAGTTGACGAAGCTGAAGACGGAGGACGGAAACGTAACGTCGAATAGGTCAGAGGTGCTCAGGGAGATAGAGAGGTTCTATGGGCAGTTGTACACCTCAGTAGCTAAACCTGTTGTTGACTTGGTAAAAGACCCAAGAGCCAAGCTAACCCGACACTACACTGAAGATATCCCGGACATCAGCCTGTACGAGATTAGGATGGCTCTCAAACAACTTAAAAACAACAAAGCGCCGGGTGAAGACGGAATTACCGCAGAGCTTCTGAAAGCGGGCGGATCGCCGGTGCTTAAAGTCCTTCAGAGGATGTTTAATCCCGTCTTGCTCGAAGGAAAAACGCCGGAAGCATGGAACAGGGGTGTGGTGGTACCCTTTTTAAGAAAGGTGATAACACTTTATAGGCCCATCACACTGCTGAGCCATGTTTACAAGTTGTTTTCGAGAGTCATCACGAATCGTCTCGAACGCAGGCTTGATGATTTCCAGCCTCCCGAACAAGCCGGTTTCCGGAAAGGCTTTAGTACCATAGACCACATACATACGCTGCGGCAGATTATACAGAAGACCGAGGAGTATAATCGGCCACTATGCTTGGCGTTTGTGGACTATGAGAAAGCCTTCGATTCGATCGAGACTTGGGCGGTTCTTAGTTCTCTCCAGCGATGCCGCATTGACTATCGGTACATCGAAGTGTTGAAGTGCTTGTATAATAACGCCACCATGTCAGTACAAGGGCAGTGCACGAAGGCGATCTCCATAAAAAGAGGAGTAAGACAGGGAGACGTAATTTCTCCGAAACTGTTTACGGCCACCTTAGAGGACGCCTTCAAGCTCTTGGAATGGCGAGGACTTGGCATCAACATCAATGGCGAATACATCACTCAAATTCGATTTGCCGACGACATTGTGGTCATGGCGGAGTCGCTGGAAGATCTAGGACGAATGCTTGGCGACCTCAACAGAGTATCTCATCAAGTGGGTCTTAAAATGAACATGGACAAAACGAAAATAATGTTTAACGTCCATGTCGTACCCACCGCACTCACCGTTGGGAACTCTACTCTTGAAGTTGTCGACGAATACATTTACCTAGGACAGGTAGTCCGGTTAGGTAGGTCCAACTTTGAGAGAGAGGTCAATCGACGAATCCAACTCGGCTGGGCAGCGTTCGGGAAACTGCGCAACATCTTCTCATCCAAAAAACCTCAGTGCCTTAAGACTAAAGTTTTTAGTCAATGTGTGTTACCAGTGATGATATATGGATCAGAGACGTGGTCTCTTACAATAGGTCTCATAAAAAAGCTCAGAGTTGCTCAGCGAGCTATGGAGAGAGCTATGCTCGGCGTTTCTCTACGTGATCGAATCAGGAATGAGGAGATTCGTAGAAGAACCAAGGTCACCGACATAGCCCTTAAGATTAGCAAGCTGAAGTGGCAATGGGCGGGCCACATAGCGCGAAGATCGGACGGACGTTGGGGCAGAAAGATTCTAGAGTGGAGACCACGTATTGGCAAGCGCAGCGTGGGACGACCACCTGCCAGATGGACCGACGATCTTGTGAAAATCGCAGGAAGTCGTTGGATGCAGGTGGCATCGGACCGGTTACGCTGGAAAGCGATTGGGGAGGCCTATGTTCAGCAGTGGACAAGTATAGGCTGAGATAATGATGATGATTCTCAGAGATGCTAAAGCGGAAGGATGAAGATACCAAGAAAGACCTAAACTTACTTATCTGATGAGCAATTCAAGAACTGCATGCAAGAGTAGAATTATGAGAGTGAAGAAAGCGAGAGATCTATACGGAAAAAAACATGTTGGTACTTGGTCTGGAAAGGAACTAGCGTTATGTAGCGTGATGGTAGCGAGTACTCATGTCGCTTTCATGTTTATTTAGTAAATTTGTAGTGTGAAAAGGATGGCATATCGACTCGCTAGCGTCACACTAACTTCAATCTTTTTGTGATATGCTCTCTGTAAAGCAGAGTTGGGTGCATCCCTAATTATCCAAAGTAAAACTTTCGGATACACGGGTATTCTAAGATAGTAGTCCGTTTTTTTGAATACGTGTGTTAAATGATGACTTACATGTACGGAAAATATTGCAATGCTTGAAATGTGTTAAAATACTGTAATTTTAATATATCTTCCTAAAAGAAAATTTCTGTAGGTGATTTAAGAATATTTTTTCATATATTTATAGTAAGTGTGATTAAGTGCATAGGTAAGACCTAGCCAATATTGGCTCAGGATAGGGATATGTGGAGTAAGAGAGAGGAGGCTTATGCCTTGCAGTGGGTGGAATCTGGAAGTGATGATGATGATACATTTATAGTCACATGAATCCAAAATAGTCACTACATATAGAAGTTGTAACGGACGTGATGTCAGACAACGCGTCACCAAACCAAGCCAAGCCAAGCGAAGGCAAAGCCAAGCCACGCGTAAGCCATGCCGCGATAGTCTGTTCCCGTAACTGTCAATCGCCGTCAGCCAAGCAGAGCCACCATGAGGACACACTCCCTGACGCACCGCCAAAATGCCAAAGTAGTGGGGATGAGTCTATATAAACTAAATCGTTTGTGATGCATTCTAGACCTCCGCTGCCCACTGCTGATCCCATCCTACGTTTCCCTACCCATAAACCCGAACTCCCTGAATAGCCCGGTGGTGTCGCCCACTAGGTCTTCCTAGCGGTGCTGTATCGCGACGGGCGAAGAAAGAAGAGGGGCCTCGAGAAGTCGCCGCCTCTTTGCTGATCGCTTTTTCGGGCTTTTAATGGTTCGCCATAGGTTTCGAGTGACAGGGTTAACCGTGTAGGCGGCGGGAACATTCTTTAATATAGATTTTATCATTTTTATTTACACTAAAGCTTGTTAATACCTGTTTCACCACCCTCGACTAAAGTCTATAAGCGTTGCTCGGCCATCAGAACTGGCTAGTTTAACCGTCGGATAAGGCTACTCAGAGATGGTGAAAGTCGTACATAGACTTACTTGCACCTTAATCGTCGATTATCCTACTTCAGACTTTGCTCGAGGGTGGTGAAAGACCTTAGTAACACACCATTACGCCTATATTTCCCAAGCGGGCAGAGGTGTGCTGAGTTCAGCCACTTTTCGCCGAAGATGTTAGGTCCCATGTTATAGGGTGCGAGCCTATTCCCATATACCGGGCACAATTCCAGATTCCGAACTTATACTGGGAAGTTTAGTATCAGAAAAAATTTACTTCTGCATTCCCCTGCGAATAAATTACCTTTTAGTACGATTGATAAATAGGACGGAATTTAATCTTCTAAAAATCAAGTAGGGAAATTTCAGTGGGAATGTCAAAACTTTTCGAAATGTCTTATATTGATAATTTGCGAAGGCAAAAGCCGATCCGATTTAATTTAATGCGTATTTTGTATTAATGGAACAATTTGGTAATCCTTTAAGCTAAGATAAAGGATACAGACATAAAAATGATTTTAAATCTAACACTGCAAGTAGTAAGCTAGGTTCATGGCGTACCAAACAAACATACAGTGAACGAAAGAAAACTTTTATCCAGGATCAATAGGCTTTACGTAGAATGATAATGACTAATAAGTTTCATCAAAGATTTAAACGTGTGAATTGAATCAATGTTAAATACGATTTCATCCATTTGGGAAATTACGTCGAGTATTTACATCGCCTATCCCTCAAAGCCTAAAGATAAAAGTATTCAATCGGTGCGTCCTGCGCATTATGACTTACGGAGCCGAGACGTAGACACTGACGGTTGGACTGGTCGATAAATTGAAAGTCACTCAGCGAGCTATGAAAAGGGCTGTGCTCGGTGTTTCTCTGGAAGATAGAATCCGGAACGAAGTCATTCAACAGAGAACAAAAGATATCGACATAGCCCACCGGATTAGTAAGCTGAAGTGGCAATGGGCCGGTCACATTAGCCGAATAGCCGGTGACCGCTGGGACAAACGGGTTCTTAAGTGGAGACCTCGGACTTGCATACGTAATGCAGGAAGCCCTCAGGCTAGGTGGAGCAATGGCCTTCGTAGACGGCGGCTGGCAGAAACTGGATGAGAGTAGCCGAGAATCGTACTCAGTGGCGTATACTTAGAGAGGCCTATGTCCACAAGTGGACTGCTAAAGGCTTATGAAGAAGATGACGATGATGAAAATACGAATCCTATATCATCAGCCTTAGAATGAATACTCTGGATGTGTGGTAAGAGATAGGATGAAACATGTATACCCTGTGAAATTTTTATACTAGAACTTATTTAATTATTTATCTTTTGATATGCAATGAAGATCCATTTTTAAATGCATACGAAATGAATTACGTCATGTTGCCAAGTTAAAATATCATATATGAAATAGAATGAACATGGTTTTCACTCGATGGTGACAATACGTAAAATGTATGAAAACACAGACTACATATGGATAAAACATGACGAAATTCGCAAGAAATTGAGTTACCCCGAACCCAATATTCTTGATCCGCACTTGATATCTCTACTACAGTATAAAAACATTAAAGCTTGTAGTGTATGTTAAAACATTCTTTACAAAAGGAAGCTCGAGTCATCCAAACTCAATAACTTACCGCTTCAAAAAATGTTTTCAACTTTTCCCTGGAACTTGCCCACAAAGTAGAGGAAACGGTCCGCGTTGATAAAATACACGCACCTAAATGTTCGCAAGAGAATAACATTTTCTGTTTCTGTGGGTTATTTGTTTAGCACGAACATTGCGCTTTCTGGCTTTGTTTGTATGTTCTAATTTTCAGAAAAAAGGATATATCACCACGCCCATAGATTTAGTATGGTACCCTGATACTAGATGAATTTCGCGCCCGCGTTTCATAAACGTTGGTAGTAGCGGTGTCCAAGTTAATAATTATTTGTTTGTACAGGCCAATAAGACACTTACAAACCTCCAACTAACTAGATTTTTTACATCAGTCACCGGATCGGAACGTTTACAATGTACATCCATCTACAATTGAACGACTATGTTCCCTAACATATTATAACAGAGGGTGAAACTAAAGCCATTATAGGTAGCGAACGCACGCTCTGGATCGTATCTCAGGTTTTTTCTGTATAACTACTATAATACTTGCTCCGACGAAGGATTCGAAGCCAAGATCTTGTGAGCGCCAGCTGCAACATAAGCCATTTGTCCTAAAAAAGTCGTTAGAATAGTAATGCTATTATAATAGTAAATAGTTACGAAACTACGGTTACGTAGGTGGCAGAAGTTTACTTTGCTACTTGGTTACTTCAAAAATAAGCATTCTAGCTCATGAGCTAGAATGCTTATTTTTGAAATCGAATTCCATTAGAATGAATAGAGTGAAAGATTCCAATTCTTATTGGAATCTTCTATCGTTGGCGAAATGTGGGTTTAGACAGTTCACATCGACTACCATCACTTGAAGAAACGGTGTTAATCAATTGATTTGTCTATGTATCTTTATCATCACGCCAGATCTCATGTGGGTAGGTAGAGAGTACAGAGTGCCAACAGGTTCTTTCCTTACAGACTTCTCTGACTTCCTCCACTCTCATAGTTCGTTTTATACATGCTTGCCGGTTCGAAGATTCTCGACTTGCGCTTTAGAGAAGCCACGATCAATTGATTTATCAGTAAAAGAAACATCAAATTCAAAATATCTGCCAATATTTTATATAGAGTTTCAGTTCAAAACCGGCCAATTCTATAATTATTAGCTAAGCTAAGCCCAAGGCTATCCCGGCAATGAGCCGTGGTTCATATTGTGTCCTTTTTATTAACCGACTTCAAAACGGAGGAGGTCCTTAATTCGACTGTATGTTTTTTTTGTATGTATGTTACGCGATTATTCCGCCAATCATGAATCGATTTTGATGATTCTTTTTGCATTGGGTTCAGTATAGCTCCAAGGTGGTCCCATTTTAATTTCATCGGTATTGGACCTTGGCCTTGAATTCATCAGGGAACTTCTTAACGACAAACAATACGAATGCGTAGATTGAGATATTATGGGTATTACATCAATCCTATAGGTACCCCGCCATAGAACTAATCATCAACTTAAGCGACTTCAAAAAAGGAGGACGTTGACAATTCGTCTGTGTTTTGTTATTACGTCTTTATTTATGAACTGATTTTGATGATTCTTTTTGCGTTAGGTTTAGTATAGTTTCGAGGTGGTCCCATTTTACTGAAATCGGTATTGAACTTTGGACTTTGAAGATACACCTGGGGACTCCTTATGGGGCGAACAGCACGAATGTATAGATTCCGTTATTATGGTTATTATATCAATCCCGTAGATACCTTGCTGTACAACTTAGCAAAAAAATATAATATAGGTATATAAATATTAGAAAATAATTCACTTGTCACTTAAACATGTAAAATAAAAATCTTTTTAAAAAAAGGTAAACCAGCTTCAAAAAGCAAAAAATAAATATTTGACGTCGGTACCGGTTAGTGCACTCGGTTACTTGGCACCGAGTTCAAATATTGCAGTGCAGACTATCCAGCACATCGTGGAGGACTGTCCCACTCGTAAATTCAGCGGCGGATTCGAGGGGCTACACCAGCTGAGACCAGAGGCTAAACGATGGCTCTTCCACTCTGACATTAGGTTCTGATCATGGTTCGCATTATTTAAAATACACCGCCATACGATGATGATGAGTTCAAATATTAATTTTTTACTTTTTGAAGCCGGTTTACCTTTTTGTTTTAAAAGATTTTTATTTTACAATTTTAAGTGACAAGTGAATTATTATCTAATATTTATATACCTATATTATATTTTTTTGCTGTGTTGGATAACGATTTTTTTTTTTAAATTTCAGTCTGTTTTCAGGTATTCATGAACGTGGCTTATGTATAACTAATATTACCTGCGACTTCGCTGGCATTTTGACGGGGTCACCTAAAAGACGAAATTCTTTATTTCTTAACAAAAAAACTCTAATATTCCTCATCTTGACAATTGATGGGTTCCCCATACAAACTTTCATCCCTCGTTTAACCCCTTTTAGTATTTTTTTAAACAAAATGTCGCCTAAGTCCCTGAAATGCAATGGTTAAAAGCCTTATAATATTTTATCAAAATGTATTCAGTGGTTTAAGGTTTGCTCAAATAGCCGACGGAGCGTGACGGGAACGCGACACAAGCGCTCTGCTACGTTCGGTCGAGATATTTGCTGCCGCACCGAGCGGGGCTGCGCTGTGTGTCGTCTCCCGTACATTTCAGTACATTACAACTCACTAAGCCGCGTCATCGTCGCGCTCCCGTCGCGCTGTGTCGGCTATGTGGCGAAACCTTTAGGCGTGAAAAGGTAACTGACTATAGTCACTCTCAAATTTATAATAGTAGTATGTATAATTATATACTTTTTTTACTTCTGAGAGGAGTTTTATCTTCCTGGCAATGATTCTGTAAGCCAATAATGGTGAACCTTCATACATTTACGGTTTTTTTTAAATGAAATATTACACGTAATCATAACGTGCCATGTTAATTTATTAATAGGTGGGAATTAAACTTAATATTCATGCATCAATACTTACATCAGTCTTTATTTGTAACAGCAAATATGTATTGTAAGAAGGAAATGTAACCGGCGAGCGTGTATGAGACGAACTATGAGAGTGGAGGAAGCCAGAGAGGTATGTAAGGAAAGAACCTGTTGGAACTCTGTACTCTCTACCTACCCCCCAAGGGATCTGGCGTGATGATATAGATAGATAGAGAGAAAGAAGTTACAACGTTACCAGATATTTTAATATCAGATACCAGATTTTGTTCTATTTTTAATTTTAAAAATGCCTGTTCAATGTTCTTATTTAGCCCTGCCCACACTTGTCACGTGCCATCACTGGTACGCGTGCGCGTGATAAGCTACCTAATTATTCCCTGCCATTTTTGCTAATCGCTTGCATTGCTTATGTGTACCCTACACTAGGATTTATTCCTGTGTCGTGGGTGCGTTTATAAACATGAAAATTTACATACACAAATACCCTCTACGAAAAAAATAATTGTGCGTCACATAAAGGTTTGTCCCGTGCGAGAATCGAATCCGCGACTATTCGACTAAGTGGGTGGAGCGGCTTCAACTCTTAACCACTGCGCCAAATCGTTGGTCACAAGTAGAACGAGAGTATTACAATGTATGTATCGGTAGTACTACCAACCTAGCAGAATATCGCACACTTGCTCTAAGAAACAATGATGAATCACGTTTTCCAGTTACCTACCTTCCAGTATTCTACCCACCTATCATGAAACTTAAATTGCTAAACAATATTTAGAAAATTAATTTTCTTTATTTTTGACTGCCTCGTTGTTCTAGTGGCAAAGCGCGTCGATTTGTTATCACGAGGTCCTGGGTTCAAATTCTAGGTCGGTCAATTTTAGTTTTTCTAAGGAAATTTGTATGATTACGGAGCCTGGAATTGTGCCCGATATTTGGCAATAGGCTCGCTTCCTATAACATGGGACCTAACATCGGCAGCGAAAAGTGGGTGTACTCAGTGCACCTCTGCCACTCCCACTTGGGGAATATAGGCTTAACGTTTTTTTTTTTTATTTTTAATCATTACTCAATTATATTTCCGTGGTTACTTATAACAAACAAACATCAAAAGCACAAACATCTTTATGAATCCAAAAAAAAAGTCGAAAGATAATGAACTTCTAAGTATCAATGAAGCCACTAGCGGTCTAAAACTTTCACGTAACTCACAAAACTTACTTTGTGAAACAAATCAGAAACTTATACCTTGCTGCTCAAAAGAGAACTTGTATAGGACCTTGTACGAGGCCAACGTATTGATTCCATTGCGAGTTACTAAAAGAAATTTGTCAAGGACATTGAAGAAAATAAGAAGTGGAAAGTAGTTTTTTTATTAATTTAGTAGTAATCGTATCGTGGTGAGGGGCATTTCGTGATCAAAGGGGCATCCTAATTTCACAGTAGTTTGTCATTGCTTCATTCATTTAGATTTATTAAGGTCATGCCGAATTTCTCAGCTATAAACTCCTAATCAAAACAAATAGCGAGTAATTGTCTGTTAGTAGGATAAAGGGTCTTCTTTGTTGTTAAGTTGTTATGGATTTCTTGGGTTTATTGAAGTTGTTAGTGAATATTAAATGTATCCCATTATTTGGAAATGACAGTTAATTGTATGACGAGCAGTTATTTTCATTTTAGTACCCTTTAATCTTGTCATAGACATACTGTATACCTTTAATGATTGTTCGAGTGTGTTTAGTGGTGAAGCGATGACAGATGACATCTGTCAGATGACGAATCACCGATGCCCGATAGTCGATGTAAGATGGCGGACGGCGCTGCGTTGTTATAAACGATTGGCAACGGGGCAATCGAAGCGGTTGGACGTATCGCGGAGTAGCTAACCTCACTTCATTCCATGTGACAATATTAATCTCCAACTATTGTGGGTATACTCGCATATCAAGAAAGATCAGTGTACCGGATGATACCCCTATGAAAACGAATATAAATCGACCTTTTATCGTTACCAGCATTGAAATGGCCATCCAGAAAATCCAAGCGCCTATAAATATTTTATCGTTCCTCCGTTGGTATAGATACTGGTCTAACAATATGTATAAAATGACAGCTCATATGATCGACGGCTTAGTCTAATATTTAAGAGCTGAAGCCGCTACGCCCGTTGGACCAAGTAGCCGCGGGTTCAATGCCCTTACGGGACAATTGTTTTTTGTGATCCACAAAAGTTTGTATCGGTCGTTTGTGTATATTATGATGTTTTTGTTATAGATATTTCATGTTTCATCATAGTCGAAATATTTCATGTTCGTAAACACACCCAAGATACAGTAATAAATCCTAGTATGTGGCTACGTCTTTCTAAACAAAAAAAGTTATTGTATTTTTTTTATCGATCTCTCAGTAGCAGTGCGTAATAGACACATTGAAAAGTAACGGAAATTCATGGAAATTCATATACACAAATACCCAGACCGAAACAAATAGTTGCGGGTCACACAAAGATTTATCCCGTGCGGGAATCGAACCCGCGACTATTAGATACAGTGGGCGGAGCGGCTTAAGCTCTTAACCACTGTGGTAAATCGTCCCATTTTACATTGTGCATTATGTTGTTTTTTTAATAATAATAATATTATCCCTGTTAAGAAACTGTCCCACCGTTGGGCAGAGGGCCTCCTCTCAAACTGAGAGGGTTTAGGATAGTCCACCACACTAGCGCAGTGCGGGTTGGTGAACTTCACACCTTCGAGAAACTCTTAGGCATGCAGATTTCCTCACGGTGTTTTCCGTCACCTTTAATGCAAGTGATAGTTAATTTTTAATACGGTCATGCTTTCGAAAAGACAGAGGTCTAACCACTGGGCTATCACTGCTCTTGTTTTTTTAATATATGTGAGCTTATCAAAGTCGGTGACATGATGATGCATAATGTGCCTAAATATATTGTAGTCTATCGTACTCATGAGATATCAAGTTTGTCAAAGTTTAGGGAGGGCAACCACCAGGGGGTAATATCCTGAAGTTCTATAAGTGACTTTAGTAGCGGTTTACGCAAGTTTGATCTTAAACTGGATCAATTACCCCCTACAAAATTAGTGCAGTGTAAGAACGTTGTTATAAGTTTCAGTGATTACAAAAATACAGTGAAGAAAGCATCATCATTTTCTTAACTATATCCCTCTGGGGTATATGTTTTATTACTTGGACCATGTTATGCAGAAAAGATCCAACTAACAGTTTGTTAAAGCCTTGTGTTATATCTATCTGTGTATTCATATCATCACGCCAGATCCCTTGCGGGGTAGGCAGAGAGTACAGATTTCCGACAGATACTTTCCTTATATACCTCTCTGGCTTCCTCCACACATGGTAAGATAGTCTAGGTCTGGTACCTACATCCTGTTTAAAACTAATAAACCCTTGTATACATTAGTAGATAAATATCTCGCGGCACTTAAGATGTCGGAAGAATTTGAAGCGATGTTTGGCGACCTCACTCATGACCAATTTTGTTTACAATTAAGTCGGTGTCAGCACGTTGCCTAAAGAGCTGTCATGATGCAAAAAAAAAAAACTGTTCAAATATTACTAGTTTCAAAAATGGTCGCAGTAAAAATAACATTTTGAATAATTAACAATTTGAATATTTTTTTAATAAGAATTCATGTTCTTTTCCAAATTATACTTATCCATATTATCGATGTGTCCCAATTTAATAGGGGCGAGACTATTGCCACTAGGACGGGCAAAATTGCAGACACCAAACAGCTAATGAGAGTTTTTTTTGAAATGAAATCCCCAATAATAATTAGTCTCATCTAAAGGGCAAGTCAAGAGTCTCCGCTACCGGCGAGCTTTTATGAGAAGAAGTATGACCAATCGCGGACCTCAAAGACAGTTCTTATAAAATGTCTACCAAGCAGCAATACCCCGAGCTAGTTTGGCACAGCGAGCTACAAAATCGAGCAAGATACAAAAGGGGGGCACCAGTACGTTCCTTTTGGAAATCCCGGAGCCCCCTACTGAGCTGAAGGAGGTTATTTTGGGTGTTATTAATCTGCTAAAAGCTAGTTGGACTAGTGGTGCATATTGCGCGTAGCGATCATGAGATCCTGAGTGTAAAATGTAATTTTTTGATAGAAAAAAATCCAGTATCAGTCCGACGACGTCTGGCATGATCCCCGTAATTGGCAATGGGTTCAGCTCCTGTTACAGGGGATCTTCAGCGGAAAGTGGAAGTACACCGTACTCCTCTGCCACCCGCGCTTGGAGAACATACTGACGTTAAAGTCCCACTAATCTCAATCCTTCTCATAGAGGATTGACAATCTTCGGAAGATTTTTTCCTTGAAAAGTAAAAAAGGACATTTTAGGTATGTATTCTTTTTTTTTAAGTTTAAAGAGGTTAAGCATGTGTTTGATATATTACTTCACGATTATTTAACTCACGCGCCATCCGTGTGGCGCAATTATATCCCCAGAATAAGGAAAGTCACTTCACAGGATACATTAAATACTTGCTTTGACATTTTTTTATTCGAGATTACTTTTGTTATAAAGATTAGGTACAAAATAGCATTCAGTTTTCGTCGAAAGGTCATTTAAATATTTTATTTCTATATAGGCTGACCCTATGACATTGACCCTAACGTCGTCGACGAAAAGTGATTGTACAGAGGTACTTTGCCACTTCTGTTTGGGGAATATAGGCGTGATGTTGTTTATTTATTAATAAGGAGCATGGAAAGGATTGGCGTTCTTCTTCTTTAAGCCATAGCTTCACACTAATTTTAAGTGTATTTTGCCAATGTCCAGTGCGATACATAATCGTGTTTAAAAGATTTAATTTCTAAATTATTTTAACTTCCCTATGAACTTGATGACAGCGATGATAATGAAATTGATGAAGTACCCCACCCTGGGTAATAAAGCAATGGATACTTTACATATCAATCGCAACGGTCGTTTTGAGGAAAATCGAAAAGGCACGTTTTATCTTTACCTTTACTCATGTACATATAAGAATACATAATGGTTAATAATCAACTAACATTACTCATCATTATTCGAAATAACACATTTTTTGGAAATTAAAACAATTCGACGACATCACTCTTCAACTTTCCATCAAAAATTCGGATTGACTTTCATCCACCCTCTTTCAAAGGCTATTCACGCCAATTTATCACCGTCCCCCAATATTTCCTCAGCAAAAACTCCAATAAAACTCTTATAAATAAGTTAGGAGTTGCCCGCTTCGGGCAAGGATATATCAAAGTAGTCGTTAGTCACGTAGGAACACGAACCAAGGTACCGCAGTGGGACGCCGACGATTGCCCATTCTGGTGCAAACTTAGCCGTTATTAACCCGGATTATTGGTTGATCAATAAAACTGATTTACTAAATTTGCGAATATAAATTAAATAAAAAATACCGCTATGCCTATATTTCCCAAGAGGTGACAAAGGTGTACTGTGTACGCCTTCTTATCGTTGACTATGTTACGCGGGAGCGTTTATTTTTTTTACAAGAACCACTTCCTAGTATCCTGCGGAGTTATTAACATGTTCGTTCAGTTCCGATGTCGATGCATTTTTATGCCAGACATTACCTGATTCTATACGCAATATTGGCTCCAGACGAAGGAACTTATCAACTGCCAACCACATAGACCCGAAGTTTTGTATAGGTAAGGCCGCTTCTGGCGAAGATATGAATGTTGTCGTTAGTCACGTAGGAACGCGAACCAAGGTACCGCGGTGAAATGCCGACAATGGCCCATTGTAGTGCAAACTTAGCCGTTATTTATCCATGATTATTAGTTTTTGGCGACCTATAAAGCTGATTAACAAAACTTGAGAATATGCTTCTATATTTATGTATGTACCGATCTATATCACCCACGGTATACCATTTCCTCGGATCCCTTGCAGGGCAGGTAGAAAGTACAAATTTTCAACAGGTTCTTAGAGCCCTCTGTCCTTTCTTCCATTATCATAGTTTGTCTCATACCTCGCGGGACGTCTATATCCTACTATTATTATAAATGTGATGTTTGGATGTTTGTTGCTCAATGACGCAAAAACAGCTAAACGGATTTAGATGAAATTAGGCACACACTTGCCGTGGCCGTAGTATGTACTCATCCGTAATTTCAAAATTGGAATTATTTTACTTAAGTACTACAACTATAGCACTGTAAATTAAACCGTAGATATTCGTAGCTTAAGTTTATGTTGAAATATCGAATAAAATTTTGTTTACACTTTCTTGCATGTGCATATTTGTTATATATTTCACTGATAGTCTAAATTGAATACAATTTTCATCTCTATGTCGAAATGTTAAGGGCTTTGGTAATTTTGTATTTTGTTCTGTCTGATGTCTCTATAATAAATAGGCACGTGTGATAGATTGCACGCTGCATAGACGCGGGTCCATAAATCAGACCGCCATGTTTGTCAACGTGATGTCAATAACTTTGTTTGTCGTTTGTTTATCGATGGCGGTGGCGCAGATTTGTGAAGAAACTGGCGATATAGTGAGTGATTTTTAGAAGGACTTTTTATAAAGTAATTTATTTTATTTTTACTTAATACTAGCGGTTGTTTGCGGCTTTGCTCATAAAATATTTATTTATTAAATATCAAAATTGCTTTTCAATTCGTAATCTATTGATTACAATTTCGACATCTACTGTGACATGGCTGTAAGAACATCATTAATTTCACTTGCACAGTCGTTGAGAAAACACACTCCATTTTATATTATTTGTAATGTAATTAAATTATTAGCTATTCATGCATCAATGGACATGATAATAGTTATTTTTTTTACTCTATTATAACTTGCTTAAAATATTGTGTTTTTTCGCTTTTCTATGTTGTAATCTTAGCTTGTAAGTATGGAGTTTTTATGTAATTGTATTGTCATCAACTCTTGAACTATGTTTTAAATCACTAGCTAATTGAGAGATTAGTTTACAATCAATTGCTAAATGTTTACTCAACAGACAAACAACTAGTCACGAAAGCGTATTATTATAAACGTGGTGGTCTTTATTTTAATATTGTAAAGATCGAGATTCCATTTAATAATCTCATAAAAGCCCTGTAATAATTTTTTCACGATTCAAAGCCCATTTAACATAGTAGACAAGTTCATACTTAATTTGCTGAATAATTTTAACGAAGAAGTCCTTCCGTCTACAATTAAATTAACTATTGCTTTTTCAAAGTTCACTACAGACTTGCGGATCTAGACAGCCATTACGTATTCTTAGTGCTTATTTTGTGTCTATAAATAACCCCAATTTAAACGTAGAGCCTCTTCTTTGCCATTCGAAGCCGTTTTCATTATTCCTTGTATAAAAAAAACGTATAAGAATCAATTGATATTCGATCGCTACGCTTGGCAGTGAGCAGAGGAATGAACATGAAACTGGCCAGCGAGAGAATGTAAACTGCGGCAGTTAGCAGCGACATGGATAGGAAAGTTAATAGAGTGGTTACTTAACCTTTACATGTTCGCACTGATCATTTACACATCCCTTTTCCTGCACACTGCCGCGTTAGTACGCTGAATGTAAATCTATCTATATCATTAATCCAGATCCTTTACGGGGTATCCGAAGGGTACAGAGTTTCGTTCTAGTTTGTAAATAAGTAAGAGTAATGGTGACGGTGTTTGAATAAGTAACGGTGCTTACACCGTCACCCCTATATTCGCTAAGCGGAGGTGGCAGGGGCATGCTGTGAACACCCGCTTTTCAACAGCGGTATTAGGTCCTACATACCAGTGTTGGGCATTTTTCAATTGTAGGATCAATCAATTGAATGTTCATTTGCAATTAAATTTATCCCCCTTAGGTACGCCTAAATAACAATGACTTTTAGACGTCAATCGCCTCAGTCTCTTCCGTAATCATGGGTGCTGTAGAGCACTCGAAACCTCGGGCACTTTAAAGCCACAAAGAAGCTTCGACGAAATCCGAAATATATTAATTGCAACTTAAGTTTTTCACGATTAATTTTTGCCCAACTCTGCTACATACTAGGCATGCCTTTTAAGTTCCGTCGTTTCCAAATTTCCCGGCAATTTTTTATTTGGAACTGTTCTATATTCGAATGTGTTTAAATTTTCGTCGTGTGACGTATCGAGAGATAGAGGCTCTGTTAGGCATCTCAGGGACAACCATTCAGAAGATCTTGCATGAAGCGCTTGGTGTGAGAAAGCTAGTTTGCCGTTGGATACCGCATCTGCTTTCCGACGATCACAAGGCGGTCCGCGTCAGATGGTGTAAGAAAACTCTGCAAAGGTTCAACCGAGGAGAGTCAAATCACGTCTACGACATCATCAGTGGTGACGAATCTTGGATCTATGCCTACGATCCTGATTCCAAACAACAATCTACAATCTGGGTCTTTCAAGATGAGCCAAAGTCGACTAAAGTTGTTCGTTCTCGACGCACTTCAAAAAAGATGGTGGCCACGTTCGTTGGAAAAACCGGCCATGTTGCGACTATTGCACTTGAAGATCGTAGAACGGTTAACGTAGAGTGGTATACCACAGTTTGTTTACCACAAGTCATCGCCGAACTTCGAAAATCTAACTCAAAGCGACGCATCATCCTGCACCACGACAACGCAAGCTCACACAGCGCTCATCAAACGATTGAGTATTTGAAGCAGGAAAAGCCCTAACAATTTCTTTACATTTCCTAAAATTAAGAAAAGTCTTCGTGGTCAAAGGTTCCAGTCCGGTGAAGAAGCAGTCGACGCTTTCAAGTCAGCCATTTGGAACACCGCCACTTTAGAGTGGAAAAAATGTTATAATAACTGATTTGAGCGAATGGAAAAGTGTATTAAGCTACGTGGTGAATACTTTGAAAAACAATAAAAAGTACTATAAGGTTCTAGTTGTGTTTTTTTCTTCAAACGACAAAACTTAAAAGGCATGCCTCGTATTAGGGCGAGAACCAATTCCCAATATACCGGGTACAACGCCAGAGTTCGGGCTGATACTGCACATTTACAACCTAGGACTCAAACCCAAGCCAACATGAACACTACGCTCATTATTCGCTACTAGACTAACGAGTAGTTGATTTCGGACTTTTGTAAGTACTCTTGAGGGCTTAGCATGAACATATAGACGTTAGCGTAATGTTATCGAGTTGATATGCCATCCTTTTCACACTACAAATTTACTGATCAAACATGAAAGTGACAACACACTTTCTCCATAATGTTTCCCTAATATCAATCTGTTTGTACTGAGCCTCCTGCCCTGTTTATGAACCCACGTTTTATTAAATCATAATTCATTGTTCAGTAATATTCAATATCAATCAAAATGCTAACAATACGGACAAATGAGCCCAAACTGTATTGGATGTACACAAAACACCACATTTGTACAACTTCATTACGCATCCGTCGCAGACCCCGTGCCGTGCGGTCGCTTGACATTTCTACCTGTCGCACTATTTAGCGCAACCAGTGTTTCTCAAATATTTTTATTTCCTGTTTCTAAATTACCAAGAATGGATTCTCACAACTGTGGAGCCTGCGATGAGCCGATGTCAGAGGGCGCTCACTGTACCTTATGCAATCGTGAGCTGCATTTCCAATGTGCCGGAGTCACCGAAACTGGTTATCGTAGGCTCGGAGACAGGAAGCTTACGTGGCGTTGTGGAATGTGTAAACTGACTAGTGCCAGCCAGCAGCCCATATCACCCTCGTTGCTGCTGCCTGCGCCCGATTCGCTCCTATTGCAGGAAATAAGATCCCTCTCCAGCAAACTGGCTCCATTAGAAGACTTGAGAAATGATGTTGCTGCGTTGAGAGCTGATTTCAGTGACTTGAAATCGGCATTGAATAACACGAACAAAGAACTCAAAACATTCGGGAATAGAATGAATGACATTGAACAACGCTTGGTCAAACTAGAGAAAAGTAATTGCCAGGTTGATGCCATCCAGACCCGCTTAGAAATGTGGAGGAACAAGTTAACTTTAGCGAACAATGGGCAAGAATGAGTAATGTCGAGATTAAAGGCATTCCCCAATCAAGCAATGAGCAACTGTTCGAGGTCCTATCTAAGATTAGCTCAAAGATACAATACCCTGTAAATAAAACCCAAATTAATTTTATCACACGGGTACCAACACAGGAAAAAGAGAGGGTGAAGCCAATAATAATTTCGTTTTGCAATCGTTATGTAAAGGAAGATTTTGTGGCAGCAGCCAGACAGGCAGCAAAGTCCAGCCCGCTTACATCTGGACAATTAGGGTGGTCCGGTAATCATAAGATCTATATAAACGATCATCTAACTGCTCAAAACAAGGCATTGTTATCGAAAGCTAAGAAAGCGTCCACCGAGTTGAATTTTCGGTACATCTGGGTCAAACATGCCAAGATACATCTAAGGAAAACCGATACCTCGCCTATAATAATAGTGAAAACGGAGAAAGACTTGTGCAAAATTATCTAAAATATTTTACTCTATGTTTATTTATTCAAAGATTAAGTATCCCGTATCTTATATTTGCTTATTTATATTTTATGAACGTACAGTTTGAGAACCGCCGCGTGTGTTCCTATAGGTCTGTGTTCCACCAGTTTCTGTGTCCTTGCACAATGCGCACTTATAAATTGGTTGAATATTATTTGTACACATTATACTATCACCAGTGCAATTTAGACTTTATTTCGCACCAACTACGGTTTGTTTTTTCATACTGCAACTTGTTTCTTATAATTAATAGTTTCGTGCTGACTCCTTGCCATCGTATTTTTTCTACATGTAACTCATTAGCGATGAATGCGTCAAACCTGTTGGATTATAGAACAAACACATTACTGTGCATGCTTATCGTCGATATTATGTTTTTACGGTCTACCTGTTTCCTATTTTGTTATTTAGATTATAATACATATTTTTTATTTTGTCGGTTACAATGGAATATATTTTCGTTACAATGCTATATTATAGTTAGTAAATCGGTGGTTGTATGGTTTAGAAATGGTACCGCTTAATATTTATTACCAAAATGCCCGCGGCTTGCGTACTAAGACAAATAATTTTTATAGAAATGTTCGGTCTAGCTCATATGATGTTATTGTGATAACGGAAACATGGCTTTTGGACGGTGTTTATAATAGCGAACTATTCGATAACCGATACATGGTTTGGAGGCGTGACCGTAATTATGACCGTACGTTACAGAAAAAAGGGGGTGGTGTGTTGATTGCAGTAAGGTATGGTCTTACGGTTGTGGAAAGGTGCGACTGGCGTAGTTCGGCGGAAGACATTTGGGTTTCCATATTTTTTAAAAGATCTAGACCTTTAATAACTTACAGGTTGCATGTATGTGGCCTGTATTTGTGCAACGAAAATATGGGATATTCGTACAATATTCAATTACAAAACTTCTCTAGTAATCTTAATAATTTAGCCATGTCACATACGTCAGATAAGTTTATTGTTATTGGTGATTTTAATTTCGGAAATCAGGTAGATTGGTTATACGATCCTGATGGTGGCGATTTATCGCCTATTAACTATTCATCACAAATTCTTACTAACTTCTTTGACACGGCATGTGCCTGCAACCTATCCCAATATAATCACATACGTAACGTTAATAATAAATTACTGGATTTGGTTTTCTCTAATAGTCCCGTGATCGTAACTGAATGTAGTGAACCATTAGCTCTGCCCGTAGACGATCACCATAAACCTCTAATTATCCAGGCTGATTGTGTTGAAATACATCGACTTGAAGATAAAATCTCTGCAAAGTTTATGTTTCACAACGGCGATTATATCTCCATCCAATCTGAGCTCGATCGAGTCAATTGGCAGGAGTTGCTACATACAAAGAATCTTGAGGACGCTATTACTTCATTCTACAATAAATTGTATGAACTTAGAAATAAGTATGTACCATTCAAAACAATTCGTCATTCATCGCACCCCCCTTGGTATACCTCTGCCCTAATTAAAATTTTAAAAGAGAAACATAAGTTTCACCATAAATACAAACTGTACGGAAATTTATCTGACTATCAATCCTTTTCCATTTTGCGTGCTAGGGCTGTCTCACTTGAACATGACTGTTTTAATGCTTATATTAACAATATAGAGTTATCAATTACTAATAATCCTAAAGCGTTTTGGTCGTTCATCAAAAGTAAAAAAAATAATAATGCTGTCCCCGAAACGATGCGTTATAGGGATAAATCTATGACTACGGGTGTGGAAATCTGTAATCTATTTGCCAACTACTTTCGGTCTACCTTTCAGGAACCGGACTCGGACGATACTTTTTCTAATGTAGTCAGAGATACTAATAATAGTGTAAACAACATTAGCTCCATAACAATATCTGAAGAACGGGTACTGGATCTTTTGAAGTTGGACCTATCTAAGTCCGGTGGCCCTGATTTTATACCACCTATATTTATAGTGAAATGCGCTGGGAGCCTAGTGATACCGATCTCTATACTTTACAGACGTTCTCTTGATGAAGGTGTAGTCCCTGTGATTTGGAAGTCAGCGATTATTACGCCGGTTTTTAAAAATGGTGACAAGTCCAATGTCGAGAATTATCGTCCCATCTCCAAACTGTGTTTATTTGCCAAAGTTTTTGAACGAATCGTCTACAATGAAGTCTATTCAGCTCTCGGTAATAGCTTGGGTGAGGAGCAACACGGTTTCATTCGTAGACGGTCAACAACAACAAATTTAATCTTAAGTAATGACATCATTCTGAAAGGTATGGAACAAAGCACAGGTAGATGTAATATTTACTGACTACAGCAAATGCTTCGATCGCATTGATCATCATGTGCTGTTGCGTAAGCTGCTGTGGGCTGGTATTCATGGTGATTTATACCGCTGGTTCTGCTCTTATATAAAAAATCGATCGCAGGCTGTGGTGCTACAAGGGTATACATCAAGCTGGTGCTCAATCCCATCCGGAGTGCCTCAAGGTTCGTTATTAGGTCCACTTTTGTTTACCATATTTATCGCGGATGTTAAATTATGCTTTAAAAACTCTAAAATTTTACTATATGCAGATGACATGAAAGTTCTTAAAGTAGTCCGCTGCTTATCCGACTCTTTACAATTACAGGATGATCTTAACAGATTCGTTTCATACTGTTCGGATAACAAGCTCCAACTCAATATCTCTAAATGTTCTTTCATGATCTTTACTAGACAAAAATCAATCATAGGTTCTGGTAACACACTCAATAATCAAAGCATTTGTAAAGTGAATCATATAAGAGACCTCGGTGTAACACTAGATAGTAAACTATTGTTTGATAAACATGTTGATATTATGGTGAATAAAGCATCCAAAACACTCGGTTTCATCATCAGAGCCACGGCATGCTTTCGCTCTCTTAAGCCAGTAAAAATCTTATACTGTTCATATGTTCGAAGCATCCTAGAGTATGCGTCTCAAGTGTGGAATCCGCAATATCAAGTTTATATCTCACGAATAGAAGGCATACAAAAAATGTTTCTACGGCATCTGGACTACAAATCACAGACTGTTTCAGTGGACTATGATGATCGTTGTAGGCGATATCATTTCCTACCTTTGCAGGAACGGCGACGTATTAATGATGTTAGTCTTCTAGTTAATATTGCGAATGGTTCTATTGATTGCCCTGAGATTCTGGCTAATATATCTCTCCGCACTAATCTAATTGGTTTCCGGCCGCGACCTATCTTAGATGTGCCATTTGCTAGGACAAATTATAGACAGAATGCATTCTTCTTACGTAGTGCCATATGTTTTAATAACCTACCGACGGACATGGATATCGATCTATTCAATACTAGCTCCAAAACAATAAGAAACCGCATGAATACAAAATTCTTCTTTAGTTAGAAAATAACTGAAGCAGGCATTACTCAGACTGTACTGTTCTTTAAGTGCTTTTTGGTTTATATTATGTTTTTAATTTATTTTTTGTTTTTTTTTTTCTCACTGGCGTTTTATTTATTTATTGTTTTCTTCTAGGTTTTCTATTTTTTATTATTATTTCACTACCCTAATTTCTGTAATTTTCATTATGTTTTCCTTTATTTTTATGTTATCTGTGTGAGCTTGTAATTAGCAATATTGTTATTTGTTTGTTTCGACATATTATTTTCGTTATGAGTCTGTAAGCTTACCTAAAATAATAAAATAAAATAAATGTCACAATACTTTCACAATTGTTATAAAACTCACCGAATTGTAAATATTTATCACCCATATTTACCAAACTGTTCGAGCGTTGTGATGTGCTGAAACCAATTAGAGTAGACGTTTGATCTCTCCCGCTATTGAAGTAAATAGTGAGAGGAGAAACTTATTACTTGTCCAGGGACCTTTATAATATGATTGTTTATTACAAAATCATACTCACCTGTTGTGGTATTAAGTATCCTAATAGATACTGTTTATATTAAGAATAATTGTCCGGGGATCCGTATTACAACAAGAGAAATTGACGACTGCTTACACCCAGTGTTTTTCAACCTGTGGGCCGCGACCCCGCGGCGCGAGGCCGCAGTAAAAGAGCAAAAAAATATAATTATATTAGGAAAATGTTAATTAAAGGACAAATTTTGTACGTTAACACGAGTCAATTTTTTGTTAAATAATTCATAATCAGAAAGAATCAAACCATTTTTTAAATTCTGTGAAGGCCTTCGGCGATGGAATTGATGTAAAAATATGTCTGTTATAGGTACTTAATTGTGTATTTAGCCGATACCTAATTACAAAATTAATAAAAGGCTATGTATTTGTAACATAATAAAATATAGATTACAAACAGCGGAGGGTAGGGGGTCGCGAAATTTAGTTTTAAATTAGTTTTTTCATACTAAGGGGGTCGCTTCTTGAAAAAAAGGTTGAAATACACTGGTCTAGTGGTTAGAGCGTAGGTCTCTCTGCCCACTGAATCGAGTAGTCGTGGGTTCGATTCCCGCACGAGTGAATTTATTGTGTGAGCCACAAACATTTGTTTCGGTCTCAGTGTTTGTGTACGTGAAACGTAAATGCATCCGCGACACGGAAGTATATCCTAGTCTGTGGAAAATTATTCTTCTTTTTTAATTTATAGAAAGTAACGGTAAAATGATCCTAGCACGTATAAAACTTACTTCCGGACTTTTAAAGCTGATTGATCAAAAAATATTTATGATATTATTAACGGGTATATTCTTAATTGTAGCAATTACCCTACCATTTATAAAACTACTACTAACACAATTAGTCAAACTACAAAATTCTTTAACGATACCCAAAGAATTTCTATAATTGGTGACATGACGAGATTTTATTGCTATGGACATGTAATAACCGCTTGCGCACGAATGCTAACTTGGTCATAATGAACGCGAGGTTGCGTCGGCTGCGCGCCCGCATATCGCACGCGAGTAGTAATCAAATATGTACATCCTTACATCCACTTTAAACATAATTGTCATGATTTTTTTTTCTAATCATTAATGTGTAGTTAGTAAGTGATCATGCGAAAAATATTGGTGTTAGTCTATATTTATATGGTCGTGTTTGTGTACGCGCAGGATTGCAATGTTGGCGGAAAATCGGTAATCTTTTTATTTCATATTTTTTCCACAGTAAATACCCCTGTATATTGTGTATATATGTGTGTACAACATGTTCATTTTAAAGGAGATAAGTCTGAAGAAAATAGTGTGAATACTGATGTTACAATCGAAATCTCGGTAATTTTTAATAAACAGGGTTACTTGTAAAACACTAATAACCTCGCAGGAATATATTACTAACATCATAAACAACACAGCCAGAGAGGTCTGTGAGGACCTGTTGGATTTCTGTACTCTGCCTACTGCCTGCAAGGGATCTGGCGTGATGATATAGATAGAAAGATAGATAAGCGACTCCTATTTTCTGACTTTTTTTTTAATATCAGCAGATTATCAGCGGTGTCATAGAAAATATTAATAGTTTATAAAGTGTATGGAACAGCTGTTTTTTTTCTCTAAAATTAAAGAAAAATCTCTGTATAAAAGTTATTGGTTATAATATGATCAGATAATTTAGTCCTGTGAAGTTATTATTTTAATAAAAAAATATTTTTCTTTGGACTGTGTTACTAATCTGTACTATTTCATAGAAAAAAATATTGACACATGACAAAATGTATGACACAGCTTATATTTTTCCACTAGAATTAAAATTCTCAGAATGACAGTTGTTGTTTAGTAGATAATGTAGTCCAGTAGGATATTATTAAAATAAAAAAAATATTTTTCCACGGACTGTATTACTAACATGCTGTTTCTTACATATATAGTCTATTCTTTTCAAACTTTAAAACCTTTTCATTTAACTTAAAAACGTCGAGTTCTTGCTAAGAGCATTTTGGTTTCGATGTCTTCGGAAATACTGTACCTCCATATTACACTTATTATAGATTGCAATCACAACTTAAACATCTAAAATGGTGATGGTTTGTTCAAAAAGTTTTAAAGTTTGATTGGAATAGACTATACAGTGGCCTGTACTCAGTGTTGGGCATTTTTCAATTGTAGGATCAATTAGCTGAAATTTCATTTGCAATTTAATTAATCCCCCCGAGGTACTCCGGAATAACAATGACCTTTTGACGTCAAACGCCTCAGTCCCTTCCGTGCTCATGGGTGCTGTAGAGCACTTGAAACGTCGGCCAGTTTAGAATCACAAATAAGCCGCGACGAAACCTGAAATCTTTTAATTGCAACTTAATTTTTTCACAATTAATTTTTGCCCAATTCTGCATGTACTGAGAAATGTCTACATTTCATATCTTTACAATGATGTAACCATCAACTTGTGGCATAATAATCTCTAGTTTTATTTTAATGAAGTTGTTGAAAATACACAGTTGTTACATGAGATGGGGTTGATTGTAGGCGACATAAAAAGACTTTCATGGTGTTACGAATGTAATTACATATTTAATTCAATCACAAAGAGAGAGGGGGTGTATGAGACGAACTATGAGAGGTCTGTAAGGAAAGAACGTCATGTCGACGTCGTCGTCACGTTAGACGGACGGCTTGGTCCAGCGGTTAAGAGGTTAAGTAGCTCACTGGAACGAATAGTCGCGGGTTTAAATCCCGCACGGGACATCTTTAGGTGACTTACAAATGTTTGTTTCGGACTGGATGTCTGTAAATTTAATGTTTGTAAATGCGCTTACGATACAGTAATAACTCAAAATGTTAGGCTACGTTTAAAAAAAAACTATCATTGTCGAATTTACAGTCCCACAAGAATGTTTTGGCCAGCGGCTATTTTCGGAACTAACGCCATCCAGTAAAATGTCACTTAATGACAGTCGCAGAGTTGCCGTTTGCAATGAAATTTACCCAAGTTCTTTTTTTAATTAGTAACCGTGCGGACCCACCTTTTGAAATATCTCCTTGGAAGTAGAAAAATGTTTCTAAATGTTGACCTTATTTTCACACCAACGTCCCCCTGTCCATGTCATCCATGGGCCAAAGGACCCTTGTCGCACTATACTTATTGAGATAAACGTCAATTTCCGAAATTATTAATGGGGTAGTTAAAGTGCTGTCGTATACTGTATTTTTGTTGACTAAGCCGTGTAATACGGCAATTGTGTCAAGAACAACACTGGCGCGACTGTTTGCGCGTGAGGCGAGGCAAGGGGTACCCCGCGCGTACGCCGCGCAGTCTGTGGCGCAGTGGCGATCGCCGCCATAACAAGTCCTTATTCGCTATGACCAATTAAACACGTACCGCGGCGCGTTGGGACAACTTCATGAAGTGATCATTTAATGCAGGGATTCCCAAAGTGGTTTCCCAGGGGTCGACATAAAAGAAAACTGATTTTGGGGGTCGACGAGGTCTAAGAATCGAGCCCTATTAATTAACACAAGTTCTTATTTAAAACTTTTAAGATACAAGATAATATAAAGACATACAAGATAAAATATTAGTCATTCATATAACAAGATGTTATAAGAATGACTAATATTTTAGTAGGAAGTATCATTGTTGTACTTTACTCACTTAACCAACCGCAAAGTTTTTAAAATTGGTAAGTATTTGTATCAATGGGAAAAAAACTAGAGATAAGATAGAGCGCTTCATCAGTTCATTTTGGAAAAGGGGTCTCTTGCCCAAAATACTTTGAGAATCCCTGGTTTAATGGTACTGCAATGGTACACAGAATCCCATTTCACGGTCATTTCATGAAGTTATCGTAACATGCCGCGTTTGGTCATAGCGAATAAGGACCCTGCAGCAATAACAAAACGCCGCTTTACATACCTACATTATTAAGGCAGAAGTTGATGGCTCTACATAATTTATATGATATGGAATGTGTATATCTTAGCGCAGGCCATTGTACAGTATGCATGCTGCGTCATATTCAAGGTGTAATATAATTAACGCAAAACCTGAGAGTAGTTTGTTCTAAATCGGGAACTGAATCGATGCCTTTCAACAGACAGATGCCGGAAGACGAGTTACGACATTTTGGAGGACATTCTTTTTTATAAAAAAATCGTTGACCCACTCTAGGATTTATTCTTGTGTCGTGGGTGCGTTTACAAACATGAAAGTTTAAATACACGAATTCCCAGACCGAAAGAAATAATTGTCCCGTGCGATCGAGCGAGAAAATCAAACCCACGACTATTCAACCGGAGCGAAGCATCAACGAAGCAACTTAAGCTCTTACCCACTGCGCTAAATCATTCGTCACATTTTGTAGGTCATTGTGAGTCTGTTCACTTAGACTGGTCTCTGATGCCTACATGTTGTTGTTTTTTTAAATCAACTAAAATTATTATGCTGTTATTTATTCAAATCATTCACGGGTCTACTGTATTAAATAAGTTTAACCATGATTAAAGTAAAATAATTTAATAGAATGTTCTTTAATTTAGAGTTCTTAAAAAATGGTAATTAACTCGTTAAAACTGGAACTTTAGTCTTTGTATTGAATTTCTACCTACCTATATCATCACACCAGATCCCTTGCGGGGTAGGCAGAGGCTACAGAGTTCCAGTGTTGCCAACAAGACTACTATAAATTTTGCTGAACTGCTGTGAAAATTTGGACGAAATTATGCCAAATGCTTTGTAATAATGCTAAAAATTATGCTTGAATTTTTCAATGTCATAGAAAGCATAATTTAATTTTAAAGATCTATAATCAACATAATTTAGATTTATTTTATGTTTTTATTGACTATTTTTTATTCATTTATTTAATAAGACACATCAACAACACGTCAACGACTATGTTATCGAATAAAATGTTAATATCTTGGTCTTCATCGAGGTGCATGTGGAAGTGAATAGTTTGCTAAAGGGAATTCTTATGAATTTAAAATGAATATAATATGAAATAAAAATAATTATATATAATAAATGACTATAAAGGCCACTTGAAGAGACAGGTGTGCCAACGTATTGACAAAGGTGGAATTTACTCTAAATGAAATGAATTACGTACCCTTAGCGGTAGCAAAATGAATCGTTTGTTTCATGGTTAAACGTTTATTTAATAATTATTTGATATGCTAACAATATATGCTAAGCAACAAATAAATATGCCATACAACATAAATAATATACTAAATCTAGTATAAAATATATTAAATTGACAACAACGCAGAGTTCCAATTCTAACAGGTTCTTTTCTTACAGATCTCTCAGGCTTCCTCCACTCTACATCAGTAGTCTAATTGTAGTGTCTGTGGTCTTGCGCTATTTAATTTAAACGTTGAATAAATATCGTTTATTGTTTACAGTGCGTGGATCACGAACAATGCTGCGGTGGATGTTGTTTCGACGGAGAGTGTATTGACAGTAAGATCATTTAGTTATAGAAGTAAAATAACAAATAAACCCTGTCACGCCTATATTACCGGAGCGGCAGAGGTGTACTGTTTTCACCCACTTTTGGACGACGATGTTAGTTCCTAAAGTAATAGAGGGCAATAGCCATTATATCTGGCATAAAGCCAAACTCCAGACTGATACTGATAATTTTTCGATAAAAAAATTACATTTCTCGAACCCAGGATCTCGTGATCGCTCCGCGCATCAGTGGCCCCTAGACCAACGAGATATACATTTTTATTAAAAAAACAATAACACCGTCTCGCTTATATTTCCCAAGCAGAGGTGAGAGAGCTATACTGTGTCACACAAAGATTTGTCCCGTGTGGGAATCGAACCCACGACTATTCGACCCAATGGGCGAAGCTCTTAACCACTGCGCCAAATCGTCCGTCTGCAGTTGCTGTTCATCATCATCATCATTTCAGCCTATACTTGTCCACTGCTGAACATAGGCCTCCCCAATCGCTTTCCAGCGTAACCGGTCCGATGCCACCTGCATCCAACGATTTCCTGCGATTTTCACAAGATCGTCGGTCCATCTGGCAGGCGGTCGTCCTACGCTGCGCTTGCCAATACGTGGTCTCCACTCTAGAATCTTTCTGCCCCAACGCCCGTCCGATCTTCGCGCTATGTGGCCAGCCCATTGCCACTTCAGCATGCTAATCCTGAGGGCTATGTCGGTGACCTTGGTTCTTCTACGAATCTCCTCATTCCTGATTCGATCACGTAGAGAAACGCCGAGCATAGCTCTTTCCATAGCTCGCTGAGCAACCTTGAGCTTTTTTATGAGACCTATTGTAAGAGACCACGTCTCTGATCCATATGTCATCACTGGTAACACACATTGACTAAACACTTTAGTCTTTAGGCACTGAGGTATTTTGGATGAGAAGATGTTGCGCAGTTTCCCGAACGCTGCCCAGCCGAGTTGGATTCGTCGATTGACCTCTCTCTCAAAGTTGGACCTACCTAACCGGACTGCCTGTCCCAGGTAAATGTATTCGTCGACAACTTCAAGAGTAGAGTTCCCAACGGTGAGTGCGGTGGGTACGACATGGACGTTAGACATTATTTTTGTTTTGTCCATATTCATTTTAAGACCCACTTGTTGGGATACTCTGTTGAGGTCACCGAGCATTCGTCCTAGATCTTCCAGTGACTCCGCCATGACCACAATGTCGTCGGCAAATCGAAGGTGAGTGATGTATTCGCCATTGATGTTGATGCCAAGTCCTTGCCATTCCAAGAGCTTGAAGGCGTCCTCTAAGGTGGCCGTAAACAGTTTCGGAGAAATGACGTCTCCCTGTCTTACTCCTCTTTTTATGGGGATCACCTTCGTGCACTGCCCCTGTACTCGGACTGACATGGTGGCGTTATTATACAAGCACTTCAACACTTCGATGTACCTATAGTCAATGCGGCATCGCTGGAGAGATCTAAGAACCGCCCAAGTCTCGATCGAATCAAAGGCTTTCTCATAGTCCACAAACGCCAAGCATAGTGGCCGATTATACTCCTCAGTCTTCTGTATAACCTGCCGCAGCGTATGTATGTGGTCTATGGTACTAAAACCTTTCCGGAAACCGGCTTGTTCGGGAGGCTGGAAGTCATCAAGCCTTCGTTCGAGACGATTCGTAATGACTCTCGAAAACAACTTATAAACATGGCTCAGCAGTGTGATGGGCCTATAGTTCTTCAATAAGGTGTTATCACCTTTCTTGAAAAACAGCACCACCACACCCCTGTTCCATGCTTCCGGCGTTTTCCCTTCAAGCAAGACGGACTTAAATAGCCTCTGAAGGACTTTAAGTACCGGCGATCCGCCCGCCTTCAGAAGTTCTGCAGTAATTCCGTCTTCACCCGGCGCTTTGTTGTTTTTTAGTTGTTTGAGAGCCATCCTAATCTCGCACAGGCTGATGTCCGGGATATCTTCAGTGCAGTGTCGGGTTAGCTTGGCTCTTGGGTCTTTTACCAAGTCAACAACAGGTTTAGCTACTGAGGTATATAACTGTCCATAGAACCTCTCTATCTCCCTGAGCACCTCTGACCTATTTGACGTTACGTTTCCGTCCTCCGTCTTCAGCTTCGTCAACTGGCTCTGCCCAATAGACGCGTCTCTTGCGAACACTTTAGAGCCCTTGTTCTGCTCTATGGTCTCCTCAATACGCCTTGCATTGAAGGACCGTAAGTCGTGTCGCAAGGACTTCAATATCTGTCCATTAAGCTGCCTATAGGACTTAGCATCATCGGAGGTTTGGAGCGTCATGGAACGTCGCTCAGCCATGAGGTTTCGGGTGTAGTCAGATAGTTTTTGAGGCCTATTTTTACGGTGGGTCTTAAAATACTTGGACCCGACCGTATGAACAGTCTCTACCAGCCTGTTGTTGATTTCGTCCACTGATGCGCTGCTGTCTAGCAATTCGAAGCGGTTTGACAATTCGAGTTGAAAGTTCTCGGGGTTTTGGATATATGCATGAGTAGGTCGGAGCGTAGACTTCATCAGACGCGATCTTTCCATTTTGACATTAATATTTAATGTGCCTCTGACCATTCGGTGATCACTGCCGGTTTTTACCCTATGAATCACGGAGACATCATTAAATATTTGTCGCTTGGTGCTCATGATGAAGTCTATCTCATTTTTTGTGGAACCATCAGGGCTCATCCAGGTCCATTTCCTATGAGGCGGCTTCTGGAAGAAAGAGTTCATCATAAAGAGTCCCTCTTTCTCCAGAAATTCGGCCAGCCTCTGACCCCTGGGGTTGCGCTGCCCATATCCAAATTGCCCCACTCTCAACTCATCATCGCCCCGTTTGCCCAGCCGCGCATTGAAGTCACCCATAACCACTGTAAAGTGTGTTTTGGAAGTATGTATGGCTCTACTAATGTCCTCATACATAACTTCGACGTCATCATCTGAGTATGCCGAGGTCGGTGCGTAGACCTGTATGACCTTCAGCGAATATCTTTTGGATATTCTGAGTATCAGGTACGCTACCCTGCTCGACACACTAGTGATGGACACAACGTTGTTTATGAGTGACTTGTGGACGATAAATCCGACACCACCTTGGGACTGCTGTTCGCCCTCCCGGTAGTAAAACAAGTTGCCGGATTTTAAGGTTATCGTGTCCTCGCCCTCTCTTCGGACCTCCGATAAACCAACAATACTCCACCGCAACTTGTTTAACTCTTCTTCCAGCTCAACTAGCTTCTCATCTGTCCTCAATGTGCGTGCGTTGTATGTCACCAGGGCCAATTTTCGGTTTTGGTGGTAGCCGAATCTCTGCCGGAGATTCTTAGCACCCCTTGTCCTGTCGTTACCATGGCTGCTACCGTGGCCAGGACGAACAGGACCGCCGGGGACTAGGGGCCTGGTTTTTCTACTTTCTTCCATAATTGGGGGTGTTTGCCATACTCGCCACGCTTGGCAGGCGGGTTGGCGAGCGCAGTTATTGGTCGTCGAAGTGTTAAAGGAACGCTGCTGCCCATTCCCTAGTTTTCCCTTAGTCGCCTTGTACGACACCCGATGGGATGAGATGGGTTGGTCCTATTCTAAGCCGGGAACCACGCGGCATAAGCTGTTGCTGTTCAAAGACTAGAATTATGTCATTAGGCTTGCCCTCTATTACATTGTGACCTAAGAATGTCGGTGATAAGTAGATGAACCGGAATTGGGGTATTATGCTGAAATTTGTTTTTATACACTGAACTGTTGGGTGCTGCGGGGACCGTAAATGACACAACCTTCTGCTTCGATGTCGTATATTCGTGTCTCACAAAATGTACTTAATATATCGTAAATTATAAACTAAGCGATATTCGAAACTATGCTAAGGGTACGTTCACATACACTTCAACACTATGCAATTTTAATCGTCCTGGAGCGAAAGCCCACGTAATGTATTCAAAGCCTACTATTCACTGGTACCTACTAAAAAAATGAAAGAAATAACAGAATCAGATTTTTTTTATTCATGTATACCATTAAATCATTTAGGAATCGTAAGAAAAGTAACAAAGACTCTACCACCACTTCGGAATGTCATTCTCGACATTCCGAAGTGGTGTCGTTCGGAATGTTCTTCGAACTTTTTCATCTACATTTTGTTTTGGGCTATGGAAAAACAATGTAGGTTGGTCATCAGGTAAGTCTAAGTTAAATAAAGCATATTATACTATTTATGAGAATGACTATGGTTCCCTTATTTACAAAAAAAAAGTACACAAAAAAATATCATTATGTTAAATTAATAGGCCGAAGGGCGGGAATGTTAATTAATAACACTTGAATAGGTAGTCATGACTTAAGTGGAGCTGGAATAGCATTGAATAATAAGCTTGCTTACAAAGTGTTCGTTTTACAAAAGCTTTGAACTTATTTTCACTAAGTTTAGTGACGTCAATTGGAATTTTGTTCTAAAATATAACACAGTGCCCCATGAAAGACGTGTGAATTTTTGACAGACGAAATTGCGTTTGACTAATTTATTTTTATGTCATGTGTTATATCAATGCCTATCACCTAGCTGATTAAAGAGATCCAATTTTTTTCTAGTATACATAATAGAGTCGCGACTACTCAAGTTATAGATAGCCCTTTTTTGCAAGATAAAAACAGACTCAATGTCAGCTGCCCTACCCCACAAAAATATACCGTAAGACATGACACTATGAAAGTAGCTGAAATAGACTATCCTCGCGGTGTCCACATCAGGTAGTTGTCTGATCTTCCTTGCGGCATAGGCAGCTGAGATAAGCCGTTTATCTAAATTCTTAATATGAGGACCCCATTGTAACTTGGAGTCAAGCGTTATCCCTAGGAAAGATGTATCATTGATGAACTCTACTTTCTCATTGTTCAGTATAATATCATATACAGTTCTTTTTAAATTTAGGTAAAAAAATCACTTCAATAAGTAACCTTTTCATAACAATACTAATTTTATGCATTAAAAACATCTATATGCCAAGCGCAAAATGATATTAGGAAGCGACGCGGTTGGTCTGCTAGCCGGTACCTTCGGTGTTCCGGATTTTCACCCTAACGATGATATATAACATAGATATATAACTATGATATGGATAGATCAGTAGGTAGATGTAACTAATTGAAGTGATCTTTTATTTATTTTTATTACTAGTATATAGCTCTCAGAATTGCTAAACTTAAGTGGCAGTGGGCGGGGCACATCGCTCGTGGAACTGACGGCCGTTGGGGCAGAAAGATTCTCGAGTGGCGACGTCGTACCGAAAGACGTGGAGAGGGCAGGCCCCCCACAAGGTGGAGCGATGACCTGGTGAAGGTCGCAGGTAGAAGCTGGATGTATGCAGCACAAAGCCGGTCGTAGGGGCGATCTTTGGAGGAGGCTATCCTGCAGTGGACGTCTTTCGGCTGATGATGATGATGAACAGTAGGCATTGAATATGCCACTTGAGCTTTTGCTTCAGGACGACTGGAATTACACCTTGTAAATTGGTTAAAGAACTTTTGTTCTACAACTTGTTTATTTTTCGCGAATTGTTTTCTTACAAGCTTTTATTTAACTTGTATGTCTGAAATTTTTGTATGTCTGTCTTTTTGTCTTTCCAGTTTAAATATTGTGATCTATTTTTCAAGAACTTCCGGTTATCCGATCGAAGTCGGTAACAATGCAAATATATTATACTATGAAGCTAATCTGATGCTGAAGTCTGAAGGTGGCCATAGAAATATGTAAACTATATTTATAAATATATATAAATTTACGTGGATGTACTCAGTACACTGCCACCCCCGTTTGGGGAATTTAGGCGTGACGGTGTATAAATTTAATTATTCTTTTTAAATTAAAATTATTTTACATAGAAATTGATTAGCAGATCGAGTGAACCTGTAAAGAAAAGAAAAAAGTCTACAGAAATAATAATAAAAAGAGAAGGTGTCTTATTAATCTGATTTTTGTGAGACAGACGCAATTTCGCGTCATGCTACAATTTGACGGACGATTTAGCTCAGTGGGTAAGCTGCTCCGTCGCCGCCCCGCTCCGCTAATAGTCGCGGGTTCGATTCCCGCGCAGGACAAATCTTTGTGTGACCCAAAATTATTTGTGTATAGACTACACAGTACTCCTCTGCCACCCTCGCTTGCGGAATATAGGCGTGTGTTGTAATGTTCGTATGCTGTTTTCCGTTTTAAAACTTTTGTGATACATTTTTCAAGCGCTTGCGTGTATCCGACTGAGCTGAAATTTGGCATACATATGTAAGTTCGGTGACAATGCAGTGATATGATACCATGGTGCTGGTCTGATGATGGAGTCGGAAGGTGGCCATAGGAACATGTGCAATATACAACGTAACCCCCTCGTATTTAGTCTTGTTAGATTGGTATTGACAATTATTTAACAACCAGATAATATTTGGGTTGGATGATGAAGCCGACAGGTGGCCAAAGGAACCACCCACCTACTTCATATAACCCCGCCGTGTTTGACTCGTTGGATTTGTTTTGACGAGTACTTTGGATTTGGATGGTGTTCTGGGTCTGATGATGGAGCCGGAAAGAAGCAATATGAACACCTCAACTAAGCTAGATATCTTCGTAGTGTTTTGAAACTGACTTTTTTGAAAACAATCTTTTAATGTTTTTAAAAAAGTCTTTTTTTATTAAAAATATTTATTAAGAAATAGATAAACGGTGTTTTATTTTATTAATATTTTTCAAATTAAGGCGTATCACAGTACCTAGTAGGTACGTTTCTCCAACCTCTGCTTGGAGAATATAAGCGGGACGGTGTTATTGTGTTCTTAATTGGACACTGATTTAAAATAATGTCTTAATCATCGAAATATTCCAATGAAAATTTTACTTCATTTGTGCACGATTAATATTGTAAATCGAATGCCACGTTGGATGTGGTTAAAATAATATTGCTCATTAGCGCCCATTTATATGACTGCCTCATTGATCATGTGGCGAATAAATCGCGTAGCGATCATGAGGTTTTGGGTTCGAATCCAAAGTCGGACAAAAATTTTATCTTTCGAAATAAAAATTGCCAGTATTAGTCCGGAGTCTGGCATTTTGCCTGGTATAATGGCAATAGGCTCACCCCCTATTACATGGGAATGGTGGCAGGGGTGTACACAGTACACCTCTGCCACCTCCGCTCGAGAAATGTATGTGTGGCTGTGTGTTTTATTTATATATTTTTTTTGTTGGCAGCATACCGCTCGTGTTTATCATCGTTGGATGTGTGTGAGGATCACACGTGTATTGACGAAGAACAGTGTATTGCATACACACCGCCTCAGTGTCCGGGATGCGAGCCGTTGGCGCTGTGCAGGCAGCCATGTTAGAGAATTGAATTTGGAATGCATTGTTTTTATTTAAGACGCTGACCAGCGATAATTCTGTTCCTTGAATGTTTAATGAACGGCAGATTTTTCTAACATCACATAAAAGTTAGCCTGTATTCGCACGAGCGCTTTTTTAAAGCTCTGGAATGATACAATAATTAGCTAACAGTATATTGGCATTCGACGGTGCAGAAATGCATGTTGAATCAGTTCTGGCTGTGCCTCGCGCGCGTTCGGTCGTGTCACTGCGCTGCTCGCCCGCTCGCTATTTTCGTGTTACGTAGTATTCGATTTCGACTTGCTTTGTTGGAAACGCCTGCGCTTGCGTGGAGTGGTGATCTGGTTGGCTCATATACGTGTATACGTACGCATATACGGGCTTGCGACGTTACTTCTCCGCGTCTGGCTCGCGCGTAGCAACAAGGCGAGCCGTTAGGTAGACTCGCCGTTCTGACGGCGGTCGGCCTTCCCGCGTTTTTAGTAACGGTCGTTTTCCGTGACCTACGTGGTTTGTCGCGGCTGTGCTTACGTGTGTTGTGCTTGCGTGTTTACGTGTTTGCATTCGCTGTGCGTATGCTTTTGCGTCCCGTGTAGGTACGGTTCGCGTATCGCCCGGCGTGACCAATCACGTGGGTTGCTAGGCAGCCGCGTCGGCCAACGGCGCGGCCGGCCCTCCCGCGGTCTTTGTTTTCTCAACGGTGAGTTCATAACTGTTTTCCATATTAGTGTTCTCCGTGCGGCGGTTCTCTTCGCCCCGGAGCAGCTAGGGTTTGGTGCCGCCCGTTCGCCCTTAAGGCGAAGGGGCACACCGCGTCTCCCCGGTAGTGCCACCCCCCCGCCGCTGCCCGGTGGGGGGATCAGGGCAACGTTCACGCCCGGGTCTTAGGGCCCTTTTTTATTTTATTTTTTTAGTTCACTCGCCCTGCTATTTCCCCTCTGGAAATGGCGGAAGACTTCCCTCCGGAGTTCGTCCGGGAGCTCACGAAGTACATCATCCTACGCTGCCCGAACATAGTCCGGGAATTCAGGGCGACGTACTCGCCCGCCTCGCCCGACGCGTCGCCCGCGCGCGCGTCGGCCCCCGGCCCCGCGCACCCCGCGCCTTCTGCGCGCCCCGCGACTCCGTTCGCCGCGCCGCGAACTGACTTAGTCGCGCCGCCCCAGACCCCCGCCGACCGCCCCGTCTCGCCATGCGGGTCCGAGCCTCTCTCGGACTCGGATATGGAGGTCGAGCGCGCGACCGCGCGACGCGCCGCCCCCGCCCGGTCCCCGTCCCCGTCGCTCTCGTCGGAGGACGACTTCGTTCCCATCGCGAATGGGAAGCGGGCGCGCAAACCGCGCGACTCGCCGCCACCCAAAATCCAGAAGGCCGGAAACGTTTCCGTTTCTCCCGGCCCCTCCGGCCCCCAGCCGTCTCCGTCTCCCGACGCGGCCGCGAGGGCCTCCCCCCTCGCGCGCCCCGCACGTCCGAACATCACTCCCCCGCCGCTTGTCATTCAGGACAAGAGCGCCTGGGAGCGCATCTCCAAGGCGATATATAATCGCCAGATAAATTACACGCACGCGCGTTCCACCGCGCAAGGCATAGCCGTCAAGGTGGCGTCTTCGGACGACCACCGACGGCTATCCGCGTTCCTGCGATCCAACAAGATCGCTTATCACACATACACCCTGGAGGAGGAAAGGGAGCTCAGGGTGGTAATCCGCGGTGTCCCGAGGGAGCTGGACACCGCCGTCATCAAGGCCGACCTCCAGTCCCAGGACCTTCCTGTGCGCCAGGTGCACAGAATGGTCAATGGGCGCTCCAAGGAGGCGTACGACATGGTGCTGGTCGTCCTCGACCGCACCGAGTCCGGCCGTAGGGTCTTCGACCTGAAGGCCGTGTGCCATATATCTGGCCTCTCCGTGGAGGCCCCCCACAAACGTGGCACGCCCGGGCAGTGCCACAATTGCCAACTGTACGGGCACTCTGCCCGAAACTGTCACGCGCGCCCTCGATGCGTTAAGTGCATCGGGAACCATGCGACGTCCCAGTGCGCCCGCTCGAAGGAGACGGCGGCCGAGCCCCCCAGCTGCGTCCTCTGCGGCACCAAGGGGCACACCGCGAACTATCGCGGTTGCCCCAAGGCCCCGAAGGGGAACCGCGGCCGGGCGAGGCGCGGCGGCCACCGCCGCCCCCGCGCGGTTGCCCCCCCCTCTGCGCCCTCAGCGCAACACCCCCCCGCGCCCTCAGCGCACCCTCGTCCGGTGCCTTCTGCGCCAGCGACCACGGCTCCCCGCGCTCCCGCGACACGGAAGCTGGCCCCCCCTCCCCCGCCGCTCAGGCCGTCCCTCGGCGCCAACGCGTGGGTGAAGCCGCTGCCCTACACCGCGGCCTCCCACCCTGCGTCAGTGGGCCCCGCCCGCCCCCCGAAGCGCGCACCGGCGATCCCGCCGGTGGCGGCTTGTCCCCCTCCGCCCACTAACGTCAGTCAGGACGTCGACCTGATAATGAGCGTCTCGGCGGTTATAAGCCCCGCACTGTTCCCCAGAGTCCGCGAACTCGCCCTTCGTCTCCGCGCCGCCACCAACTTGGCGGACCAGGTTCTCCTGGCCGCGGAATACAGGGACGTCTATGACGTCCTGGCGTCCCTCAAAACCCAACGCCCCCGCACCCAATAATGGATCTACGATCTCCCCGCCTAAAGCCCCACAACCTATCCCTGGCGTTCTTTAACGCCGATGGCCTTCGCTCCCAGCGAGATCAGGTTGCTGATTTCCTCCTAGATCACCAACTTGATATCCTCCTCGTGCAGGAAACCTTCCAGAAGCCCGCACAACGCGATCCTAGGATCGCAAACTACAACCTCGTGCGCAATGACAGAATCGGCTCCCGCGGAGGCGGTACTCTCATTTACTACAGGAGGTCCCTGCACTGCATCCCTCTCGATCCCCCCGCGCTCACCAACATCGAAGCCTCGGTCTGTCGCGTCTCTCTCACGGGGCACCAGCCCATCGTGATCGCCTCCGTATACCTTTCCCCCACTAAATCCGTTCTCAGGAGTGACTTTGAAGCACTCCTCAATCTGGGAAGCGCCGTCATTCTGGCGGGCGACTTCAACAGCAAACACGTGGCCTGGAACGGTCTCACCACTTCCCCTAACGGTAGGAGCCTTGACGCCCTGGTCGACGTTCTCGACTTTGACGTCATCGCACCCATGCACCCTACCCACTATCCTAACAATCCCAATCACCGACCCGACGTCCTGGACATGGCGCTTCTGAAGGGTCACCCTACGGCTGCACTCCTTGGAAGTAGTCCAGAAACTCGACTCTGACCATCGACCCGTAGTCATGAGACTCGGTTCCCCCCCTTCCGCCCCTCAGCGACCCAAAAAGACGGTGGTGGATTGGCATGCGCTAAGCACGGCCATGGCGGATGCCGACCCTCCCCCCCTGCCTCTCAGCTCGGACTCCATCCCGACCCCTCAGGACACCGATCAGGCCGTAGATGCCTTCACCGAGCACATCCGATCGGCTGTCAGTCGATCGTCCAAGCAAGTCGAGGCGGAAGATCTCTACCTCAACCGCTTTCGACTGCCGGACGATGTTAGGGATCTCATTCGTTCCAAGAATGCTTCCATCCGAGCGTACGACTCCTACCCCACCGAAGCCAATCGGGCCCGGATGCGCGCTTTACAACGAGAGGTAAAGCGTCGTGTCGCGGAGGTCCGGGAGGAACGGTGGGGTGTCCTCCTAGAGGGCATCGCGCCGTCGCATCTGGCCTACTGGCAGCTGGCGCGTAGCCTCAAATCCGACTCCACGACTGACATGCCCCCGCTGTCCCGCCCTTCAGGCGCAGCGCCCCCAGCCTTCGACGACGACGAAAAGGCCGAGCTTCTCGCCGACTCCCTCGAGAGCCAGTGCGCCCCCAGCTCTCAGTCCGTCGACCAGTCCCACGTCGACGCGGTAGACAGGGAAGTCGAGCGCAGGGCATCCCTCCCCCCCCGTCGATTCCTTGCCTCCTATCACGCAAACGGAGGTCGAAGATGTGATTATGGGTCTTAAATCTAAAAAAGCCCCCGGCCCTGACGGTATTTCGAATCGCGTTCTGAAATGCCTGCCCGCCCAACTCATCTGCCTCTTGGTGGCCATCTTGAACGCCGCCATGACGAACTGCACCTTCCCCGCTAAGTGGAAGGAGGCGGACGTCATTGGCATTCCCAAGCCCGGCAAACCTCGCAATCTCCCCGCGAGCTACCGCCCTATCAGTCTCCTCAACTCCCTGGCCAAGATATACGAACGCCTCCTTCTGGCGAGGCTCAAGGACTTCGTAACGTCCAGGGGTATCCTTATCGACGAGCAGTTTGGCTTTCGAGCCAAACACTCTTGCGTCCACCAAGTGCACCGCATCACGGAGCACATCCTCTCCGGTCTCAATAGACCCAAACCAATCTACACGGGCGCCCTCTTCCTAGATGTCGCGAAGGCATTCGACAAAGTCTGGCACAACGGCTTGATCTACAAGCTCTACCAATTGGGTGTGCCGGACAGACTCGTGCTCATCTTACGAGACTTCTTGTCGAATCGCGCCTTCCGTTATCGCGTCGAAATGACGCGCTCCACTTCCCACTCCATCAGTGCTGGAGTCCCACAGGGCTCAGTTCTCTCTCCGCTCCTGTTTAGCCTTTACACGAACGACATTCCTCGTTCGAGTAAGGCGCATCTAGCCCTATTCGCGGATGATACCGCTCTCTACGTCTCGCATAGGAATAAGGGTTTCATTACCAGACACCTTCAGGCATCCGCCAATTCCCTAGGGAATTGGTTCAGGAAGTGGCGTATTGAGGTGAACCCGGACAAGAGCGCTGCGGTGTTCTTCTCCAGGGGTGCCACCCCGCGCCACTCCCTGCGCCGCCCTAGAAGTAATCTCGGCCAAGTGACCATGTTCGACCGACCCACTCCCTGGGTCAAAGAGGTCAAATATCTAGGGGTCACCCTAAACAGTACCATGTCCTTCGGCCCGCACATCAAGCGGGTCCGTCAATGAGCATCATTTGTGCTCGGTCGTCTCCATTCGTTAATCTGCAAGCGGAGTAAAATGTCCCTTAGAAATAAGGTGACACTTTACAAAACTTGCGTTCGACCCATCATGACTTATGCGTGTGTTGTGTTCGGGCATTCGGCCCCCTCTCACATCGATAAACTCCAAGTGGTTCAAAACCGCTTCCTCCGTAAAGCCGTAGGAGCCCCCTGGTTCGTACGGAACGTCGACCTCCACTCCGATCTAGGTCTCGAACCTATTCGCGCCTTTATTAAAAAGGCGTCAACACGTCACTTCGCGAACGCATCTACCCATGCGAATCCGTTAATCGTAGCCACCGCCGACTACGATTTCCCCCCCGACCCCTGCCGCCACCGCCGGCCGCGACATGTTCTCACCGACCCCCCCGATGCTTTGTCATCCCTTCTTTCCGCTCAGAATACGGGCGACGACGACGACGTAGTAGTAAATCCCCTCCCATAGCCGGCGGTTGACCGGTGCACTTAGTAGTGCACCCGTCCCCCTACAGCGACTGTCCCAACCGAGGGCGCCTCTTCGAGGCGCCCTCGAGTATGTCGCCTCTTGCCCTTCTGGCTGGCTAGAGCGTAGTGGTTGCACGCTCGCCTTTTAGTCCGGTGAAGCTGTAAAGGCCTCGCGGCCAACAGCGTACATCATTCACACACACACACACGCATGTTGAATAAGCGCTCGTGCGGATGCAGGCTTATCCATAACTGGCTGAATATAAAAGTGAAACCATTGAACTATTTTATTCATACAACTGTGATTTGTAATTTGTTTATTTTATAACTTTTGCTGTGAATAGCTTTTATCTATTGTTTAAAGAATCAACCCCTTAAAAACGTTTTACTTGTTTATTAGTCTTTGGCTCAAATCACCCTTAGCGCAGCATCGGCGGAACCGGACATTATATTTACTAGTAAGGAAACTAAGCAGTATTTTCGAATCGAAACGTTAGGGTTGTTATCTTGATTAGTAAAATAAAGGTTAGGCCCAGCAGTCGAATGGAAAACAATCTTGGAGCTATCTGAAAATTTTGGAACCTCTCGGCAGTACGTGCTTTTACTTAATACGTAATAAAAAAATAGGATATTTGGCTCTTTAATTGGAAGAAAAACAATATACGATTTTGTATGATGATTTTAAACAATCATGCACGCTGCAATGAATTCTTCGAAAAATACGATGTACTAATATTATATACGAGTATAATGTGAAAATTCGTATCGACGTGACATCTCATATTAAAGATACACTGAATACATTTTATTAGAACTCAAATTTACCCAAGTAATTATTATAATTAATCGTGATAATATTTTTATATTAACAATATTATATGTATTCAAATCATCACAGAAAATTATACTTCAAAAACGTATCTTACGTTCGTAAATCGTTTTTAAAGTAACTTCAAAATAGCTTTGTGTTCCAATGTTCAATATTTGAGACTTCTTACTCTATTCTTATGATGTATTTTTTTTTTTAAAACGTTGCCCCACACTAGGATTAATTCCTGTGTCGTGGGTGCGTTTACAAACATGAAAATTCACATACACAAATACCCAGACCGGAACAAATAATTGTGGATCACACAAAGATTTGTCCCGTGCGGGAATCGAACCCGCGACTATTAGACATTATTGTTTGTTATATTTCGTTGTAACAGCATAAACTTCTATGAAGTCCCACACAAATACAATCATCTTCAAAGTTAATGAATTCTCATTTATATTATGTTAACAGCAACGCTACAAAATAATTGGCATTTTACGTAAAAAGCGATTCAAAAACACAGAAGGTAGGAAGGAAATATTCGAAACGTTTCATTCGAAATTGCTTTTTTGTGAAATACAGGTAACTTACCCTCTCATTTATAAGAAATAATAAATATCGCCACGCTCACATTCCTCAAGCTGGGGTGACAGAGGTGTTCTGTGTACACCAGTGTACACCAACGTATCGCTACGATGTTAGGTCCCAATATAGTAAGGAACGAAACTATTGTCAGAACACAAAATGATCAAAAGCACACTCTTCCGCCTCGTATTCAAATCCAGGACTTCGTGCATCACTATACTAACGAGGAAGTACAATTTATGTAGTACTTGCACTCACAAAGATTGTTACTGAACTATTAAACCGAGGGCTTAGCACGAACAGATTCACTTTAGCGTAACGTTGTTAAGAAAACGTGCTGTCACGTTCATCTTTATTTATTAAATTTGTAGTGTGAAGAGGATGGCATATCAACTCGATAGCATTATTTTAACGTTAATCTGTTTGTGCTATTCTGAACTGAAACTGAACAACATTATCAGGTATGAGACCTTGATATTGGATATGGCCATTGTTATGATTTTATTTCTACAGTTGCATGATTACTGCATGAGGCCTTGGGGCAGAGTGGTCCAACGGCGTAGTTCGATACATTGAAAGATGAGGATTTATAAATCCGTTTGGTACGATTGTAAAATTGAACCATCAACACATACATTTTACAGATAAGTGTGGTTTGATTGATCGGACGATACGTACTCCTGAATCCTTCTTGATCGATTCTATAGTAGAACTACCCGAAAATATATTTTACAGGTAAGCATGGTTCGATAGATCCAACGATGAGGAATTTTCAGATTGTGCAGTAGGTACAGCGTTATTCCTACTGATAAGTTGGTCTTACCACAGCGGGAAGCGATAGTACTTGGTTCTCGGAACAAAATTGAAGACTAAAAATATAAAAAAAAAACTTTTAATTCCTAATTTGTCACAGGGGACTTTCACTTGTAAAATGTATACCCGCTAGTTCGACTATGGGTTAGAACTCAAACGATTCAGTGGAGCGCATTGTTCGATTAGTCGATCCATGCTCACTTGTAAAATGTAGGTCCTATATAGATCCTAGAAGGATTCCGGTAGTCCGCCTTGTTCGATCAATCGTAACAAAAGGATGCAAAAATCCTCAGCGTTCGATGTATCGAACTACCCGGTGAGACCACGCTGCCTCAAGGGCGGGAGGCACGTATTGTCAACATTGTACCAACTTAAGTACGTAAGACTACCTCACGCTTAGAAGAAAAGTGTTTTTCGTATTGTATTTAATGAAGACTGTGGATTAGGGATTTAATATTTTGAAATATGTTCGAAATCAATTACCCGGTAAAAGGAATACATGATCAAAAAAAAAATATCCACGGTAAAATAATTTAAGTAATCTCTATTCTTATTGAAAGCGATGAATGAAGGTGTACAAATGAGTGATCTAGTGGTAAATCATCTACTATATGCAGATGAGGCGGTTTTGATAGCGCCAACAGCCACTGATCTGCAATCACTAGTCACAGTTATGAAAGACGACTGCATTAAAAATGGCTTACATTTGAATGTGAAGAAAACCAAAATTATGGTTTTTGAATGGGAAGACACCAGAACGAATGCAAGGATTGTGGTTGGGAACGATGTGCTGGAGCAAGTGAATGAGTTTGTATATCTTGGATGTGCATTCAGTAAGGATGGAAAATGTATTTTCCATCCTTACTGAATAATATGCCATATAACAGCGTCAGTGGTGTACCACTGACATAGAGAAAAGAGCTGAGTGCAGGGAACAGAGTGAATGGCGCGATGGGAAAGCTACTTGGGAGCCGGCACTTAAGCCGAAAGGCGCAGCTGGCCATACATAATGGAGTGCTTGTCCCAACCCTGTTATATGGCAGCGAGAGCTGGGTATGTAAGAAGGAGAATGAATGTAGGATAAATGCGGTGGAAATGCGAGCTCTGCGGAAGATGTGCGGAGTGAAGCTAACCGACCGTATTCGCAACAGCGTAGTAAGAAAGCAAATAGGTATGAAAGAGAGTATCGGTGTAAAGATGAGAAAGGGTATGCTCCGTTGGTACGGGCATATAGAAAGAATGTCTGAAGAAAGAATGACAAAACTGATATACAATGCGAAAGTGGAAGGATGTAGGTACCGGGGAAGACCTAGACTATCTTACCATGACCAAATATAACGGGTCTTATCTGAAGAACAAGTCAGGAGTCTCCGTAACCGGCGAGCGTGTATGAGACGAACTATGAGAGTAGAGGAAGCCAGAGAGGTATGTAAGGAAAGAGCCAGTTGGAACTCTGTACTCTCTGCCTACCCCGTAAGGGATCTGGAGTGATGATATAGATAGATAGTCAGATCTATTCTTTAAAATTTTCTTATTCCTACGTGAATTTCTTCAGAGATAGTAAAAAGAATTTACTATATAATATAAAAAAACATGGTATTCAAGTTCTTGTAAAAAAGTTTTTTATTTAGTAACATACTTTTTTGAAAATGATAAAATTTGTTTTAGTACATGTATCCGTATCGTCTTGCCCGTGTCTTATCTCCAGAATTAGACCTTGTAAACATTATCAGTATTCTGTACATCTACTTTTTATCAGAACGATCTTGAACAGCTTTCGTAATGTCTTCCCAGCCTGATTTATCGGTGTTGACTGGTTTTTACTTCGATAGGATCTTTTTGAGTCTACACATCATACACCTAGAGACACAGGATACGACACACACATACTCATACATATACATGCACACATACGCACACGCGTACCCACAAAGGAACATAGGGTCAGGACAAAAAAGTGGCGCCAATTTTTAATAACCTAGTAGCTACACCAAATCCGACGGTCACACCTTTTTTCTATCTACGATCAATATACAAAACGGACACTACGTTCAGCAGTGGACAAGTATAGGTAGAGATGAAGTAAGAGGCGAGCCTAGAGCTACAGTCGCCAAGGTCACACTTCTAGACTCTGAACTACTACTAAGAGTTTTTCAACAGAAAAACCCAATGGTTAACATATTAAATTAATATCTACTTTATTAACAATAAAATATTGTTGACATTTGTATCAAAACATTCCATTATATGGCACTGCAGATACTAAAACCTTATTAACACCAATAATAAAACACTGAAAATAGCTTAAGTAAGTCTAAGTCATCAAGTTTTATTTTGGCATATTATATTTTTACAGCAATAATTTTAGAGTAGGTACAATGTTCGAGTATGTTTTTACTTTGATCAAATGCATTTTCATAAAACTCTGCAGATTATTTTATGCGCGAATCTGAAATTATATCATGTGTAAAAATATGCACATAAAAAAGTTACCTCAGTGTCATGGCACTCTTTATTACCGTTGCTATCTATTACATATGTCGTGTTTTTGTACACGTAAATATTTCAACAGAGATAAAGCTTAATACAACCGTATTACGCTGGCTGGTTTTCTACTACAAGGCGCGGCGGTGTTTTGTGTGTGTGTGAATGATCTACGCTGTTGGCCGCGGGGCCTTTACAGCTTCACCGGACAAGAGGGCGAGCGTGCAACCTCTCTGCTCGAGCCAGAAGGGCAAGGGGGCAACTAGCTCAAGGGCGCCTCAAGGCGGAACGGCCTCGGCTTGGGCAGTCGCTATGGGGGAGGGCGTATACTAGGTGTCTCGCCGTGGTGCTCTGCACCGGCCGGCGGGCAAGGGATTCTTCGACCTCGCCGGCGAGGTCGGTGTCTGATCCTGTGTGCGGTAACTGTATCTGAAAGAAAGGATGTAAGGGCATCGGGAGGGTCGGTGAGAACATGCCGCGGATGGCGGTAGTGGTTGATAGGAGGGGAGTTGGGTTCGTAGTCGGCGGCGGCTACGATTAGCGGATTACTATGATTGGACGCGTTCGCAAAATATCGGGTTGTCGCCTTTTTGATAAAGGCGCGAATAGGTTCGAGACCGAGACCGGAATGGAGATCGACATTGCGTATAAGCCACAAGGCTCCGACGGCTTTGCGGAGGAAACGGGATTGAATCATTTGGAGACCATCGATGTGAGAGCGGGCGGCGTGCCCGAACACCTCACAAGCGTACGTCATGATGGGCCGTATACAAGTTTTATAAAGTGTCACCTTATTCCTAAGGGACATTTTACTCCGCTTGCAGATCATCGGGTAAAGACGACCGAGGATAAAGGCTGCTTGGTTACGGACTCGCTTGATGTGCGGTCCGAAGGTCATGGTATTGTTTAGGGTGACCCCTAGATATTTGACCTGTTCGACCCAGGGAATAGGTAAGTCGAACATGGTCACTTGAGCGAGATTACTTCTGGGGTGGCGCAGGGCGAGGCGCGGGGTGGCACCTCTGGAGAAGAACACCGCAGCGCTCTTGTCCGAGTGCACCTCAATACGCCACTTCCTGAACCAATCCCCTAGGGTATTGGCGGCTGCCTGAAGGTTTCTGGTAATGAAACCCTTTTTCCTATGCGATACATAGAGAGTGGTATCATCCGCGAATAGGGCTAGATGCACCTTACTCAAACGAGAAATATCGTTCGTGTAAAGGCTGAATAGGAGGGGGGAGAGAGCTGAGCCTTGTGGGACACCAGCATGTATGGAGTGGGCGGTAGAGCGCGTTATTTCGACGCGCTACCGAAAGGCGCGATTCGACAGGAAGTCTCGTAAGATGAGCACGAGTCTGTCTGGCACACCAATTTGGTAAAGCTTGTAGATCAAGCCGTTGTGCCAGACTTTGTCGAACGCTTTCGCGACATCGAAGTAAAGGGCACCCGTCTAGACGGGTTTGGGTTTATTGAGGCCAGTGAGGATGTGCTCCGTCATGCGGTGCACTTGATGGACGCAGGAGTGTTTGGCTTGAAAATCAAACTGCTCATTGATGAGAATACCCTTGAACGATACAAAGTCCTTGAGCCATGCCAGGAGCAGGCGCTCGTAGATCTTTGCCAGGGAGTTGAGTAGACTGATGGGGTGGTAACTCGTGGGACGGTCACGAGGTTTACCGGGCTTAGGGATGCCTATAACGTCGGCCTCCTTCCCCATGAGTGGGGAAGGTGCAGTTCGTCATGTCGGCATTAAGGATGGCCACTAAGAGGCAGATGAGTCGGGCGGGTAAGCATTTGAGTACGCAATAAGAAATGCCGTCAGAGCCAGGGGCCTTTTTCGGGGTAATAGGGGGTAAAGAATCGGTGGGGCGGGAAGGACGCCCTGCGCTCGACTTCCCTGTCGATCGAATCGACATGAGCCGAGTCAACGGGAAGAGAGCTGGAAGTGCACTGGCTCTCGAGGGTGTCGGCGAAAAGCTCGGCCTTTTCGTCGTCATCGAAGGCTGGGGTTGCGCCTGAGGGGCGGGTCAGCGGGGGCATGTCGGACATGGAGTCGGATTTAAGGGTACGCGCCAGCTTGTTGTAAGCCAAATGCGATGGCATGAGGCCCTCTAAGAAGTCACTCCAGCGATCATTCCGGACCTCCGTGACACGACGCTTTGCATCACGTTGTAAAGCGCACATCCGGGTTGGCTTCGGTGGGGTAGGAGTCGTAGGCTCGGACTTAGACATTCTTAGCCCGAATAAGTTCCCTAATATCTTCTGGCAGTCTAAAGCGGTTGAGATCTTCCGCCTCGACTTGCTTTGACGACCGAACGATAGCTGATTGGATATGGGCGGTGAAGGCATTCACAGCCTGATCAGTATCTTGAGGGGATGGGGTGGAGTCCGAGCTGAAAGGAAGGGTCGGCATCCGCTAGGGCTGTACTCAGCGCATGCCAATCCACCAGGTTGTAGTTTGCGATCCTAGGATCGCGATGGGCGGGCTTGAGGAAGGTTTCCTACACCAAAAGGATGTCCAGCTGATGATCCCGGAGGAAATCACTAACTTGGTCACGTTGGGAGCGGAGGCCGTCGGCATTAAAGAACACCAGGGATAGGCTATAGGGATTAAGGCGGAAAGGTCTTAAATCCATTATGGATTGTAGGGGTGATGGGTTTTAAGGGAGGCCATGGCATCGTGAACGTTCATGTACGTTATTAGAAGGGTGAATTGCTCCTTTCAGTTATTAGCGGCGCGGAGCCAAATAGTCAATTTTCATTTGTTTTAATCTAATTTAACTACTAATCTACCACAGGATCGGAACGCGGCCTCCACTGAAAAGATCCGGCTAAAAAACTCGGCGGGCATGTGATGCCGTACCATTTGTAAGTACCCCCGCAGGGTTTACACAAAATCAATCGTTTGAGTTTGAGTGAGGATCGAGTAGTCGCGGGTTCGATTCCCGCTCGGGAGAAATCATTGTGTGACCCACAAATATGTGTTTCGGTTTGGGTGTTTGCGTACGTGAATTTTATGTTTGTCAACGCAACGTTTGTTACATGAATATTTTGTTCGCAATGATATTACTACGACCTTATTTTTCATTAACTGACATTTTCCATTTTCTTTCTTATTTTCTCCAAAAACTATTTTTAATTGTTCTATAGATCTATGAAATTATGTATATTGCAAGCTGCCTTCACCTATAATTATTGTAACATTTAGCGAGATATGTATCCTGTACCAGAAAGTATTACAAATAGAGTGGATGTGCACAGTGTTGGTGATCTAATAGATAAATAAATAAACGCACCCACGACACTTTTTGTACTCAATTTAACTGCAGGAAATGCCTTGATTTATTTCAGTAGCAGAAAGTATATACTAATGAAACTAAAACGTACAACGGAATAAAATCTACAACGTTTACCATTTAAACATGTGATACTAAAATCAAAGTAGTGTTGTATATTAACTGGCAAGGTTGAACTTTATTCTTGAACACGTAGGTCCTCACTTGATCCTTTCACACTCGTTTTTATCTGAGTCATAACATTTGTTTTCAACTGAGAATGTGCAGTGCAAGGTAATCGTAGAATTCGAAATGTCAAAAACGCCTGGCATCTGTCCAAATATCACTAGCACGTAATCATTATATTAATACGTGAAGCAAATACTTTGTACCCCTTTTTACGAAAATTGCGCGGACGGAGGAGTATGAAATTTCCCACACTTATAGTTTATATAGAGAAGGAGGGCAGAATGCTAATTTTTTTTTTAAATTATGCATAAAAAATACATTAAATCAATAAAAAACAGACACAATACACTTCAAATTGAGAATAGATTAATATTGTTTGTTTTTAATATTATTTGTCTATAGTCTTACTGAAAGTCAAACATAACCAGCAAACGATGAAAGAGTTTTTACAAAAAATATCGTTTACAGAGAAGTTTTGTATCATTAATTAAATTATCGAAATATGTATGTCAAGTTCAAAGGACAGCATTTTCTTTTTGGATTCTGGTTCAATAAAAAAAAAGAGTATACTTTTTTTTAATTTTTTTTTTTTTAATTTACTTATATTTTGTTTGAAAAAAATAGGAAAATTGACAGCGTAGCCTTGGCAAAATCTGTGATTATAGAAGTATAGTCTTTGACAATAGAATTTTAATATTGTTCAAACTTACAATTTAAATTAATTATGGTCGAATTTTGACCAATGGGCGACCACTAGTAATATAAAAAATACAAATAGTATAGTCAAATTATTTTATAATTCAAGCTAATAAATGTCTTATTCCCGCTACGAAGAATTGAATGTATCAATATTTTATACAGTCGTAAAAGGATTTTTTGGCTCGCGGCCAACCTGGAATTCGAATTTAGGATCTCGTGATCGCCAGCTATGCCCCACTAGACCAAGGTTCTTAAGACCTGTTATGTTGTCCTTACATTCAGGAATACGAGTCTTCTTTTTTTATGTGGTAAGGAAGTAAGTTATTAATATTTCTATGCTCTTAAGAACCTTGGTCTAGTGGGGTATAGCTGGCGATCACGAGATCCTAAATTCGAATTCCAGGTTGGACAGTGTGATATTTATCGAAAAAAAAATATTAGCAGCTGTGGTAGTAGCCCGAAGTCGGTAAACGTGCCCTATTACATTGGGATCTAACATTGTAGGAGATAGATGGTCCAAAATATTCTTTAATTATTTTAAGGTTGGTCACCCCATGAATTTATGACATGTATCTGAGTTTTGGCAGGAAGTGGAAGAGTGATAACGTCAATTTGTTTTAATTTCTTATACTTGGGTTATTTCAAATAATATAATGTGTAATGTTGGTGGAATATGAAACATTATGTATTCTTATATGTGCATGAGTGAGAGTAATTGTAACAAAGTGATAAAACTTGTCTTTTCGATTTCCCTCAAAACAGTCGTCGTAATTGCAAGTTCATCAGGGAGTTGAATTAATTTAGAAATTGTTAAAAGCATCATTCTATGTATACCACTGAAGGACATAGTATCCATAATCAAGAAATTATTACACAAAAAATACACGTAATCTGTGGTAATAACATTATAAAATTTCAGTTGCTTAGATTTAGACGTAGTAATTTTCTTTTTGGCTTTAGCGTAAAAGGGTGCTCAATCGAGTGTTGATTGGATCTATTGGTTCTTTAATGAAAAAGGGGTAAATTTGATTTTGATTACAGTTAAAATTTATATGTAAGAAGTTAGAGGTATGTGCAACAAGAATTTTTTTTTGTTAAATTTTAGTGGCCTGAATTAAATGACTTGAAATATTATTATAAAATAAAATTAATTTGGTGTTATTTTGATATATAGTGTTTTTCGTAAGTATAACTAAATAGTTTTTTTTAATAATATGTGTTTTTTTTGTTGCTATTTATGTACATTTTTATGTGTCATCAAATAACTATTTTAAAATGAAAGATGTAAAAACATTTTACGTTATTTTGCACAATATTCGCTTTTGTTCTCTTATATTATATTTCTTCCATAAAATTTGTAAATTCTAAGGCATGAGCACTGCCTTCTGGTTGAGATAGGAAGCTTAAATTTACACACAAGGCAATGAATGTGTAATGATGAATGTGTAAAACCAGGAGGTGGCGCGACTTTGACGCGATAGTTTTTTTTTTCATACGGATACAGTCTTTTCTTACGGATTTTACCGAAACTTCATCAGATACTTTTTGTATTTCAAAAACCTTTGTGCCTTTTGTGGGGTCAGAGTTTTGTTCAATAAGTTTTCAGTCAGGTCCAATCGTCTTACAGTTTGTTCATTTTACATCGCTCCGTTTCAAATGGTGATAGAATAATGCCATTAAAAGACTGTTGCCCTACTTGAAGAATTGTTCGTATGTTATGTTTACCAACATGATATTCAAAAAGGTACATAAATTAGACGTTAGCTTAGTCTAGTGGTTAAGGGCATAGGGCAGCCTGTGGTTCCTGTATACGCAAAGAGCTTATAACGCTCTGCGTGCCCAGAATAATAATCAGATCCTTTCAGAATGCTGTTGAGCCTGCCGCGATACTGCAGTGCATCGCACATGTTCGCAAAATGATGCGCGAATTGATGGGTTTCACGCTTTAGTGCGAAAGTGAAAAAAAGTTGCGTCAACTTTTCTGTGGTTACGTAACAGTTCCAATAGTCTTCTGTAAATGATTATCACTCACTATGACTGCCCGAACTAGAGGCACTGGGTTAGGATAGTGATCGGGTCAATGAAATAATACTAGTGGTCGCCCATAGGTCGATATTCGACCTACTCTTTCATCGTTTGCTGGTTATGTTTGACATTCAGTAAGACTATAGACAAATAATATTAAAGACGAACAATATTAATCTATTCTCAATTTTTAAGTGTATTTTGTCAAATACATGGTAGTGTGTGTAATGGTTTTTTTATTGATTTAATGTATTTTTATTGCATAATTTAAAATAAATATTTGGCTTCCTAAAATTATAAGTGCGGAAAATTTCATACACCTCCATCCGCGCAATTTTCGTAAAAAGGTACCCCTTTTAGCTTTACGTATTAATATATAATACATAGTTTTTAAATTATTATGCATTATGCTTGAATTATTATGGATATTTTATCTGAAATAAATGATGATTATTAGATTATTATTATTATAGGCCGCTTTGCTTAATGGATTAAGAAGTTGCGGGTTCGATCCCCGCACGGGTGTAATCTCGATCTAGATGATGTTTTTGTAAATTTCGTGTTTATAAAATACCCACGACACAAAACATCATTTTTTAAATTGTAGCGTAGTGGTATGACTAAAAAAATTCAGACTCCGGACAGCTAATAAAAACATTTCTATAGAAAAAATACACTTCGCCCGACCTAGTACCCAAACTCAGAACTTTATGGTTTTCATGTGCATTAAGTACCATCAGACCAACAAAGCAGTCTCAGTGATTTTAATTCTGAATCAGAAAGCAATCGAAATTAACGGCAACATTGCTTTAAGATTTCGCCTTCGCAACATAACAAGACTTTCTAAGCCTGAGGGGATCTATCATGAAAACCTAATTGAATAGTAATCTTCGTCAATTATTGGGCCTTCGGGTTGTTACTGTAGCTAGGGCCCCGAGATATTAGTTCTAAGTAGGTTTAACTACTAACAAGATTATTGAAGTTCCCGCCGGCAAGCAACAGGGGATTATAAATGGTGGAAGCTTTGTTTCTCTAAAGAGCTCGCCACCGCTCTGCAAATATCCGGAGGCGCTATGCCAGCTAATGTGTGCAGCAATTTTACCGGAATCGGTTTGAGGCAGCCCGTGATGATCCGGCAAGTTACATTCAGTGCTGTATACACTAGCTTAGCAGGGGCGGAGCGACGCCATACAGAACACGCATATTCGCCAGCAGAGAATGCTAGCGTAAGGCCAGTCGATCGCATAACCTGCGGTGACGCTCCACACTTGGTAGTGGTGAGACGTTGGAGCGAGTTATTGCAGACGTGCACTCTGCGACTGTCATGAAGTGACATTTCACTTGATGACAGTGTTAGTTCCGATTTTGGCCGAAGGCGAAAACATCCTTGTATAACTGTATGTACACTAAACACTATTTATTTTAATCCGTGTTTTGAAGCCGGAGGCGGCAGCAAAACAATAAACTAGATACAATGAACATATCCAAACAGTATTCCAACTAAATTAATATATAAATAATTAGGTTCCCAACATTACATTACTGTCCGTATTGTAAAGGAATCCGTTAAGGATGTTCCATTCCATTTATACAAGTCTTTAAAGTGATCTGTGTCGCTTTTATTGCCTTTACAGATGAGTCCACTGCTTTAATAGTGTTATATGTGAGAATCACGAAAAATAAAAGATTTTGTTCCATGTACAAGGTGAAAAGTTTTTCGTGATGTTTCTTAGTGGTCTGTTTTCGAAATCAGAATAGTAAGGATCAAAGAACTTGAAAATAGAAAGGACAGAGAATCACACCGTTGACATCATTATATATTGTGTCAACGATGTAATTACAACGAAACGTGATTGAGTGAAAAGGATAAAACTTTCGTGACTTAGTTTTTTTTTTCTATTCAAAAATTTTCAATAGTAATTTGGAGTCTCGAATGCGGCCAGTTTAATGGCAATAGGCCAGCCCCATATTATATTGAAGTGGTAGAGGTACACATACACCTCTGCCACCTCCTACTCATCATTTTAAGTTTTTTACTCATTCTAATTCTGATTCTGGCGAATGCTGGCATATATTTTGGTCAGCAAGTAAGCATTGCTATTTAGCGCAGCAATATTGATAGCGTTCTATGTACACTTCCAACTGGCGGGGTGGAAATATTTGGCCCTATGTAAATAATAAAAACAATAAACCATCACGCCTATATTTCCCAAGTGGGGGTGACAGAAGTGTACTGAGTACACCCAGTTTTTGCTGACGACGTTGGGGCCCATGTAATAGGGTGCGAGTCTATTGCAACATACCGGGCACAATTCCAGACTCCGGGCTTATACTGGGAAGTTTTCGTAAGAAAAAACAAACATTTGTCCGGACTAGGATTTGAAACCAGGACCTCGTGATCACAAATCATATATGTATGTTTTTGCACCCGGTTTTTGTTGATAATTCTTTGCTGTTTTTATATCTAGCTATCTATATCATCACGCCTGATCCCTTGCGGGGTAGGCAGAGAGTAGAGTTACAACAGGTTTCCTTACAGACCTCTCTGGCTTCCTCCACTCTCATAGCTCGTCTCATACACGCGCCCCAGTAATGGAGACTCTTGCCTTTGCTGTTTTTGAAGTGAATACTTCTTTAAAATTGCTTACATAGTGGGAGGCAAGTCAATAAAACGAATGATAACAAAATCGGGGGATAGAGTTTGGTGTTGCAGCTTCATATCTATCATCTCCATCCTAAGTTCAATTACAGTATTGGATAGCTAAAGGATCAAAGAATTCATTACGCCAAATGCCAAATGCATCGCGCGCGTTGGGGGGGAACTCATTTTGAGGTCATTATGCTGTGTATCGAGATTTACACTTAGTATAACGTTTGACTCGAAAAAGCTAACATTTGTTTAAGTTTTAATCGTCAGCTCTCGTCAAAATCTATCTAAATATAAAATAGTGACAGTATATCTAATGTAATAAGATGTTAAAATAAAAAAAATAATTATAACTAAAATATATAATTTCGGCCTATACGCGTCAAAAAGCCAAATCCAAGTACAGAGATCATATAAGGTTGGAAAGGGCATATATAAGGGTATCAATAAAACACCATATGAACGAGTCAAGCAGTGCCGGGAACGTAAAAGAATGAATGCGGCCGAGCGGATCAACGACGGTGCCAGTACATCTGCAGCTGGGGCGGTTGAAATTGTGCAGTTGGATGTAGAAAAGGAAATAGTTGCCATCATAAACAAAACATGGAAACCCGGAGGACTTCTTAGTGTTCACACATGATTATAATATTCACGAATAATAATATTTTATATAAAAAATATTACCCGTTACGTAAACGTTTCACGTAAAACACACGGCCGTGTCCATGACACTGCCACACCCCGTTTTTTTTGTATATCATTGTACATATTGTATATTTGAATACCACCACATGTAATACCAATACAATGTATTATTTTTGTTATGTGTCTGAATAAATATTATACGATACTGACTCAAAATGTAAAATTGACTTAAGTTATGATCAAAATTGCTTATTTCATTAGAAAATACTAGCCTTATTTTCGCTGTTCAAAACGAAAGGTGGTAGCTAATTCATACCCCAGTTCAACACCGCGTTTCATTTCTTAGTAAACACCATCACGCCTTCCCCAAGTGGAGGTGGTGAGGTGTACTGTGTCCATCCACTTCTAGTAAAACAGAGGCTCTGCGTATTTATTTTTATCTTATACAGTTTAACAACATAATTACGTGTTCTAAAGGTTCAAAACAAATTAGTTCCGTCTTGTTTGCTCAACATCAGAGGTATCAGTCAGACAGGCCGAAGGGATCGCTTAATTGATCCATTAATGTGTATGACGCATTAAATTGGAGCAGGAAGCTATTTGGAAATTAAGCTTTTCGTGAACGTTGATAATTACCTTTGATACAAGGGGGTCTGTGACACAAAGTGCCTATATTTCGTCGTTTAAGTTCCCGCTAGTGGAAAATTACAGTTTATAAAGGTGGACTTATTATCGCCAGCCGAAAGATGTCCATTGCTGGAGAGACGCCTGCCCTATTCTCATGACAATATCCTTCAATCCGACATCATCAAGATATTCTCAGTTAGAAGAAGATATGCTATTCGAATACTATTCATTATACATACAACTCACATCATAACGGATTATGGAAAAGAATATAAAAAAGTCAACCATCACGCTTATATTCCCAAGCGGGGGTGGTGAAGAGGTCTACTGCGTACGCCCACTCTTCGGGAGACGATGTTAGGTTTCAAAATAAAAGAAGGCTATTGCTATTATACCGGACACGGTTCCAAACTTCAAACTGCTTCAGAGTTGTTTTGATCTTTGAGTTGTTTGTTTTGATGTTTGAAATCCCGACAATATTTTGTTTGACTTTTTGAAACCTAGGACTTTGAGACCACCAGCCGTATGTCGCAAGTGATATAGACGGTGAATTGACAAGATGTACAGTCACATAAGTGCCTGAACATTGTAGTTTGAAAATGGTTTTTGGGTTTGGTGTATTTACGTGTACTTAGAGATAAGGGTGAATGCAGGGAATAGAGTGAATAGTGCGATGGGAAACCTACTTAAGCCAAAAGGCGCAGCTGGCCATGCATTACGGAGTGCTTCTTCCAACGGCGTTGTATGGCAGTGAGAGTTGGGTATGTAAGAAAGAGGATGAAAGATATGAGCGAGCAAGAAAGCGGTTAGATATGAAAGGTAGTATAGGTGTAAAAATGAAAAAAGTATGATCAGTTGATTCAGACATATAGAAAGAATGTTGGAATAAAGAATGATAAAACAGATAAATAATGCGAAAGTGGAAGGATGTAGGTACCAGGAAACTCAAGACTATTTTCCCATGAAGGGCACTTTCTTCCAAACCATTTACTTTTCTACACACACACACACACACACACACTCAAAATTAAAATAAATATTAAATAGAAAGAGTACAAATAATATCAATTTTTACTTAAAATATATAATCAAAACTAAGAGTCGGAGTTGGAATAAGTTAAAAAGACAATAAATAAAAAACAAACGAGTGTGGAAAAGTAGGCAGCTCAATATTTGTTGTGAATATATGCACAATACTGATATCAGGTGGTCCCTGAAATTTGCACAACACATATTAACGTGCCCATTCGGCCAACAAGTGGCTTAATTGAATATAAGACACAGTAATTTTACCGAATAAAAATCAAAATTTAAAAGTGTGTTTATGATTAAGTTGTTTTCAAGGTCTTAACCTGGTTTTTAAATTAGAAATCGAGAGACATGGCTTTCATAACGGTTTCAGAGACTGAAGGCACGGGATAGCAATAAGATTTTGCAATTGGTCAGCCCCTTGACATATTGCCAATGTTATATTGCCGTGATAAGATGTGTTCCTAAGGCGTTATGACATGTGGCATGGGGTGTATGGTAAGCTTTTTTCTTTCTATATGGATTTCACAGAATGATGGTATGCAATAGCAATGTGATTTTGCAAATTATGTCGTGCCCATTGGTACAGTCCCATCTATCAATATCAAAACATGCACAAAGGATGCTATGAATTGTGGGGCTGATTCAACTTACAAACGTTTTCAGGAGAGTTTGATAGACTTCGAAAAAAAAGAAACGTATATTTGTCTGTATGTTCAATATTCATTTCTTTATTTTGACAAGGTCAGTAGGTAAGGTACTTAAAGTTGTACGTACGAGACTAACAATAATATGTGCAATATGAAGCCAATGACATTTTTTGCGAATCGCTGTAAATGTGTGTTACCTTCGATTAGAAAACTTGAGGTATCATAATCCATTTTAAAGGTGATTATTCTTAACACCTTACGTCGGTTATACTTAAATAGCTCGCTTCCGTACATATTAGAATGTAGAAAAATCTATGTTTTGTATATTGCAAAAATTCTCATCATTTCGTTTACATACTTACGAAAATGACATATACATGGACATGTGAGCAAACTTTACAGAGCTGCAAATTTCCGTACAACATTATAAATTTGTATCATAATCATATAACCTGCAAAAGTGTTCGTATTTCCTAAAGCGCTACTAACCAACGAACGTGTAATGTGACTTAACTCAAGATCAGGTGAGGATCAGAGAGGATTTAAATAGATCCTCTGTAGTTTCAGTAACAACCTCCTGAATAAACGCGCTATAGTTACGTGTGTATACATAATTATTATTAAGTTTTGAGAAACCCTCTGTAAACTTACTTAATTAAGACTTAGCCGACAATGTTTGCAGGAGGAAGTCTTCGGAATCCTTGAAAATGTCAACAAGCTTTAACCTGAATTCCTTATTAGTTACGTGCAGGTTGTAAGCATCACTTTTACTACATATTATAAAACAAAGCCCCCCGCCGCGTCTGTCTGTCTGTCTGAACGAGATTAACTCAATAATTACCGATCGGATTTTCATACGGTTTTCACCAATGGATAGAGTGATTTAAGAGGAAGGTTTATGTGTATAATTCACCCGTGTGAAGCCGGGGTGGGCCGCTAGTAGGATATAAAAGAGTTTTATGCGTACCCAATAATTAACTTAATAATCTAACAAAACCAATTCTTTTTTATAAAAACGTGAAGGTTTTTTTATAAAGTAGATTCTATGAGGGCCTAGCGAAGAAACAAGCGTTTTGCTTATATTCACTTGCCGCATAGCGCATTGTTCTGACCACGCGACTTTTCGTTGCAAAATGTCATTCTCATTCATTATTTCCATTTCTACTAGCTTTAAGGGGCTACCCCGATCCATCATTGATCGACCGGGAGAGTGAGAGTGATGCAATTACGTTACAAAAGAATAATAAAGGATGGATATACTGAGAGTGTTATAAAAGAGGGTAGACAAAATTATGGCATTGGCTAAGTTATTTAAAGTTTTATAGTAAGTCACTAGTATTGTTATTTACTGGTTATATTTAATTATGTTATGAGGAAATAAAAGGGATAGCAATTTAGAAGTTAAAGAAACCCAGATAAAACGGAAACAAATAATTTATTTCTTGAATCAAATGCCACATGAAATAAAACTATTTTACGGATTTTATCGCGGTTTATTTTTTTATATTTAGTTCCCGACGTTTCAAGTGCTTTGCAGCACCCATGGTCACGGGAGGGACTGAGGTGTTAGACGTCCAAAAGGCATAGTTGTTCCGGGGTACCCTCAAACTTCTTAATTATTTTTGTTGTTGTTGGTCCGATCTACGCAGAATGAGCTCACGGTGTCTTGAGGTCTTGCAGTGTTATGCTTGGTTTTGGATTTGATTATATTAATGACCGGATCCCAAGACGATAGGACTTCTATGAGCGACGGTGTCTGCGAAGTCTGCAGTCTGTGAACATGTCCTTGACCGCACCCGCCATAACATCAGATTTAATAGACCACAAATCCTCGTGAAAGAACACCGATTCCTACCAAGGATGGTTCGCGAGGCTATTGAAATTAAAAAACATCTTTATTTCAATAGAGAAGATGGCTGGGTGCTTTCATCGTCTTGGGATCCGGATGAAAATTAAAAGAGCAGCAATGGATATAGTGATGCCAAAAATAGCTCTGTATTATTAAAATAAACATTAAATAAAACTTGCAATAACTATCTACATTTCTAAAACATCTTTTAAAATCATCAAGTTATCAATACAATCACATATTTACTTAAAGGAAATGAGATAGCAAACAAATTCAAAGACAACGGAAGTTTATAAATACTTCTTCTCATGATGTATTAACAAAAATAAAAATCTTTTATAAAAAAAGGTAAACCGACTTCAAAAAGCAAAAAAATAAATATTTGAAGTCGGTGCTGGTTGGTGCAGTCGGTTACTTGGCACCGACTTCAAATATTTATTTTTTTGCTTTTTGAAGTCGGTTTACCTTTTTTTATAAAAGATTTTTATTTTACAATTTTAAGTGACCAGTGAATTATTCTGTAGTAGGGTACCTATAGGATTGACGTAACACCTATAATATCTCAATTTACACATGCCTATTGTTTGTCGTTAAGGAGTTCCCTGGTGTATCTTCTAAGTCCAAGGTCCAATGTCAATAAAATTAATATGGGACCACCTTGGAGATATACTGAACCCAATGCAAAAAAAAATATCAAAATCGGTCCACAATTGACGGAAATATCGCTGAACATACATAAAAAAAAAAAAAAAAAGCATACATACAACCGAACATAGAACCTCCTCCTTTTTGAAGTCGGTTAAAAATACATCATAAAGTCTTCAAACAATTTTAAACTTAATATTATGGTATTATCTTAGTAATTAATTCTAGTAAAATATTAAATAAATAACAAGCGCGTGCACAGAAATAAACTACTTATGTGTATAAACAAATTTTTCATTTCCTAAAAAAGTTACACTATGAAATAAAAAAAACTGCTTTACAAGAACTTTGCTGTTATTCCTTATTCGCTATGAACAAACGATCACTTCGTGAAGTTATCGCTCGATGGATCAAAATTATCGTGTAAAGGATCATTTCACGAAGTTTTCGTGACGCGCCGCGTTAAGTATGTAATTGGTCATAGCGAAAATGAATCCTACGTTGGGTGGTAATTCATAGAAGTGATGTTGTTTTACGGTCTCTTTCAAACATAATCGATTCATGTGTAACATACTAAACAAATGTTTTAATTGTTTTCGGGTTGTATATTAAATAATTCGACTACAGTCGTGCAAGGATCTTTTGACCGCCGGCCTAACAAGTGGAATGGCCCTTTGAGGACAGTCGCAGAATTGCCGATTGCTATAAAATTTACCTAATTTCTTTTTAAATTAGTAACTGTGCGGACCCACCTGCTGAATGATCTCCTTGGAAGTAGGATTTTTTTACTAAATGTGAACCCTAATTTCACACTAACGCCCTTCTGTCAATGTAGTCCAAGTGCCAAAAGATCCTTGTCGCACTATACATTTAAAACGGTCAATGACATGTTTCCTCCAACTTGAATAACTTATTTACGATTACAAACAGAAACGGATTAACTTTAGGCGTACAAAGTTAATCCGTTTCTGTTTGTAACCGTTCGTCGCCTACCTACAATTAACTTGCTATTGATAATGTTTTAAAAGATACTAACAAGTAATGAACTATTGAGTAGACTGTTACCTATTGAGAGAGTTGAAGAGCGAACTTCCCACTGTGCGTAATACATTGGTCTGTGTTTCTCATTTCCGTTGCTTTGAAGATTAAATCATTAGCGTCGGGTGGATTGAAATCTTTCGAAGCAGGCTACTTACTAGCTTTCAACTAACATCCGTCAACACACTAAAAGGTCTAAGTAGTTACTTTTACTCAAGTATTTATTTAGTACATAATTTTTATTCCTTAGTAGCGAAACTGTCAAAAGTAAGAAATGTCAAAAGTTAGTTTTCTTAAAGTTTGGCATAGGTTTGGTCAAATAGCCGACGGAGCGCGACAGGCTACGTTCGGTTGTGACATTTCCGTCGCGCCGAGCGGGGCTGCGCTGTGTAACGTTTCCCGTACATTTTAGTATATTACAAATTTATAACTCCCCAAGCCGAACCACCGTCGCGCTTTCGTCGCGCTGCGTCGGCTATGTGCCGAAACCTTTAGCCAAGTATAGAATTCTAAACATATGACATTCTTCAGCTAAGTAAATTCTTAAGATTGAGTAAATAAATACGGGTGTTTGACTGTCTAGACTGAGCAGTGCTAGCAAACGGTGCCAAAAGCGGCCTCAGTTACGCACTGTATATGCGTGGTGCCAGTGTTCAATTGTTTAAAAATTTGTTCACTAGCTGTCAATGTGTAAGTGCGCGCCCGTGTGTGTAAATATCTATTACAATTTATCTACCCTATGTGTAGAAAAAAAATACTATTTACGCGCGCGCGATTTTTCATCCAGATAAGTAATTGAGGCGCTCGTAGCGCTGTGCGACCGCGGTGTTCTTACCGATTACCAAGGTTAAGCAGCGTTCGACTCGGTTGGCCCGAGATGGGTGACCGTTTGTGGCATTTTCAAATTCGAGCGTCTCCGTGCTTCGGAAGGCACGTTAAGCCGTTGGTCCCGGCTACCACTTAATGTGGTAGTCGTTAAGCCGAGTTGGAAGCCTTAAAGGCGGCTTGATAAGTTCCAACAGCAGGTGGCCACAAACCTGCCTCCACCAATCCGCACTGGGTCCGCGTGGTGGAGTATGACCTAATCTCTCTCACCTCGATTAGTGAGAGAAGGCCTTTGTCCAGCAGTGGGCAGTACAGGCTGATATTATAAGTAATTGATCTAAGTTACTAGCTATAGATTCTAAGGTCTAATCATGAAAAGGTTGACGTCATCGTAACATTAGCAAGAAAGCTTGCTGTCACATTCTTCTATATTTAGTAACTTTGTAGTGTGAAAAGGATGGCATGTCAACTCCATAGGATTACATTAATGTCTACCTATTCGTGCTGGGCCTTCAGATTTTTGACTTACCGTATACGTTTCGTTTAAGTAACAATCGTTATTTCTAAGTGCTTATGCTAAAATGGCGTTAATCTTGAAATGATCATTACATACAAACGGAGGGTTAGCACGGCCATATTGATGCTAGCGTAACGCTACGAATTACATCTTTATAGAAAGGCCTTTATGTGATTTTATCCTTCAGTGGACCACTTTTGGCTGATGACCATAATTTTCGTCGTGGCGATCTTATTAAGGGCATACCGCTATCGACCAGTAAAGTGATATCAATGTGTCTTGCCCATCCTCACTTACGGTGCCGAGACCTGGTCGCTTACAAAGGGCAGCCTACATAAAATCGAAGTGGCACAATGAGCCATGGAGCGATCCATGTTCGGCATCTCCCTTGTCGACCATATTTGGTCGGTTTTGGGGAAGATTTCTACCAATATAATAAGTAACAATATAGAGTAAAAATAACAAACTTTATTTAGAAACCCTAAACCTTAAATAATATATATCAATCACTTAAAAAAAAACGCGGACCCACACTGGCAATTGTTCCTGTGTCGTGAGTGTATTTACAAGCATGAAATTCATGTACATTTAAACCCTATTTATGCATAATCCACTGTTAGAAATAATAGTTAAAAAAATCCATTTCTGTCACTGTCACGGTGTCACGTATTGCACCAAGCATTTGTGGCACGGAAAACAAATAAAATATACCAACATAAAAATATGCCGTTTTTGTTTTCCTATTCTTCTTTACGCATCTAATTATATCATATTCCAGAACGTTTCTTGTATTCGAGTGAATTCAACGAACTTTGGAACCTAAGGGATGCAACAATTGGACCTGAACACGTGAAAACTATTTCCCTAAGATGCCGAACACGAGCTAGGTTGAGTGAGCTTGACAACATAACCCAGTTTCCAGCATACGGCAAGATAGCTGCACTACGTTTGATGCAATTGTATTATACAATTTGAATATATTGTTTCTGTGCAAATGTTGAAACGAAATATTTCACGAAGTTAGCTCTAGTGTAAATTCAAACAATTGCCTTCTTTAAATTTCCTTGCGTGTTGATATGTAACTATATAAATATCTATGTGGTTTGTTGAAGCCGAGACGTGTCGTTTAAGATGAGATTCCTGTAATGAACAAGTACTTTTTTAAAGTTAATTTTGTAGATACATCAAGGTCAGTTTACATAAACCGGCTTATAGGGCAGAGCGAATTTTGATCGTATTTAAAATGGTATATTGCGTCATTAAGATAGCATTTACTTTCAGATTTCGCATCTATTATGACAAGAGGACGAGCGTTTGCTTTGCCCAAGCAGCCAGCCTGGTTCGTCTAGCGATCGGCCCCGTTTGTGTGGTTTATTTGAAAAAAAAAAAACAGAAATTCTTTTTGAGCCGGACTTTGTAAACCGATCTTAAGTAATAAGATTATGCCAGCTACTTGCCAGTAAATAAGAAAGTTGATGCAAAGGTTACTGCGTTAATTAAAATCCTCTGTATCTATATGATCACATCAGATCGCTTGTGGGGCAGGTTGCTTGTGGTAATTAAAATTGTTCTTAAAATATGAATAGGTAATAGCTACTACTTTTAAAGATAAAGGTACAGAATTCCAACACGTTTTTTCTTTACAGAACTTTCTCGCACCGCCCACATTCGTTTTGAACTCTGACTACACTGCAGGGGATCTGGCGAGATAATATAGAGAGAGAGGGATAGCAACACTATTAAATTATGAGTACAGCATATCAAAGTGACAGTGATAGGTCTGTGTGAGATGTTTATGTACGTGTCCGATAACCAACCAGCGCAGTCGAGCCGAGAAAAGCATATAAAACTATATCTCTACCGTGTGATAGGGTATTATTCACTTCAAGTAAAGGCTAGAATAGACCGTGTTTTATCCGAAGGGCAAGTCAAGGGTCTCCGTAACCGGCGAGCGTGTATGAGACAAACTATGAGAATGGAGGAAGCCAGACAGGTCTCTAAGGAAAGAACCTGTTGGAACCCTGTACTCTTTGCCTACCCCAAAAGGAATCTGGCGTGTTGATATAAATAGATAGAAAAAAGTAAAGGTAGATAGAAGAAGTAAAGGTTATGATTTAGTGTAAAATGAGTATTAATAAAAATATAGTCGAAAGGCAAACAAAGCGAACCATGAAAATGGAAAAAACCAAAGAGGTATGTAGTAGAAAGAACTATGTAGCCATCAATGCTAGAGAATGTATAGTCTTTGCCTACCCCGCAAGGGATCTGGCGAGATTATAGAGACATAGAGGGATGAATATGTCAATATGTCAATAGGCTCGCCCCCTATTACATGGGACCTAACATCGTCGGCGAAACGTGGGTGTACTCAGTACACCTCTGCCACCCCCTCTGGGGAATATAGGCGTGACGGTGTGTAGAGGGATGAAAACACGATATTATCATGAGCAATGCATATCAAAGTGACACCGATATGTCAGATTATAAAATTATGGGAATTAGTAGTATCCACGTAGCATGGCTTGTGGCGACCGGCGAAGTTGGTTGGCAGTAAAGTAACGAGCGCAAACTCAGGTTATTGTTCCGCCTCGATGAGGGACTGCATTGTTACTATAGCTTGTAGGTAGCTAATTAATCTTATATACTCGGTTTTTTTTCCTGTATACCGGCGCGGTTTATTTGTATTTCCGCGGCATTTACAGTATAGTGGTAGAGGTCTACTGCGTACATCCACATTTCGGTGACGAGGTTAGATGCTAAATATAATAGAAGGCTATTTATTGTCATTATACCAGACACAGTTCTAAATTCCAAACTGCTTCAGAGTTTTTTTGATAGAATAACCCCAACAATATTATGTTCGACTTTTCGAAACCTAAGACTTTGACACCATCAGCCGTATGTCATATAGACGATGAATTGGCAAGACCTCCTTATTGCTTAAACATGGTTGATTTTAGTTTTTGGGTATTTAAGTAATAAAATAGAGAAGAATGCAGGGATTGCAAAGTATTTTGCATTACTAACATAAAATGGTGATACCAATAACGATGTGCTGGAGCAGGTGAATGAGTTGGTATATCTTGGATGTGCCTTCAGTAAGGATGTGAAATATACAGCTGACATAGAGAAAAGATTTAGTGCAGGGAACAGAGTGAATGGTGCGATGGGAAACCTAATTGGCCATGCATAACGGAGTGCTTGTCCCAAATCTGTTGTATAGCGGTGAGAGTTGGGTATGTAAGAAAGAGGATGAAAGCAGGATAAATGCGAGCTCTGCGGACGATGTGACCGAGGAAGAAAGCGGATAGGTATGAAAGATAGTAGTATCAGTGTAAAGATGGAAAAGGGAATGATCAGGTGGTTCGGGCATATAGAAAGAATCTTGGAATAAAGTATGACAAAAGAGATATATATTGCGAAAGTGGAAGGATGTAGGTGCCGGGGAAACCTAGACTTTTTTCCCATGAAGTCAAGAGGCAAGTCAAGAGTCTCCGTAACTAGCGAGCGTGTATGAGACGAACTATGAGAGTGGAGGAAGCCAGAGAGTATGGAACTGTATGGAATGAATTTGTTGGAACTCTATACTCTCTGCTTACCCAGCAAGGGATATGGCATGATGATATATATAGATGAATAATAATTTGGTTGTTATAAAAATGGCTGTTAGGAGGTCAATATTTAAATTCACTTGAATTACTCACATTGTACTTAAAAGGACACATGAGATGTTAACATGGTTTCCCCACATTGGTTTTCAAGAGACGGTACTCAAATTACTTTCCACACAAAGGTCGCGTGTTAAGTGCTCCTCGTATAAAGTTCTCACTTGACCGAGTTTCAATCTCGACTGCAATAAGATTTCCTGTTGCTTACCATTTATTCCGCCGACGAACGAGAATCAAGAGATATCTGCGAGATGTGTCATATTGCCGTGTTGGAATGTGTTCTCAAGGTGATATGATGTATATTCTTCCAGGATTTTATAGACTGAAGACACTGGATTTTTCGAAAATTATGTAATGTTTCAATATGTTTTATGACAATGCATTTACGGAAATATAACAAGAGACTGATCCATGTCAGTGATTCACCTGTTAACCGTTGGTCTAACGGCTGATTTCAATATTCAACTCAGGGATAGATTTGCCTACTACGGATAGAATTTTGACTTATTTTGTACGGAAAACCTGTCAAAATTCTACCAACAGTAAGCAAATCTATCCTTGAGTTAAACCATAGTTACACATTGACACCGGCCATAAGTTGTCCGTCATGTATATTAAATACTCATTTATAATAACGGAGAAAACCCACAGCTGTACTTAATGGTGCACGAACAACAATTTCCTGCACATTTGAATTGTTTATTAATCGTCATATTTACCTGCAAAAGTGTATACACTTTTTAAAACACTATAACAAACCCACAGAAGATATACCGCATATTTATTGTGACTTAACTCAGCCACAAGTGAGAATCAGAAAGCATTTAAATAGATCCTCTGTAGTTACAGTAACAATGTCCTGAATATACACGCTATTGTTCCGTGTGTGTATAAATATAATTTTGTTCAGAGAATCCCTCTCACTTGTAAACATACGAGTACTTAATTAAGTCTTAGTCGGCAATGTAAAGCGTTTGCAAGGCAAACGCAGAAATAAGTCTTCGAAATCCTGGAACATGTCAACAAGCTTAAACCTACATTCTTTATTGGTTATGTGCAGGTCGTAAGCATAACTATTAACATTACTACATATTATAAAACAAAGTCCCCCCCGGCCCCGTCTGTCTGTTTGTCTGAACGCGATAAATTCACTACCGAAAGAATTTTCATTCAGTTTTCACCAATGGAAATCAAGGGAAAGGTTTATGTGTATAATTCAATCGTGCGAAGCTGGGGTGGGTCGCTAGTGGAAAACAAAAGAGTTCCATTTTCTTTTTTTTTAAATGTGGGCAACATTTTTTTAAAGAAGATATTATGAGGGCCTAGCGAAAAGGCTAACATTTTATTGCAAAATGTTATTCCCGTACAATTATTTCGCTTTCTATTAGCGCTAACGACGGTAAAAAGTCCACGTGGAGCAAGGCCCTGGGTTCTTATTCGCTATGACGAAACGCGGCGCTTTTCAATTACTTCGTGACATCATCGGTCGATGGATCAAAATTATCGTGTAAACTTTTATTTCCCAAAGTCTCCAGGTGGACCCCCAGGGGTCCACGAGGAGACTCGACGCGGACGTTGGCGTGACAAAAAAATGGTGGTTCACAATTCGTAAGCGGCGGGCCACGAAAATTTATTTGCTTTCGATAGTGAAGAACTAAAATATTGACTTGACTTCACCTATCAATGCAGGCAGATAATATTTTAATAAGCTCAGCGACTGTTACTTGTAAAAACATGCATATCCCATATTCAATACAACGTGTCGTGCCGCCGCAGTCCGCAACGCTTGTTCAGACGTGCAAAGGGACGAAATACGACTTGTGGTGTGTGTGCTTGCAATCTTGCATGATCTTGTTTGATTCTTCACCATTATAAATACGACAGTCAACGATAAGCGTTACTTATTTGTTTCCGGAATTTCGAAAAGAAAAGTAATGTGAATTGATGTTAGTGTTTGCCAGTGTCAGAAAAAGTAAGTATTTACCTGCCTATTTGTTATACATACTTTTATTTTATGTTGTAATAAGTATATTTGTAATGTTTGCGTGTGGTAGGTATGTATTAAAATTAAATACTGAACAGAGTCATTATTAGATACTTCAATAAAAGAACAGAAAGCCGAGAAAGGTTGAACTTTTTTTTTTTTTTAGGTGCCTGTATAGTGGTTCACTAAAGGAGAGATATATTATGATTGACCTGCATGATTGTAAATATTTCAGGTTCCTAATGCTAAATGACTTAATTAAATAAATTTTCATAAATTGTACGCGTCTTTACGTACCCTTAACGTGCATCAAAGTAATAATTATATAATTAAAATCCCAGAGCTTTGACATCAAAATATTATTTAAATGTACTTTCTATCGAATTTACAGAAATACATCAAAATATATTTATGAAAAAATGTTTTACATTACATTAAAATCGGTTCAGCCGTATTCATAAAACTCTATTATGGATTAAGATCCATACTAGAGATTTATGAAGCGATTTATTGCTTTTAATAATTAGAATCAGTATGCCGTCGGTACTTTGTTTATTTCATTGCAATAATTAATTAGGTAATCCTATTCTGTTAAAATAGCCATATCTTGTTGAGTAAGGCCACCATTAGATTACTAAAACAAAGTTTTTTTGACTTACGGATAGGTAACTGATACGCAACATGGCTGAATCTACGAATAAATGTCGACAGAATAGTGTTGATTATTTAAAATTTGGTTTTCTTCCATCAAAGCCAGACAAGCCATTGCCCATATACCTTTTATGCAAGAAAGTTTTGAGCAATGACTATGAAACCATCGAAGCTCGAAGATCATCTAAGAAGGTGTCATCCTGATAAAATAGGAAAAAATTTGAAATATTTTCAAGCATTGAAGGAAAAATATGAAAAGTGACCCACCGTGCACAGTATGTTCGCTTTAACATCTGAAAGTAGCGATGATGGCTTGCGGGCATCTTACAATATCTCATTACTTATAGCGAAATCTGGAAAACCGCACACCATTGGAGAACAGTTAATTTTACCCGCTGTTGAAGAGGTTTTAAAAACTGGCATACTTAAAAGACATACTTAAATACTTGACATACTTAAAAGAATTCCTTTGAGTAACAACACTGAACAAAGACGTATTAATGAAATGAGCTCTGATATTGACAGTTTCTTGTGTAATTATCTGCAAACAACTCATTTTTCTATTCATCTGGAGGAAACAACTTTACCTGGTAATGAAGCATTATTATTGGCATATGTTCGATTTGTTATGGACGAAGAAGTTCATGAAGAGCTACTATTCGCGAGAACTTTGGAGACGGACAGTAAAGGTGAATCAATATTTTATGCCCTGAGTGATTTTTTTTAAGACAAAGTCGGTTCCTGCCGTGGTCGGGCGATATCGTGGGTTTATAAGCCATCTTAAAAGAAATACACCAGAGGTAACTGCAATTTACTGTGTCATCCACGCACAACAGCTAGTAGCGAAAAATTTCAGTGATAAATTGCACCAATCGCTTCAATTTGTGATTGAATTAAATCAGTTTTAGAGTTTCTGGAAAGTAAAGATCCAGACTTAAAGAAAACCTGATCAATTTGAAAGCAGACATCGCGTATTTGACAGATTTGTTCAAAAAAATTAATGACATTCACTTACAATTACAAGGGACAGCCTTAATTTAATAAAAAAGGGTGTAATTTCAGCTTTTCTTGGAATGTTGAAATTTATGAAGCACAATATTAGTCAGCGCGATTTTTCCTAGTTTTCATACTTATCACAGGTAGAATGCCTTGATGAGGATATTCAGACAAACGTTCAACATTTAATTGCCTTGCATGATGACTTTCAAAGATATTCTAATGATGGAAATACCACCATGGATCATAAATCCATTTGATGAAACGGAATTGGAGAATTTGATATTACAAGATGAGCTACTCGAGCTAAGCATTAATGAGGAGCTGAAGGTAAAATTTAAAAGAGGGTATCACACATTTTAGCTGCAGGCAGAAATACCCGAAAAATATCCTGGGCTGTGGGGAATTGCGAGAAAGCTTTTGATAGCGTTTCCCTCGTCATATCTTGTAGAAAAAAGTTTAAGTGTCGTTACAAACCTTTTAACAAAAAAAGGAGCAGACTATATATCACGGAACGGGGAGATTAGCGGTTATTCCTAAAAATACTGAAGCCAAATATTAATTATTTGCTGTCAATTCATCAAGTACATCCCTCCCAATAAAATTTTGATTATTTTGTGATTGTCATTGTAGAAGTTACGTTATTAATGTTTAATTATATTACGACTGTTATCATATTGCAATGTAATATAATAACAATAATAATTAGAAGTGTAGTAATTACATATTGAATAAATACCACACGAAAAAAAAATATACTATTTTTATTTTTACCACTCCGAATAGGGAGTTTTCTAAATGAAACAAGTGAGAATTGATTGGTTCCTTGTGCTATAAGATGTCAAAAAAGTAAACTTGGATGGAATCACATTCAAAACCGTCAATGACATGTTTCCTCCAATTCGAATAACTTATTTACGATTACAAACAGAAACGGATTAACTTTGTACCTTCCTACAATTAACTTGCTATTGATAATGTTCAAAGAAATACTAACAATTTAATGAACTGTTGTATCTGAATTAGTTCCTGTCGGTGTGCGAACTTCCCACTGTACGAAATACATTGGTCCGTTTTTCTCATTTCCGTTGCTTTGAAGATTAAATCCTTAGTATCGGGTGGATTAAAATCTTCCTTAGCAGGCTACTTACTAGCCGTAAACTAACACCCGTATCTATAAACATGTCTAAGTATTTAGTTTTATTCAAGTGCTTACTTAGTAATCTAAGAAATGTTAAAAGTTCGTTTTCTCAAGGTTTGGTCGAATAGCCGACGAAGCGCCCCGGAGCGCGACAAAAGCGCTCAGCTACGTTCGGTTATGACATTTTCTGTCGAGCCGAGTGGAGCTGCGCTGTGTGGAGTAGAAGATTCAGTAATATGAGCTGTGATAAAACTATAAAAAAATATTTAAAAACCGATTGGACTAACCGGTACCGACTTCAAATATTTATTTTTTACTTATTGAAGACGGTTTTTTTTAAAAGGATGTTTATTTTACATTTTTAAGTGACAAGGGAATTATTTACTTATATTTATATACCTATATTATTTTATTTTGCTGAGTTGTACAGCAAGGTACCTACAGCATTGATATAATAACCATAATAACGGAATCTATACATTCGTGCTGTTCGCCGTTAAGGAGTCCCCTGATGTATCTTCAAAGTCCAATTCAATACCGATTTCATTAAAATGGGACCACCTCGAAACAATACTAAGCCCAACGCAAAAGGAATAATCAAAATCAGTTCATAAATTAAGACGATATAAAAAAACACAGACGAACTGTCGACCACCTCCTTTTTAACCGACTTCAAAAAGGAGGAGGTTCTATGTTCGGTTGTATGTATGCTTTTTTTTTGTATGTTCAGCGATATTTCCGTCAATTGTGGACCGATTTTGATGATTTTTTTTGCATTGGGTTCAGTATAGCTCCGCGGTGGTCCCATTTTAATTTAATTGGCATTGGACTTTGGACTTAGAAGATACACCAGGGAACTCCTTAACGACAAACAATAGGCATGTGTAAATTGAGATATTATGGGTATTACGTCAATCCTATAGGTACCCTACTATAGAACCAAGCAGTATATTAGCCAACTTAAAAAAAGGAGGTTCATAATTCGTCCTTTTTTTTATAACTCCTTTGCTTATGAACCGATTTTGATGATTCTTTTTGCATTTGGTTCAGTATAGTTTTGAGGTGGTCCTATTTTATTGTTATCGGTATTGAACCTTGGACTTTGAAGATACAAGAGGGAACTCCTTAACGGCGAACAGCACGAATGTATAGATTCCGTTATTATAGTCATTATATTAATCCTGTAGGTACCTTACTTTACAACTTAGCAAAATAATATAATATCGGTATATAAATATTACTAAATAATTCACTCGTCACTTAAAATTGTAAAATAAAAATCTTTTAACAAAAAAGGTAAACCGACTTCAAAAAGCAAAAAATAAATATTTGAAGTCGGTGCCAAGTAACCGACTGCACCAACCAGCACCGACTTCAAATATTTATTTTTTGCTTTTTGAAGTCGGTTTACCTTTTTTGTTAAAAGATTTTTGAAGTATAAGTAGTGTCGTAAGTGACGATTTGAAATTCGAACAACGTGCGATTTCATACCAAAACTGAATGCTACCAAGCCATTATAAGGAAAAACGTCCGTCCGTATACGTCCAATGACAATGCATTAATATGGTAACATCGAGCTGGTCTGATACTGAAGTCTGAAGGTGGCCATAGGAACATGTGAACTATACAACGTAACCCCCTCGTGTTTAGGCTCGTTAGATTGTTATTGAGAAGTACTATACAGCCAGATAGTGTTCAGGGTCTGATGATGAAGCTGAAAGATAGTCAATGGAACTACACATGTTCTTAATATAGCCCCGCCGTGTTTGGGCTCATTGGATTTACCTAGACGAGTTCTTTACGCCCGGATGGTGTCCAAGGTCTCATAATATAGCCCGAGGGTGACAAACGGAACAATCCAAATACTCAATATACTCCCGAGGTGTTGAGGCTCGTTACATTTGCCTTGACAAATACCATAGTACTTATCGTTCTCTGTTGTGTTTTTGCTATAAAAGCTTGTTTTTAAAAAATATTTTTAAATTAAATTATTTAGTTTAGCACTCTGCTTTCTCTACCTATCCCGCAAAGCATCTGGCGTCATGATTTCGATAGATAGGAAGAATTAAACAGCAGCTAGATTTAAAAACTATAACATACGTTATTTTTACCCCTCTGAAGCCTGAACCTGAATAAATAATTCAAAATCGAACAACAACAACAAACCTTTCAAAATAGAACAAAAAAAAAGTACACGAGTACCCACTTAAAATGTTGGCAGAATCCTCTCAATGATAGTTTCACGTTATTATGTATATATATATATATATATATATATATATATATATATATATATATATATATATATATATATATATATGTTTATATGTTTTTATGTATACCATTATTATTAGTTTTATATGTAGTATTATTATTATTTTATTTTATATTTATTTTCTTACAATTTTTAGCCTCGTATTTTTGCACCTACCACACAAGTTTCCACACCACCCTAAGGTAGACTGGGAGAAAATGCCATAAAGAATAAATAAGTAAATACATAAACAACAAAGCTGCGATATCAGTTTTCCAGCAAGCATGCGCCGTGTTCTCGTTGTAAATCCCATTACGTCACGTCACATCCGCCACGAAACAACACGTAATCTACGACGTGACGTGACGTACTTACGTTATTTATTCAGGTTCGGTTCAGGCTTCAGAGGGGTAAAAATAACGTATGTAATAGTTTTTAAATCTAGCTGCTGTTTAATTATTCCTATCTATCGAAATCATGACGCCAGATGCTTTGCGGGATAGGTAGAGAAAGCAAAGTGCTAAACTAAATAATTTAATTTAAAAATATTTTTTAAAAACAAGCTTTTATAGCAAAAACACGACAGAGAACGATAAGTACTATGGTATTTGTCAAGGCAAATGTAACGAGCCTCAACACCTCGGGATTATATTGAGTATTTGGATTGTTCCGTTTATCACCCTCGGGCTATATTATGAGACCTTGGACACCATCCGGGCGTAAAGTACTCGTTAAGGTAAATCCAATGAGCCCAAACACGGCGGGGCTATATTAAGAACATGTGTAGTTCCATTGACTATCTTTCAGCTTCATCATCAGACCCTGAACACTATCTGGCTGTATAGTACTTCTCAATAACAATCTAACGAGCCTAAACACGAGGGGGTTACGTTGTATAGTTCACATGTTCCTATGGCCACCTTCAGACTTCAGTATCAGACCAGCTCGATGTTACCATATTAATGCATTGTCATTGGACGTATACGTATGCCAAATTTCAGCTCAATCAGATACACAAAAGTGCTTGAAAAATAAATCACAAGATTTAAAACTGTAAAGACAGGCAGTCAGACATACGAACATTGCAAGTTAAATAAAAGCTTGTAAAAAGGGAGAACCAGTGAAATCATCTCGGCTGGGCAGCGTTCGGGAAACTGCGCAACATCTTCTCATCCAAAATACCTCAGTGCCTTAAGACTAAAGTTTTTAGTCAATATGTGTTACCAGTGATGATATATGGATCAGAGACGTGGTCTCTTACAATAGGTCTCATAAAAAAGCTCAGAGTTGCTCAGCGAGCTATGGAGAGAGCTATGCTCGGCGTTTCTCTACGCGATCGAATCAGGAATGAGGAGATTCGTAGAAGAACCAAGGTCACCGACATAGCCGTTAAGATTAGCAAGCTGAAGTGGCAATGGGCGGACCACATAGCGTGTAGATCGGACGGGCGTTGGGGCAGAAAGATTCTAGAGTGGAGACCACGTATTGGCAAGCGCAGCGTGGGACGACCGCCTGCCAGATGGACCGACGATCTTGTGAAAATCGCAGGAAGTCGTTGGATGCAGTTGGCATCGGACCGGTTACGCTGGAAAGCGATTGGGGAGGCCTATGTTCAGCAGTGGACAAGGATATGCTGAGATGATGAGTGAAATCTATTCTTAATACTTTTAAATTACAGTTTTAAATGAGTAATTATACTTTTGAGTTGTAAACTTTCTGACTACCAAATCGAGGGCTTGATGAAAACGACAATTTATTTGCGCTATTTGACATCTATTTGACGGTTTTTTAACATTAACATTATTGGTATTAATAGCTGAACATAATGGGCTTCGAAGAAATTATTTACAAAAATAAGTACAAAACCTGCACAGAACCTATTAAAAGAAAATGATGAACAGAGAGGCCAGTCCGATAAAACAAAATAAGTTAAAAGACTACCTTCCCGAGTTTGTCACCGGATGTTCTCAGTGGATGCTGCTTTCCGATCCTGTGGTAGATGTAAAAAATGTAATAATTTTGATGTTTGTACGCTTTTTACTGGCCTAAAATAATATTTGACTTCGACTCTCACCATTGCACGATACTTTCATAATGTTGTCAGAACGCGCCGCGTTTGGTCATAGCGAATATCGGTCCAGTTTCGAACAATGTTGCTGAATTGAATACATCCGACGCTGAAGTTCAGTTGTGTACTGTACTGAAAAGAAGGCATGTAGCCTTCTTTTCAAAACTGGTAATTGACTACGCGAGTCAGCTTAATCTTTAAAATTACCAGGCTTAATATAAGCTGCTTTGTTTTTTTGTTATTTTGGATAAAAAAATAAACACTGTCACGGGTATACTCCCCGAGCAGGGGAGGCAGATGTACTGTGTACCTACTGTTCCATGTTATAGGGAAGGAACCTATTGTCATTTTACCAAATACAATTCCAGATTCCAGACTGGCACTAGGTTTTTTCGATGGAAAAATAAAGATAGAAAAATTGTGCGACATGATTAGAATCTAGGACCTCGTAACCGCTACGCGTATTGTTTGTCACTTGACCAACGAGGCAGTCATTTCGACAAATATTTTCCAATAATTTTTTTCTCAAAATGCGTCATAAAAAGTACCTACATAAGAATCCGTTACACCCATTTACTTTGGGGAGAGGGGCTTCACACAGAACTTGTCAACCCGCCTCGAACATGGAATGTCATCAGTCCCAAAATCCCTTCCATTAATACTCTTCTAGTATTAAAGAAGTATTATTTTATTCCGTGGAGCTTGACAAAATCAATGTACATAACATTGTATACTCACACGTTGCTGACGCTGTCATCATTACATGCACAGTTTCAGACTCAGGGCTACTGTGAATATTTTGATAGAAAGCCCACGCTTTTTCCAGGTTGTGATTCGAACGAAGAACTTACTAGACCAACGAGACAGTTACAAACGCAGCCTATACACATACAATAATAACCCTTTATTGTGCCACTGCTGGGCTGAGGCTCTCCCTCACAAATCATGGTAAGAGAGATTAGCTCATACTGCACTATGCGGGCCCAGTGTGGATTGATGGAGGCAAGTTTGTGGCAGAGAAGGGCAAAATGTAATCAGATTAATGATTAACCACCCCCGCTTGGGAAATATAGGCGTGACGGTGTATTAATGATTAAGGATTACAGTTACATATTGTAATCTTCAACTATTACGATTACACTTTTAATCTTGAATCATGATTGGATATTACAAAATCCAATTGTTATCATTAATCTGATTACAATTTGTCCATCTCTGATTCGTGGCCACCTACAGTTGGAACTTAAAGCCGCTTATGAGGTATCCGACTTAGTTTAACAACTACCACATTAAGTGGTAACCGGGTACGATGGCTTAGAGTTGACAAACAGTCACCCATCTCAGACCGACTACACCGAACGCTGTTTAACCTTTATAATTGTTAAGAATACGACGGACATACTAATACAATAAATAGATCCTACTCAATATTTTACATGTGAAAGTTTGAATGTTTGTTACTCTATCACGCAAAAACAGCTGAAAAGATTTGGATAATTTGGCACATAGGTACTTTATTACCTGGATGAACACATAGAATAGTTTTCATCTATATACACCCGGAAAAATGTAGGGTTCCTGTCTAAAGTCAACGCGGACTAAGACGCGGGCAGAAATTATTTTATGCCACATGCAGATGAAATAAAATATGTGACGGTCGTTTTCCATCAATGTTACACAAATTCGTTTAATGGCGACGTAACAGATGCCCAACAAATCTCATTTCGCCGAGGGCTTACAGATATCTCAGACTCTGGACAGTTTACTTTGAGAAATATCATTTCGTCGTTTATTACTTTGAGTGTAATGTTGTTAGGAGCGGTAATGGGCGTATACCCTGACGGGCGGATCGTAAGAACTTGATTTGGGTGTAAAATTATGACTCACTAGTTTCTACCCGCGATTTCGTCCGCGTCGATGTTTATTTATTTTTTTTATTTTATTTATTTTATTTGGGTTGCCAACAGATGATACACACACAAGGACAGTTAACTAATACTAAATATCATACCACGTGCTCACCTAGTTATAGGCAACCACAGCTAACAAAAAATAACATACATTGCGCAGAGTGAATAGTCACACAGATAAATTGGTAACAGTATAAGATTAAAATTAAAAATCTTATAATTATACAATAACAAATATTCTATTCTATAAATTTTAAAACAATTGGAGTTCAAATTAAATGTATGTATGTAATTATAAATAAACTAAAATTAAATTTTTATAAGTAAAAATAAGATAACAAAAGAATAACAATCAATCATAAAACAAAACAAAAAAGTTAGCTAACTCTAGACAAAAAGTGTTTTGTAATATATTTTTTGAAATAATTATGTTTATTACAGAAGATATCGAGTTCAGTTATCTGTCTTGAGAGATCATTATACAATTTGGGAATTCGGATTAAAGGCGAGTTTAGACCTAAATTTGTTCTATACCTACGTACATTGAACAGCTTGTAGACGTTTAAGCGCGGCAATCTAGTAGGAGCTGATATACTAATCTGCCCCAACAATTCCGGGCAGTCAATCTCACTGTTGAGAAGTTTACGAAGAAATAAAAGATCCAAGAGCTTACGTCTATCGTTAAGTGAAAGCATGTTAAAGTGTTTTAGGCGAGAATAGTAAGACTTTAGAGAGTGATGAAGTTTTAAATCATAAGCTAGAAGATTAAGGAACCTCTTTTGCATTCTTTCAACTCTGTTTCTATGTACTTCATAAAAGGGTGACCAAACTGGCGAACAATATTCAAGAATGCTACGAACCAAAGAGTTAAATAGAAGAAGCTTAGTTTTCCACAGTTTGAATTGTTTTGTGTTTCTTGCGATAAACCTACACATTTTGGACGCTTTGTTCAATATAAGATCTATGTGTTTACTAAAAGATAATTTTGCATCAAATAAGATACCTAAGTCACGTATACATTCCACTTTTTTGACAACTGATTTGTTTATTACATAGGGTGACTGAATGGCCCTATTGTTTCTTGTAAAAGTTATATGACTACATTTGTCTCCATTCAAAATCATCCTATTGCGTACACACCAGTCAGCGAGCCTTCTTAAGTCTTCCTGAATCAAGTGACAATCTTCAATAGATTCTACAGGTTTTATGATTTTAAGATCATCGGCATATAAAAATGCCTCTGTGTTATGGAAACATTCAACTACAGAATTGATCAATATCAGGAATAAGAGAGGTCCCAAATGTGAACCCTGTGGAACACCCGAGGTTGCTATAAAATCATATGATTGTACACCGTTCACTACTACATGAGACCTGCGGTCTGACAAGTATGAACAGAACCAAACCAAAAGTGGTCCTCCTACTCCCATATCAGCCAGGCGCAATAAGAGAATATCGTGATCAACCTTGTCAAATGCTTTGCTAAAATCCGTGTATACGGCATCTACTTGAATTCCTCGATCCAAATGGTATATTATGGTATCTGCATAGGCTACAAGATTTGTAGTAGTTGTTCTGTTTTTTACAAATCCATGTTGTTTGCTAGTAAGATGAGGTTTTACAAGACTGTACAAATACGGATAAATCAAGGATTCAAAAATTTTAGCTAATATGGATAAGATAGAGATAGGTCTGTAGTTTTTAATATTATTTTTAACCCCCTCTTTATACACGGGAACAATTTTGGCCACTCTCCAGCATGCAGGAAACAATCCAGTGCGAAGCGATTCGTTAAAAATATGAGCAAGTGGTTTAGATATTTGTTTGGCACAACGAGCCAAAAATATAGGTGGAAGACCATCCGGGCCTGGGCCTTTATTGAGGTCAAGTCTCTTTAATTTTGTGAGAATTGCTGATTCGGGTAGAACTATTGAGCCGAGTGAGACTGAGCCGATACTGGAATGATTCATGGTGTTTGTCATATTGAAGTTTGAATTATGGTTTATATTGTAAATAGAAGAAAAGTTTTTGGCAAACAGATTACTTATATTTACCTTATCAGTTGCTTTCTCTTGTTCTAAGTACATATACGTAGGTAAACTACAACTGCCGTGTCTTTTGTGTTTTATGAAAGTCCAAAAAAAAAATGTTAGACAAGAACCGTACGATTTTCCGGGATAACAAATCGTCTGTGTTATTCAAGGTAATAAACTACCTGCGTGCCAAAATTCATCCAACTCTATACAGCCGCTTTTGTATGATTGAATAACAAATATACAAACTAACAAATTTTCAAATCTTCTACACACTAATAAAACTGTAAGCAAGTTTCTGTCTGCACATGGAATATTTTTACGAAATAACAACCCAGCGGGGTATCATACTATTGATGTAGAAGCCAATTCTATAATTTTTGGCTTGCGTATCTGTTTGTCTGTCTGTCGGAGGGTATGAACCATCATCACGCAAAAACTACCAAGCCTTAAAATATTGGCTAACGTATTGTATATTATTTATTCCGGAAAATCAAAAGGTTTTTCCATATAAGACGAAAATAAGCAAAACATTGAATTTCAGAAAACACACTTTACTCCAAACCTGTTTGATGAATTTCAATGAAATTTTGTGTAATTGTAGACTGTACTAAAGATCCCAAGTCTTTATACATATATTTTAGCAAAGTCAAAAAGTTTCTGAAATAAGAAAAAAGTCGATTTTGATAAATTATTATGTTTCCAAAAGTACTCTTCAGATGTTAATAAAACTTAACACGGAGATATTTCATGTGCCAGACAATACAGTTAATATTTATGTTTTCAGGGAATCAAACGGTTTGTAGGGAAAAGTATATATATATATATAGTGTCTGTACATGGAATATTTTTCGGAAATTACGACTCAGGGATATCATTCTATCGATATGGCACTTATATTTCCTAAAATCTAACGGTATCTGAGAAAAGAAAGAAAAAGTCAATTTTGATAAAATCATTCACTGTTCCAAAACAACTTAACTACTACATTTTCGCGGGGTAAACCATAAAATTATATTATTGTTTATCACGAACTGAAATGTTACGATGTAAAATATGTGATTTTGCCTACACATGAACTCCTCCATGAATTGATATTGGACTTAGGTTCACCTCCTCGCAAAAACTCTTTAGTGGTTAAAAGCACTCAAACATGGTTTTGTGCATGAACCAATGATGCATTCAGGATTCGTTCTTCTGGAGACGAGACTGGTATCGATGAATGGGCCGGATGTCAAACTCTGCATATTCATTTATATAACAAGATTTTATTATAGGTTCAGATACCTTAACATGATTTTGATCATAAGCATGAACTATAATATATTACGAGAAGACTTACATAAAATTTACCGACAAACTTTGCTACATACTTAGTACCTTTTTAGATCTTGTTACGCTAGATTACAGTCTTTGGCAGGGAAATTGCGAAAATTATATTCACTACACTTTTCTTCCGGGATAGCTGTCATTTCTACATACTGAAATAGCAGAATGGATCTTACTAACATTTTCAAGGTGTTTAGGTCTCGAAATGATGTTTGAGATACTTTTTATCCCGAAAAAAACACGGCTATTGCGGCACAGCTGGTATCTATTCATATTAAAATAGCTAAACTAATTTAATTGAATGTTATTTAAAAGCGTCTTACATCGCTAAATATAACAGCACCCTTTTTATGTCGAAAAATAGCACGTCTTCTGCGGAATATCAATTAGTTTTTCATACTAAAACGGCTGAACGGATTATAAAGAAACTTAATATGAAAGGAACCACACAGATATACAATGCGAACGGGGAAGGACGTAGATATCGGGGAAGACCTAGACAAACTTACCATGACCAAAAAGACCGTGTCTTATCCGAAGGGCAAGTCAAGAGTCTCAGTAACCGGCGAGCGTGTATAAGACGAACTATGAGAGTGGAGGAAGCCAAAAAGGTCTGTAAGGAAAGAACCTGTTGGAACTCTGTACTTTCTGTCTAACCTGCAACGAATCTAACGGGATGATATAGATTGATAGATAGTATTAAAGTATCTTAAGTCGTGAAATAATATTATGAATTAAGTAACTTTGTTTACACACTAGATCATGGCGATATTATCTGTCTAAGTAAAAAATCACACCAATATGCAGTTGGTTGGTTTTTCGGCCCGCATGAAGGCCCAAAGATATTAATCATACTTTGGCTAAAGAATAGCCTGGCAATCCTTTGATTTCTTTTTTCCTCTTCATAGGTGACTGGAAACCTGAAGACCTGTTGAAATTGTTCTACAACGAAATTTACTCACATTTAAGTCAACTTTAATATGAGTAAATTTAGACCTTATAAATAATTCTACAAAACAAAGACACCTTGGTTTAAGCGATAAACGTAGAATGCTTATCGTCAAGTAGTCGCAGGGATGATCCCCGCACAGCCCACGGGAATATTGATTTGGGATTTGAGATTTTGAAATAAAGAACTGTTATAATAATTGTTTATTCGTTTTTACGAGTATATTCAGAACAGCGAAACTGATTTTAAATATACTATCACTGGAAAATGGAGGATTTTTCAGAGATTGTTTATGGCTACTTTTTAGCTCGGAAAATGCAAGAATTCTGGAGATAGTTGTTTTTGTTTCTCCATAGTATTACGGCTGAACGGATTAAAAAGAAACTCAAAATAGAGGTTCCTCTTAAGTCTTCAAATAATGCTTACCCAATAAATCCTACCTACCTAAATCAAATTACAAAATAAACGCGTGCGAAGCCGCGGGTAACAGCTAGTTGTAAATAAAATAATACAAAATAAAAGACCATCTAAATCTTGGACTTTCTGTGAGTAATCCAAATGAAAAATATGTAATTATCTTTTCTCATTAAGTCATTCATTTTCTGTTTACAAAGGCCAACTGCTTTCTTATCTCCTCAAAACGGGAAACATGAAGTATCTTTTTTTTACAATTACACTCCGTCGATAGGGATGGATTGAAATTTCTAAATGTAATACAACATAAGCAAAATTTTTTAAAAATGTCGTTGGAACTCTATATTCTTCAAATATCATACATAAAATTCAAGACATACTTATAAAATCGATCGGCAAAATCAATTAATATTATAAAACATTTATGACATACATAGGTAAAGAATATATTCCGCTTAAATACATCATCATCATCATCTCAGCCCATACTTGTCCACTGTTGAACATAGGCCTCCCCAAAGGGGGGATTTGCCATACTCGCCACGCTTGGCAGGCGGGTTGGCGAGCGCAGTTTTTTGATCGCAGAAGTGTTAAGAGAACGCTGCTGCCCATTCCCTAGTTTTCCCTTAGTCGCCTTGTACGACACCCGATGGGATGAGATGGGTTGGTCCTATTCTAAGCCGGGAACCACGCGGCTAGCTTAAATACAAGAGCGCTTAAAATGCCTAAAATATGATTCTAAACGCATATTATAACAATAAACCTACATGTATCATCAAACATTAGATATGGTATAATATTTTGGGGTAATGCACCCAACAAGGACCTAGTCTTGAAAGCTCAAAAAAAATGCATTAGAGCAATTGCTAAAATTAAAGTGCCAGAAATTTGTCGGCCTTATTTTTGTAAGTTAAATATACTTACATCAATATCTGTGTACATTTATGAACTGGTGGTATTTATTAAAACAAATATGAATTTATTCGGAACCTTGAAATCGACAAGAAATAAACATAAAATTAATTCATCATCACATAAAACAGCTTTATTTACAAATAGTATTCTAGGGATGGCATCTAAAATTTATAATAAATTACCAAGCTTTATTTTAAACACTGAAGATCTGAAAGCATTCAAGAAATTGGTACATCATTTGCTGGTGAAGAAATGTTATTATACTCTACAGGAATTTCTAAATGACACCTTTTAATAATACATCATAACATATTTGTATTTATGGGACTAGCCTCGCCACGCATTTCCATCATTGTAACACGTGTAATATATGTATATTAATTTTGAATTTTTCCCTTTTTTTTATTTTTCTATACAATAAATTATAATTTCTAATTTTCTTTTTGTGAAGAATAATATATAATTTCATGTCTTTTTAAAATGTAATGGTTACATATTTTTCTTTTTTGGAAATTGAGTAATGTTTAATTTAATTAGGTTATCTTGATATTATTGTATGCCTGATTATGGGTAGGACATAGTGAAACCTACTGTATTATGTATAATACAACACATACCATCTTTGTAACCTATGACCACAATAAATGTTATTTGATTTGATTTGATTTGATTTGATATAAATATAACTCCCACATGACACGTAGTCATTATACTGGGCACTACATTTACACTTTTTACTGCTAATGCTGGGAAAGATCATGAGATGTAGTCTGAGCTTTCGCTCCTAGAGCCGGGACAAACTGTCTCATGCTGGCACCATATCGCTTGCTCCTCCTGATTTATCACAAAATCGCCTAGTTTTCTTTAAAAGAAAAATCTTCTGATAGCAACAGGGTTCCATGTCGCATAAACACATATAAAACTTCTGTCCCCCTGTCTTTCGCCTTTTGGCCTTGAACCTTCTTGATTACGTAAGTTCTAATAATATAAATATATGCCCAGTACGTAAGTACTGGACTTCAGTTAATCAAGATTGGAAAGTCTCTCTAAACTTAAAATGTGTGCGCTCATCGCACAGCACAGGACACACTCGTTACAATTTTATTAACTCCATCATAAGCATTCCTTCCACTAAATTTATCCGATCTATCGTATCAGTTTTCTCCAACCCTATCCGCATGTTCTGGACCACTAACTTCGTCCATGTCGAAATTTTGATTGCAGCTTCGTAATCTGATGTTAGCTGTGGGCATCGAGACCTAAATTAGCTATTTAGCTTGATGTCCCAAATTTAGAATCCGCTTTCTGAAAATGTATTTTGTTATTCATGCGGTTTTGCTGGATTTAGATTGATTAAGATTGTATTTCGAGACCCTAGTCAGTGGGCTCAAAATGTCTACAGACGCCAGATGTGATTTATAGTTTAATGGTTTATTCGGTTAAGGGTAGGTAATACATTTTACTTTATACTAAAAGAAAAACCTCAATTTACAACGTAAAACTTCGCAATCACATAGTGTCTTTTTATTTTACCTACATAAAAAATAGCATTGACACATTAATTAGTAAAATAAACAATACATAACCTAAAAATACGAATGAATTTTTTTTTTCAAATTATTTCGAAACGGAACTGAATAACTAGCAGTTACATGCGGCTTCCCACGTGTTTATTTTGTAATTTTATTTGGGTAGGTAGGATTTTGTAGGTTTGCATTATTTCAAGATTTAAGAGACATCTCTAAATTAAGTTTCTTTTAAATCCTTTCAGCCGTATTAATATGGAGAAATAAAGTTAACTATAACCCAGGAATCTTGCATTTCCCGAGCTAAAAAGTAGCCTTAAACAATGTCTGAAAAATACTCCATTTTCCAGGGATATCTATCTATCTATCTATAACCTCACGCCAGATCCCTTGCGGGGTAGGCAGAGAGTACAGAGTTCCAACAGGTTCTTTCCTTACATACCTCTCTGGCTTCCTCGACTCTCATAGTTCGTCTCATACACGCTCGCCGGTTACGGAGACTCTTGACTTTTCCATCAGATAAGACTCGGTTTATTTGGTCGTGGTAAGATAGTCTAGGTCTTCCCCGGTACCTGCATCCTTCCACTTTCACATTGTATATCTGTTTTGTCATTCTTTCCTCTGGCATTCTTTCTATATGCCCGAACCAACGGAGCATGCCCTTTCTCATCTTTACACCGATACTATCTTTCATACCTACTCGCTGTCTTACTATGCTGTTGCTAATGCGGTCGGTCAGCTTCACTCCGCACATCTTCCGCAGAGCTCGCATTTCTACCGCATTTATCCTACTTTCATTCTCCTTCTTACATACCCAGCTCTCGCTACCATATAACAGCGTTGGGACAAGAACTCCGTTATGTATGGCCAGCTGCGCCTTATGGCTTAAGTGCCGGCTCCCGAGTAGCTTTCCCATCGCACCATTCACTCTGTTCCCTGCACTCACTCTTCTCTCTATGTCAGCGGTGTATTTCCCATCCTTACTGAAGGCGCATCCAAGATATACAAACTCATTCACTTGCTCCAGCACATCGTTACCAACCACAATCCTTACATTCCAGGGATAGTTTATTTGGTATCCGTTTCGCTGTTCTGAATATAAAAACGGATAAACATAAATTCTTCTATTGTACCTGTATGCGCTTATAAATATGTCCTTTATTGCAAAATCTAAAATCCCAAATCTCCCAATATTCCCGTGCGCTGTGAGGGGATCGTACCTGTGACTATTTGACGATAAACATTCTACGTTTTATCGCTTAAACCAAGTTGTCTTTGTTTTGCAAAATTTTAATAAGGTGAAAATTTACTCATATTTGAGTTTATTTTTTTGTTTTTTTTTTTTAAGTTTATTATTATTATTATTTTTAATAACGTAGCCCCACACTAGGATTTATTCCTGTGTCGTGGGTGCGTTTACAAACACGAAAATTCACATACACAAATACCGTTGACTTAAATATGAGTAAATTTTCGTTGTAGAACAATTACAACAAGTCTACAGGCTTCCAGTCACCTGTGAAGAGGAAAAAAGAAATGGCAAGGAAAGCCTGGCAATTAAAGGATTGCCAGGCTTTTCTTTAGCCAAAGTATGATTAATATCGTTGGGCCTTCACGCAGGCCGAAAAACCCACTAAACGCATATTGGTGAGATTTTTTATACCATTTAGACGGCATGATCTAGTGTGTAAACAAAGTTCATAGTATTATTTCACGACATAAGATACTTTAATACTATCTATCAATCTATATCATCCCGTCTGATCCCTTGCAGAGTAGGCAGAGAGTACAGATTTTCAACAGATTCTTTTCTTACAGAACTTACTGGCTTTCTCCACTCTCATAGTTCGTCCTATACACGCTCGCCGGTTACGGAGACTCTTGACTTGCCCTTCTGATAATATACGGTCTACTTGGTCATGTTAAGATTGTCCAGGTCTTCCCCGATATCTACGTCCTTCCACTTTCTCATTGTATATTTGTGTGGTTTCTTTCATATTAAAATTCTTTATAATCCGTTTAGCCGTTTTAGTATGAAAAATAATCGATATTCCGCAGAAGACGTGGTATTTATCGGATTAAAATTCGGTGTTTTGTTTTATTTTACGATGTAAGACACGTTTATATAACGTTCAATTAAATTAGTTTAGCTATTTTAATATGAATAGATACCAGCTGTGTCGCAATAGCCGTGATTTTTTTCAAGATAAAAAGTATCTCGAACGCTCTCTCGAACGTCTCGAGACCTAAAACACCTTAAAGTGTTAGTAAGATCCATGCTGCCATTTCAGTATGTAGAAATGACAGCTATCCCGGATGAAACGTGTAGTGAATATAGTTTTCGCAATTTTCGCCAGACTTATTCCTCTATCAACCATCTCTATCACCGTGTTTAGTTTTAGCCCCACTTAGCCCGCACTAAACTATAACCCGATCTTATTCAACACAAAAGACAAACGCCGTCTTATAAAAAAAAATCACGTTCAATATGTTTCCTTTCTTTTTAAGAATCATTCTCAGTTTATTTATCTATTTATTACATAATAGTTTGTAAAATATTTCTGATTAAAGCCTTCCCTACCTATCCTGCCAAAGATTGTAATCTATCGTAATAAGATCTAAAAAATTATATTGCCAGCTAAGTATGAAGCAAAGTTTGTGGGTACATTTTGTGTTAGTTTTTCTATCTATCTATCTATATCATCACGCCAGATCCCTTACGGGATAGGCAGAGAGTACAGATTTTCATCAGGTTCTTTCCTTACATACCTCTCTGGCTTCCTCCACTCTCATAGTTCGTCTCATACATGTTCGCCGGTTACGGAGACTCCGGACTCGTCCTTCAGATAAAGCCCGGTCTATTTGGTCACGGTAAGATAGACTAGGTCATCCACAGTACCTACATCCTTTCACTTTCGCATTGTATATAAGTGTTAGTGTGTGTATGTGTGTTAGTTTTCTCGTAAGATATTATAGTTCATGCTCATGATCAAAACCATGTTAAGATATCTATACATATAATAAAATCTTATCAATAATATATTATTATATGTATAGATAATCAAAATTATGGCCAATTGTAACTGTAAACATCATGCCTCCAAAAAAAGGCAAATATAAGGGAAGGAGTGAAGTGAACCGTGAAGCTAACAGGTTCTCTTCCAAAGCCTAAAAAGATCCCTCCACCACCATTGTGCTTTACCCTCGAAGATATCATGAGATTTAAAGAGATGTTCAAGGCACATGACGAGGAAAATATTGATAAGGTAATAAATGTTCTGAATTTAATCATGGACTTATTAGATTAATTATATATTGATTTATTATATGATTAATTGATATTAATTTCGAGATTATGATGAGTTTTTTGATAGTCTTGCAGTTACGAGAACTTTGAATGTGTGAGATATATTTGTAGTGATTTTATTACCTAGTTTTATGTATTTGATTTATGCAGAAACCCTTACATGCTATTCCACTGATGCTGAGAAACTTGGATTTAATCCAAAAACTGCTGAAGTTAATCAGCTCTCTAAAATGTTTCTCGAAGATTACATGGTGGATACTGTCGAGTTGCACGAATGGTACTTCATGATCGAAGCAAAAATGCGTTGGGGAGACAATTTTGAATGTGCTGTAACAAGAGCAATGGCGGCTTTGGGTCACGACGATAAGGGTGAATGTAAACGTATCGTACGATTAGAACTCCTCAGAGAAGGTTTATTTAATTGGGGTGAACCTTTGCAAGATATAGAATTTATGGATTGGATTCGACTGGCTACTAAAGATAAGACTTATAACATCGAAGATGAACATTCAATTATCTAAAGTTTGTAGAAAATATAAACAATAAAGATATGAGGTATATCAATGAGCCGATTGACTTCTTTAAGATGGAGCAGAAGACGTTGGCTGAGCTGGCTATAAAGAAGGCACAGGAGGAGAAAACTGAAGAGGAACGAAAAGTGGCACAACGCCGCGCTACAGGCAACATTTGATCGCTGACTGGTTATTGCCGCCTGACTAAGTTTAATCGACCAGTTTGAAGGCTTAAAATTCTTGTTTGTAGTACTGAATAAATTTTCTAAGTCCTGTTTATTATATGAGTACAATAAGCGATCAAATATAAGTAGATACACGCTTGCCACACGAAAAATGGCACCACCAAAAGGGAAGCAAAAGTAGACGATACTAAAATATTTACAGGCTTCCGCTTTTTTGCAAGTACAACTTTCAAGTGATACGTATAAAGTTCAATATGTCCTAATTTATATTAATATTATAACTATAACTACTCATGTGGATTGGGGAACGTTTTTAGTATAATTTTAAAACGGGACTGTGTATCTTCTTATGATATATCGATGAGTACAATAGTCATATCTGGAGAGAAGGAAAATTAATAGAACAATAAAATCACTTCATTTTCTAAAGTTTCCAGAACGTAAGGAATTCATAAAAGTCCTTGTCGACTTATTCATTTATCCGCGTCATTAATAGTAGGTCGTAGGTTGTCGGGCCTGCATAATTTTTACCTTACGAGAAATGGCACAAGCATAATGGCGCATATTTCTCGCCTGAAATGTAATTTATGTTAATAATATGTAATTTGGCGAACGTTGCGTTAAATGAACCATCATCGTAAAAAGAGAAGAATATTTCAAGTTCAGCTGCTTAGATTGTTTTATGGAGAAAATTATCAAAATTGTTTTGTCAATCCAGGCTTACTTATTCTATATGTGATTCTTATGTGAATGCTTGTCGGTTTTAAAACTTAGAATGTGCCCAAGGTATATAAAAACAGACAAACAAACAAACGAGCACATAAAAACATGGTACTAACGCATACATATATCTGAATATAGTTATTTATGATAATAAGAATATAGTAATTGTATTTTCTTTTAGCAATTGTATTTTCATAATCTACGATGTGGAGCCGTTAGCGATTTATGCAAAATAATTAAAACACGAAGGAATGGCAAAAACAAGTTTTGAGTATTCTTTCCCCACGGACCGCGAAAGCAAATAAAACGCATGCAACCGTACTCAATATTTGCATTTTTTTTCACCATTTAATTTAATAACATTTTATTTTTCCGAAAAATAAATTTTGTGAAGTACCAGGAGCGCATAACGCGTAGGCGACAGTGAACTCTGTGAAAGTACAGCACATCAATAACGGAAACAAGTGCAGCGGCTAAGCTACGTCACGCAGTCGACACAAATCCTTTCTCCTATCATTGCCACAAGGACGACGTCACAGCGTATGTCGCTTGCCTTAATTCATAAGCGAGAGCGGACAGCGATGTAACATATTGTGTGGTCCAAGTGAAGATTTCCGTTAGAGATCAAGGTACCTAATTATATAATTATTTTAGATAATAAACAAAAATATTGCTATGCCGCTTCGACGATCACCTCCTCCAGCGATGGCTGGAGCAACATATGATTCGGACACTCCGTGGGAACGGAGAGTCGCAAATAATGCAAGCATTCACCCAAAACGCAAACGTGAAAAAGAAGATGATATAGGCAACTTCAGACTGAAATGAGAGATCTATTTTCCTCCTTATCGGAGACTGTCGAACAGCGTTTCAACGAGATTAAACAGCAGAACTCGGAGCTACGAGTCGATTTACAATTCATGTCTGATGAGTATGATGATATTCTCGTCAAAGCAACTGGAAAAGGAAAAAGTAGATGTTAAAAAACATATTAAGATATTTTAAGAAAAAGTGGAGGAATTGGAGCGCAAACACAAGTCTTATGGATTGGAGATTCACAATATACCTAAAGTAATACCAGGCACGGAAACTAAGGAAAATGTATGCAATATAGTAAAATCATTGTCTAAAACTGTTTAGATTGATCTACAAGAAAATGATATTAAATATATTTACAGAATTGACACTAACAAGGCCACCTCCAAACCAATTATAGTAGAGCGGAACAGCGTCTTGAAAAAGGAAAAAATTCTGCAGGCAATGAAAAACTTTAACAAAACTAAGGCGAGGGAAGAAAAGTTAAATACTACTCATCTCAAGGTTGTTGGACCCAGTAGACCGGAATACGTATCGGAGACATTAACAAAGTGAATAAATTGTTCTCTTTAGCACGTGAATTTGCACGGGAAAATGGATATCAGTACTGGTAGTAGTCAGAGGACAAGTCTACTCACGGAAAGCTGAAGGACAGAGTCTACAGCGCATCGTAAACGAATCAGATTTACTCAAAATCAAAAACTTGTATGGACTATATTTTATGGAACCTTCTCGGTTTGAGAGGAGGCCCGTGCCCAACAGTGGGACAGTTTCTTAACAGGGCTAATATTATTATAACTTATAAAGATAGTACACAAAAACTCAGATCTAATGAACAGTATGTAAATAAAGTTACGTACACTTTATTTAAATTTTCAGCGCATAGACATGTATTGGCTATGTAACAGTTTATCTGTTATGACGCGGGATTAGATTATGGGAGGTTAGGTTTCAGAGATGCAGATAGAAATAATAGCTTAAAATGTTGTTTCTCTTTTCAGGTAAGTTTAATTAATTTGTAGTTAGATTCTATAAAGTTTTTAATGATACATTTACGTAATTGAACTGTGTGTTGTAAAATAAAATCTCTTTTCAGAGCAACTCATTTGAGTTTTATTTCGTGACATCAAGTGTTCTAAAACTACATTATAAAACAACATTTTCTACGGCTATTTATTAATAATGGAGAAATTAAGATATGAATTTGTGGTAAAAGCGATTGAAGACCCTAAAACAAATGTAATCTGCATAATTTCAGGTACGGATGTTAACAAACAAACTTTTTTCTTCCCGGAACAACTTCAACCGATAAGATTACGTGATGCAATTACAAGAACACAAGCATTTCAAAAAGTGAAAAATACATTACAAATAGGCATGATAAAAGATAAGTACGGATTCCCATAACCTCAGAGATGAAAGATGTTTACATTGATGAAGATGGAAATATGCAATTTAAAGGATATTTATTGAAGGCGAGTACATCCCAATACTGGGCAATGGCCTTCTCTCAAAAATCGAGGTGCGAGAGATTAGGCCATGCCCCATCACGCGGACTCATTGAAAATTAATGGAGGCAGGTTTGTGGCCACCTGCTGTTGGAACTTATTAAGTCGCCTATAAGGCTTTCAACACGGCTTTACTACTACACTATTACACATTAAGTTGTAGCCGGGATCAATGGCTCAGCGTATTTTTCGAAGCACGGGTCGTTTTCAATCATATTTTTAGCAAAATCATAGTTAAAAGCATATAATTGCTACATGCTTCACTTTTTGCGAGTGCATTCATACAGTTATCATGACCGACACCATCACACCTATATTTCCCGAACGGGGGCGGTAGAGGTCTACTGAGTACACCCACTTTTCACCGATGATGCTAGATCCCATATTATAGGGGGCGAGCCTATTGCCATATACCGGCCACAATTCTAGACTCCGGACTCAAGCTGGGAAGATTTAGTTAGAAAAATTTTATTTGTCCGTCCTAGGATTTGAACCTAGGACCTTGTGAACACCAAGCGATGCGATTTGCCACTGGATCAACGAGACAGTTATCATCGAGTACTTAACGAGGCAGTTATTAGGACCTATTAGCACAAATTATATCTACTTAGACTATTTCTTGCCTAGACTGAGCATTGCTAACAAAAATGGCACCTAAAACCTGCCTCAGTTATGCACTATGTGTGAGTGATGCCAGTATTTGGTTTGTTCAAAAGTTGTCAATGTGTGTGTGCGCGTGCTTGTGCGTATTACATATTATCTTCCTTATGTATACATAAATTTTATACCATTTCCGCGCGTCGCGGACGGTCTCCTCTAGACAAGTCATTCATCTAAGCCTCGCCGCCAGCGGCGTACATCATTCACACACGCTCTAAGATCTTCCTAAAACGTTTGTGGCTACAAGTATGTTACCCCGTGCCACAAGTCCGTGACCAAAAAAAGCGCCAAGGGCATTTCATTAAATATGTTTCGCAAATTTTAATACAAAACCTTTGTCTCGTCATTTCTGCTTATATTTACGTAAGCTGACATTAAGAATACTTGTGCGATGTAGCTTATTCGATGTAGAATAACGTACATCTTGTCTATTTAAAGGGATTTCTCAGAATTTTGTCATTTCCCGGATTGGAGCGGGGATTGTGTATGGCATGTGATGTGCTGAGTATATTCAACGTTGTCAACAAATATGGAGAAGATGCCTTAAATAATTTGAGTGCCTTAGGCTGTGGGTAGCGACGTGGAAATTACCGCGCAATTTTGTCGCGTTTCTTCCTTCAGGCTAAAGTCTGAATATCAGCTAAATTAGTGGAATGGTCGTACTTTGTGGATTTGAGTATTATTTTGATTCGTTTATGCTGGAAATAGCTTACGGGAGCACGTAGATCAATTGAAACCTGTTGCTTAAGCGATTAGGAATACATTATAGTAAAAAAACACGCTTTCATCAAAACCAAAATAAAGAAAGTTAGTGTAAATCACGTTAAAAGATTCCGTTACATAAATCCCTAGATACACATTTACAGGGCAAGGTAATAAAAGTGTGTTAAAAAATATGGGGCGCGTCTTCCTGATTTGGAAGATTTATTAATTCTATCTATCCATCTATATCATCACGCCAGTTCCCTTGCGGGGTATGCAGAGAGTACAGAGTACCAACAGGTTCATTATTAAAGGATTTAATATATACATATAATAATAATATCAGCCTATACGGTCCCACTGCTGGGCAAAGGCCTTCTATTTAGATTAGGTCATACTCCACCACGCGGACCCAGTGCGGATTGGTGGAGGCAGATTTGTGGCCACCTGCTGTTGGAACTTATCAGATCGCTTATAAGGCTTCCATCTCGGCTTAACGACTACTACATAAAGTAGTAATCAGGACCAACGACTTAACGTGCCTTCCGAAGCACGGATACGCTCGAATATGAAAATGCCACAAACGGTCACCCATCTCTTGCCAACCGAGTCGAACACTGCTTAACCTTGGTGATCGGTAAGAGTACCGCGATGGTACAGCGCTACGAGCGCCTCAATAATTTAAAGATTTATTCCAATTTTATTATTAAGGAGTCTATAATAATAATATTATAGCCCTGTTAAGTAACTGTCCTATTGTTGGGCACGGGCCTCCTCTCAAACTGAGAGGGAGTAGGACATAGTCCATCACGCTGGCCCAGTGCGGGCTGGCGAAATTCACACACCGTCGAAACTCTTAGGCATGCAGGTTTCCTCGCGATGTTTCCGGCACCGTTTATAATATACTAGGGACTTCATAAAATACTATAAAATAAAATCTGTTCCGTTTGATCTATTAAGAGATTAATATTATATTAATTCCTTTGTAAGCATACTCGTTGGTCTAATATCGCATTTATTCAATTTTTAAACATGAACGAGCATTTAATCGCTAAATAAAAAAAGCAAGATCTGAAAGGTCTCGTATTTTTTGTATTCTATCGTTAATGCGTCCTTCGATAAATATTTAAGTATTGTAAGACCAATGAACTTCGATAAATATAAGATTAAATTTTACTTTTATAAGATTAAAGGTTACTTTGATCTCTGGTATGACGAGATCTTTAAGTGGATATGTAGATTTAACCACGAATTAGGATAAATAAAGTCGTTTTGAGTAATAAAAGACATAGGACTTGAGCCAACTTGTATTATAAAAAGGGACAGTATTCTGCAATATGTTAAATTTTAGAACAAAATACAAATTAGTAAATTAATTCTGCCATATGTATTAAATGCAAAGTTCTGAATGCCGTTTAAGTCAACGTGTAAGAAATATGATAGTTTTTGACAGTTTATTTTAATTTTCCAGTGTTTTAAGTCTTCTTACTTTTCCGTCAAGAGATTTTCTGTGAATAGGTACTCATTTGAGAGCGAAATACGCGCTTCCATCCGTCCATTGAGTTCTTCTCTTTTCGAAATATTGTATTCCTGAAGTACAGCCGTACAAGGATTTTTTGGCCTGAAATGTTATTTAATGACAGTCGCAGAGTTGCCGTGTGCTATGAAATTTACCCAAGTTCTGTTTTTAAGAGTAGCCGTGCGGACCCACCTATTAGAATATCTCCTTGGAAGTAGAGAAAGTGCACTAAATGTTAACCCTAATATCACATCAACTCTTTCAATGTCATCCGTGGGCTAAAAGATCCTTGTAGCACTATATCTTTATCTAAAGTATTCCAAAATTAGAATTTACTTATCAATGTTTCAGCAAAGTTCTCTGTTCAAGGACAGCAAGGGATCCTTAAAGTAAACAATGTGTTGGACGTGGCGATTTTTAATTGAGATTTCGACGAAGCTTTTTGGGCGTCATTTGCATGTTTATTAAATTTTGCCAACAAGCAACACTGTGTTAATCCCAAATAATACCACACCCAATTAAAACTTTAATTGTAAGCGCATAAAGTTGATTTTGCAATACAGTATTTTTATGTTTAATATGTTATTGCATAAGTACATTCAGGTTAGGTCCCGTACGTTTCTAAGCTTTAACTTCGGAAGCAGGTCTTCTGTCGGCGAAGTAATTTTTAATGTACTGGTTGAAGTAATTTTGAAGTACCCGATGGATTTTACTAGCGACCTAACGCTGCGCCGACAGCTATTTATGTCAACAAATAAGCACTAGCATTCAGTGTGGCAATGCTGCCAGCGTTATCGGCACCCTGTCCTGTAAGGATCCTGTCTAAAGTTAACGCGGACGAAGTCACGGGCAGAAACTAGTTGTATATAATTTGTGTTTTGAATCAGTAAAATTATATTTAAAAGCAATATTAGTTGTTATTAAAGTAAAAAAATGCATAATCATAGGCGCCAATCCCGATTGAAGCATTCAAAATTTAAGAATCTGTTTACCTGAATCATAAGTACCAAGGATCGTAAATATGTAAGTATACCCATGTTTCAAAAACATGTACCTAGGCCAAAACTGTTATCGATACAAAAACTCGCTCCCGTCCGATCTAGAACTCGAATCCAGGACCGCAACTGGCACTATACGCGATTTAACCAATGATAAGGAAAAACATATTTCTTTTTACAAGTTTTTATTTAGCTTTTGTTAGGTACTTTTAAGTTCTTTGATTATTTCTAATGTTATTGCATGCCTAAAGCCAGAATATCGCGTACGACCAATGTAATTTTAGCATCCACTGTAACCCATTTTGTAAATAAACTGATTTGATTGGATTTAATTTGCAGGCTTCGTATGTCTATCGGTGCGGTTCAAATCTTGTGATCTAATTTATCAGCACTTGCAAGTATATGAATAAGCTGAAATTTGGCATACGTATGTAAAGTCTGTTGACAATGCGGTACCTTGAAGCTGTACTGATAATGGAGTCGGAAGGTGGCCATAGGAATATGTGAACTATACAAAATAGCACCCTCGTGTTTAGGCTTGTTAGATTGGTATTGAAACGTTACTATACAACTAGGTAGTGGTCAGGGTCTGGTGATGTAGTCGGAACGTGGCCATTGGAAATACTCAACTACTTAATATAACCTTTCCGGGTTTGGGCTCGTTCGATTTGTTTTGACAAGTACTTTAGACCCCAATAGTGTCCAGAGAGTGATGATGGAGCCAGAAGGAAGCTATAGGAACTCAGAATCAGAATATTTTTATTCATGTAAACCATTACAGTATTTATGAATCGTCAGAAAAGTAACAAAGATTCTACCGCCACTTCGGAATGTCATTCCTGTGGAGAAGAAGGGCAAGAAAATTCACGGTTACTCTTTTGAAATAAAAAAATACAAACTTTTTCATCTACATTCTGTTGTGGGGTATGGGAGAACAATGTAGGTTGGTCATCAGGTGAGTCTAAATTAAAAGAACGAATAATACTATTTATGAGAATGGCTACATGGTTTCCTCATTTACAAAAACAGTACTCATTGTGTTAAATTAATAGAAGGAAGAGAGGGTATGTTAACTAACAACAGTTGAATAGGTTGTCATAACTCAAGTGGAGCTGGTATTCCAGCATTTTTATCATTTAAATAATCTTCTATTGAATAATAAGCTTGCTTACAAAATGTTCGTTTTACACAAGCTTTGAACTTATTTTCACTAAGATTAGTGACGTCAATTGGAATTTTGTTATAAAATCTAACACAGTGCCCCATGAAAGACGTGTGAATTTTTGACAGACGAAACTGCGGTTGATCTAATTTATTTCTATGTCGTGTGTTATAGCAATGCCTATCACATAGCTGATTAAAAAGATCTAAATTTTTTCTAGTATACATAATGTTTTCATAAATATATTGACATGGGACCGTCATGATATTAGCTACCTTGAACAGTTCTCTTAAAGAGTCGCGACTACTCAAGCTATAGATGTCCCTAATAGCCCTTTTTTGCAAGACTCCTCAACTAAGCAAGATATCTTCGCTGTGTTTTGTGCTATGAGAGTTTGATTTTAAAAAGGTATTTTTTTATTAAAATTATTAATACTCACACACTCGTCACCCAAAACTTCTTTAGAATCTAACAAAATTAATTTGATCCCTACTTAGTATAAAGCGTCGAGTTTTCTGAACTTCCTTGTTAGAAGCTTAAATATTGCGAAACAAATGAACTCATGAACCGTTAATTACACAAAGTTGTTTTGTGACTTGTTCAGTATTAACTATATATTGTTGAGTTACTTATGCTTTCAGTGTTGCCAACGTAATTTGTACCGGGCGATCAAAGTTGCAAGGATTTTCAGCAGAAGCTGTTTGATTTTTTAAACTCATAAGCGGCATAGATTAAATAAAAGTCGATGGGATAGCAGCAAATGTTCATTTTATCGGTCTCACACAGAGAACCGCTATTACTCATAAAAGCGGTTCTGATCATTATCATATTATCTGATGTTAAGCCTCATTTCAACATCGGAGAGGGTTACAAAAATATTACAATACTAGCTGTTACCTGCGGCTTCGTACGCGTTTTTTTTGTATATTTGACATAGGTAGATAGGACTTTTTGGGAAAGCATTATTCCAAGACTTAAGAGACACCTCCATATTAAGATTCTTTTGAATCAACATCATAATACAACAACACCATAAAACAACTATCCCCAGGAATCTTACATTTCCCGAGCTCAATGTTGTCTTAAGCAATCTCTGAAAAATCCTCTATTTTCCGATTACAGTGTATTTAAAATCGGTTCTGGATATTACAACGAAAAAACCTTTAATTATATTGTATAAGTAATAAAGCAATGCATTTAATATCTTCTTTATTTCAAAATCATAGATCCCAAATCATTATCCTATGCGCTGTGCAGTGATGCCGTGACTAGGGACCTGCGACTATTTGACAAAGTATGATAAGCAGTCTACGTTTTATCGCTTAAACCAAGTGGTCTTTGTTAGGCAAAAGTATTTAAAAAGTCAACTTATATATGAGTAAATTTTCAATTTCAGCAGGTCTCCAGGTTTTCAGTCACCTGTGAACAGGAAGAGGGAAATTGAGAGATTACCAGGCTTTTCTTTAGCGAAAATATGATTAATATTTTTTTGGGCCTTCATACAGGCCGCGAAAAACCCATCAAATGCATATTGGTGTGATTTTTAGATGGATAATATCTGCACGATCTAATGTGTGAACAAAGTTACCTATTTCGTATTATTATTTTACGATTTAAGATACTTTAATACTATCTACCAATCTATATCATCACGGAGGATCCCTTGCGGGGTAGGACGCGAGTACAGAGTTCAAAGAAGTTCTTTCCTTACAGACCTTTCTGGCTTTTCCACTTTCATAGTTCGTCTTATACACGCTATAGTAGTTTAGTATACTGGCTATAATTACACAAAATTTCATTGAAAGCCATAAAATAGGTTTGGAGTAAAGTGTATTTTTAGAAATCTAATGTTTCGCGTGTTTTGGTCTTTTCTAAAGAAACCTTTTGATTTCCCGGGATAATTACTATACAGTACGTCAGCCAACATTTTAAGGTATCCACATGCAAAGTTTCAGCAAAATCCGCCTGGTTGTTTTTGCGTGATGATGGTTCATACCCTTCAACAGACAGACAGATAGACAAACAGACACGAAAGCCAAAAATTGTAGAACATCGATAGTATGATACCCCTGGGGTTGATATTTCCTAAATAATTCCATGTACAGACACGACTTCCTAACATTTTTATTATATGTAAAGATTATGTGATAATTGAATTAGATCTTATTTTACTTATTGTGTGCTAGCCGTAACCCGCGGCATCGCACGCGTTTCTTTTGTAATTTGACATAGGCAGGTAGGACTTTTTGTGGATAGCATTATTCCAACACTGAAGAGACACCTCCATATTCAGTTTCTTTTAAATCCGTGCAGCCGTGTTAATAAAGAGAAATAAAATCAACTATCCCCCAGAAATTTTGCATTTTCCGACCTAAAAAGTAGTCTTAAACAATCTCTGAAACTTCCTCCATTTTCCAGTGATAGTCTATTTAAAATCGGTTCCACCGTTCTGGACACACAGACAAACAAACGTTTTATTTTATTGTGCCCATATGCACTTAGAATATCTTATTTATTTCAAAATCCCAAATCAATATTCTTGTGCGGTGTGCGAGGATCGTACCTGCGACTATTTGTCAAAGTAATTTAAGCAGTCTACGTTTAATCGGTTAAACCAAATCATCTTTGTTTTGCAAAAGTATTTATAAAGTCAACCTAAAAATAAGTAAATTTTTATTGTAGAACAATCTTATCAAGTCCACAAGCTTCTAGTTACCTTTGAAGAAGAAGAGGTTTATATTAATATCTTTGAGCCTTCATGCAGGCCGATAAAAATCCACCAAATGCATATTGGAGTGATTTTATAGACTACCTCCACGGATAATATCGACATGATATAGTGTGTGAACAAAGTTACCTATTTCATATTACTATTTCAACTTCAACTTAAGATACTTCAATACTATCGTGTAATACAATACTGTAATGAAAAGTGTTTTGTTTTATTTTACGGTGTAAGACACCTTCATATAAAGTTCCAATTAAATTCGTTTACCCAGCTATGTTGCAAAGACCGTGATTCTTTCCGGGATAAAAAGTATCTCAAATATTATTTCGCGACCGAAAACACTTCAAAAGTGTTAGTAAGATACATTCTGCCATTTTAGTATGAAGAAATAACGGCTATCCCGGAAGAACCGTGTGTGTATATATTGTATATTTTGTTAACTTCCACCAGACTTATTTCTCTATCAACTATCTCTATCACCGGGTTCAGTTTTAGCCCCACTTAGCCCGCACAGGTGGTCTTTGTAAAATAAAAACAAAACTATAGCGTGATCTTATTCAACACACACCACTAACGCAGTCTCATAAAAAAAACTCACACAATACCTTCCTTTTTAAGAAGGATTATCAGTTTCTCTTTTTTTTTTTAATATTTATATTTCTGATTTAAACCTTCTTTACCTACACTGACAAAGAGTGAGCTAACTAGCGTAATAATATCTTAAAACGGTACATTACCGGCTAAGTTTGTAGCTTAGTTTTGTCAGTTCATTTTGTGTTAGTCTTGTCGTAAGATATTAATCGTCGTTAAAGTTTCGTATCCGACCCCATTCATCGTTAGAGTTCTCTCCGGCACGAAATCATGTTTAAGTGTTTAAATCAAACGTGTATGAACAATTTCCAGTAAGTGCTTTTAACTACTGCATAGTTTTTCAAGGGGAGACGAACCTGAGTCCAATATCAATTTATGGAAGAATTCATGTGTAGGCAAAATCACATACTTTACGTCGTAACATGCAGTTCGGGACAAACAGTAATAAAGTTTTGCGGTTTATCCCGCGACAATCTAGTAGCTTGTTTTGGGACAATGAATGATTTATCATAATCGACTCTTTTTTCTTTCCTCAGAAACTGCTCGATTTTTCGAAAATATGAGTTTACAGGTTTATGATCCTTAGTAAAAGCTACAACTATCCAAAATTTCATTGAAATTCATCAAACATGTTTGGAGTAAAGTGTCTTTTTAGAAATTCAATGTTTTGTTTATTTTTGTATTTTCTGGAAAACCCTCCGGTATAAATACTATTTAATATGTTATCCAATATTTTAAGATATATGTATCTATATCTGCATCTGTTTATAGTGTATCTGGATAAAAGTCTTCAAGGACTGAATGCGATGACTGAAGGGGTAAAAATGGGTGATCTAGTGATAAACCCCCTATTGTATGCAGATGACGCGATTTTGATAGCGCCAACAGCCACTGATCTGCAAACACTAGTCACAGTTATGAGAGACGACTGCATGAACAATGGCTTACATTTGAATGTGAAGAAAACCAAAATTATGGTCTTTGAACGGGAAGAAACCAGAACGAATGCAAGGATTGTGGTTGGTAACGATGTGCTGGAGCAAGTGAATGAGTTTGTATATCTTGGATGCGCCTTCAGTAAGGATGGGAAATACACCGCTGATATAGAGAGAAGAGTGAATGCAGGTAATAGAGTGAATGGTGCGATGGGAAGGCTACTTGGGAGCCGGCACTTAAGCCAAAAGGCGCAGCTGGCCATGCATAACGGAGTGCTTGTCCCAACGCTGTTATATGGCAGTGAGAGTTGGGTATGTAAGAAGGAGAACGAAAGCAGGATAAATGCGGTCGAAATGCGATCTCTGCGGAAGATGTGCGGAGTCACGCTGACCGACCGTATTCGCAACAGCGTAGTAAGAAAGCGAGTAGGTATGAAAGATAGTATCGGTGTAAAGATGAGAAAGGGTATGCTCCGTTGGTTCGGGCATATAGAAAGGATGCCAGAAGAAAGAATGACAAAACAGATATACAATGCGAAAGTGGAAGGATGTCGGTGCCGGGGAAGACCTAGACTATCTTACCATGACCAAATAGACCGTGTCTTAGCTTAGAAGTCAGGAGTCTCCGTAACCGGCGAGTGTGTATGAGACGAACTATGAGAGTGGAGGAAGCCAGAGAGGTATGAAAGGAAAGAACCTGTTGGAACTCTGTACTCTCTGCCTACCCCGCGAGGGAGCTGGCGTGATGATATAGAATATTTTAAGATATCCGCTTGCAAAGTTTTATTAAAATCCGAATGGTAGTTTTTGCGTTATGATGGTTCATAGCCTTGGATAGATAGATAGACAGACAAACAGACACGAAAGCTTAAAATTATAGACTTGGCTTCTACATCAATAGAATGATATCCGTAGGTTGTTATTTCCAAAAAGTATACACAGACATGACTTCCTTACAGTTTTATTATATGTAGTATGTAGAGATACAGATGCTTTACTTTTCCCTACAAACTGTTAGATTTCCTGAAAACATCAATATTAACTATGTTGTCTGTCATATGAAATATCTCTATGCTAAGTTTCACTGACATCTGAAGAGTAGTCTTGGAGCAATGAATGATAAATCAAAATCGACATTTTTCACTTTCCACAAAAATTGTTAAGTTTTTCGAAAATATAAGTATACAGAATTGTGACCTTATTGACTTACAGGTTACAATTACACAAAATTTCATTGAAATTTGTGTAAAAGGCTTTTATATGGACATACATTATAGGGAGTTAAATATTATACATGATATATGTAATGGTGAATGCAACCTGGTAAAGACAGATTTTTCGAAAAAAAAACATTTTGAAAAATTACGTATGAGGAGTATTGTATGTCGTGTACAAAAGCCCGACGGTTTACCATACGTATTGCATGAAGCCTTAGGCCCGCTTGCACGAACTAGGGTAAGCGCTACCTATTGTCTAATTTGAAATTATAACATCAAGTTGAAGATAATTTAACGTTATAAACTTGAGTTAGTCAATAGGTAAAGTTACCGTAACCCTGGTCCGTGCAAGTGGCGTTAGTCTTCTGCATTGCCCCTGCTTAGTGGTTTTATAGACGTTTTGTCTACTGGATAAAGCCATCTAAAATGCAGATAAGTGCGAGGGACACTTTTATGGAGATCTATTGTGTTCTATCGGTTTTCATTAAAAGCTTGGAAAGAGAGATGTTATGATTTCAAATATGAAGCGTATACAAAGCAGTTACGAATACAGAGTTTATTAGACTGTATTTTTTAACTAAATAATTCATGCAAAAGAATAATTTTCCAACTGAATTTTAAATTGGATTTGATTTGAATTTTAAAGGTGTGTTGGTAATCTCTTGTGATAAAACTTTTTTAGAACTAAATTAAAATTAATTTTACTGTTTTCAGAGTAAATTGAGAAATGATAGTTTTACGGGTTGCTTAAAACGGAGATAATTATTTATGTAGGTATATAACAACAAATGGGTGTTTTTTTTTGGGTTTAACTTAGAAAGGGGTAATATCAAATGGATTTCAATCACATTCCAATAGTAAGTTCCGACGTACTTACTATTGGAATGTGATTGAAATCCATTTGATATTACCCCTTTCTAAGTTAAACCCAAAAAAAAACACCCATTTGTTGTTATATACCTACATCGACATAAATACTGTAAGTTGTAAGCAGTAACATCGGGAGTTGTTTTTGAAATTTTGTATCATGAAAGTAAGCATACGCAAGGACAGGGTTAAATATACCCGCGGGGTGAATGGAAGCATCTGAATACTTTGAATAACTAAATACCAAGCTATTATCTTTTATATATAATAGTAAGTATGTTACGCTATGAATATTTTTTTTAAATTTCATGTCAATGACATAAACATAATTTAAACATATGTTTACTTTAAGATCTAAGAACATTTTTAATAAAAGGTGTTATTGTTTAATATTATAAAGGCGAACGATATTTTACTCGAAATATGATTTTAATTATTCTAACAAAGACTATAAAAGTCAAGCGTAATGTAAAAGGCTGTAATTGAAAACCTTTTTTTATATTTATCATTTTAATCCAAACAACAGGTGGTCAATATACCTACAAAAAATGTTGTTTTCAATATGAAGACTTAGTTTAGTTATTCAGTAAGATCACAGATTCAGAGATAAGGTCGCACTCCACGCGGACTCTATGCGGATTGGTAGAGGCAGTTATGTAACCACTTGTAGAAATGTATCAAGCCACCTCTAAACGTTCCAAGTTGTCTTAAAGGCTACCAGACTAAGTGGTTATCGGAACTAACGGCTTGTTTAATAGATATAATCCTAAATAGAAATGCTGCAGATGTCCACCATTTCAGACTGAACAAGTCGAATGCTTCTTAATCTCACATCACAGTCCAGTAGCGTTACGAGTATTCCGATTCTATTGTTTAATCTATAAATATTAATTTTGTATGTCAATCTATCTATCTATATCCTCACGCCAGATCCCTTGATTTTGTATGTGTTGTTTGTAAACCCAGTCATGACAGTGTTATTGTGTAACTAATGTCGTGAAAAGAGGACCGCTATGATGGACTTTTAGTGTCGTGAAAGTCCCTAAAGTAACAAACCTTTCTTAAAATTGATGAAGGTAGTAATACCTATTTATATTAATTTAATGATGAGGTGTCTACAAAAGGATTAAGAGTCGGGCTCAAAAATTTGCTGCGTGGGTTAATTAATTTTCCAACAAATTTAGATTTGACGCTACAGGTCACTTGCAGTAGTTTAATTTCGGTGATTATGATGCGAATTTTTGCTCTTGGTCAAAAACTCCCTCGGAAAATACTCTTTTACGTGATAAATGCATTCTTGTGTAAATAAACTTAGTCATGTTAAAAATGAATAATTTCTGCATTAGTTGATGCATCTATACAAGCTGTATCCATACATACATATAATAAAACTGTAAGGAAGTCGTGTCTGTACATGGAATATTTTTAGAAAATAACAACCCAGCGTTATCGTTCTATCGACGTAGAAGCCAATTCTACAATTTTTAGCTTTCGTGTCTGTTTGTCTGTCTGTCTGTCAGTCTGTCGGAAGGTATGAACCGTCATCACGCAAAAACTACTGGGTGGATTTTGATAAAACTTTCCATGCGGATACCTTAAAATGTTGGCTAACATATTGTATAGTAGATATCTCGGAAAATCAAAAGGTTTTTCCAGAAAAGACGAAAATAAGTGAAATATTGTATTTCTAAAAAGACACTTTACAAACCTGCTTGATGGATTTCAATGAAATTTTGTGTAATTGTAAACTGTACAAAAGGTTACAACTCTGTCTACTTATATTTTCGAAAAACTTAACAGTTTTTAAAGAAAATTGAAAAAGTTGATTTTGATTTATCATTCATTCTTCCAAAACTACTTTTCAGATGTCAGTGAAACTTAGCATGGAGATATTTCATATGACAGACAACATAGTTAATAATTAGGTTTCCAGGAAATCTAACAGTTTGTAGGGAAAAGTAAAACATCTATATCTCTACATACTACATGTAATAAAACTGTAAGGAAGTCATGTCTGTGTATATTTTTTGGAAATAACAACCCATGGAAATCATTCTATTGGTGTAGAAGCCAATTCTACATTTTTTGGCTTTCGTGTCTGTTTGTCTACCTGTCTATCTGTCCAAGGGTATAAACCATCATAACGCAAAAACGACCAGGCGGATTTTGATAAAACTTTGCACGTGGATATCTTAAAATGTTGGATAACATTGAATAGTATTTATACCGGAAAATCAGAAGGTTTTTCCAGAAAATACAAAAATAAGCGTAACATTGAATTTCTAAAAAGACATTTTACCCCATACCTGTTTAATGAATTTCAATGAAATTTGGGATAGTTGTAACCTGTACTAAGGATCACAACTCTGTGTACTTATATTTTCGAGAAATGTAACAGTTTCTGAGGAAAGAAAAAAAGAGCCGATTTTGATAAATCATTCATTGTTCCAAAACAACTTAAGCTACTATATTGTCGCGCGATATTCCGCAAAACTTTATTACTGTTGGCCCGAACTACAATGTTACGACGTAAACTATGTGTTTTTGCCTACACATGAATTACTCCATGAATTGATGTTGGACTCAGGTTCGTCTCCTCACGAAAAACTATGCAGTAGTTAGAATCACTCACTGGTAATTGTTCATACACGTTTGATTTAAACACTCAATCATGATTCAAGAACACATTTAGTTTGTTATAGCGCACTGAAGGAGTAACAGCAATGTTTGCAAATTAAAAAAAAATGCAAGGTACATTAAAATATTTGGAATGAATTCAGTTACCGATTTAGAACAAACTACTTCCAGGTCTTGCGTTAATTATGTTTCACCTTGTATATTATTATGAGTATAAATCTTAAACTATTTTTTTTTCTTATTAGGTTTTAATTAGGGTAAAATAACCCGCGATATTGTAAGAAGGTATTTGACCAACATTGAGATAGTGTAGTCCAATTTATCCCTTCATTTTGTCACTTTCATATTAACTTATCTAGAAGAGGGATAAAATTGATACGTCAAAATATTCGTGCTTGGATCTCAGATAAGTTACAAACCACTTACAAATAACTTAAAGTGTTTCGGAAGGCATTAACGCGTCGTGGGTCCCGTAATGTGGTAGTCGTCAAGCAAAGTCCCATAAGCGGCTTGATGATTTTCAACAGCAGGTGACCACAAACCTGCCTTCACCAATCCGCACTAGGTCCGTGTGGTGGAGTATCACTCTCTCTCATTAATCTCTCTCACCTCGATTTGTGATGTGACCTTTGCCCAGCAGTGGAACAGTATAGGCTGATATTATTAGAGTGAAAAAAAGTCCTTTAAAAGATATATTTGAGTTTTTCTACGGACCTTTATTTGGATTGTAATATCATATTTACCTACTACCTTGAACGGGTAACTGTTACTCTCACGCGTCCACGATTAATCCGATAATCTTTCCAATCCTTGATGGGCCGCCAACGATATGTTATTATATACTGGATGAGTCTTACCGGACCGCATTGCCGTTTGAGATTCTAAAACCATAATATGTTCATACGTAGCGAGTGTTAAAGTGACTGTAGAGACATGTAATGGTGTCTGCTATCCTGAAATACGGAATACAGAAGAGGTGGGTAAAGGTATATTTTTGAAAGTGCGATTTAGCATTATTTCTCATGTTCTTTTAAAAATCATAAAATTGTCTTAGGTTTTTTTACCATATTTTCCTTTGCCGTTAGCAAGTGTAAATGAAAACAAGCGATTGCATAATGTAATAAATGTGAAATTATAGATGTTCGGATGTTTATTCTAAAATCACGTCTAAACGCCTGAGCGGATTTGGATGAATTTTGTAGAGAAGAAAAGCTAGAATAACATTTATAGACTATATAAATTTCGTTCGACTGCTTCATTGGTCTAGTGGCAAAGTGCATCGCTTTGTGATCACGAGGTTCTGGAATTAAATCCTAGGTCGGACAAGTGTATTTTTTTAACGAAAAATTCTTGAATCGTGCCCGGTGTATGGCAATAGGCTTACCCCCTATTATATGGGACCTAACATCGTCGGCGAACAGTGGGTGTAGTCAGTACACCTCTACCACCCCCGCTTTTGGAACATAGGCGGGGCGGTGTGTGAGTGAGAGAATATCGTAAAAAAATTACGCAGCGCGGAGAGGCTGGCAATTGCTGGTAGGTATATTATTTTCATATAAATTTGTGTTCTAAATGTTCTTGTTAGCACTTCAATACGTACAGTATTGTAGTGCTAACAAGACATACGCACGAAGTACGGAATAGAAAAGCATAAATGTGATTCAGTGTGTCCAATCTAGTAGATACGTAATACTAACGTATCCACACTTTTATTCGTGAATTTTTCATTTAATTTATCACTGTTCGCGAGAAGATTAGGATACGCGGGAGCGGGGTAAGCTAACAAGGTTGAGTAAACATTTTAACGGTGGCAAAAATTAATCAAAGTCAGCTATAAAGGCCATTCCCGATTTGTCGGTTAGATACTGTTCCAAGCGAAATTACAGTTTGCAATCTGGATTGCAAACCGTAATTTGTATATTAATTTAGCAAAAACAGTACTTTATTGAAGTTGAAACAGGCTTTAATCATTACGCCCCACATCGTTTTATTGCTAAAACGTTATCGTATTAATGCTCGAAATAGATTTAATATTAGAGAATAATCTGATTTAATACAATATCGAGTTATTTGCCTTAATTAAAATACTTTTAAAACAACTAAACTTGTTACAATGGAATATCAGGGTAATTTAATTTCGAATCAAGTCGCTTCACAGATGAATTATTCTTCATACTTGAGGTCGATTTTTCTCTCGTAGCCCTCGGCTGTATTAAGCCAAGAAGAATTAAACATTGTTGCTTATTTATTTCTTTACCGGCAGTTAAAGGTAACTGATTTTTAAAGGTCTTATGTTCACTGCGAAGCGTTATTGCATGTTTTTTAGGGCGGGAATGTGTCTATGTCACAAATTCTGCGCATTTCTTTTGGGTGATTGTAATTTTTTACGCTATATTGTTTTAAATTTTTATTAAAAAAATAAAATATAACTGTCATGGTTTTATATCGTAATTGGGACCAGCAGAGATGTACTGAATACACCCATATCTCACCGACAATTTTGGTCTGAACGTGAAAAGAGTAACCCTATTGCCATTATATAGGTATAGTTCCAGACACCGCTCTAAGATTTGTTCGCAACAAAATCTGAATAACATTTAGTTAGACTTCGGATTCCCCGGACCTCATTGTTCAATTAAATAAAACTGGAAAACTATAAATGTAGTTTATAGTAATCTCTCTCTTTCTTTCTTCAGCTGAAAGAGTTCCACTGCAGCACATGGGTTCCCCCTAATACATAGTTCATAGTAATCCATATTAATATTATCAACTGGCGAAACAGATATACAATGCCAACGTAGAGGGATGTAGGTACCGGGGAAGACCTAGACTATCTTACCATGACCAAATAGACCGTGTCTTATCTGAAGGGTAAGTCAAGAGTCTTCGTAACCGGCGAGCGTGTATGAGACGAACTATGAGAGTGGAGGAAGCCAGAGAGGTATGTAAGGTAAGTACCTGTCGGTACTCTGTACTCTCTGCCTACCCCGTAAGGGATCTGGCGTGATGATAAAGATAGAGAGAGAATATTATGAATTTGAAAATAAGTCAAATTTAACAGTTTTGATCAAATTTAACAAGTACATGGATTTTATGCATATGGGGAAGTACATAGGCTACGGTTTGTCTCAAAGAAATTAGGGGTGTGAAATATACTCCTGAAAATAACGTGAACGAAGTTGTTGGTTTGTAGCGACCCCTATACACCGCTACGTAGTTGCGACTACCGACCAATGGATGGTGCTGGCAGTTCGTCATACACGTCTAGAACGCGATTTTAGAGTGCATACAATGTGTTACATTTATACGAGCCCCCGACAACAACTCTCGGGGAGAGTGGCAGGCCTCGCCAGACACAACACCCGTCTGGCTGGAAGATAGTCCCTTTGACAAATCCTGCCACAACGTTCATGCCGTATTCTGCTAATAAACTATAACATCAACTGCCTCATTGGGCTAGCGGCAAATAATGCGCTTAGCGATCACAAGGTCCTGGGTTCAAATCCTGTAAATTTATTCAATGGACAAATTTCCAGTATCAGTCTGGAGTCTGGCATTGTGCCCGGTATGATGGCAATAGGCTTGCCCTCTTTAACATGGGGCCTAACATCGTAGGCAAAATTGTGAGTGTACCTCTGCCACTCCTTCTTGGGAAATATAGGCTATAGACGTGAAAGACTTTATAATTTATTCAAATCACGCGTTCACAGGGAGAAAATTGACAATTTTGTTTCTATAGTTGAGTATCTTGTAAGTTTTTCTTCCAAAAAATATCAATAGGTTCTGGAATTTGGTATAAATTGTATATAGATTAAAAAACTTTTTAATAACAAGCTTTCATAGCAAAAACACAACAAATATATCTTGCTTCGTTGAGGAGTTCATATGGCTTCCTTCCGGCTCCATCATCTGACTTTGGACGCCATCCGGGTCTAAAGTACTCGTCAAGACAAACTGAACGAGCCCAAAAACGGGGGAGGGGGTTAAATTGATTAGTTGTTGTTGATGTTGATTGTGCCACCTTTCGGCTTCATCATCAGACCCTGAACATTTTCTGTCTGTATAGTATTTTCCAATACCAATTTAATAAGCTTAAACACGAGGGGGTTACGTTGTATAATTTACATGTTCCTGTGGCCACCATTCAACTCCATCATCGGACCAGCTCCATCGTACAATATTATTGCATTAGTACCAAACTTACATAAGTATACCAAATTTCAGCTTAATCGGATACCTCCCGCAAGTGCTTGAAAATTGGATCTCAATATTTGAACCGGAAAGACAGACAGACAAATATACGAACATTGAGGCCCGTATTGCAGAACGTAAGTCAGTTGTCAATCTAGTTTTTAAACCTGATTTTTTTACTAAAACGTTAGTTTTAAAACTAGATTCACGACTGATTTTCGGTCTGTAATACGGGCCTGAAAGCACATAAAAGCTTGTAAAAATAACTTTAAAGAAAAGGGAAACTGACTTTAAAAGACAGAAACGTAAATATTTGAAGTCGTAGCCGGTTGGTGCAGTCGGGTACTTAGCACCGACTTCAAATATTTATTTTTTGCTTTTTGAAGTCGGTTTCCCTTTGTTAAAAAGTTATTTATTTTACAATTTTAAGTGATGGGAGATTTAATTATTTATATTTATATACCTATATTATATTATTATACTTAGTTCTACAGTTAGGTACCTACATGATTGAAATAAGACTCATAATAACTGAACTTACACATTCGTGCAGTTTGCCGTCAAGGAGTTCCCTGGTGTTTCTTCAAAGTCCAACGTTCAATACCGTTGAAATTAAAATGGGACCACCTTGGAGCTATATTGAACCCAATGTAAAAAGAATCATCAAAATCGGTCCAGAATTGACATTGACGGAAATATCGGTGAACATACATAAAAAAACATACATACAGACGAACGTAGAATCTCCTTCTTTTTGAAGTCGGTGAAAAATAGTTTATTTCTTTTAACTGGACTTAATCTTACTTAGATTAACAAACGAAAGAACCTGTTGGAACTCTGTACTCTTTGCCTACCCCGCAAGGTATCTGGCGTGAAGATATAGATAGAGAGGTTAACAAAAAGAGTCCTCCTTTTAAGTATATCAATACCAGTGCTAGAGGGAAAATTATTTTCTTCTTTTTGTTACTTAATTCAAATAATAAACATCTTAAACCACGTGGGAAATAATCGACATCCTAATCGATAATTATTAAATATGATGAGTGACAGTGATGAGTTACATTAGTAAATATGAGAAGACAGGCAATGTAGATCCCCCAAGATGCCTTTAGGCATCCTATAGTCAGATGGATTAGACGGATTTGTTGGTCCCTAGAGTGTAATCTTTGCCACACAAGATGTTTCGTGTGGCCACAGTCATTCTTCGTTGGTCGGATTTTTATTAGTAGCTAGTGTTATTTGTGACTCATGAAATAATCGACCGCAAGTTTTCCCAACATTGCGCTAATAATGAAAGTTTTTTTTGCTTGCTATCTACTATATGACTACTCGAATCTAATAAAAAAAAATATGTTGGCACTGATTTTTTTGATTAATCAATTTTAATAACAACAGTAAGTAAGACAAGTTATATAGATTTATATTATATCTTCATATCCGATGTTGATAGCAGATGTTCGGACCACAGCGATCGAAATAAGACCAAAAAAAGAAGTGGTATCATTATGGGACTATGATTCAAACCCCCCATAATTATGTTTTATTTTATTAAAAAAATATATTTTATGATATTTTATTTTATTTTAAAACAAAACATTTTTATTTAAATAATATAGATAAATCAATATATTTTTCCCCGATTGTTAATTGGATTCTTTAGAGCACTATGTAATTCTCATATTCAATTTAATATGAATTTGTTCTAAAGTAATTGATTTAAACACCATAATTTCATGGTTCCTTACGGTTCGGTGCCTTTTAGTAGGTCCTTTAAGATTTTACCATAGTGTACGCAAATAGTTAAGTTAGTAAGTAATAGTTAAGTTGATAAATCCGCTTCCATTAGGTAAGTTATCGAGTTTATTTCTGCAAGATGGTCGGAAGTAGGGGTTTACAAATTGCGCCTATTATTCACGCCACTCGATATATCAAGAGGATTAAGAAGTACCGGGGAGTTTTTTTAAACGTAGCCCCACACTGAAAGTTAGTCCTGTGTCGCGGGTGCGTTTAAAAACATGAAATTTTACATGCATAAATACCCAGACCGAAACAAATAATTGTGGGTCACATAAAGATGTGTTTCGTGAGGGAATCGAACCCGCGACTATTCGACCCAGTGGGCGGAGCGGCTTAAGCCCTTAACCAATTTGCGGTAAATCCTTCACCTGGATTTAGGTAGTGTGTTCAAGCAAACACCACTCAATTGAATTTCTTCAATAGTTCAATAGAATCGACAGACAGCTTGGTTCAGTGGTTAAAAGCTTGAGCCTACTGGATCGAATAGTCAAGGGTTCGAGTCCCGCACGGGACAAAAATCTTTGTATGACCCACAAATATTTGTTTCTGTCTGGGTGTTTGTGAATGTGAATGTTATGTTTGTAAACGTACCCACGATACCGGAATTATACTATGGGTGGGGCTTCTTTTTAAAAAAAAGGTTCAGTAAGATATAGCCTAAGTTTGAACGGTTCAGTTATGCAGAGTGAAACACGGAAGAACATTTTTTCTTCCGCGGAGAGGACAGAGGGGTATTATGTGTGTGCCTGACCTCGAACACTAAGGTCCAGGAGGGTAGATGTTGCGAGAAAATGTAATTCATAATTGTATTTAACATTTTCTATTATCTGGGAAAAATATACTACTGATTTGGCTTTGTTTTTACAACCACCCGGCCTACTAGATGTAAAATTCTCTACACTGAAATAAAATACACAATAGGACACCTGTTTAGTCCTTGAAGCAAGACGCTAGACGTGGTTTGTCTTTACATATAATATAACTGTAACATTGTCGTGTCTGGAATATTTTTGGGAATAATAACCCAGGTATATAGAAGCCAATTTCACAATTCTTTACACTAATGCTTTCTTTCATATCTACACGCTTTTTTATTACGCTGTTGCGAACGTGGGCGGGCAGTTTAACTACGCATAGCTTCTGAAGAGCTCGCATTCCGACTGCATTTATACTGTTTTCATACGAACGCACGAAAAATGACATCTACAAAATTCCTCAACATGCCTGAAAATCAGGCGAATGAAGTCGCGGTTACAGCTAGTCTTCTAATACAAAATGTTATTCCAGAGCGGTATAACGAAGTTATCATCAGATAAATATGCGGCACGAAACGGCAACTGTGTTTCCTCCTTTCGTATTCATAGCACGAGTGTCAACATTATTAAGTAACATCTCAACAACACTTGACTCTTTTATCCCTTACGGACCTGGCTAACACAATTGTGATGCTAATTTCAAACGTAAAAAACAATATTATTTAAATAGATAAAACGACAGGCCTAGGCTCGTACAATTGCGCTTTCAATCAATTTTGATTTGGCGAGAAAGAAATAGCAATAGCACCATTGGAAGTACCGAAAAGTAACGTATACTGACTAGTTGAGTCAGTATACGTTACTTTTTGCTTGCTAACGGCGACTGCGTAACACATGCACCGGTTACTTGTAAGTACCTATTTTGCTTATTTACGTGCTATTTTTAAATGTGAGTACTGAATTTGTTTTATTAAGAAATAACGGTTCTAAAGATATTATTTTTTATTTGTTTTAGTAACATTTCACAACCGTCGGATCAGTTGAAAAAATTAAGTCACAATTGTATCAGTCCGTCCCGAACATTTTCTGCAAACACATATAATATTTTATCAAAGACTTCAACATGCTCAAATGTTATGTAATCCTTACATGTCAGATAATGCGATTTTTGAGTGTTTGTTCCAAATTTTTGATATCGACGATATTTCTGAAGGAGAAGTTGACAATCTTAACCGCGATACAGAATTTACCAGTGATTCAGAAGACGATATACTCCTACAAACCCTCCGAAGCAATCGAAACGAGAATACAAGGGATCGATATTTCACGACCATTGATTTGACGGACGATTTAGCGCAGTGGTTAAGAGCTTGAGCTGCTCCACCCACTGTGTCGAATAGTCGCGGGTTCGATTCCCGCACGGGACAAATCCTTGTGTGATCCACAATTATTTGTTCCGGTCTGGGTATTTGTTTGTGAATTTTCATGTTTGTAAACGCACCCACGACACAGGAGTAAATCCTAGTGTGGGGCTACGTTTTAAAAAACAAAAGAAAAAAAAATAAAAAAAGAGTTAAAACAAAGAAATTTTGAAGGAATAGTAACTTTTGAAGGACAGGAATATAAAAAAAGGAGAGTGGGAGGAGATTTGTAGCCCTGACGACAATCTTAGTGTGGTAAAGTGGGTAGATAACAAAAGTGTGTTAATGGTGTCAACAATTCATGGTGCAAGCCCCGCTACATCCGTAGACTGTTGGGACAAGAAGTCACAAACATATAAAACTATATCGTGTCCCTCTATTGTCACCAATTAAAACTGAAATATGGGGCGGGTCGATTTGTGTGGTCAAATGATGGAAACATACACAACATGGTCCAAACAACAAATAGACTATGAAAATTATTCTGCACCTGTTTGATCTTGTGATTGGTGATCTCCTGGTTTGAGTACAGAGAAGATGCCAAAAATAATAATATGGGAAGCAACGAAATAATCGATTTGTTGGCTTTCCCAACAAATCGATTATTTCGTTGTCGCTTGATACCCTCAAAGCTCCTCGTAAGGGCAGACTTGATAGTCTGCCCTTACGAGGAGCTTTAAGGGTATTGTAGGTTGTACTAGCCATTCTCGAGCGTGTTGCACTAAATGTAATGTACATTTACTCATATGTCTGACAAAAGACCATTTTTTTTCATTTTTCATAACAACAATTAGCTCAATAAATATTTTGTCTATATTTGTAACTTTTATTACAAATTTGCTGTTGTAATATCTACTCGGTAAGGTCCAATCCAATAAAATTGTTATTATAATTATTGAAGCACTAAAAGTGTAAGGCCCAAATTAAAACAATTGTGACAGTCACAATTGTGACTCTTGTTAAGTTAGGCCGAAATAAACACAAAAATTTATTATCACTTGCTTAACGGTGAAGGAAAACATCGTGAGGAAGCCTGCATGCCTAAGAGTTTCTCGAAGGTGTGTGAATTTCGCTAACCCGCACTAGGCCAGCGTGGTGGACTATGGCCTAAACCCTCTCAGTTTGAGAGGAGGCCCGTGCCCAACAGTGGGACAGTTTCTTAACAGGGCTAATATTATTATATTATAAACACAATTGTACGCCTCCTGAAAAACTAAGACAGCGTCATGTAATCCTGAAAAAAAATGTGAAATTATGATTGCGTGATCATAATATATCAGAATAATTAAAAAAAATCTGAAATATTCTATTAACTTTGTCTTGGGTCTGAAAGGATTATGTAGAAACAACAAGACGTACAAGTACATATGAATGATTAGCCGAATGAATGTTCACTGGATATGTACAGCCGGTCGTTTTGGCGATCTTTGGAGGCCTTTATCATACAGTAGGTACCATTCTCACACTTGACAGATGACCACCATAAGGCTGCATTTTGTGTACAGAAACTGGTAGTTCCCTGCGGTGCAAACGTCGCAGATAGTGCGCCAGATGCTGAACTGAGTGATGCGCATTTAGAAAATTTGAGTGAGGTGAACTGATTATTACTTGCAATCGAAAAAGTTTTAAAACTTGTCATTCTTATTAATTGTACATATAATAACATAAGATAGCCTAGTCTACTCGTCTGCATCGATATACCTCGATAGAGGACTATCTTTTCGATCTAGTGGCGAAAAATGCGCGTAACAATCACGAGGTCCTGAGACGGACAAAGTGTAATTTTTACACAGAAACCTTTTCAATCTCAGGCCGGAGACTGGCATTGTGCGCGGTATAATGGCCATAGGTCACTCCTATTACATTGGGATCTAATATCGTCGACCAAAATTAGGTGTACAGAGTTCACCTCTGATACGCCCGCTTGGTGAATAGAGGCGTGACGGTGTGTAGTGTAATAAATTTTTACATACATATGTGACTTATATTTATGAGAACACATCATTTTCGCACACAAAAGGAAGGTCCCATATTGAAGGGGTGAATTGCCTCAAAAAGCTTAGTAACAAAAACAAATGGAACTGATGAGGGGTAATGGCGGTGTTTCCGTACATTGCCTGCGTCTTATGTTTATCATTTGTTTGGCTACACAAGTTTTTCTGTAGAAGCTTCAGTGAGTGGGCCCCAGATTGCTATCGTTAATTGTTTGTTATCTTATATGAAAAGAAAATACAAAAATAGGTATTTGGATACTATTTTTATTCTTCTACAACTTCGTCTAACTGATCTATTGTCTTGTCAACAACTACTGAGAGAGTCCCTTGATATTAGGCTGAAATAAGCTCACAAAGTATTCTTTGTTTAATCCAAGATTTAAAGCAAAATATATATTTATCTATCTATATCATCACGCTAGATCCCTTGCGGGGTAGGCAGAGAGTACAGAGTTCCAGCAGGTTCTGTCCTTACACACCTCTCTGGCTTCCTCCATTCTCATAGTTCGTCTCGTACACGCTCGCCGGATACGGAGACTCTTACCTTGACCTTCAGATAAGACCTATTTGGTCATGGTAAGATAGTCTAGGTCTTCCCCGGTACTTCTACATCCTTCCTTTTTCGCATTGTATATCTCGTTGCATTGCATTGTATATTGTTTTGTCAACGCAAAATAGTTCCAATTAAATAGTTTTCCCTATTTTCCCATACATTCCGAATACTCAAAAGTCGTACAAATTAACAGCGTTTTTATTTTAATTAAATTTAACATAACCGATTGAAATATTTCCAATTGGCGGCCATTTTGCACAGCTTCACCGAGCAGCCGAGCTCAACTAGAGATCGAAAAACTTTTCGAGTTGTTATTTAATGGTTGATTTACTAAATGGTAAGTCTTAAAAAGTGATTTTATCGATCAATGTTTTTAATTACTTGATTAGACTTGTGCAACTCGTGTGAACTTAGATGCAGTTTGGAGCCCGACGTGATTTCCGAATCACAGAAATATTTTGATGTAGAATATACAGGAATAATTAAAAACTTTTGTAATTGTAAAAAAGCAAATTGGTAAAAAAAGTTAGTCAAAATAATTTAAGAATATTAAGTCGTAATCAGCCGCACGCGAAACGACAATTTGGTTTGCCGCATTGCTTTCAAAATTTTGCAAAAAATATTAAATTACCTAAATAGAAAATAAAGAACCTGTTGGAACTCTGTGACCTCTGCCTACCCCGCACGGGAACTGGCGTGATGATAGATAGGAAATCTTGATACTTTTCGCTTGTGTGAAAACAATGGCTTATCAACTCGTTAGCGTCAAACTAACGTCAATCCCTTCGTGCAAAGCTCTATAAATTTTATGAATTGTGTGTATTGTATTATTCGGTGATAATATTTCTTTCTTCCGTAAGGAAGCTGGCGTGATGATATAGATAGATAAAATATCTTTAGATATAGAAAAACTATAAACAGTATCAAACTCTACTAATTATAAACAGTATCTAATTATTTCGACGTTCTCATTTCAGTAACTGTTGTGAGAAACATAAAGCTAAACACGACGCCACGTCTGCGCCTCTTGAAAAATGTAACGACACGGAATGTCGTTAAATTATTATAATTCACCGATTATAATATTGCGTAACTGAATTGACATTTGGATCGGCTCGCCAGTTACCTATTCACGAGAAGTACCTAATTAATTTGGTCTTATAACCTGTTTGAATACAAGCTTTTGGGAACAAAAGGGTTATAAGACAATAGAAGTTGTTGAAGCATGACAAGGGTTTTCTGGGTAGCTAAGTCTGAAAAGTTTAAATTATATGTAAGTAGAGTCCCCACCGCTCGCAACCCACTGATAGGACACGAGTGAATATTGGGTTGGCCCTGAAAATTAGGACGATACAAACGCCCCAGCTAACGAATGAGTGACTGAGAAAATGAGTTTCAATCGTAAGCAGTTAACGTAATTTTGGTATTCAGTTGCTGACAACTGTCCTTCTCTGTTTACGCTTCTTCCCTTAAGTACCTCATACATATGCCAGGCGGGATTGGAAGTTTCCTATTTCTAACATTCCTGATAACTCTAAACTGTAAGTATTGAAATGTAGTTCCAACGTTTACACGACAGAAAAAGTTTCTTGTATTAACAAAAAAAAGTAAATAACTTACGCCACGAAACTTGATCTTATGATCCTTTCAATACCCATTGCGTTCATGGAAACTCACTGCTCATCTATCAGGAATTCCCCCGGAATTGTTCAGAATGGTAGATATAATGATACAGCTGGTGTATTAGATTTTTGTTTATTAGGATAAGTTTCTATTTTATGGGTGTCATAGGTCGGCACTGTTGTTTATTTTGGCTTTGTATGTACATACATCTATATGACCTAAGCCGTGATAAAGTTCCTTTTCCTTATTTACAAAATTCTATTTAAAATAAAAGTTAAAACCATTTTTTTTTTCTATGAAAATGAAGTATTTAAACAAATGACATAAGTAAAAGTGATAGCTTGTCTAGAGATAAGTATTGATAGAAACGTCTTGCACGGGAAAAATCTTCGTGTGACCCACAAATACCTGTTTCAGTTTGGGTGCTTGTGCATATGCATTACATATTCGTAAACATATTCATGACTCAGGAATAATTCCTAGTGTGGGATTACACAAAATGGAAGGCAATTACCATGAATGGCTGTTGTTATTGTTATTTTTACTCTGTAGTCCTGGTATTGGCCGATCATGTCTGTAAGGGAGCCTCTTGTCTTTCAGCTGAAGAAGAAGAAAAGGTCGCCTTTTGTGACATTATCAAGAACTTGTAGCTACAAAGCTCCTGGTTTTATAAGGTTGTTGAAAACCTGCACAGTCATTGCAATCAATACACGAAATAGATAGAAATGACCCGATCCAGGGCGTATATTTTCTATGACCAAACGCGGCGCGTTGCGGTAACTACGTGAAATTATCGTGTAATGGAATACAGAATATTGTATCATCATTATCATCATCTCAGCCTATACTTGTCCACTGCTGAACATAGGCCACCCCAATCGCTCTCCAGCGCTGCCGGTCTGATGCCACCTGCGCCTATAGCCAAGTTGACAATCTACAGTCGTTAACGCTAATAAAAAGCGGAAAAATGTATGGGAATGACATTTTGCAACGGAAAGTCACGTAGTCAAAACAATGCACTATCGATTGCTACAAGAGAATAGAAAAAAACGCTTGCAACTTGTCTAGACCCTCTGCATCAAATGTCTTCCAAAGACAAGACCGTCGGTCCCTCTCGTAGGCGGCTGTCCCACGCTGCGCTTGCCAATATGATGTCTCCACTCTGCAATCTTCCTGCCCCAACTCCCGTCCGATATTCTGTATACTACTGGAGTATTATACTGGAGTATATAATGATATGAATGATGAAGATAACGCGGCGGCGTTATCTTTTAAATTGGAAATGTCGAATAAGAGCTCAAGGGCCGAGGTTTGTCACATCAAACTGGATTAAAAGTTTCTTTGACACTTCTCCCTATTGTTTGTTGAACTATTTCCTGATCCGCAATATTAGTAGTACCGAGGTAGCGTTTGCGTGAACTTAGTACGTTAAAATATTTATATGAATCGATGTAATTACTGCAGTATCTAAACTAATCTTATAAAGAGGAAAGTTTTGATTTTTTGTATGTTTGCTTGTAATGAATATTATCTTGACCATAAAACAGATTGGGTTTGAGCAGCTCTTCAATCAGCAACTTTAGACAATGCAGCATAAAACAATTATGCAAAAAAAAAAATGGCTGTCAGACACGCCAATCGAATAAAAGAAATTAAGTTAAAAGACTAGTCCGCTGAGTTTCTCGCCGGATCTTTTTAAGGCGTTAACACTAACGTTAGCACAGATGTGAGTGACACATCAGAAAAGCTATGCTTTGGACAGAGATGGGCCATAACGTAATCAGATTAATAATTCCAATTGCCTTTTGTAATATTCAGTCATGATTCAAGGTTCAAAGTGTAATCGAAATCGGTGAAGATTACAAAATGTAATTATATTCATTAATTATTAATACACCATCACGCCTATATTCCCCAAGTGGGGTTAATAATCATTAATCTGATTACATTTTGCCCATCTCTGATTTTGGATATTTTTGTCATTGGCCGGTACCCTATTGTAACGAACATATTAATTAATTAAATTCGTATTGAAATGCCGCCAGTTGCAGCCTAATTAAAATGTGAACTTCACCCAAATTTACGTCAATTCGTTCGTATAAAATATTACGTTAATGTTAATAACATTTAAGTTCATAGTTAATGTATTTTAGTGATTATTGGGTCGACAAAAAGTAGGAAATGTAGGTGAGGATGGTTTGTTGAAATTACAAATATTTTTTAGCAGAGCCGTGAATACAAAACATTCACGGTTCTGCTAAATAATATTCGTAATTTAAATACACGCGATTAACTATGAGAGTGGAAGAATTCAGAGAGGTCTGCAGAGGAGTCTGTAAGGAAAGAACCTGTTGGAACTCCGTACTCTATGCCTACCGCGTAAGGACTCTGGCGTAATAATGTAATAGTAGTAGTAGTAGTAGTAAATACATAAGTGCTTATAGATACATATTTAAATACTTAGTTATATATACCAGAAATTATTGACGCACAATTAATGCGAATAGCTTGGTGGTATCGTGTCGATATTTTATTGAGATTTGATTCCAGTTCTAAATAAATATGAGATGATAAATTTATGAAAGCATCTATAATCATTCTATGATCTACATCTGACGAAATTGGTAGTATTGTTATAAAACAATCAAATATTTGATTACTTGACTCAGCTGACTATCTTAATTGAGATCGTAAGACAAAATGTACGTCGTAATACTGATTGATAAATAACTATTTATAAACGACGACTTGATCGACTAGTTGCGGGTTCGATCCCCGCACGGGACAAATTTTTATTTGAACCGAAATACATTTGTTTCAGTCTAGGTGTTTGTATATGTGATTCTTACCACTAGACGAAACCGTCGTCACAACATGAATATTGCGAGAGAGGGACAAAGAGAGAGAGGGAGAAAGAGAGAGAGAGAGAAAGAAGAAATGATCACTCGTACAGTAATGTATGTAAATTTTTGCATGTTTCATAATAGATCGTAGTTTCGGTCTGGGTGTTTGTGTATGTGGATTCATGTTCGTAAATGCACCCACGACATAGGAATAATTCCTAATGTGGGGAAAAAAAAATTCATATACCCGACTGTGTACATTTTACCTTGTTCCATTACGCGCTTAATCAATTGATTAAATATAGCGGGTAACCGATACAAAATCGCTACAAGAGCAATCGTCCAAATGAACAAACAGTCCAACTTCAATAGTTGTGTAATGGCCGTCGAATTATTCGGAGGTTTGACCTTTCCCGTTCGTGTCGGAATAAAGATTGATTGAACTCGTGCTGTTTGGGATTTCGAAGTTCACAAACTGTTTAATTGTGTTATTAAGTAAATAAGACTATTTAAAGCTGAGTGGCGTAACATTTACCTTTAAATAGATTCCGATAGTAGATAAATATTTTTTATTTAAAAAGACCTTTTTAAAAATAAGCTTTTATAGTAAAATTACTACAAAGATATCTTACTTAGACGAGGAGTTTCTATGGCTTCCATCCACCTCCATCATCAGACCCTGGATACCATCCGTGTACTCGTCAACTCAACGAGCTCAAACACGGCGGGGTTTTATTAAGTAGTTGGGTGATTCGATTGGCCACCTTTCGGCTTCATCATCAGACTCTCAACACTATCTGGTTATATAGTCAGGTTCTCCAATCTGGTTATATAGTACTTGCCAGTACCAATCTAACACGAGTGGGTTACGTTGTATACTTCACATGTTCCTATGGCCACCTTCCGACTCCACCATCAGACCAGTTCCATGATACCATATTATTGCATTGGCACCGACTTTACTTACGTGTGCCAAATTTCAGCTCAATCGGAAAACTACAAATGCTTGAAAAATGGATCACAATATTTGAACCGGAAAGTCAGTCAGACAGAAAGACAGACATACGAACACACGTGTGTCTTTTTTATTAGTAAAAACCTAGCCTCACCCTAGGGGTTATTTGGTTTTGTAGGCGCGTTTATATGAAAAGCCCAGACCACCCAGACCGAAACAAATATTTGAGGGTTACACAAAGATTTGTCCCGTATAGGGGGCGACCACTCGATCCTGTGGGCGTAGCAGCCTAAGCTTATAACCACTGGACTAAACCGTTCGTTTTGGTTTCGCTTACCTTTTTTACATCACTAAAGGCTTTCATACAATGATTGCTTCCATGATCAGTCGAAAGCCGTCCACTGCAAGACATAGGCCTTTCCCAATGATTGCCTCGACGACCAGCCTTGTGCTGTATCCGCAACCTTCACCAAGACCTCGGTCCGCCTTGGGGGACGGCCCATTCCACTTCTTCCGGTACGAGGCCGTCACTCGAAAATCTTCCTGAGACCCAACGGCTGTAAGTTCTGAGCGTGATCGAACGAGAGATCTTTATTTCTATATAATATATATGTAAGTTATGGTTATTCACTTTAGGATAGAAGCCTCCTCTAAAGATCTCCACCTCCTCCGAAGATCAAGCTAACATGTAATTTACAATATTGTAATTTAATGTTATCATCGCCTTTTATCATGGAAAAGTTTCGACAAACTTTTTCGCTAGCATTCGATACTTTGTTTGCTTGCTTTCGCTTCTATATTCTATCTATCTATCTATCTATATCATCACGCCAGATCCCTTGCGGGTCCTTCGCTTCTATATTCAAATAAGTTAATTGATGGTAGATAATTAGCTAGCTTAACCTGAGTTCTTTATGAGTTCTGAGTTCGTTCGACGACTGCTAATTAGGGAATGAATTAAGCGTCTGTGTTGCATTAGCTTTATATTAGTGAGTTTTGTGCAAGTTTGTTACAAAATACGACTACATCGCAGCAGCTTGGTCCGTGTTCCGTGGCTGACGTATATTTAATAACGTAGAGTTGGCTTTTGTAGAGATCTATCTATATCATCACGCCAGATCCCTTGGGGGGTAGGCAGAGAGTACAGAGTTCCAACAGGTCCTTTCCTTACATAACCCTCTGGCTTTTTCAACTCTCATAATTCGTCTTATACACGCTCGCCGGTTACGGTGACTCTTGACTGTGGAGATCATACATAATTAATACTAAAACATACAAAATTTTCAAAAATCTATCAGTTAGTTTTTGAGTTCTAGGGTAGTTCCTTGATTCGTAGGTTTGTTCTGAGAATTTACCTTTAATGTCATCTACCCTTTGAAGTATTTTACTGTTCATTCTAGGATTGCGCCTACATACGCCTAAATACTACTAAATAGAGGCATCATTTGCGTTTAAATATCAAAAGGCCATACTATCGCATTGGGCAACTGTAACCTCTCATTTGTACTGGCGCTTTTTTAACGTGGAATGAAACAAACGGCTACCAATATTTTTTTGAAAAGCTTTTACAGCGCTTCAGCGTTATGCGGTGAAAAACCGCCCGTGCGGACGTAGGTTAAAGGTTAAGGGTGAATTAATTAATAAGGGTCCACCTCGAGTAATACAAACAATGAATTAAGCGCCTGCATCATTAAATTAGCTTAATATTAGTGAGTTTGATGTAAGTTTGCTACAAGGCACAACGCAGTACCGTAGTCCGTGTTCCGTGGCCGTTATATTTAATAAATGCAGCTAACGTAGCCTTTGTGAGAGCAGCAATTTGACTGTAGCTAACTACACTGGGCTAGGGTATTTTTATTAAAAACATACCTTAACTCAAAAACAAAGCTTGTTTTTTTACTTTGTGAATTCCAAACTAGCGTAAGTTGTTAAGCTCTTTGTATAGTATTTGTTGTGGGGTTTAAGCGAATTAAAAACGATAGAATTTTTAATAATCAGTAAATACCTGGCTATTATGGAAGCTGGTAGCGCTGTGCGATCGCGGTGTATTTTACGATCACCGAGGTTAAGCAGTGTTCGTCGCGGTCAGTCTGAGATGGGTGACCGTTTGTGGCATTTTCATATTGGAGTGTCTGTGTGCTTTAGAAAGAACGCAAAGCCGTTGGTCCCGGTTACCACTTTATGTGGTAGTCGTTAAGCCAAACTTGAAAGCCACATGGGCTTGATTAGTTCCAAAAGCAGGTGACCACAAACCTGCTTCCATCGCATATTACCTAAACGATAGCAGTGAGGGTACCGCGTTGTTGACTGCCCGTTTGATACGTATTAGATGCTTTTTAATATTGTGATTGCCTATTACGACGATAGGACAGGAGAATGACATACTACTAATGGTACACTATTATCCTTCCCGGAAACTACATACAACAAAAACCACGCGGGAAAGTTCGAACAAAATAATTGACGGATACTGATTGATGTTAAGAATTTTTCCTTATTTATACCGTATCACCTAAAATATCGGGCAGTTTCAGGAAAAACATCGTAACCAACAAGTTTTGCCACAGATATTGTTTTACTTAACATTTTTAAAGAAAATATATGTATCTCCTTATACTGCTGCGTTGGTATAGTGACTTTAAATGCGCCTAGCGATTACGAGGACCTGAGTTCGCATTCTTGGCCAGACAAAATGTTATTTTACGAAAAAAACCATCCAGTATCACTCCGGAGTCTGGCATTGTGCCTGGTATGATGGCAATAGGCTCGCCCCCTAACATGTGGGACTAAACATCGTCCGCAAAAAGTAGGTGTACACAGTACACCTCTCCTACCTCTGTTTGGAGAATATAAGCGCGTTGGTGTTTAATATTATTTTCAATCTATCTATCTGTATCATCACACCGGATCCCTTGCGGGGTAGGCAGAGAGTAGAGTTCCAACAGGTTCTTTCCTTACAGACCTCTCTGGCTTCCTCCACTCTCATAGTTTGTCTCAAACACGCGCATTTTTGTTTTATTTTCTAATAATTCCATACGGGACAAGCGTATCTTGTTGCTTACCATATCTTTGTAAAGTACTCAATATACGTAAGTAAGGACATACTGAGCAAGTTACAATACTGTTCACATATAAACCTACCTAATTCAGTTCTGGCTGTGCCTTGCGCGCGTTCGGTCGTGTCGCTGCGCTGCCCGCCCGCTCGCTATTTTCGACGTACGTGTTAGATTTTCGACTTGCTCTGTTGGAAACGCCTGCGCTTGCGGGGAGTGGTGATCTCGCCGGCTCGATATACGTGTATACGTACATATATACGGGCTTGCGACGTTACTTCTCCGCGTCTGGCTCGCGCGTAGCAACAAGGCGAGCCGATAGGTAGACACGCCGTTCTGACGGCGGTCGGCCTTCCCGCTTTTTTGTAACGGTCGTTTTCCGAGACCTACGTGGTTTGTCGCGGCTGTGCTTACGTGTTTTGTGCTTGCGTGTTTACGTAATTGCATTTGCTGTGCGTATGCTTTTGCGTCTCGTGTAGGTACGGTTCGCGTATCGCCCGGTGTGACCAATCACGTGGGTTGCTAGGCAGCCGCGTCGGTTAACGGCGCGGCCGGCCCTTCCGCGGTTTTTTTTTTTTTCTCAACGGTTTTTAATTCGATTATATAATAGTGTCGTATTGTAAATCCACGTCTTTGTCCGTTCGTGGTAAGTCCGGTGGACGCCTAGCGGTGTCGTAAGCCGGGCTTGAGCGGGACCCGAGCGCTCGCCTCCCTCCTTCAGAGGGCGGCCATCTCAGAAGGGCTTGAGCTCTGGCCTTGGGGGCTTCCCTAGTCAGGGCTCTTGATTGCACCAGGACCCTACCTTAACCCATCCCACTATCCTATTCTCCGTGCGGCGGTTCTCTTCGCCCCGGAGCAGCTAGGGTTTGGTGCCGCCCGTTCGCCCTTAAGGCGAAGGGGCACACCGCGTCTCCCCGGTAGTGCCACCCCCCCCGCCGCTACCCGGTGGGGGGATCAGGGCATCGTTCACGCCCGGGTCTTAGGGCCCTATTTTAGTCCACTCGCCCTGCCATTTCCCCTCTGGAAATGGCCGAAGACTTCCCTCCGGAGTTCGTCCGGGACCTTACCAAGTATATCGTCCTGCATTGCCCGGACGTAGTCCGGGAATTCAGGGCGACGTACTCGCCCGCCTCGCCCGACGCGTCGCCCGCGCGCGCGTCGGCCCCCGCCCCCGCGCACCCCGCGCCTTCTGCGCGCCCCGCGACTCCGTTCGCCGCGCCGCGAACTGATTTAGTGGCGCCGCCCCAGACCCCCGCCGACCGCCCCGTCTTGCCATGCGGGTCCGAGCCTCTCTCGGACTCGGATATGGAGGTCGAGCGCGCGTCTGCGCGACGCGCCACCCCCACCCGGTCCCCGTCCCCGTCGTTCTCGTCGGAGGACGACTTCGTTCCCATCGCAAATGGGAAGCGGGCGCGCAAACCGCGCGACTCGCCGCCGTCCAAAATTCAAAGGGCCGGAAACGTTTCCGTTTCTCCCGGCCCCTCCGGCCCCCGGCCGTCTCCGTCTCCCAACGCGGCCGCGAGGGCCTCCCCCCTCGCGCGCCCCGCACGTCCGAACATCACTCCCCCGCCGCTTGTCATTCAGGACAAGAGCGCCTGGGAGCGCATATCCAAGGCGATTTACAATCGCCAAATCAACTATACGCACGCGCGTTCCACCGCGCAAGGCATAGCCGTCAAGGTGGCGTCTTCGGACGACCACCGACGGCTATCCGCTTTCCTGCGATCGAACAAGATCGCATACCACACCTACACCCTGGAGGAGGAAAGGGAGCTCAGGGTGGTAATCCGCGGTGTCCCTAGGGAGCTGGACACCGCCGTCATCAAGGCCGACCTCCAGTCCCAGGACCTTCCTGTGCGCCAGGTGCACAGAATGGTCAATGGGCGCTCCAAGGAGGCGTACGACATGGTGCTGGTCGTCCTCGACCGCACCGAGTCCGGCCGTAGGGTCTTCGACCTGAAGGCCGTGTGCCACATTTCTGGCCTCTCCGTGGAGGCCCCCCACAAACGTGGCACGCCCGGGCAGTGCCACAACTGCCAGCTGTACGGGCACTCTGCCCGTAACTGTCACGCGCGCCCTCGATGCGTTAAGTGCATCGGGGACCACGCGACGTCCCAGTGCGCCCGCTCGAAGGAGACGGCGGCCGAGCCCCCCAGCTGCGTCCTCTGCGGCACCAAGGGGCACACCGCAAACTATCGCGGTTGCCCCAAGGCCCCGAAGGGGAAGCGCGGCCGGGCGAGGCGCGGCGGCTGCCGCCGCCCCCGCGCGGTTGCCCCCCCCTCTGCGCCCTCAGCGCAACTACCCCCCGCGCCCTCAGCGCACCCTCGTCCGGTGCTTTCTGCGCCAGCGACCACGGCTCCCCGCGCTCCCGCGCCACTGAAGCTGACCCCCCCTCCCCCGACGCTCAGGCCGTCCCTCGGCGCCAACGCGTGGGTGAAGCCGCTGCCCTACACCGCGGCCTCCCACCCTGCGTCAGTGGGCCCTGCCCGCCCCCCCGAAGCGCGCGCCGGCGATCCCGCCGGTGGCGGCTTGTCCCCCTCCGCCCACTAACGTCAGTCAGGACGTCGACCTCATTATGAGCGTCTCGGCGGTCCGCGAACTCGCCTTTCGACTCCGCGCCGCCACCAACTTGGCGGACCAGGTTTTCCTGGCCGCTGAATACAGGGACGTATATGACGTCCTGGCGTCCCTCAGAACCCAACCCCCCCGCACCCAATAATGGATCTACGATCTCCCCGCCATAAGCCCCACAACCTATCCCTGGCGTTCTTTAACGCCGATGGCCTTCGCTCCCAACGAGATCAGGTTGCTGATTTCCTCCGAGATCACCAACTTGATATCCTCCTCGTGCAGGAAACCTTCCTGAAGCCCGCACAACGCGATCCTAGGATCGCAAACTATAACCTCGTGCGTAATGACAGAATCGGCTCCCGCGGAGGCGGTACTCTCATTTATTACAGGAGGTCCGTTCACTGCATCCCTCTTGATCCCCCCGCGCTCACCAACATCGAAGCCTCGGTCTGTCGCGTCTCTCTCACGGGGCACCAGCCCATCGTGATCGCCTCCGTATACCTTTCCCCCACTAAATCCGTTCTCAGGAGTGACTTTGAAGCACTCCTCAATCTGGGAAGCGCCGTCATTCTGGCGGGCGACTTCAACAGTAAGCACGTGGCCTGGAACGGTCTCACCACTTCCCCTAACGGTAGGAGCCTTGACGCCCTGGTCGACGTTCTCGACTTTGACGTCATCGCACCTATGCACCCTACCCACTATCCTATCAATCCCAACCACCGACCCGACGTCCTGGACATGGCGCTTCTGAAGGGTCACCCTACGGCTGCACTCCTTGGAAGTAGTCCAGAAACTCGACTCTGACCATCGACCCGTAGTCATGAGACTCGGTTCCCCCCCTTCCGCCCCTCAGCGACCCAAAAAGACGGTGGTGGATTGGCATGCGCTAAGCACGGCCTTGGCGGATGCCGACCCTCCCCCCCTCCCTCTCAGCTCGGACTCCATCCCATCCCCTCAGGACACCGATCAGGCCGTAGATGCCTTCACTGAGCACATCCGGTCGGCTGTCAGTCGATCGTCCAAGCAGGTCGAGGCGGAAGATCTCTACCTCAACCGCTTTCGACTGCCGGTCGATGTTAGGGATCTCATTCGTTCCAAGAATGCTTCTATCCGAGCGTACGACTCCTACCCCACCGAAGCCAATCGGGCCCGGATGCGCGCTTTACAAAGAGAGGTAAAGCGTCGTGTCGCGGAGGTCCGGGAGGAACGGTGGGGTGACTTCCTAGAGGGCATCGCGCCATCGCATCTGGCATACTGGCAGCTGGCGCGTAGCCTCAAATCCGACTCCACGACTGACATGCCCCCGCTGTCCCGCCCTTCAGGCGCACCCCCAGCCTTCGACGACGATGAAAAGGCCGAGCTTCTCGCCGACTCCCACGAGAGCCAGTGCACCCCCAGCTCTCAGTCCGTCGACCAGTCCCACGTCAACGCGGTCGACAGGGAAGTCGAGCGCAGGGCATCCCTCCCCCCCGTCGATTCCTTACCTCCTATCACCCAAACGGAGGTCGAAGATCTAATTATGGGTCTCAAAACTAAAAAAGCCCCCGGCTCTGACGGCATTTCGAATCGCGTTCTGAAATGCCTGCCCGCCCAACTCATCTGCCTCTTAGTGGCCATATTGAACGCCGCCATGGCGAACTGCACCTTCCCCGCTAAGTGGAAGGAGGCGGACGTCATAGGCATTCCCAAGCCCGGCAAACCTCGCAATCTCCCCGCGAGCTACCGCCCTATCAGTCTCCTCAACTCCCTGGCCAAGATATACGAGCGCCTACTTCTGGCGAGGCTCAAAGACTTCGTAACGTCCAGGGGTATCCTTATCGACGAGCAGTTTGGCTTTCGAGCTAAACACTCTTGCGTCCACCAAGTGCACCGCATCACGGAGCACATCCTTTCCGGTCTCAATAGACCCAAACCCATCTACACGGGCGCCCTCTTCCTAGATGTCGCGAAGGCATTCGACAAAGTCTGGCACAACGGCTTGATCTACAAGCTCTACCAATTGGGTGTGCCGGACAGACTCGTGCTCATCTTACGCGACTTCTTGTTGAATCGCGACTTCCGTTATCGCGTCGAAATGACGCGCTCCACTTCCCACTCCATCAGTGCTGGAGTCCCACAGGGCTCAGTTCTCTCTCCGCTCCTGTTTAGCCTTTACACGATCGACATTCCTCGTTCGAGTAAGGCGCATCCAGCCCTATTCGCGGATGATACCGCTCTCTACGTCTCGCATAGGAATAAGGGTTTCATTACCAGACACCTTCAGGCATCCGCCAATTCCCTAGGGAATTGGTTCAGGAAGTGGCGTATTGAGGTGAACCCGGACAAGAGCGCTGCGGTGTTCTTCTCCAGAGGTGCCACCCCGCGCCACTCCCTGCGCCGCCCTAGAAGTAATCTCGGCCAAGTGACCATGTTCGACCGACCCATTCCCTGGGTCAAAGAGGTCAAATATCTAGGGGTCACCCTAAACAGTACCATGTCCTTCGGCCCGCACATCAAGCGGGTCCGTCACCGAGCATCATTTGTGCTCGGTCGTCTCCATTCGTTAATCTGCAAGCGGAGTAAAATGTCCCTTAGAAATAAGGTGACACTTTACAAAACTTGCGTTCGACCCATCATGACTTATGCGTGTGTTGTGTTCGGGCATTCGGCCCCCTCTCACATCGATAAACTCCAAGTGGTTCAAAACCGCTTCCTCCGTAAAGCCGTAGGAGCCCCCTGGTTCGTACGGAACGTCGACCTCCACTCCGATCTAGGTCTCGAACCTATTCGCGCCTTTATTAAGAAGGCGTCAACGCGTCACTTCGCGAACGCATCTACCCGTGCGAATCCGTTAATCGTGGCCGCCGCCGACTACGATCTCCCCCCCGACCCCTGCCGCCGCCGCCGGCGGCGACATGTTCTCACCGACCCCCCCGATGCTTTGTCATCCCTTCTTTCCGCTCAGAATACGGGCGACGACGGCGACGTAGTAGTAGTAGATCCCCTCCCATAGCCGGCGGTTGACCGGTGCACTTAGTAGTGCACCCGTCCCCCTACAGCGACTGTCCCAAACGTATGTCGCCTCTTGCCCTTCTGGCTGGCTAGAGCGTAGTGGTTGCACGCTCGCCTTTGGGTCCGGTGGGGCTGTAGGGGCCTCGCGGCCAACAGCGTACATCATTCACACAAACACACACACCTACCTAATTTTGAATCTCAGATGCATAAAAACTTTCGCTTGAAAGGTAAATAAATAAGACGAAATATAGCTACGAGACGAGATTTCTTTGTCAAGATCACAAACAACAACACGTGTGGGCGGATCTTCGGAATAAAATACAAACATGGGTGGCTTCATCCTTCGATATAGGTGTAAAACATTGTTATGAAAGTACTCGCTGCGTGGAGTCACAGAATTTTTGTGACTCAAAAGATTAAAATAGGTAATTTACATTTTTAAATTTTTAATGGCTTTGCATACAAAGACAAAATGAATAAACATCTTCAGTCATTATACTGGTGGCACAAGTGGTGGAAGTGGTGGTAAGGTATTTGTTACTTGTTCTTGGCGGTTCATAAAAATACTATAATAGTTTACATTTTTTTTTAAATACTGATTCTGATTGATTTTTCTGTCGTCGAATAAGTAATATTTGTTCAAATCGGTTATGATGATTTTTCAAAATTAATATTGGATGCGGTATGCTATACATAATTAAGGGCAGTGCAGACAACGTTGGCAACGTGATGCGCGTGATACCAACCCTTTAGGCGCACTATGGGGACTCAAAATAGAGACTTCTCATCTGGTATTATCCTACTAATATTATAAGTGCGAATGTTCCTGAGGACGTCCGTTACTCATTCACGTAAATAATTTGGAATGGATTGAGATGAATCTTCACAGTAGCATACATCAAAATAATACATAGGCATAATTCATAAATTTATTCCAAAATGAATTATAAACTAAAGGCGCGCGCAGCCGCGGGAAGCAGCTAATATATACTAATATTATAAAGAGAAAAGATTTGTTTGTTTTTTTATAATCGATAAATTTAAAAATTATTGAACCAATATAAATAGTACTAATTTTCGGATTTTATCGCGGTTTATTTTTGATTTTATGTTCCTGACTTTTCGAGTGCTTTGCAGCACCCATGGTCACGGGAAGGACTGAGGTGTTAGACGTCCAAAAGGCATCGTTGTTCCGGGGTCCCTCAAACTTCCTAATTATTTTTGTTGGTCCGATCTACGCAGAAAATAATCCGCGATAAAATCCGAAACATAGTTTTATTTCATATGTAATGTACGCGTAAATCTAAGAACCCAATTTTAATAGTTTTTTCACCTTTAGAAAGCTAAATTATCCGGAGGTAACATAGACCCGGTAGGTGACGCTGTTGTCAATCGGGTTGGAATTCGCGTTAAGCCGCTAATCTTACTAATATTATAAAAGTGAGAGTTTGTATGTTTGTTACTCAATCACGCAAAAACAGCTGAACCTGGATTAACACATAGGATACTCTTTATCCCGGAAAAATGAATGGGTCCTGTCTTAAGTCAACGCGGACCAAGTCGGGGACACAAACTACCTAGTTTCTATATTAATAACTATTCAGAAACAGCGTTCTGTAGCGCGCGCCACAACCAATATCAGTAGTCAACATATTTAGGTAAAGCATAGCCCTTGTTGTCATTAAACCACAGGCGAACACCGCATAGATTAATATCGCGAAGTTCCAGGGATAACCGATTTACATAAATTCAATATCCGCCTAAACACTTGCTAATCGGTTTAATACGTCGCGAAATTGAAAGTCGATATCTAGAGTTGATGGGGGAATAACGAGAGAATCAATATGAATTAACATGTTGCAGCTTATCAAAATTGACATCGTAGGTTTGGTTTAATGAGCCATTTGTGACTACCGATATAAACAATATATTTACTAAAAAGTCTCCGTAACCGGCGAGCCTTTATAAGACGAACTATAAGATTGGAGGAAGGTAGAAGGGTTGTAAGGAAAAAACCATTTTAGAACTCTGTATTTTCTGCCTATCAATAAAAAAAAAATTAACTAATAAAATAATTTGTGACTGACTCGTTGATCTAGTGGCGAATAATACGCGTTGCGATCACGTGGTCCTGGGTTTAATATTTTGATAGAAAAACTACGTTTGTCCAGATATCAGTCCAGAGTCTGAAAAAGTATCCGCTATATGGCAAAAGGCCCGCCCTATCACATGGGACCTAACTTCGACGGCGAAAAGTGGGTGTACCCAATACACCGTTACCACCCCTACTTGGGGAATAATTGCAAGAAGGCACCTTAAATAGAGTCCGCCTTTGTATATCTTATAGACATTTTATTCTTCAAACGAAATTCAAATGCAAACGAAACAGCCGCACTTTTCAGCTTCCAATCCTTACGACTGCGGGTTTTATGAGCCATCAAAGATTAGCTTAACTGCTTGCTGAATGAAAGTTGAGTATATTTAACTCACACGTTTTATCTCCTTACATACCTCTCTGACTTCCTCCACTCTCATAGTCGTCTAGTACACGCTTATTTTTGTTTTATTTTCTAATAATTCCTTACGGTAAAAACGTATCTTGTAGCTTACGATTCCTTTTTCAAAATACTCGATATACATAAGTAAGGACATCAAATCAAATCAAAGCAAATCATTTATTTGCGAAAATGGGTACAAGTGGTGGCAAGTACAGGATGTTACATTTTATTATTATGTGACGCCATAATCTGCCTTAAGACATGCAAAATATAAAATTATAAGTATAATTTAAGCCATTGAGTCATATTCATTATTCAGGTTAAAATATATATTTATAATTATCATCATCAATCATAATTTTTTGTTATACATTATGTTAAATAAAATTACGAATACTAATTACTAACTTTTCCAATTATATAAAATTTTATGTCAGATATTATATATAAATTATGTATGTCAAGTGATATAAAATTAGTTATAGTCATTTATATATAAATTAATATTAGATTAGTGATCCAACATTTTATCACAGAGGTATTCAGTCACACTGTAGTAGGCTGTATCCTGTAAAAGTCTCTTAACCTTACACTTAAAGATATTTAAATCTCCTATTTCTAAAACAGTCTTAGGTAAATGGTTAATGACACGTGGTCCCATACAAAAAACGCTGTTGGTATACATAGCTGTTTTATGTGACGGACAACAGATTTTGAAAGTATGCCGTTTACTTTTATAATTGTCAAACATGCTTCTATTTCTTTTTATAAATATTATTAACTCATACATATATAGACAAGGCATTGTTAATATTTTTAAGTTTCTGAAGTAGGGTTTACAGCTATCTGTTTGCTTGAGTTTACAAATAGCTCGTATGCTTCTTTTTTGAGCTATAAATACTTGTTTGCTGTTAGTGGAATGACCCCAAAATATTATGCCATATCTTAACAGAGATGCAACATAGCCATTATAAGCAGTTAATACTGCAGACTGGTCCACAACCTTGGAAAGCATATAGAGTGCATAGGATTGTTCGCTTAATTTTAGACATAAATTCTCAACATGCAACTTCCAATTTAGTGTATTGTCAATATGTAATCCTAAGAACTTTGTCGTTTGTACCTCTTGAATCAAATTTCCCCTGTAGGTAACATTAAGATCTGATATTTGTGAGATTCTATTTTTAAAAGTCATAATGTATGTTTTTTCTAAATTAATCTTCAAATTCATTGATGTCAACCATTCTATTATACTTAATAAAGTCAGATTTATTTCATTTTCCAGACCTTCCTTATCTTTACCTCTCATAACTACAGTACTGTCATCTGCAAATAAGATTGTGGGGTGACGAGTTATATTTGGAAGTTCATTAATATAAATATTGAATAAAAGTGGTCCAAGTACGCTCCCTTGTGGAACGCCAAATTTTACATCTCTGTAGGCAGATAAATACTGTATTTCTTTTTTCGTCTTAGGACATATTCTAGTTATTTGTGTACACTGTTTTCTATTAGAGAGATACGACTGTATTAAATTTAAGACATCTTGAGTAAGTTACAATACTGTTCACATACAGACTTACCTAATTTTGAATCTCCAGTGTACAGAGTTCCAAGAGGTTCTTTACTTACATACCTCTCTGGCTTCCACACTTATAGTTCGTCTCATACACTCTCCCCGGTTACGGAGACACTTGACATGTCCTTCATATCACAGTCTATTTGGCCATGGTAAGATAATATTACATAATAAAAAGAATCATAAAAGCTTGAACGAAGGAATAAAATAAATAAAATTGACGGTCGCCTCGGTCAAGTGTTTAACGAGTTGTCGCGAGTTCGATCCTCGAACGGGACTAATCTTTGTGTGACTCGAACATTTGTTCCGGTCTGGGTGTTTGTACATGTGCATTTCATGTTTGCAATCGCATTACACGAATCGTTGTGCGGGGTTACGCTACATTTTTAACCGACCTCAAAAAGGAGGAGGTTCTATATTCGTCTTTATGTATTTTTTTTATAAAAAAAATTCATAACAAGGTCTTCAAATTATAGAATGGGTCAAAAAATCAAACTAATTAATTAAGGCTTTGTATTCACTAGGGAACAAAATATCCGTGAAAATCGTGTAAGCTGTCAGGCGCGTCGCTTAGGTTGCATTTGGCGGTGTCGTATATGCATGGTGTTTGTGTTGGCCTCCAAAGGAGCAGGGAATTTGACATTGTATGCTCTCCAGTAAATACCGATCGTAAGCAGATATTTTTATGCCAAGCGACGCAGTAGTTTTAGCGTTCCTTTAAATTTGAAATAATGCGCTTTACATTTAATACGCCACATCGCGTCGCTTGGTACAAAATAAGCATACGGAATCGGACTTCAGTAGTCTGTAACTAACTACATATATGTAATAATATTATAGTAGTATAATATCAGCCTATATTGTTCCACTACTGGGCAAAGGCCTTCTCTCACAAATCGAGGTAAGAAAGATTAGGTCATACTCCACCACGCGGACCCAGTGCGGATTGGTGGAGAAAAACCTGCTGTTGGAACTTATCAAGCCGCCTATAAGGCTTCCAACTCGGCTTAACGATTACCGCATTAAGTGGTAACCGGGATCAGCGGCTTAACGTGAATAGAGATGCTCGACTATGAAAATACCACAAACGTTCACTCATCTCAGGCCAACCGCGTCGAACGCTGCTTGACCTTGGTGATCGGTAAGAATACCGCGATCACACAGCACTACGGGCGCCTCACATATATGTAGGTAGATGAAATAAATAAATGAATAAAAAATAATTTTGTAATAAACACAATCTCTGCTCTTAACTCAACTCGTAATCTCTGCCTACCCAGCATGGGTTCTGGCGTGATGATATAGATAGATAGAGATATATAAGTAATAAACATGATGGTCATATAACCATCTTAAAGGATGCTATTTGCGGTTTATACTTAAAAAATCATAAGAAAAATATGTATGTACACAGCGCTGATTCAGGACACAGACTTGGAACGATCGCTGAGGTCGAACAAATATTTCACTGGAAGTAAAAAGAATATTGCAGAAAACATTTGTATCAAATATTTCGTATAAATTTATACCCAAGAATACGTACGATCCATAGCTTGGCCTACTCCCAAAGTAAAGACCATTATTAAGGCGGACAGCTCATGGAATTTAATCTATGCAATCTTGTTAGGGACGAATTACAACGATTGATGACTAGTGATCCCCATCCCATCTGACTGGAGGAACCCTACTGGGAGCCGATAGGGGCTTATTCTTATCAGCGGTCTTTGCGATTTTTGGAGGAGGTTTGTTCAGAAATGGAGAAACAGATTTAGTTTCTTACGAAATAGACTAAATTATAGATGTATATATTATGACAGTGGAGGAAGACAAAGAGATCTGTAGAGAAAGAACCGGTTGAATGTTTGTACTCTCTTCGAACCCTGCAAAGGATCTGGGGGATTCTGGCGTCATGATATTTGACATGACATAATATGTTATATGAAGTGTTAAGATTCATTTACTCCATTTTGAAATGCCTATTAAATAGCACACGCTTATAACATTCCAATAATTCTGTCCCCATTTCGTCAGAATTATTTCAAATATATTACACGAAGACGTTAAGAAATGAAGCAATTTTCCGTAACGATAAACGGCTGACTATCATTTCTTTAGTTGGTCTAGTGGAACAAAGCGCTCACGTGGGTTTAGGGTCGAATCTTAAGTCACACAAAGCGTTAAGGGGGTGTTTTTTTCGAATAATTCTCAATAGCAGTCTAGACTTTGCTATATTGCTCTGTTTGATAGCAATAGGTCTTCCTCCAATTAAATTAGGACTCAAAATAAATCTGATAGGTAGAAGTCTAGCAGATTTATTTTGAGTAATAACTAAGTATTTTAGGCACTGGTAACTATAAGGCTCGAGATAACCACATGGGGAATTATTAAAAAAGTCCACTCCAGTACTTTAGTTAAAATTTGACCAACGGCTCGGTCTAGTAGTTAAGAGCGCAGGCATCCAGTTATCGCAGGTTCGATTCTCGTACGGGACAAATCTTTGTACGTCCCACAAATGTTTGCCTCAGTCTGGGTATTTGTGTATGTAAATTTCATATTTGTAAACAAAATCCACGACAAAGGAATAATTACTAGAGTGGGGTAATAAAGTTAGTAAAAATGCCAGTAACGGCGAGGTGGGTAACGGACAGAAGTTTGATGCAGTTCTTAATTGAACTTCCATGTTACTTTGAACCAGGATGGGGTCAAACCACAAACAACAGCGGGTAGACTTTTGAAATACGGTTAAAAACTGTTATTCTGAAAAGAATATCACAAATATAAACACCGCCGCCAGTATTGCCATATAGACCAACTTTTTGGTAGGTCTACCTATTTTGCCTATAGTCTAGCTATCTACCACTTTACTGTTAAGGTCTACCTATTTTTGATAATATTACGGAACTATATAAAAATCGTTTTTTACTAAGGAGTTTGAATTGAGGCATACATGAAACAGAGCGTTAATGAGTCTGATTGAGCGCTGACAGGGATTATGGTATAGTGCGACAAGGATCTTTTTTAATTAGTAGAAAGACCCTCAATAACCGTAACTCGATTTCATAAATTTTTGAGTTAAGTCTACCGTTCTGAAGGTGCGTTATGATCTACCAATCTCCTAAACCTACAGCTTTTCTATATTTAGGGTTAGCAATACTGATCGTCACGCCTATATTCCCCGAAGGTATTTGGCAAGGGTGTACTGTGAATATGGATACATCTCGTCGACGATGTCAAGGCCCAAAGCATAGGGGGTGAATGTATTATCTTTATATTGGACAAAATAAGGAGAGTTAAACTACTAGGATTTTTATCTCACTGCACTCCAGAGCAGAAATTTATATTTACATATGAAAACTCATGTGAACTATTTTATATAATTTATGGTAGATATGTCTAGAAGAAAACATATTCTTTATGAATTTTATGTTTAAATAGGCCACTTGGATGGGCAGTAAAGTATTGCCCCATAGTAAGATGAAATCTCGTGTGCGAGAGTGCTTACAAATATATAAAAAACACTAATACCCACTCTCAAAAAATATATACGCATTGATCAAAAGACGCTCATTCAATCACTTCTCCGTTTAACTAAGATGTTTAAGGTTTATAAGGGAGTCGTACTTGTCGAGAGACTCTGGTGAGGTTATCGGGCATAGTGCCGAGGTCTTCCAGGATCTTAGCCATGACCACGATATCGTTGGAAAATCGAGGGTAAGAGATGTACTCGCCGTTGATATTGATGCCATGTCCTCTCCAGTCCAGAAGCTTAACAACGTCTTCCAGCGCGGACACAGTTACAGTACTACAGTTTTGGAGAGATAACGCGAGGCGTGAGACACACGCCTCGCTGTAGTTGGATGGGTGTTGAGTTCTGGCCATGGAGACGGACTGACATTGTAGCGTTTTCATACAAACTCTTTAACACTTCAATATGTCGGTGGTCTACTTGGCACCGCTGGAGAGACTGTAGCACGGTCCATGTCTCAATCGAATCAAAGGCTTTTTCATAGTCCAAAAACGCTGTATATATAACGCTGTAATACTCCTCTATCTTCTGTATAACCTGCCGCAGCATATGTATGTGGTATATGGTGCTAAAGCCTTTTCGGAAACTGTTTTTTTCGGGAGGCTGGAAGTCATCGAGTGTGACATCGAACTCGATGACTTGATCTATTTTATTAACTTAGTGATAGTTAGACACGGCGCTGTCGTCGATCGTATGTGAAGCTGCTGGAAACTGGCAGTCCTACTAATATTATCCTTTTAATATTATAAATGTGAAAGTTCGTATGTTTGGATGTTTGTTACTCAATCACGCAAGAAAAGGCTTCTGTTAAGCCTTGGATGAAATTTGGCACACAGATAGTCTATTACTTGGATTATCACATAGGATACTCTTTATCCCGGAAAAATGTTAGGTTCCTGTCTAAAGTCAACGCGGACGAAGTCGTGCGCAGAAACTAGTACCATTATAAAACTAGCGTTACCACCCGCAATTCCATCTGCGTTAGTTTTTAGACAAATCAGATTCAGAATATTGTTTATTCATGTAAGCCATTATAATAATTATGAATCGTCAGAAAAGTAACACACAAAACCCTGCTTATGTAAGGACATAGGATTAGGGAAGGCCCTGGGATGTGATTTGTCTCCTTGCCATAAAATTACAGACACACAGAGTTGCTTTCATTTATTTACTCTGCCACACCCACTTCGGAATTATAGGCGTGACGGTGTTCATTACTTACATATTCTTATATTCCCACCAAATTACTTTATTTTGGTTTACCTACTTATTTGTTCATTTTTTTCTCGAAAAGTGTCTAGCATTCATTACACACACGTACATAGTTCCAATCTAAAGACAAAGTATTTTAGTCGTGATATTGTATGATTAATACCATGCCATTTTTCGATCTTTATTATTATTTTTGCCTGCAAGAACAAATTATTGAATCCCACTGTAATCACCGACCGTCACCTCGTCACATAGGTCGACAATAATAAGATCACCCAAGAGTTCTTTTCAGGTAGTTGTGCCCAGTTTAACTTGATCTTTTTGTAGCCAAGATCTTGACTTTTATAGAGATCACTGAAACGGGTTCATAAGAGGTAAAAGTTGGGAATCACGGATTCGTTAAACGGCCAGTGTGTCTGTTCCTGATTAAAAGTAACATTGCTGACTTTTTGTTACACTCTAGATAATTTGTTCTAGAATCTGTTAGATCAATCCAATAGACATATTGGATAGAATATTGATGTGGTTAGGATAATAAAGTGCGCCAGACACCTACAATATGATAGTGCGGTTTCTGTAATTAGACTATGTCACTAACTATGTGGGGATATTATTCGAGTATTACTGAAGATTAAATATATCTTAATTTAATTGCACTTTATTCATTAATTGTGCCGTGCGTGGGGTATATTGTACAATATATTATGGTCGTGTTTTAGTGATCACCTCTATAGCAAAATTGTTTTTAGTCTTATTTTGCCGTGAAAAGGAGACACAGCTATAAGTTTATAGCTGTAAGTAAGTAAGTAGTATGTTATAAGTTTATACAGAGTTCTGTATGTTCACATCTCTTCCTTACAGTAAAGTGGGCTAAAAACTTTTTAAGTGATTGTTGCCAGCGCCCATATTCAACGCGATTGCTTTAATATTGATTGATGTAATTTTATTGATTTAATATCATTGCACAGGACAAAAATTAAAATTATCAAAGGATATTTAAGGTTTCGCCACATAATCAACGCACCGCAACGGGAGTGTAACGGTGGCGCGGCTTGGGGAGTGGTAATGTACTGAAATGTACGTGTGAGCGTAGACCCGCTCGGCGCGACGGCAAACGTCACAACCGAACGCAGCCGAGCGCTTTCATCCCGTTGCCGTCGCGCTCCGTCGGCTATTTGACCAAACCTTAGTGTACGATTATATGTTATACATACCTAATGTTTGTTAATAAAAAAAACATTACCCCACTCTAGAAGTAGTTCCTGTGACGCATAACGTTTACAAATACAACTGTTTCATACACAACTACCCAAACAGGAACAGATATTTGCGGGGTACCAAAAGATTTGCGTCGTAGAGAATCGATTGTTGGTGTATGGCTAGCCTAAGTAAAGTAGGTACTTTGATAATAAATGAGGTCAGAGAATAAGTTAGCTTATGAAATCTATTTATGTCGAGTAGTGGAATGATACGGATTGATGATAAAGAGGATGATGATGAGTAATCATTAGAATAGAACGTTTTGGACTGGAATAATTCGGTTGTATTATCGTTTACCTTGTACGCTATAGATTTTTAAATAAATATTTTTATGTTCTTGTTCTAATAGGGCATAAATCAATAGATATCACAAGGTTCCGAGTTTGAATACTTGGTTGGACTAAATGTGATTTTCCAACGTCTTCTAACTAGTTATTATCTATATTACAAATAAAAAAACGACCGCATTTGGCCAAGAAAAAAGTTCTTTTGCACCAGGACAAGGCAAGGGTGCATACAGGTGTAGTTTCCATGGAAGTTTCCGTAGCCTTTGCCACGAATTGGGCTACGAATTGCTCCCTCATCCGCCCTATTCTCCAGATTTAGCCCCGAGTGACTATTTCTTGTTCTCAAACTTGAAGAAATGGCTTGGCGGATAGAGATTTTACTCTTACGACGAAATCATCTCACAAACAAATGCCTTTTTTGATGACCTCAACAAATCGACAAATATTTTTCGGAAGGGATAAAAAATTGGAGAAACGTTGGACTAAGTGTATAGAACTCAAAGGAGACCATGTTGAAAAATAAAACAACTTTTTATCTAAAAACCTGTGTTTCATTCAAAAAGTCACGGACTTATTGACCCGCCTTAGTAATAAAAAGAACACGATTTTTTAAACTTTTGTCTGTCTGTCTGCTCGTTATGACGGGACTTTCACTGATAGATAGCTGATGTAATAAGGAGTCAGAATAAATTATCTGTGTTAGAGTTTACCGAACATTTCTAAATAAAAACCATTATATACCAGATAAAGTTATTATTTTAAAGTTGCTTTCATAAATATACTTTTAGGACGATTTAATTTCTTCAAAAATATTTGTCATCATTCAAACTTTTATATAAACATTGTAAAAACTATGTTTATAGGTCATCATATTTAAAGCAATGTATACGTGTAAGAAAATCATTAAAATGGCACATAGAAAAATATTGAAGCTATTTTGAGTTCTTGGTTTATGGCTTAACTGAGATGATGAACACGTTTTATTATTTATAGTCTAAGTTGGAATAATAAACCGTGCCGTGACAGTAAAATTATAAATAAATGTTCATCATCACCATCTCAGCCTATAGTTGTCCACTGCAGAACATAGGCCTTTGCATTTTCCAGCGTGATTCGCGATTTTCACAAGATCGTTGGTCCATCTGACAGGCGGTCGTCCCACGATGCGCTTGCCAATACGTGGTCTCCACTTTAGAAACAAATAAAGGGCTGATTTAATGTATAAGCTGTAAAAACAGACTTCAAAGAAAATATGTATCATTAGATAAGGATAGCTGGAATGAATATCTAGAGCCAAGAATACAAAAAATAATAATTAGATATACTGATATGTGCATTTTTTGCATTGTACACAAGCATTTCAAAAGGACTGTACGGTAGAATTTGCAGAATATCATAAATTTCGGTGCTACGAATATTATTCATGGCATATCAGCGTAGCGTGGTTTATACTAAGTCGTAGCAGCTATGGATATGCTACGAGACAAAAACGTAGCTTTATTGTTATTAAAATTGGCGTTAATATAATGTTGCGGCAGTTAGCAAGGAAACACATTTTCTCGCTAATTGAAGCCTAAAATAAAACAGTTTGTTTTAACTTGAACTTTCTCATAATATATTGTTACAGCGTTGATGTAGCTTTTGTGGCTGATTATACCATTTCCATTTTCAAACACCTCTGTGCTTCGAAAGGTGCTGTCGGTGTCGGTAACTACTTAAGTGGTACTCTTAATGCCAAGTTGGAAGCCTTATGGGCAGCTTGATAAGTTCCAACAGCAGGTGCCAGAATGCGGCCTCCATCAAATCACACTGGGTCCACAAGTTGATATGTGAGAAAAAATTACCCAGCAGTCGGGTAGTCTAATATGATAGATTATTATAATATACATCAATGGCGTGCATTGCAGATGGGCCATTAAGCACTGCCTACTTCATAAGATTTCAATTAAACTTACTTTAAATATTAATATGTTATTAAAATATATTAATCATTATTATTAAGTATAATAATAACGTATTCATTCGTCATGTTATACTAAGGCCGTGGAGTGGGCAGGCCCTTCACTAGGTGGACCCGTAACCTGGTGAAGGTTGCAAGTAAGAGCTAGATGCGAACAGCGCAAATCTGATATTCGAGACGATATGTATGAGGGGCCTTGGTACTGCTGTGGACGTCTATAAGGGGATAATGTATGCATGCAATTGCATATATTCTTTTTATGCCTATTATAAAAATCATCGTAATCATCTCATCATATACTTGTCCACTGTTGAACATAGGCCTCTCCAATCGTTGTCAAGCGCAACCGGTCCGATGCTACCTGCATCCAACGACTTCCTGCTATCCTCACTTAATCGTCGGTCCATCTGATAGGCGGCAGTGCCACGCTGCGCTTGTCAATACGTGGTCTCCACTCTAGAATCTTTCTGCCTCAACGCCCGTCCGATCTTCTCGCTATGTAGCCTACCCATTATCTCTTCAGTTAGTGACCTTGGTTCTTCTATGAATTTCCTCATTCCTAATTCGATCGCGTAGAGAAACGCCGAGCATAGTTAGCTGAGCGACCCTAAGCTTAAAAATATAGCAAGTAAACTTAAAATTTGCCACAGAATTGCATGACATAATTTTGTGAAGAGAACTTTAGTTTTTGATTATAAAGTGGACTTAAATAAGGAGCCACATACAGGATGTAATAGGAAGTCGTACAGCAAAAATGCAATATAATAAATGCAGCGCAGAGGGAACAGCGTATTGGTATGGTTCCAAACGGTGGCTGTAAAATTCTACACGGCAAGTAACACAACGACCATTTTAAGTAATATATGAGACATTTTTATGCTTATCGAGAATGCAAGAAGGAGAAACATACTAGATATAAATTGGCTAAGTGATTGGTGGCCTGCGCCACGGGTATAAAACGCAAAGTTTCGGGATCTATGCGTTTTTTGCTGTGGGTTCAGGCATCCCTTGAACCTATTTTGAAATCAGTTTCTATAAAAAAACGATAATTTTCTACCGGCTTGAAAGCTTACTAGTACAAAATGTTTTTACTAAACTAATAAAATAAAACTGTCAACTATCTATATGATCACGCCAAATATCAATCGCATTTTTTTAAATCAGTAAATATTACAAAATTTGGTAAATATTGACTAAATTAGAGACTTATTAAATAATTATAGATTTCCTGCGAAAACAATAGTGTGCAAGCGATTTGAAAAACTGATAACGCTAAGTAACTTACGTTGCTGACCGTACAGCGTTTCAAAAGGTTCTTTCCTTACAGACTTCTCTGGATTTCTCCATAGTTCGTCTTATAAAAGCTTGCCGGTTACGGAGACTCTTGACTTGCCCTTCCAATAACCACGGTCTGGCTGTCATATAAAATGAAACACAATTTGAATATTAGGAAAACACATAACTAGCGTGATTACGGGTTAAATTGCTGAATGATTCGGAAATTATGCTAATAGACGCTAAAATACAGGCGTGATTTAGGTAGAGATGCTAGTGAAGTGCAATATTGTGTGGTTCTCAATTCGAGTTAGCTCGTGTTTTTGAGCAAATTTTTTCCACAACTCTCTCTCTTTTCTTTTTACGTAGGACTAGGAAGACATTTTAAAAACTAAGTATATTTTACTTCATCAATATAAATTATGCATTTCTGTATTTAAGTTTCTCAACACCTTTTGACTTAAGAGGATAGCGCTAATTTATATAGATAAAAAATATTATGGCATTGTGTTCTCTATATAAAAGATGTAACGTAAACGCAAAACTCAAAACACCCCGATTTGATAATTGATAATTACTGCACAAATTCAATACGACAACGAAATTTCCAAATTTAAGGATTTTTTACTCTTTTTTTCAACACTTTTATACACCTATTAACAATTAAACGTGTACGTGTATAAGTGCGTATTAATAATAATAATAAGTCATTTAATCCAGGCAACTGAAATTTTACAAAACTATTTTGTTAAACTTACGGGCCCATAGAATATATACCTTACAGACTAACATACATATAATATATAAACTTATAAATTAAGTAACATGTGTTGCCGGCGACATGTTGCGCTGTACGGGGGTATCTCTCACTCTCCCACGAAATCTTCTAAAAACGACACCCCTCGGCCAGAAGTCCTCGCTCATGAAGGTCTCCAATTTGGCAGTGGGAACTCGCACAACAAAGGAATTAGAAGCCGCATTGTGTTGCGAGGTTCAGCTTCTCGACCCTCAGAGAATACAAGGACTTCTTGTGGGCATACTCCTCAATGTCATTGGCTTTGGTGGTGTAGTGTAGCCGTGCCACGTACAGCAGCGTCGTCGGTACTGCTGAACGCAGGAGTGCGCCATCGTCGACCGGAGCAGACCCACACCGGTTTCTTCGAGGAGGCTTCTTCTTCTTCTTTTCCACCTTGATGAAGCCTTCCTCATCAACTTGACCCTTCGTGGTGGTCCGAGGCCCCTTACGTGCCTTCCCAGTTGTCCTCTCCGGTGCGCGGGCGGCAGAGACGACGACGAGGAGAAGCCGTGTTTACGTTTGACGTCACCGGCGGGGCCGTGGAGCAGGTGGCGGGACGCGGTGTACTGCGAACGGCGGGGTGCGGTGTGCTGCGGGCGGCGGGGCGCGGTGTATCGCGCCGGGCCGTAGCAACAGCTGGCGAGGCATCGGCTGACTCGAAACTGCCGACGGATGCATTTTGCGCCCGCGACGAACGTTCACATTACAGGCCTCGTGCGACCTACTTTCCGGGCTGGCGCCACGCAATGACGCCACCTCTTTGCGTAGTTCGTGGATGGTAGTTTAACCTGAATTGCACCTCGGCCAGGCTGGACTTTAGGGTGGTTATATCCTTCAGCAGCCTGGTGACATCGATGTGGTCGAATGTGACGGGGGGCAGCCTATGCAGCTGCTTCGCCACAAAAGCGGGCACGTCGTCGGGATCGGTCGCCTTTAGCAATCCGATTATGTCTCGGAGACTTCTCTCGCCCTTTTCGTGCCTCCTGCGAGACGGCATCTGATCGCTCTTACCAAGCGATTCATACAACAGCACCTTAGCATTGCAGATATTTTCCTGTTTGAAGTTAGATTTGCATATCTGCTCGATGCTAACTTCATCCATGGTGTCGATGACGTGCTGTAAAAACGCCAACACTTCGTTGGCTATGAGTTTTTCCAAAATATGGCTGCGCAAATCGCGAATTGCAATAATTCGTATATGCAGTGTGGCACGTCCGAATCCGAGCGCGCACTGCACTGCGAAATAAGTTACTGTGTTGAGAAATACGTTATAGAAATGCATTTAAAATCTTTGTATTGCTATGAATCAAGAATAAATTTAGTTTGTTATAGCGCACTAAAGGAGTAACAGCATTTTAAGCAAATTTAAAAAAAAATTAAGATACATAAAAAAATGTTTGAAGCAATTCAGTTACCGATTTTGAACAAACTACTTTCAGGTCTTGCGTTTATTATGTTACACGTTGTAGATACAGAGTACGTTAAGTATATATAAGATATGTAATCACACCTATGTACCTTAATCAGGAGCATCCATCACGACCTACAATATAATGACCCCATACTATGCGTATTTGAGTATGTGCCAGAATTGAATATCAGACATTTTTTGTTGATTTAAACGCTCTCTTTCCATAAGGAGATTGGAGCAATTTCTGCTCGGAAAGAAAGCTGTTCTTGAAACCACAGGTATATCGATATGTACTCAAGTTAGCATTTATACTCGAGTATTCGTTCGCACCTAACGTACCCGGTACAGCCTGACTGTCACTAAACCAAGTGTCTGTGATTAGTCACCTTGATTGATGGCGGTTGGAACGCTACACGACATCTCGAAATCAAGCTAATTCGAACACTAAAAGTAGGCATATTATAAAGATGAAACTACCTAAGCAGTCCCAAACAGTGTGAAAAAAATAGTGCGATCAGGAGACCCCCGTCAGGAACTTAGTTGTTAGTAAGAAGTCCTAATTAGACAATTTAAAATGTAACTTACTGTTAATAAAATTGTAAGTTATTGAAAAACCATCGAGCACATTTAACTAACATGTGATGTAAACAAGTATGGCGGCCAGCGCTTACGATAACACCCGAATTACGCCGGACGGAACCGAAACTTTGTTCCAATTCTAGCTATAATCATTGAGATATTATATATCGTAGTACTTACGTACGTACTTGAGACGTAACTCCACGGTTATCAAGTTACGCGTAATTTTTTGTTCAAAGTAGCTATGCAGACGTACTTCTCGAGTATGCATGTGTACTAGAAAAGCTACTTCAAACAAATTCCACTTAACTTGATGATCGTGGAGTTAGCGGGATGTTTGTGTTTTTGTAGATAATAAAATCTCATGTTTTTCGAGTTTTTTCTTATATATATATATATCTTAGTGAACATAAAGGCATATTTTTTAAATAAAACTCAGGACTTGAACGTATATCGTTGCGGCAAGCAGCTGGTACAAAGTGAGCTGAAGTGTATGCGCTTTAACGTTTCTTTAAACAATATAGTTCAGGTGTCATCTCTAGTACGTAATACATAATTATTCAATGGCTTTACAGCCATTCCAGGATTCTTCTTTAGCTGAAATTTGTTAAAAATATTTATTGATAAGAGAAACGGCGCGACGATATTTCAGAAGAGTCACAAAAATTTAGTCTAAAAACTCTTGTTTATCTGTATTTACATTACAACTTAAATTTTGCCAATAATAACAACTATTAAAAATTTAAGTCACGGGAAAATAAAATAACATACACTTTCCGTTGTAGGTATTTCTGTCACACTTATATGTAAATTTTCAACAAAATGCACTGTCAGAAGCTACTTTTTTTATACTGTTCATGTTGTAGCTTAAATATTATATTTTATTTTTAAATTATACCCTCGTTTAGTGTTTGATTTAGGACATTGGAATTTAAAAAAAATTTATAATGGCGCGCCCCTATGAATATTTTTTATTTAAATAATATAAGAGGACAAACAAAAAAACATTTTAGAATAATTTTCTTAAAAAAAATTAAATACACATATTTTATTAAATTAGCCGCGTGGTTCCCGGCTTAGAATAGGACCAACCCATCTCATCCCATCGGGTGTCGTACAAGGCGACTAAGGGAAAACTAGGGAATGGGCAGCAGCGTTCTCTTAACACTTCTGCGATCAAAAACTGCGCTCGCCAACCCGCCTGCCAAGCGTGGCGAGTATGGCAAATCCCCCCTTTGGGGAGGCCTATGTTCAACAGTGGACAAGTATGGGCTGAGATGATTTTATTAAAGTTTGGTTAATGTAATAGTGTAGTATGGTTTTCAAAGCAATAAAGTAATTAACTATTTATTTGGTTATATCAAAATTACTGATCATTTACAAATTAAGATTAAACTTTATCCAACCGTCGTTTTTATTGAAACTGGCTTCGCTGTTCGCTGAGCGAGGCAGCCGGCGGATGTGCCAGGCGGATATATCAGATTTCAGTCTGCTTCGCCCGGCTAATTACCAGAGTGCTGTATAATGAAGCTAATTCTGTGAGTCCAGCTATTCAGTTTGTCTGAACGAATGTACTTGCATCGTGTAGATATAGCTGGGAATCCGCTTATTTGATGCTTAGACGGTTGAATGAGTGTAGTCCGTTTAGTAAGTACGTTCGAATGTCCTAGATTTTCTTTTTCGAGGAAGGAAAATTGTACGACTAGTGTTATTTTACTCAAATTTATGTTTTAACTGTTTTTGTTGATAGGTATAAGTATAGCTTCCTTCTTCTATGCAGGTACGATGTGCATTGCTACGAGGTTGCGTAGAATGGTTGCAACTGTTTATGTGAGTTATACTTTATCGTTTTGTATGTATACATAATATTCCATGAGAATATGGTATAAACTATACTATAAAGAGGAAATATTTGTTTGTTTGAAACTACGGACCCGATTTTAATGATTCTTTTCCTATTAGTAAGTTAAATTATCCAGAAATTCGGTCGGACCAGTTGCGAAGCCGCGGGAAACTGTTAGTATTCAATAAGTAGAAATGTTGAACATATACAAGTTGTATTGTAAATAACGCAAGACCTTAGATACCCCATTTAGATAATTGCTTCACAAATTCAATATATTCAAAAATCTAATTTCCAAATTTAAATTTTTTTTTATATTTTTAAATTTTTTTAAGTACTTTTATACCCCAATTACAATTAAACTTGTATGTGACTGTGTGCGTATTGAGAAATATGTTTTAAAAATGCACTCGAAATCTCCGTATTGCTTTGAATCAAGAACAACTTTAGTCTGTTATAGAGCACTGAAGGAGTAATGGCATTTTATGCAAATTAAAAAATTTAAGATGCATTAAAAATTGTTGGAATCAATTCAGTTACCGATTTACAACAAACTACTTTCAGGTCTTGCGTTCATTATGTTATTCCTTGTATATTTATCAAAAAACTCTTTTGCTGCTATACGTCTATTGATTATTTTATAGCCGATTTTAACCTTAATCTTTTTTTGTGATTAAAGCCAAACCAAAAAGCATTTATCAAAAATACACTGAAAACGTAAAATATAATAAAAAACAATAAACATCTTTCTAGCCTTTTCACTCGCTACTCAATTATTCAACGTGCTCTTTATATACCCTTCATTCCCGACACTCACTTTGTATCGCCCCTTCGTCCCTCGACTGAGCTTTGACCAGTGACATATCAAATGAGATGCGAGAAATCAATTTTAGGGTCCGGCGAGAATCCTTTTGGGAAATACATAAAACAGTCATCAGCTGAAGATGTAAAGGATCTGTGGAAAATTTGATTGGTCAGTTGAAGAGAAAAGATCGGCACAGGGAAATCTTTCATTTCTGGGTGTGCTTTACGCTGTTTTTATGCCAAAATAGAATTTTGATCTTTAATTATTATCCGGGAGACGTCCAACAGGACAAAGGCTTCGACCTTTATTCTATGATTTTATTTGTGACATTGTATTGCGTTAATTATTTTTACATTATTTATTAATGGGTGCAGTATCAGTGGAAAATACACCGCTGACATAGAGAGAGTGAATGCAGGGAATGGTGCGATAGGAAAGCTACATGGGACCCGGCACTTAATTTAAAAAGCGCAGCTGCCATACATAATTGACTCTTTGTTTCAATGCGGTTATATGTCAGTGCGAGTTGGGTATGTAAGAAGTAGAATGTAAACAGATTTAATGCTATGTGCGAAGTTAAGCTGACCAACCGTATTCGCAACAGCGTAGTAAGAAAGCGTATAGATATGAAAAATAGTGTCGTTGCAAAGATGACAAAGAGTATGCTCCGTTGGTCTGGGCATATAAAATTATATCGAAAGAATATTAAAACAGATATACAATACGAAAATGGAAGGACGGAATGGGACGGACGGACGAGGAAGGCTGTAAGAAAAGAACTTGTTTGAACTTTCTACGAGAGTAACGCCTACCCCGCAAGGGTTCTGGCGTGATGATATAGCTAGAGATAGATAGAATTAAGGAGGGCCTATTACCAGTTCTCATCATGTATGTATTTCATCATCATCCAATGTCTAATGCCTTGCCCACGATGAACGCCTTGTGCTGTAAGCACCAAGTTTTTGCTCGCGATCTGCATCAGGTCACCGGTCTACTCTTCTTATGACAAATATGAATAATGCCCACTCTGAATAATGCCAAAACCTAATAATGTTTAAATACTAATACTGCCAAATCTTAATTATGTTCAACCTGAGTAATATTCATTCTCTTAAAGATATAGAAAACTAAAATTGCTCCAATCCTACGATCCTCGGCTACTCTCATCCAATTTCTCTCAAGCTGCCCTACGGAAATCAATTAGAGATACAAATTTACGTATTTAAATAAAAAACAAATCGTTCGTTTTTCGGATTTGTTATTTTTATAGTTTTATCGTATATGACATTATTCGTCTTTGACATAAGTCGAGTAAATCCACCGGCCCACCTTGTCACTACTTAATTATATTAAGTATTATTTCTCTTATTACGTAAGCACCATAGATGAGAGGATAAATCGTCATGCTTCTTGAAATATGTCCATTCCCACTGAGTGTTCATTAATTTAATGCGCTAATTGATTGGCAAAAAGATTCGATAAATCCACAGCTTATTGCTCGTAGTGACGCAATCGTTGATTTATAGACACAATAACTCACTCAATGCCTTTGTATTTTTCTATGAATAGGTATAAATAAGTTCATTTGTATTCAATATTGATAATCTTCTTTCATAGAGATTTAAAGCTGGAATTTAGTTCCTGCTCAAAAATGTTCAAAAATATAAATAATATTAATACAAAGAGACCGGTATTAAAAACAAGTTTTTATAGCAACAAGGAAGATATATCTTGCTTAGTTGAGGAGTTCCTTAAAGAAGCCATCTTCTATTTGGCTCCATCATCAGACCTTGGACACCATAGGATCTTAAGTACTCGTCAAGGCAAATCCAACAAGACCAAACACGGTAGAGTTATATTGAGTAGTTGATTGATTGGCCATTAGCTACCTTTCGGTTTCATTATCAGACCCAGAACTAGTGTTGTAAAAACGCTCGGGTCGGCACTTAAAACGCTCGCGTCTTCTTCATGTTTCAACGCTCGTGAGCGTCGACTCAGCGCTAAACGCTTGACTTCAGCGCTCATTTTTACAACACTATCGTGAACACTATCTAGTTGTATAGTACTTGTGAATACCAATTTAACAAGCCTAAACACTAGGCGATTACTTTGTATAGTTCACATGTTCCTATGGCCACCTTCCGACTTCAGCATCAGACCAGCTCGATGGCATCATATTATTGCATTGTCATCGACTTTACATATTTTGAGCTCAATCGGATACTCGCAAGTACTTGCAATATGGATCACATGATTTGAACCGAAAATACAGACAGATATACATGCGAACATTGTAAGTTAAATAAAAGCTTGTAAATAGAAAGCCACTTTTGGTGTGAGACATAAGATTGTTAGGTTTAACAATAATAATAAATAAGTTAGAAGGTACGCGGGAACAACAATGATATTTCGACGTCAAACACCTCGGTCCTTCCCGTAGTCATGGGTGGAAACTTAAAATGAAAATTAAACAGGGATAAAAAAATATTTCACGAGTCCTAGGTCGAAAAAAGCGTGTTTTTTTATCGAAAAAAGAAACTCAGTTTGAAACTATGCCTGGTTTAATTGCTGAATCGTCCCTACTGTATTGGGAACTTATATCGTTGGCGATATGTAGGCATTCTTAGTACACCTCTGCCATATCTGTCTTCCCCCAGTCAGCGGGCTGGGAGAATACAGATATGACGGTGTTTTTATATTTATCATGAGGCAGAGTTAGTTGAGATAAGTCAGGTAAAGCACAAATCGAGATTCTAGTTTAAGATTGCGCGATTGTAAGCTGCTAGACTAGAGATCATATATTCAGTCAACGTATACGACGCTGATATAGAGAGAAGAGTGGATGTAGGTAATAGAGTGAATGGTGCGATGGGAAGGCTACTTGGGAGCCGGCACTTAAGCCAAAAGGCGCAGCTGGCCATGCATAACGGAGTGCTTGTCCCAACGCTGTTATTTGGCAGTGAGAGTTGGGTATGTAAGAAGGAGAACGAAAGCAGGATAAATGCGGTCGAAATGCGATCTTTGCGGAAGATGTGCGGAGTCACGCTGACCGACCGTATTCGCAACAGCGTAGTAAGAAAGCGAGTAGGTATGAAAGATAGTATCGGTGTAAAGATGAGAAAGGGTATGCTCCGTTGGTTCGGGCATATAGAAAGGATGCCAGAAGAAAGAATGACAAAACAGATATACAATGCGAAAGTGGAAGGATGTAGGTGCCGGGGAAGACCTAGACTATCTTACCATGACCAAATAGACCCTGTCTTAGCTGAAGGGCAAGTCAAGAGTCTCCGTAACCGGCGAGTGTGTATGAGACGAACTATGAGAGTGGAGGAAGCCAGAGAGGTATTTAAGGAAAGAACCTGTTGGAACTCTGTACTCTCTGCCTACCCCGCGAGGGAGCTGGCGTGATGATATAGATAGAGATAGGTATACGACTTCGTGATCGCTCGTGAATTGCGTTCAATACGAGGGAATTTCGACTCGTCCCTGTTGTCACGTGAGTCCGTATATCAGTTACTAGAGACTGTAATGCCGCTTCGAGTGTCACGTAAATTGTATTGAAGAACTAGATTTCATTAAGTTAGCACTTATTCTTTCGATACATAGAGACGTTTAACGCCTAAGGCCACGATTTACTGGACTCTCTGAGATCACTAACTGTTATCGTTTGTTTGTTAATGTCTTGTTTCGGGTCTCTTAGATCATCGCATTACAATCAGGATACGATATACAATAATATATGAGACAAAGTCCATTGCGGTGTTCTATCCAAAAAATCTCAGTAGTAGGCCGGAGACAGAATTTAGAATATGCTTTTATGATTATACTGTGTCCTTCGTTCTCGATATAAACTATATTAGCAGCTCTCTCGAGTCGCTTGGCAACCGCGCGTCATTTAGATACTTCAAAAGTCAACGCCGCCTCTATGGTATCTGTGGACATAACCTCTGGAACCATTCTTTTGAAAGCGCGGCAGCCGATGCTTTGTAATAAAGTTTTTGGTCGACATTTAATTTAATAATTTTGTTATGGCACTGAAATTATATAACAAAAAGGTTGTAATATACTCAAGTGACCGTGTGAAATAAATTTAAAACATCGTATAGGCAAATTTAGAAAAGTTTACGTCCTGGCAAAGGAGTACATTCTAAAAAGGTCAACCGATAGTTGTTTATGTGTGGTGTTTTCAGCTTAACTTGTTTATTTATATAATATCTAATATTTGGAAACGTGAATTTCGTCATATTAAAATTTGGGAAAGCTTCCTCGCCCGAAAAGTAAACTTATGAAGTCTATGTCCCTATTCGTGTACAGACAGTTTAACACGAAATATACCTGAAAACGATTATTAACCGTCTATAAATTGGCAATGTTATACCTCCAATAAGAGAAATTAGGGGGACGTTCATCAATTATGATGATTGTTAAGGATCGATGGCATTTTAAGGACACGGGTAATGTACGAGATACATCGACGTGGTCCGCAAGACTTGACGATAATTCAAGGACACGAGTGGTGTACGAGATACATCGGCGTAATCCGCAAGACTTGGGGCCCATACGAGATATGTGCTGAAGGTCATACTATTCATAGGTTTCATCCATGAGGTGTTCCTGTGCAGTTCACATTTCTACAATGGTAAGAATCAAAAATGTTACCTAAAATACATACCTTAAACATGCCTAACACAGTAAATACAAAGACTATTGCTATTAACTATTAGCAATTTGTCATATTATATCTCCAAAAGAAGACTTACTGAAAGGGTAATTAAAGTGACATTGTTTATGTATAACAATACATTATTAATAACAAAAGTCACTCCTTTGCAGAAACATAGTGTTTTTATTGATTTCATTATTAGACATACTTGTATAATAATACTGAAATAGCCCAAACTGGAGCTTATTACACAAAAAATTGTGCAAAATTATGAGTACTTGCATTAAAAAAGTTAAATCCAGCAATACTTATTCCTAAACAGGGTTATATATTAAATATAATATCTTATCCTACGGATGCTGCGGCAGGCAGGTTGTGGGATAATTTGGGTTATGCACAAAGATACTTAAAAGATAATATAAAATACCTGGTCTATCCAGTTAACATAAAACTAATAATTATCTATCAATATTATCAACCCAGACTCCTTGCAGGGTAGCCAGAAAAGATGAATCCTAACAATAGTCATGAAACCTTTATTGAGATAAGAACCTTTAAGGTCAGCAGTATATATTTTGCATAAAAGGAGTGTTAATATAGTGGATTATCAATATGGAATTATTAACTAGCTAGTCATAGCCAGTAGTTAAAATTTCATAAAACAACCACCGTTGTAACCAATATAGAACAACAATCCTCATCCTGGGTGTGAAAATATTAAGTCACAGTGTACCTATCAGTTCACCAAAAACAACATCACGTTGGACATTGGAAATCTCCTACCAAAGAAAGTGAGGTACAAAAAGCATGATAGGCATTTTACACAAGGGCTTGGTTTTTAAGTTGCTGAAAAATTCAGAAAAACAATCAGGAATACATAATGGGTTTACAAAGAAACCATAATATTGGAGGCTAAGGGTATTCACTGACTTTGGTATGTATCTATGACACTAATAATGCCTTCAACGACAAACATAATTTTATTGGTTTTGTGCAAGTACTTGCACTTCAGACAAGTGAATCTTGTCCTACATATGTTGACCATTATGTATAGAAACATTATTATTAGAAACACTATTGTTTAATAATAGAAATATATAAAAAAAAAAAAACAAAATCTCAATGCTAGCAATAGACCTTACAGTCATAATAAATATACTAATAAAATATTTATTAGTACCTATTCAGTTTTCTATCATGTAATGAGTTCAATGGTTTTGGGTTTTTGATTATTTCCTGCATCAATTATAGTGTACTTAATATATATATTAGAAATTTGAGGCACACACAATGGAAAGCTATACATCAATTCATCATTGGGAGAATTAGATGGTTTTACTGTATTTTTGTTTGATCATATGATAATCAATAAATAATATGTAATTAAATAAGATTATTCAAGAAATTAATAACTATAAAAAATAGTTTTGTAATTAGTTTGGAATGTGTACAGTTATTTTGAACACTAGTGATGTTTCTGGTATAGTTATGATAACACAAGCACAAACGGCTACCATTAAAGTAACAAGTTGGTTTTAGAGCACTATATATGTTGTAATTTATTTAAAGGTGTTTCAGTAAAAAATATTGGATTGAGATATCATACAAAAATTTGCAATTTTGGTATTGTTATATTTAAATTATTACATCCACATGTTACATGTATCTTATAAATAGGTATCTATATATAAAAAGAAAATAAAGTCATGCAAATGACTTGATAATAATATCCATTTGAAAATTTAATGATATTATGTTGACATGTTACCGAGGATGAAATATTGAGTTACAGTATTTGAAAGTATGGATTATCTTAAACAAGAATAATCAAAAGCATATGCTTATCACAGGTATTATAAATATTATGTAGTATCAGCAATAATCTAAGTCCTAAGGAACTTGATATTATTTATTTATTATTAATGGGGGATACATAATAATAAGTTGAGTAGCACTCGATTCTCACGGTTGGACATCTAGAACTAACTAGAAAGTTACGCATTGCAATTTTTTTTTTACTTATAAATACAGTCACATACAAAGAAGCAAAGGAAGTGTGCTATGAACTGAAAATTTCATGGTATGAAATAATTCAGTTATGAATAGGATTCCCAATATGATACAGTTGTAACCCGTGGTTCGGTTTAGTAGACTGTAACTTATTCGCTTCTTAAGTTATTACTAAATTAGGAGTGTATTTTTTCATCAGTAATGTAATTGGTTCAGGTGTGGCCCGATCGTATAGCCATAACGAATGTTCGCGGGCGTTATTGCGCAGGAAGGAATCGTTAAGTAATACATAAAGATTTATGTAGTCAAGGATTTATTTGTCGGCGCACACTCAGAACAAGGAAATGATTCCGGGATAGTTTCGAAATTTAAATTGAATTAATAATAGTGGTATAGTAATAACACTGGGGTAGGTTATGTTTGTTTACCACGCATTAATACTGCCCTTCGTTCCAGACTCTAAAATTGGGGGGGGGGGGGGGGGGGGCGAGATTATATAGGTAAAGCACATAGCCTTATGTGAGGAATATCTCCAGATAAGATGTATGTGTGTGAGTGATGTACGCTGATGGCCGCGAGGCCTTTACAGCTTCACCGGACTTAATTCCATATAAGTTCATTAGTACAAAGGCCTCTAGTACAAAAAATGTTAAATATTGATATATGTACATCTTTAAAGATTAAAAATATAACTAACATTAAATAAAGCAGAATGTTGATATAAAAAAAAAAACAAATTAAATATGTAATGATAGCAAAAACATTCTTATAATCACCAAATTAATTCGTAGCCTTTGTTTGGTACTGTACTCAAAAAGAGATCATTTGACAAAAAACAAAAAAAAAGAACCACATGCCTGTTGGAAAACACATTAGTGGGGAAATAGGTTTCCCTGTTATATTTGTATCATATTGTTATAGATTGGGTACTAACAGACTTTGTTTTCAGGTCTAGTACACAGTAAGGGTTTCTAGCTATGTATCTATCTGTATCCATATTATGACGCCAGATCTCTTGCGGGGTGGGCAGAGAGTGCAAGGTTCCGACGGGTTCTTACCTTGCATGCCTGCCTGGCTTTCTTCACTCTCATAGTTCGTCTCATAATGGTTGTCAATGATACAAGAATTTAATTTAGAAAGGATTTAATTTTATATAAACAAAACTCTAGATGGGCAATTCCTCAACTCTTGTTATATAGAAGATATCTATAGAAGAAAGATCTCTATAGAAGACATAACAGATGGAGACTGCACTGATATCTGATAAGTAATGATTGATTAATATTACCCGGTATTAATGAATTTTGGACAACAGGTGTGGTATAAAGGTACCTAACAGGTGCTTTAAAGGTTTTGTTGGGATGGATCTACACTACATAACATAACATGTTATAGAATTTGATTATATAAATTTATTTTAAATAAGTTTATATAACAGACAGACTGGTTGTAAGAAACAATATAGGTGTATATATTTGTTGTGTTTGTGTTGTATGGCAATACAAAGAACGGGAATGTGTTATAGTACAAATATACTCATGATATGTTATTTTTTAGAGGTCACACTCAAAAAAAAAAAAACCTTTACGTGGTATACTTCAACTTTACCCTTATAGCTCTAAACAGCTGCTAATATAGTTTATATCGAGAACGAAGGACACAGTATAATAAGTGATCAAACGAACTTACCTGAAGTGAAGTTCGATCATTATTATACGAAGTCCTTCGTTCGAAGATATAAGTACCCAACCCGCCCTGCCCGTTGGTAAAGTTGAAATGTACTACTTCTAAAAGGAATGCTTGCAGAGGTTATGTCCACAGATACCATAGAGGCGGCGTTGACTTTTTAATTCTCTGAATAACGCGCGGTTGCCAAGCGACTCGAGAGAGCTGCTAATATAGTTTATATCTTCGAACGAAGGACTTCGTATAATAATGATCGAACTTCACTTCAGGTAAGTTCGTTTGATCACTTATTATATAGTACAACGCTATCTGCTCCTTCGGGGAAAAAATACTGTGACACTTAGGTTTATTTAAGCGTGTAAGCATTTCAAATTACTTATTCTTTTGATGCATGAATACTTTTATATGCTAAGGCCTCAGTGAAAGGTTTATTTTCGATTTAACGGACTGCTGAGATCACTGACTGTTATCGTTTGTATGTTAGCTGAATTAAAGAATAGGCCTGTATTATTACATACTACAAGAGTCTATCCCTTTGGGGTAAAAATGTAGGCATTCTGCCAACTAGAAGTGTATCATTGTATCCTTTAGCGATAATATTTGTTAAAACATATCAGCTGCAATAATAAGTTAGCACTTTACAAAATTCAAATATGGGTTTTAGGGTAAATAATAATTGAAATATTTAAATATTTAAATTAGAGGAAACTCGTGAAAGGTAACCTAAACATAGATTAAACGATTAATTTTCTAAATTTCGTGTTAATTGAAACGCTCGAACTAGTTCATCGTGTTTCTGTAGAGCGTAAAGTAGAATGTACGGAGTCAAATGGAAATGTTAATTCAAAATGTAATAATTTTCTTCAACAACTAATAATGAGAAATATTTTAATAAACAAGTTCTGTAATGAGATCTACGTTAAATTATCAGCCTTTGTTTTGTCTAGATTGACTGGAGAATATTTTTCAGTATACCGAGTTCTTAGATTTACGCGAATGACGACCGCACATGAAACTAAAACTATTTTTCGATTTTATCACGTTTTCTTTTCTATTTTCAAGTTCCCGACCTTACGAGTGCTTTGTTGCAAAATGGCTGCAAAGCTAAAAAAAGACACATATTTTTTACAAACTTTTATTTGACTTGGAAAGTTAATATGTCTGTCTTTTCGGTTCAAATCTTATGTTTTCAAGCACTTGCGGGTATCCAATTGAGCTGAAATTTAGCATACGTATAGAAAGTCGGCGACAATGCAATAATATGGTACCATGGAACTGGACTGATGATGGAGTCGGAAGGTGGCCATAGGAACATCTGAACTATACAATGTAACCTGTCTCGTGTTTCAGCTTGTTAGATTGATATGTAAAGTATCCACCGCTTTACTATCCAGGGTGGGGTACTTCCTCAATTTTATTATCATCGTTGTCATCAAGTTCATCGGGGAGTTGAATTAATTTAAACAGATACGATTATGCATCTCACAGGAAACTGGCAAAATACACTTAAAATTAGTGCGAAGCCATAACTTAAAGAAGAAGAACAAGTAAACAATGACTATTTTATACTCAAGTTAGCATCTGTTTTTTCTTCTTAAAGTTATGGCTTCGCACTAATTTTAAGTGTATTTTGCCAGTTTCCTGTGAGATGCATAATCTTATCTGTTTAAATTAATTCAACTCCCCGATGAACTTGATGACAACGATGATAATAAAATTGAGGAAGTACCCCACCCTGGATAGTAAAGCGATGGATACTTTACATACCAATTGCGACGGCCGCTTTGAGGGAAATCATAAAGGCACGTTTTATCACTTTTAAGTACTCATGCACATATAAGAATACGTAATGGTTAATATTCCACCAACATTACACATGATTATTCAAAATAGCACAAGTTTTGGAAACAACGACCAGTTGACAATATCACTCTTTGTCTTCCCGCCAAAAAAACTCTAAGTTAGCTTCTGTTGCAATGCTGCGCATTTTTCTGAAGATATTCTTCTTTTGTTTTCCCCTTAATAACGACGTCATATTGTAAGAAAAAATGAGCTAAAAATATTCCAAGCATACATGATTCCCCAAGATAATCTTGTACATGAATCCCGCAGGCCAAATTAATTCCGCTCAATGTTTTTTTTTATGAACGTAACCCCACATTAAGATTTATTTCTGTATCGTCGGTGCGTTTACAAACATGAAAATTCACATACACAAATACCCAGACCGGAACAAATCATTCTGGATCACACAAAGATTTGTCAATGGAATCGAACCCGTGACTATTAGACACAGTGGGTGGAGCGGCTTAAGCTCTTAACCACTGCGCTGAATCGTCCGTCAACAATTCATCACTTAACAAGTGCTCGAATCAGTTCATGTTGTCGAAAACGGGAAAAGAAATTTTCCCGTTTTTTATTTATTCTCGCATTGATTGATTGTGTAAGTGCGAACACTCATGCTCTAATAAATCTTGTCATAACTCATGCTGAGTACCGACCTTTCTCCCCGACGATTTGTTTACATTACCATATTTATTATTATGTACTATTCGTGGGATGTGCAAGAGCATCGGTTCTTTATCTTTGCGTAAAAGGGTTCTTTCTATTTTGCATTAAGTTATTCACAAATGAGAATATCGAATGTGACCGCATCCAGAATTTATTTTTTTATTTATTAAAGAAGCTATACTTTCAACTTAACACTATTACTATTGCATTTTTTTTATATATAATAATAATAATAATAAAAAAATGCAAAAGTAAATGGTAAGCCGTTGGTCCCCGTTACCGTTTAATGTGGTAATCTTGAAACCAAATTGGACGTCTACAGACGGCTTGATAAGTGCCAACGGCAGATAGCCACAAACCTGCTTCCACCAATCAGAACTGGATCCGCGTGATGGAGTAGGACCCAATCTCTCACCTCGATTTGTAAAAAAAGGCCTTTGCCCAACAGTGGGACGGAAATGGCTGATATTATTATATTATTATTATTATATTTATAAACAAAGGGCCATTGAATCGAAAGTACAAATTCAAAAACAAGTTACATGGACATTTATCATCCCGTCCGCTTTGCGGAGCAGGCAAAGACTTAGAGCATGTTCTTTTCTATACAATACTCTCAGGTTTTACTCTGATAGTTCGTCTCATATACGCAAAAAATCCAATTAGGCAGGTTCAACTTCGAGAAAGAGGTCAATCGTCGAATCCAGCTCGGTTGGGCGTCATTCAGGAAGCTACGTAACATCTTCTCGTCCAAAATTCCGCAGTGTCTCAGGACACAAGACTTTGACCAGTGTACACACACTGGTCAAAGACTTGTGTCTTGAGACACTGATGACTTACGGTACTGAGATATGGTCGCTTACGATGGGCCTCATAAAAAGGCTCAAAGTCACCCAAAGGGCGACGGAGAGAGCTATGCTTGGAGTTACCCTGCGGGATCGAATCAGAAACGAGGAGATCCGCAGAAGAACGGAAGAAGCTGAAGAATAAGATACATAAATATTTACAACTGTGCCGTACATGCGTGCAGTGATATCACATTACACTTTATAGCCACTATTTTGGCAGTCGATTTAATGTGTGTTGCCGTGACAAACAACTGTCCTATTTTAGTTTGGCAGCTTTTCGATACCAAATTTAGTCAAGCACGCTATTTGCGCCATACTAACAACGTACGATGTTATTTAAAACTGGGTTTATTTTATAAAACGCGACGCGTAAATTTTCTTGTCACTTTGGCATTCCATCAACGATGCAACAAAATAAAGTAGTTTTTTCAGGTGTAAGTGCGCAGTGCAGCTACCGGATAACGTAGATTTGTAGTGATTTTCTACTTCCCTGTTGGAATACACGAAACGTCAATTTCTTTGTCTATCTATCTATCTATCTATAACCTCACGCCAGATCCCTTGCGGGGTAGGCAGAGAGTACAGAGTTCCAACAGGTTCTTTCCTTACATACCTCCCTGGCTTCCTCGACTCTCATAGTTCGTCTCATACACGCTCGCCGGTTACGGAGACTCTTGACTTTTCAATCAGATAAGACTCGGTTTATTTGGTCGTGGTAAGATAGTCTAGGTCTTCTCCGGTACCTGCATCCTTCCACTTTCACATTGTATATCTGTTTTGTCATTCTTTCCTCTGGCATTCTTTCTATATGCCCGAACCAACGGAGCATGCCCTTTCTCATCTTTACACCGATACTATCTTTCGTACCTACTCGCTGTCTTACTATGCTGTTGCTAATGCGGTCGGTCAGCTTCACTCCGCACATCTTCCGCAGAGCTCGCATTTCTACCGCATTTATCCTACTTTCATTCTTCTTCTTACATACCCAGCTCTCGCTACCATATAACAGCGTTGGGACAAGAACTCCGTTATGTATGGCCAGCTGCGCCTTATGGCTTAAGTGCCGGCTCCCGAGTAGCTTTCCCATCGCACCATTCACTCTGTTCCCTGCACTCACTCTTCTCTCTATGTCAGCGGTGTATTTCTCATCCTTACTGAAGGCGCATCCAAGATATACAAACTCATTCACTTGCTCCAGCACATCGTTACCAACCACAATCCTTACATTCGTTCTGGTCTCTTCCCTTTCAAAAACCATAATCTTGGTTTTCTTCACATTCAAGTGTAAGCCATTGATCATGCAGTCTTCTTTTATAACTGTGACTAGTGTTTGCAGATCAGTGGCTGTTGGCGCTATTAAAACCGCGTCATCTGCATAAAGTAGATGGTTTACCACTAAGTCACCCATTTGTACACCTTCATTCATCGCTTTCAGTCTTTGGAGACTTTTGTCCAGATATATTATAAACAGTCTAGCGGACAACACGCAACCCTGCTTGACGCCGATTTTAACGTCAAACCAGGGTGACCTGTTACCACCCACCCGTACGCATGCCTTGCAGTCCACATAAGTGGACTGGACGGCTCGCAACAGAGTGCCATCTATACCATACTCTGGCAAAATGTCCCAAAGTCTCTTTCGCACAGCTCTGTCAAATGCCTTCTCCAGATCTACAAAACCGCAGAAAACCTTCCGCCCCACTGCCAGATGCTTCTCTACGATGTTGCGGAGTGAGAAGACTTGATCCGAACATCCTCTTCCAGACCTGAAACCCCCTTGTGCCTCGCACAACATTCCATCGGACTTCACGCGCATTCTCCGTTCAATAATTTTACCGTACACCTTGGCTGCCAAGCTGATCAAACTGATGGCTTTGTAATTGGCGCAGTCATATTGTGAACCCTTGCCTTTATACAAGGGTACTATAACTGCGCGGCGCCAATCTGTAGGGACTCTACCGGTCCTCCAGCAAAGGTTTGCAAGGACCCGGAAAGCGTCCCGGACGCAAGTTCCACCATATTTGATCATCTCGGCAGATATCATGTCTACTCCGGCAGCTTTACCGTTTTTCATACTTCCTATCGCCCATTCAACTTCTTCCATAGTGATGTCCTCCGTTGATTCTGGTGCCGCAATCTCGCCTTTAGGCACGTCTGCGGCATCAGCATCTGGGTCATCTCCATACATTTCTTCAAAATATTCACTCCACCGGTTTAGCACAGCTTGTGTGTCTGCAAGAATGTCACCATCTTTAGATTTTATCCTTTCCATTCTGGAGCCTGACGAATCACCTCGAGCCTTTCTCACCTTGCTCCAAAAGAGTTTGGTGTTGTTCTCGAAGTTCTTCGCCAGCCTCTCCTCCTCAATCATACTGGCTCTTTCACGCTTTTCTTTCACTAAAGTTTAGTGGCATTCTTGCATTGCCGGTATATTTCTTTCCTCATCTCTGTCATACTGGCATTCAGGTTCAAAGAAGATACATAGTCCTGCCACGCTTTCTTCTTACTTTCTACGGAGCTTTGCAACTCCGCATCCCACCATGCATCACCTTTTGCTGTAATATGCTTCTTTGAGCAACCACATACTTCTTTCGCGGATTCCACCAAACTCTCTTTCAGGCTATTCCAGCATTCATCTACATTTGAGTCCGAAGAGCCTGCTGTCAGAAGCTTGTCCCGGACTCTGTCTTCATACATTCTCCTCACGCTCTCATCTTGCAACTTTTCAACCTTTAATCTTTCAAGGTCTCCGAAGGGGATACGCTCTCGCCAGTGCCTCCACTTCCTGAACAGACCACTAAACCGCGCAACTACGAGATAGTGGTCTGATTCCAGAGTAGGGCCTCTATACGCACGCGTATCTTGTAGTTTGCTTCGGAGACGGTTATCAACCAGGATCAGATCTATCATGCTTTTTTGTTCATGCCTTCTCCACGTATACAAATGTATGTCCTTGTGCTGGAATATCGTATTAGACACAAGGAGACCCCTTTCCAAACAAACATCTACAATGAGCTTACCTGCATCGTTCACTCTCTTATCACCATAAGGACCCAGAGCAGCGTCGCAAGTTTGCCGCCTGGTTCCTACCCATCCGTTCAGATCGCCACACAGAATCACCTTTTCATTAGCCTCAGCCAAATCCAGAACTTCCCTGACATTATCCCAAAACTTCTCAAGGTCCTGGGGTGTCGACGAGCTTACGGGCGCATACGCTGCGACAAAAAATACTCTAGTGACACCCAGTTTTAAACGGACCCAGTTCTCTGGGTCTCGCATCGCACAGGCCATAATCTCTCACTCCAGAGGCCAGGCGACGGGACAGCAAGACACCCACCCCCATGCTGGCACGACTGCTCTGCGGTACCCCAGACCACAGAGCCATCGTTCCATCAGGAAGATCACAGGTTTCACTGCCCCTCCGCTTAGTCTCTGTTACACACAGAGCATCCAGCATCTGTTGTAGGTCTTGCAACGTTTCAGCCATGATGACGATGTCGTCTGCAAATCGCAGGTGAGAGATGTATGCGCCATTTATATTAATGCCGCGACCTTTCCAGTCTAGCGTCTTTAACATATCCTCCAGTACATTGGTGAACAGTTTTGGTGATATGACATCAACTTGGCGCACTCTGCGGCGCATGTGGATATGTTCAGTCCGCCGGTTCTGTACTTGGACGGTCATAGTTGCAGCTTCAAAGAGGCATCTCATCGATGTATCGCCAATCAACTTGGCATCGTTGCAAGGAGTCTAGAACTGACCAGGTCTCGACAGTGTCAAAGGCCTTCTCATAGTCCACGAAGGCTAGACATAGGGGCAGATTATACTCTGCAGTCTTCTGTATAATCTGCCGCACTGTGTGGATGTGGTCTATGGTGCTGTAACCACTTCGAAACCCGGCCTGCTCCGGGGGTTGAAACTCGTCGAGCCTTCGCGCAAGACGGTTCGTGATGACCCTTGAAAACAGCTTGTATACATGGCTCAGAAGCGATATGGGTCGATTCATTTTTAAGCTGTTTAAGGGCCAACTCGATCTCATCCAGGTTGATCTCGGGCAAGTCTTCTGTGAAGTGACGTGTAAGGGTGGCTCTGGGATCTCCTCTAAGAGATTCGGGTCGAGGTGCGTGTGAGGCGTAGAGCTGGCTATAGAAATTCCTTACTTCCGAGAGGATTTCCGGCCTAGAAGCGATCACAGTACCCGCTTGTGTAGTCAACCTTGTCAAGTGGTTTCTCCCAAGTGACTGGACGAACACTTTCGACCCCCGGTTCTGCTCGATGGCTTTCTCAATCTCAAGCTTGTTGAAAGCTCGGAGGTCGCGTCGGACCAGCTTTGTGATCTTTTTATTTAAGGCCTGGTGTTCTGACAAGGTTGAGGCTGCATTTCGGCGTCGTTCGCTCATAAGCTCCAGAGTCCCCCCCGAAAGCTTAGATTTTCTGCCTGTACGCCTCGTTTCGCATAATTTAGTACCCTCTTCTCTAAGAGTCTGTACCACCTGCTCGAATTTCTGATCAACGCTGTCAGTGGTTTCCAAGGCAGCGAAACGGTTTTCAAATTTTAACTGAAAAGCTTGGGAATCCATAGCGGCTTGAAGCAAATTCGGTCGGAGACTGGACTTCATCAAGCGGACTCTTTCGCGCTTCCATTGTATATTCAGAGTGGCCCGTACGGAGCCGGTGGTCGCTTCCGCTTTTAAACCTTGCGATCACTGAGACATCTCTGAATATGCGCCTCTTGTCCGCCATGATGAAGTCGATCTCATTTTTTATTTTACCATCGGGGCTTTGCCATGTCCACTTTCTTTGGGGCTGTTTTTTAAAGAAAGAGTTCATCATAAACAGCCCTTCTCTTTCGACAAAGTTGACGAGCGTTTGCCCCCTGTCATTTCTGCTGCCAAAGCCGTATGGTCCTACTGAGGATTCGCTGTCAGATTTTACTCCCACTTTGGCGTTGAAATCTCCCATGACAACGTTGTAGTGTGCCCTAGGGGTATTATGAAGGGCCTTAGAGATGTCCTCGTAGAGTACCTCTATGTCCTCGTCCGAGTGTGCCGAAGTCAGTGCATAAACGTGCACGATCTTGAGGGTGTACCTCTCGGTCAGCTTAATTATGAGGTATGCTACACTTGTCGACACACTTGACATTTCTAAGACGTTGTCAGCGAAGACTCTATGGACTAGAAACCCGACGCCACCCTGGGAAAGTTGGTCTCTCTCTCTAAAGTACAAAAGATGGCCAGATTCTAGGGTTATGGTGTCTTCTCCCTCTCTTCGAACTTCACATAAACCCAGAACGTGCCATCTTATGCACTTCAGTTCTTCTTCCAACTGCAGAAGATGCTCATCCAGTCGTAGATGTAACATCATTGGCAAAAAGTGGGTGTACACGCCTGAGGAAGCACAAATTTTTTTTTTTGAACCATAACAATGTACAACATTGAATCGTATACATAAGTTAAGAAAAAAACTGTGTCGCAGCCATTAACGCCCACTTTCAGAAAAGGGCGCAGCGTTCTAACCGCCGCGTTTTATAAAATAAACCCCAGTTTTGAATAACATAGTCCGTTGTTAGTATAGCGCAAATACCGGCCTTGACTAAATTTGCAATCGAAAGTAAATGGGCCAAACTAAAATGGGCCAGTCGTTTGTCACGACAACACATGAAATCAACTGCCAAAATAGTGGCTATAAAGTATGATGTGACATCACTGCACGCATGCTCGGCACATTTGTAGATATTTATGTATCTAAATATTTGTATAAGGAGATTTTATAGTCTTTTCATGTATCAGAAGAGGGCTCATCACACGCACGCAGTGGATATCGTGATTAATGCTTTCGCAAAAACGCCTTTGCGTTCTATATTACTGTTATTTTATTAATAACTTCTCACAGAAGCTAAAGCGAAAGGATGTAGATACCAAGAAAGACCTAGATTTACTTATCTGATGAGCAATTCAAGAACTGCATGCAAGAGACGAATTATGAGGGTGAAGAAAGCGAGAGACCTGTATGGATAAAACATGTTGGTACTTGGTCTGGAAAGGAACTAGCGTTATGATATAGTGGATAGCAGACTAGGAAGATAGATAATCTTTTCAGATATGTGACAAAAACTGTTTTCGAATTGATACTTTTGATTTAACGGTAGTTTGTTTACGAGATGTCAAATAATCTGAAATCTCCGTTTATACTTAATGGCACAACTGCTTGGCATAACCAATAGTGCGATAGGAGATTTTTTCCCATTTCTTCACCCAGTAATTGGTTATAACTTTAATGATACATAATCCCAAATTTAATAATAGTTTTATTTTCTTTAATTTGACATCTAAATTTGTAAATAACATAATGCAAATAGCTCTCTCTAACACAAACATAAAGAACCGACGTACATCTTGTACATCACACGAATAGTTAATAATAATAAATATGGTAATGTAAATAAATAGTCAGGGATAAAGGTCGCGGTACTCAGCATGAGTTATGACAAGATTTATTACAGCATGAGTATTCGCACTTACACAATCAATCAATCCGGGAATAAATTAAATACGGGATAAGAAATACCATTCAGTGATGAGTTGTGAGCGGAATTAATTTGGCCTGCGGGATTCATTATTTTCTTGGGGAAACATGTGTGGTTGGAATATTTGTAGCTCATTTGCTGTTATACTGAATGAACAAAGTTTTTAAGGAAAAAACAAAAGAAGGAAGGAAAAAATATGCTATTCTTTCTCAAATTTTAAACAGTTATTTCATATAAGTGTCGACACATGAAAATAAAAAAGGGTGTATTATTTTAGGTTCAATGTAACGTGTGCCTTTCGTCACTCTGTGAGCATATAATTTCACATGTCTTTTTATTATTTTTTAGGTACTTTCGGAAATGAACGTTTGCTAGGTTTAGCACCACCCAGAGGTTCGACTTTTTTCTTTGAGGTTTGGGCCCCGTGAATACAAAGCGAGCTGTCTGAGCTTAATTAATTAAGGGCAAATTGATAGAATCGTAAATTCACACACACTTAAATCATAACATTTATATTGCAGCTCGTAGCGTTATGATACTGCGGTATTCGTACCGATCACCAACACAAAGTAGCGTTCGGCTCGATGAGTCTAAAATGTACAGTGAGCACCATAAGTTGCTGAATATTTATTTAAATAACGTTTATTGGATTCTTATATTTATGCGAATATTGCACATAAAATAAAACTATTTTTCGGATTTTATCGCGGTTTATTTTTGATTTTTAAATTTCCGACGTTTCGAGTGCTTTGCAACAACAGCTCATGGTCACGACACCCCAATCTACATATGCATATATAAAACGGTCGGTATATAAGAAATTAGGCTGTTGTATTACCGTATATTTTATTCACGCGGTGGTCCCTTTGATTAACGTTTGCGATGGCACTGAACTACCGAGCAGGTAATGTATTTACCATGTTACAACTAGACACTACATACAGTATTGCTGAATGATTTATTTTATATTCGTCGTGACGTCAACTAATAAATCCCCAGCATGCTACTTATCAATTATATGTTCAAAAGGGTGATAAGACACTTCTAGAATGTTTACATTTGGGTGTTTTCATTTTCGAAGGTTTATTTGTTGTTAAATGACATATAACTTGTCAAAATAAAACCGTCATAATAATATCAGAGTACAGAATAAACAACCAATTAAGTTGTCATTGTTTACCAGATTACCAAATAACAACAATTTTTTTTAGTGGTATACGTATGGAAACCCATAGTGACACCATTTAGTTATAGGACTACCAAATCTGACACAAATCAATAACTTTAATACCAATGATCTACATCTATCTATCTATCTATCTATAACCTCACGCCAGATCCCTTGCGGGGTAGGCAGAGAGTACAGAGTTCCAACAGGTTCTTTCCTTACATACCTCTCTGGCTTCCTCGACTCTCATAGTTTGTCTCATACACGCTCGCCGGTTACGGAGGCTCTTGACTTTTCCATCAGATAAGACTCGGTTTATTTGGTCGTGGTAAGATAGTCTAGGTCTTCCCCGGTACCTGCATCCTTCCACTTTCACATTGTATATCTGTTTTGTCATTCTTTCCTCTGGCATTCTTTCTATATGCCCGAACCAACGGAGCATGCCCTTTCTCATCTTTACACCGATACTATCTTTCATACCTACTCGCTGTCTTACTATGCTGTTGCTAATGCGGTCGGTCAGCTTTACTCCGCACATCTTCCGCAGAGCTCGCATTTCTACCGCATTTATCCTACTTTCATTCTCCTTCTTACATACCCAGCTCTCGCTACCATATAACAGCGTTGGGACAAGAACTCCGTTATGTATGGCCAGCTGCGTCTTATGGCTTAAGTGCCGGCTCCCGAGTAGCTTTCCCATCGCACCATTCACTCTGTTCCCTGCACTCACTCTTCTCTCTATGTCAGCGGTGTATTTCCCATCCTTACTGAAGGCGCATCCAAGATATACAAACTCATTCACTTGCTCCAGCACATCGTTACCAACCACAATCCTTACATTCGTTTTGGTTTCTTCCCTTTCAAAAACCATAATCTTCTCTCATAATCTTCTCCATAATGATCTACATTTTATTTAAAATAGCTATAGCGTAGTTGAGCCCCTGGACCTCGTGATCGCTACGCTAATTATGCGCTATTAGACCAACAACGCAGGCTTCAAGTAAAGAAAACCCGTAACATCTAGTTTGGAAATTGTGACTAAATGTTTCAATGGTTTTAGATAAATGTTGGCAGGCGGTTTCATTATACACTCAAATAATGTAAGCTATATAAAGTATGTAAAAATATATACAGCGAGCAGAAGCCCGGGTAAAACCTAGTCGTTTCTAAATCAACGCGTAGCAGTTCCTATAGAATTTGATATACCAATCGCGGTATTCAGTTATTCACTAAAATCTCAGTGAGCAAACGAATAAACATTAGTTCTGGTGGAATCCCGCCATTTAATGTTTGTCTTCTATTACTTACAGAGCTTGGAATCCCGTCTTAATGGCACCCACATACGAGTACTCCGTATTGAAGTTGAGAATGCGCTGTGCTGAGAACCTTGAAGGAATCTTGGGAAATATCTCTTACGTAAATACTAAGAATTGCTTTGTTTTCAAGTAACGAATAATTTAACTTTTAACACGTGTTTAAATTAATTTTCACTAAACCTTGTATGTAATTTGGTTTTTGATTCATTTCAAAAATTGCTTTGGTTTATGTTGTTATTGATTTTTAATTTCATTTTCAAAAAAATCTTATTTGTTAATTAAGTAACTGGTTATGAAATCGTAGAATATTTTAGATTTTTTCGGTTGGTCATCAATCCAAAATATTTTAAGTATTCAAAGATATAACACACAAAATTAAGATGTATCTAGATTTTTGAACTATGTATTTTTTATTTTTGGCAGTTTTAACCAATACCAATTTTTAAAATTACCAATTAATTCATAGTAACTTATCAAATTATGTAGAAAGAAATAATCAGCGGCTTCATACTTAAGGTACTTTATCTTGGAAAACAGAGTGCTTACAGTACCGTGTTATTAGTTTATGAATTAGTTTAATACAACTTATACTCAGATTTGTGACACGTGTTATTTGACAAATCCTACTTTAGTACCACAAGGATCTTTTGGCCCATGGGTGTCATCGACAGGGCTGTTGATGTGAAATTAGGGTTTATTGTTTAATTAATAAAATTTTCCTACTTCCAAGGAGATATTTCAACAGGTGGGTTCGTATTTCACGGTTACTCGTCACAGCAGTCATACTCGTGAAGGGGTGCTGCTTGTGGGGACTGGTCCATCTGGAATCCATTAGACGCTCTCTACAGATAACATTAGATTCATATCTCGATCGTAAGGCATCACACTGGAGTTACATCATAAACTATTTAATTGTAACCTAAACATTATATCCACACAATATGATTAAAAAAAAGGAAAGAAAGAGAAGTAAATAAAAAGACAAGCCCGCTGAGTTTCTTCGCCGAATCTTCTCAGTGGATTAGTAGCTTAATTAGGTTTAAAAAAAATGTAAATTGACTATTTGTAAGCGCCCCCACAGGGCTTACACAAAATAAATTAAATGAGTTTCAGTTTACTAATTAAAAAAGAATTTGGCTAAATTTGGCAATTCTGCGAGTGTCATGAAGTGACATTTCACTTTATGACAGCGTTATGTCCAATTTTGGCCGCGGGCCAAAAGATCTTTGTACGACTGGATATTCGATGTAACTGATACTCGTTTAATCAGACGGCAAAGGAATAGCATGACACTAAATTTAATGGGCTAGTAAATAAAATTTGATTTCAAAAAATATACATACTGACCGATCGATTCACCATAAAGTTTCCACTCTCAAAAGAACGTAAAAGCTTATTATCACCAACATTGTGGTTCACACTTGGCTGAGTTTCAATATTCGCTGCAATGAGTTTTTTGGTCGCCTGACTTATGTGTACACGGGGTAGGTATAGCATGAAAACTTTAACCTTAGCGTGATCGTAGCGAGTAATCATGTCGCGTTCATGTTTATTTAGTAAATTTGTAGTGTGAAAAGGGTGGCATATCGACTCGCCAGCGTCACACTAACTTCAATCTTTTTGTGCTATTTTATAAGTTAAGATATCATATATGAAATATAATGAACATGGTTTTCACTCTAAGGTGACAATACGTAAAGTGTATGAAAACACAGACTACATATGGATAAAACATGACGAAATTCGTAAGAAATTGAGTTATCCCGAACCCAATATTCTTTACGCTAATGTACGTAGCATAGTGAAACCAGGAAAACTAGATGAACTAAACTGCATTATACAATACAATATACCTAGTCCTGTGCATGTAATTATTTTATCAGAAACTTGGATCAAGTCAGAACCTGAAGCCAAAAGTTTAAATTTACCAAACTACACACACTACTACAATATTAGAGAAAATACAAGAGGAGGTGGAGTGTCCATATTTGTTCACGACTGTTTAAAACACAATTATTTAGAAGATCTGTGCAAAGAAGACAATCACTACTTATGGGTTCATTTACATAAATACTCGTTGGATATTGGTGCCATATACAAAATTCCAAAATCAAACACTAACGGATTCTTGGAGGAATATTCACAACAGCTGATGAGAAGAAAACGAGCTTTAGTGTTTGGTGATTTTAACTATGATCTACTTAATCCGAACCGATCAATCAATAATTATACAAGAACGCTGCTAGAAAATGGACACAAAATCCTGAACAAAATTGACACAAAATTTAGCACCCGTGATACACCTACAAAAAAATCAATACTGGACCATGTCTCATCTAATCTGAGAAATCATAAATTCCATATGACCATAGTGGAGTCACCAATGTCGGACCACAGACAAATATATGTAGAAGTTGGTAAATATGCACGGGAACCGAAAAAGAAAATAAAGTACCATACCTTAGATTACACAGCATTATACCACACAGTAGAAACTGCAATCACAAATATCTCTGACAGTGCCTATGACAACCTAGAACATACAATAAAGGAAGCAGTAAAGAAAAATAAAATACAAAAATTCAAAATACGCTAAAATCTGACTGGATCAATAAAGACATAATTGGAATGATAACTAAAAGAAATCAGGTGTGGTCTACTTATAAGCAAAATCCTAACAACGAGCTAATAAGAAAAGACTTTATAGCCCAACGAAACACCGTGTCTGAAGAAATCCAACGTACCAAGAATAGTTATTACTACAAAGCTTTCAAAAACTGTGAAAGAAAACCTTTGAAGATATGGAAGTTAATCGGGAAATTAGCTGGGAATAAAACAAATTCAAGCTCCACTCCTTCAAAATTAGATACACACATTGGTCCAATCACAGACAATAAAGAAATATGTAATTACTTTAACACCTACTTTGCAACTATAGGGTCTATCTTAGCAAATAAAATCACAATAGGTAAGGAAAACACACACATGCAGCCAAACACTTAAACAGCTATGTCTAGTACATGCGAACTACTCCATCTAGCTCCAACTACGAAAGAGGAAGTTAGCAAAATCATAGACAATCTCAATCAGAATACTAGCACAGGCCTAGACGGAATTAGTTGTAAAACCATAAAATGCATCAAAAACTTAATATTAAACAAACTAACGATGAATATTAATTATTGCTTACAACACGGCTTCTTTCCTGATTCTCTCAAAGTAGCGAAAGTGAGTCCAATTTTTAAGTCCGGAAAAAAGAACGACTCTAGCAATTATCGCCCTATCTCAGTTCTGCCGATAATTTCTAAAATCTATGAGAAAATTTTATATAATCGTTTAGATAATTATCTCAAAACTATTAACTTCTTCTCAAAAAATCAATACCGTTTTCGCACAAAATCCAACACGCTAACTGCAACAATTGACCTTGAGACGAATCTGAAAAACAAAATTGATGAAAAACGCGTTGCACTCGGTATATTTATTGATCTGAGAAAGGCATTTGATACTATTAGCCATAGCCTCCTTCTTAAAAAATTGAACAACATTGGCATCAGAAAAACTGCTCACAACATGTTCCGGTCATATCTCAGCAATAGACAGCAAATTGTACAGATTGGTGATAATCAAAGTAATCGCGAAGCTTTAACCTACGGCGTGCCACAAGGATCTATTCTTGGCCCCTTGCTATTTATAATATACGTAAACAGCGTACATAACCTTAACCCAATGGCTTACACTTGAATGTGAACAAAACCAAGATTATGGTTTTTGAAAGGGAAGAAACCAGAACGAATGTAAGGATTGTGGTTGGTAACGATGTGCTGGAGCAAGTGAATGAGTTTGTATATCTTGGATGCGCCTTCAGTAAGGATGGGAAATACACCGCTGACATAGAGAGAAGAGTGAGTGCAGGGAACAGAGTGAATGGTGCGATGGGAAAGCTACTCGGGAGCCGGCACTTAAGCCATAAGGCGCAGCTGGCCATACATAACGGAGTTCTTGTCCCAACGCTGTTATATGGTAGCGAGAGCTGGGTATGTAAGAAGGAGAATGAAAGTAGGATAATTGCGGTAGAAATGCGAGCTCTGCGGAAGATGTGCGGAGTGAAGCTGACCGACCGCATTAGCAACAGCATAGTAAGACAGCGAGTAGGTATGAAAGATAGTATCGGTGTAAAGATGAGAAAGGGCATGCTCCGTTGGTTCGGGCATATAGAAAGAATGCCAGAGGAAAGAATGACAAAACAGATATACAATGTGAAAGTGGAAGGATGCAGGTACCGGGGAAGACCTAGACTATCTTACCACGACCAAATAAACCGAGTCTTATCTGATGGAAAAGTCAAGAGTCTCCGTAACCGGCGAGCGTGTATGAGACGAACTATGAGAGTCGAGGAAGCCAGAGAGGTATGTAAGGAAAGAACCTGTTGGAACTCTGTACTCTCTGCCTACCCCGCAAGGGATCTGGCGTGAGGTTATAGATAGATAGATAGATAACCTTAACCTGACAGGCGACATAATATCATATGCTGATGACACCAGCTTATTTTTGTATGGCAATAATATCGACCAAATCATCAACCAAGCGCAGCAAGATCTGGATACTCTCTCTGGATGGTTCCAAGACAATTTGTTGACTGTAAATACATCTAAAACTAATTACATTATTTTCAGTGCTAAGAATAAAAAAATCGAAAGTCACTCGGACCTATATATAAATAATGAACTTTTGAACAATGTTAGCTCAGAAAAGTATCTTAGGACTTTATCTAGATAAACATCTGACATGGCAGCCACACTTAGATAAATTAAGATCGAAACTATCTTCTGTCATGGGCGCATTACGAGGTATCGTTCGCTGTTTGCCTACACCTGTTAGTTATTGAATATCTGATAGAGGTGTGGGGCACCGCAGCTAAAACACATTTAAAACAAATTGAAACATGTCAAAATAAAATAATTAAACTTTTATTTCATTACCACTATCTAACTCCTACTGAAACAATATACAAAAAAAAACAAATTGATGACACTATCGCAAATATATAAATATAACACATGCATATTAGTACATAAACTATTAAATAAAAATATACACTCTAAAATAACATTTACAATAAAAGGACAAACACAAAAACGTATTACTAGACGAAAGAACAACATTTGCCTAATAAAACCACGAACTAACTATGGGAAGAAAAACATACTATACGAAGGAGCTGAACTGTACAATAAATTGCCTAATGACATCAAAGAAATTTCATCTTTTGCCTTATATAAAAAAACTATAAAACATCACATCCTAAAGAATTTCTGTATATTTTAATATAAATCCCATTAATAATTAAATTACCACAACGTTATCCTATACTAGTTTCTGCCCCTAACTTCATTCGCGTTGACTTTAGACAGGAACCTTTTCCCCGCTAGAACTTTTCCCGCTAGGTAATAGACTATCTGTGCGCCACACACATACATATACACTTGCCTTCAAGAAACGACATGTAATTGTTCACTTACTTTTTCTTCTTACCCACAACACTAAAACGATTATGATTTATGTATGAGTACCTACCGTCCTTCTGTATTTAATATTTAAGATGAACTTGTATTTCTCATGTTATAAGTGAATTGTATTCTTTTTGAGAAATAAATGTCTGAAACCGTAATATTCTTGATCCGCACTTGATATCTCTACTACAGTATAAAAACATAAAAGCTTGTAGTGTATGTCAAAACATTCTTTACAAAAGGAAGCTCGAGTCATCCAAACGCAATAACTTACCGCTTCAAAGAATATTTTCAACTTTTCCCTGGAACTTGCCCACAAAGTGGAGGAAACGGCCCGCGTTGATAAAATACACGCACCTGAGTGTTCGCAAGAGAATAACATTTTGTGTTTCTGTGTTATTTGTTTTGCACAAACATTGCGCTCTCTGGCTTTGTTAGTATGTTCTACTTTTAGGGAAAAAGGGTTATATCATCACGCCCATAGATCTAGTATTGTTCCCTGATACTAGATGAATTTCGCGCCCGCGTTCCATAAACGGTGATAGTAGCGGTGTCAAATTTAATAATTATTTTTTTGTACAGGCCAAAAAGCACTTACAAACCTCCAACTAACTACATTTTTTACATCAGTCACCGGATCGGAATGTTTACAATGTACATGCATACATATTTGATGGACTATGTTCCCTAACATACTATTACATATAACAGAGGGGGAACTCATCACTTGAGGAATACAAGCGTAACGGTGTTTATCAGTTGATTTATCTATGTATCTTTATTATTACGCCAGATCTCATGCGGGGTACAGAGAGTACAGAGTTCCAACAGGTTATTTTCTTACTGACTTTTCTGGCTTCCTCCATTCTCATAGTCCGTCTTATACACGCTTACCGGTTACGGAGACTCTTGACTTGCACTTCAGATAAGCCACGATCAATTGATCAATAAGTTAAAGAAACATTCAAATTACCTACCAATATTTTGTATAGAATTTCAGTTCAAATCCGGCCAACATTTTTTTATTATTAGTGTAGATAAGCTGCGCCCAAGGCTTTCCCGGCGATTAGCCGTTATTCATATTGCGTCTGTAAGTAGGTGGGGAAATGATGGAGATTAAAATGGAATAGGTATTCATGAATGTGGCTTATGTATAACTAATTTTACCCGTGACTTCACTCGCATTTTTACGGGGTTACCTAAATCGCTGAAACACGTACCTAATTCTTTATTTCCTAACAAAAAAACTCTAATATCCCGTCCCAACCCATCAATTTTCAAGATAGGGATATCTTGACAATTGATGGGTTCCTCTTACAAACATTCATCCCCCGTTTAACCCCTTCTAGTATTTTTTGAGACAAAATATAGCCTATGTCCCAGAAATAAAATCCTTAAAATCCTTGTCATATCAAATAAAACTATATTTTTCGGGAAGGACCATGACCATAGTCCCGTGACCATGGGTGCTGCAAAGCACTCGAAACGTCGGAAATTAAAAATCAAAAAATAAACCGCGATAAAATCCGAAAAAATAGTCTTATTTCATGTGTCATATTCGCGTAAATCTAAGAACTCAGTATCCTTGTCATATTTTATCTAAATCTATTTAATCGTCGAAAGGTAACTGACAACAGAGTCACTTTCACATTTATAATAGTAGTATGTATAATTATATACTTTTTCACTTCTGAGAAGAGTTTTACCTTCCTGACCATTGTCAGAATCATTATTTTGTAAGCCAACTATGGTGAACCTTCATACATTCACGGGTTTTCTTTTAATGAAATATTAAACGTAATCATAACGTGCCATCTTAATTTAATAATAGGTAGGAATTAAACTTAATATTCATGCATCAATACTTATCTTTATTTGTAACAGCAAATATGTTGTAAGAAGGAAATCATAACGTTACCAAATATTATAATTCTAAATTATCAGATACCAGATTTTTTACTATTTTTTCATTAAAGAATGCCTATCAGCTGCCCTTATTTAGCCCTGCACACATATGTCACATGCTGTTACTAGAAATTTGGTGAATGTGAAATAGAATCAATTGAATATCGCAACGATAAAATTTATACCGAAAAATGAATCGATGTTAATAAAAATAATTTAGGAACAAAAAGAGAACAAAATAACATAATCTCATTATTTATATAGTTATCAAGCCATTGGTTAGAAAACATGTCTGACAAATCGCTTGATTCGTCGTTGACGTGTATTATTATTAAAACCTCCATGAAACTTTGTTTTAATAATTTATTTTAATAATAAATTTATTTATACATTTATTGACCATGAAAATATGTTTCAGTCATCTGACTGTAATGTATGTATCTACATAGAATAATATATTCGTAAAAAAAAGCAAATCGATTTTGTACATTTAAGAAAAAAATAACATCGATTATAACGACTTTTTTTGTGTCAGTCTCTTAAACGCAAACCTTTACAATTTACATATTTGGGTAATAGAGTTTCATTAAGTTTTAAGTTTTTTAAATAATTAACTAAATAATTAAATTACGCAAATTTATAAACAGTTTATGATTGTAATTAATAAAATAATATTTAAAATAAAATTAATATTAAAGTAGATTTCTGATGTATTTTTATATTTCTGTTTATTTTTTGGATTCTATATTTTCTATTGAAAATATAGAATCTATTCTTAAGTACAATATGCGTGGAATGGAATATGATCAAACATCACCGTACCCACGTCTGGTGAAAAAGAACATAATCGCTTACATTGCTTATGTGTAATATTCTAGAGTGTTAGTACTTTTTTTCTTTAAAAAAATGTAGTCCTACACTATATATTTACATACTTATTCCTGTGTCGTAGGTGCATTTATAAACATGAAAATTCACATACACAAATACCCACTACCAAACAAATAATAGTGCGTCACAAAAAGATTTGTCCCATGCGAGAATCGAACCCGCGACTATTCGAGCAAGTGGGTGGAGCGGCTTAAACTCTTAACCACTGCTAATCGTCGGTCACAAGTAGAACAACAATATTACAATGTGTGTATCGGTAGTACTTCCACACCAGCAGAATATTGCTCTGAGGAAAAGGGATAAACACGATTTCCAGTTATTTAATGTTGTAAAGAATAACGTCAAAATTCTACACCTATCATGAAACTTAAATTCCTAAACAATATTAGGAAAATTAATTTTCTTTATTTTTGACTGCCTCGTTGCTCTAGTGGCAAAGCGCATCGATTTATTATCACGAGGTCCTGGGTTCGAATTCTAGGTCGGAAAAATGTAGTTTTTCTAACGAAATATGTATCCGGAGTATGAGTCCGGAGCCTGGAACTGTGCCCGGTGTATGGCAATAGGCTCGCTTCCTATTACATGGGACCTCATTTCGCCGGCGAAAAGTGGGTGTACTCAGTGCACCTCTGCCACCCCCGCTTGGGAAATGTAGGCTTGACTGTGTATTTTTTATTTTCACGCAATTATATTTCCGTGATTACTTATAACAAACAAACATCAAAAGCACAAATATCTTTATGAACCCAAGAAAGTCGAAAGATAATGAACTTCTAAGTATCAATAAAACCATCGGCGGTCTAAAACTTTCACGTAAATCACAAACCTTACTTTGTAGAACAAATCAGAAACTTATACCTTGCTGCTCAAAAGAGACCTTGTATTAGACCTTGTATGTGGACATTATATTGATTCCATTGCAAGTTAGTAAAGGAAATTTGGCAAGGACATTAAAGAATATAAGTAATGCATACAATAGTTTTTTAATATTTTGTTTCACACAATACATACAATCGTTTCGTGGTGAGGGGTATTTCGTGATCAAAGGGGTATCCTACAAGCCCCCCGGCAAAAAGCTTCGGGTTGCTTAATCAATTTCACAGTAGTTTGTCATTGCTTCGTTCATTGAGATTTATTAAGGTCATTCCGAATTTCTCAGCTATAAAATCATAATCAAAACAAATAGCGAGTAATTGTCTGTTAGGAGGATAAAGGGTCTTCTTTTGTTTGTTTAGTTGTTATGGATTTGTTAGGTTTATTGTTGTTGTTAGTGAATATTAAATATGTCGTATCCTATTATATGAAAATCAAAGTTAATGGAATGACGAGCAGTTATTTTAATTTTAGTAACCTTTAATCTTGTCATAGACATATTCTATGCCTTTAATGATTGTTCGAGTGCGTTTAGTTGTGAAGCGATGACAGATGACATTTGTCAGATGACGAATCACCGATGACAGATAGTCGATGTAAGATGTCGGACGGCGTTGCGTTGTTATTCGATTGGCAACCGGGCAAGCGGTGCGATGTATCGCGGGGTAGCTAACCTCACTGCATTCCATGTCACAATATTAATCTTCAACTACTGTGCGCAAACTCGCATACCAAGGAAGATCAGTGTACCCGACTAGACTCCAGTATTATTTCAAGATTTGCTTTATGTTCGGCCACCATGCGGACGACTATGAAAATGAAGATAAAGACCTTTTATCGTTACCAGCATTGAAATGGCCATCCAGGAAACCCAAGCGCCGATAAATATTTTATCGTTTCTTCGTTGGTCTAGTAAGCTATGGTATGGCTGGCGTGGATACTAGTCTTATAATATGTATAAAATGACAGATGATATAATGGACGGCTTAGTTTAATAGTTAAGAGCTTAAGCCGCTATACTCGTTACCAAGTAGCCGTGGGTTCAATCACCGGACGGGACAAGTTTTTGTGTGATCCACATATATTGGTTTCGATCGGGGTGTTTGGGTATGTGATTTTCTTTTCATGGATATTTCATGTTTTATCATATTTGAAATATTTCATGTTGGTAAACACACCCACGATACAGTAATAAATCCTAGTATAGGTCTACGTCTTTCGAAACCAAAAAATGTTATTTTTTTATCGAATTCTCAGTAGCAGTTCTCCCTATTGCATTGGTAAGTAACGACATGAACGTATTGTAAATATCTGCCATCTTCGCTTGGGAAAATGAATCTATGGTAGCGTTCATTTTATTTTTACTTTTTATCGAACTTGTTTATATAAAAGGTTTTAAGAGAAACTGAAAGACCTAAGTTTGTGCTGTATTTTATAATAATACCCTAATATAAAGTTTGTATCTAGTATGTGACTCAACTGACTCCACAGTCAAACTGCTTTTGTCGGGCTGTGATTTAACTTTGTGTATTATTTTGTTTTTCTAACAAGAATAATAATATGGAACCTACTGGAACTCTCTACTTTCTGCCTACCCCGCGAGGGAGCTGGCGTGTTGATATAGATAAATAGATAGATAGATAGAATAATAATATGAGTGAGCGGCGAGTCACCACCGGCCACGCGTACTTAGGAATCACTAATTATGGTCGGTGTCCGTCCCTTTGAAATAATCCAGTTTTTGTCCATCAAATCTCATCCATACAGTCCTTGTTTTCTTTCCTTAATTTACAATAGTCCTTGTACCTACCGGAGTCAGTGCAAATCACGTGCTGGACCCATGTCTCCATGCAAGTCTTTCCAAAATCCGGGTTAAGCCCATGAATCTCAGCGAGATACATAATAATCATATTAGCTCTGTTAAGAAGCTATCCAACTGTTGGGCACAGGTCTCCTCTCAAACTGAGAGGGTTTAAGACCATAGTCGACAACGCTTGCCCAGTTTGGATTGGCGAACATCACAAACCGTCGACAAAATCTTAGGCATGCTGGTTTCCTCACGATGGTTTCCTTCACCGTTAATGCAAGTGATAGTTATTTTTAATACGGACATGCTTTAAAAAAGACAGAGGTCTAACCACTAGGCTATCACTGTTCTTGTTTTCTATCTTCTTCTTCTTCTATCTATCTATCTATCTTCTATCTATCTATCTATCTATATACATATACATATAATAAAACTATAACCGAGCCGAATCTGTACATTGAATATTTTTTGAAAATTTTAATTGAGGTACATTTCCTTATCGATATAGAGGCCAAAACAATTTTTTTTGGAATTATTGTCTGTCTGTCTGTCTGTCTCTTTGTGTTTCAATCACGCAAATACTACCAAACAGATTTCAATAAAACTTGGTATGGTAATAACATATACTCTAACTTAAAATCTAAGATTCATCCCGAAAAATTCAAGCAATCCCGTATTATTGCGGGATAAACCATAAAACTTATTATTTTATTGATGGTTAGTCACGAGCTGCAATGTTACGTAAAAAAAATCTTTTATAAAAAAAGGTAAACCGACTTCAAAAAGCAAAAAAAGAAAAATATTTGAAGTCGGTGCTGGTTGGTGCAGTCGGTTACTTGGCAAATATCGCTTGGTCGGAAATATCGCTGAACATACATAAAAAAAAAGCATACATACAGCCGAACATAGAACCTCCTCCTTTTTGAAGTCGGTTAAAAATGTGTGATTTCGCCTACTAATATTGCCCTCGGGTTCGTCTCCTTACGAAGTAACTCTTCATCTTTTATCTATATTGTATCCATCTATCTTCTACATCTATAATTTCGGAAAGTAAATAGATTTTATCCAGGGGAAGGACATACATAGGCTATCTGTTGTCTATCTATATCTATAAATTCGGAAAGTAAATAGATTTTATCCAGGGGAAGGACATACATAGGCTATCTGTTGTCTCAAAATAAAAACTTACGAGTGTAAAATACACGCCAAAAAATAACGCGAACGAAGTTGCGGGTACAGCTAGTTCTAAATAAATAATAGCTGTAAGCTTATCAAAGTCGATGACATGATGATGCATAATGTATCCTAAATATACTGTAGTCTATCGTACTCATAAGACATTAAGTTTGTCAAAGTTTAGGGAAGGCAACCACCAGGGGACAATATTCTGAAGTTATATAAGTGACTTCAGTGGCGGTTTACGCAAGTTGGATCTTAAACTTAATAAATTACCCCCAACAAAATTAATGAAGTGTAAGAACATAGTTATAGCTTTGACTGATTACAAAAATACAGAGAAGTAATCATCATCATTTTCTTAACTATATCCCACTGGGCTGTATGTCTTATTATTTGGACGTTGTTATGTTATGCAGAAAAAATCCAACTAACAGTTTGTTACTTTTAAGTGAATGCGATTTGGGGCTAAAACTAATCTATCTATCTATCTATCTATAACCTCACGCCAGATCCCTTGCGGGGTAGGCAGAGAGTACAGAGTTCCAACAGGTTCTTTCCTTACATACCTCTCTGGCTTCCTCGACTCTCATAGTTCGTCTCATACACGCTCGCCGGTTACGGAGACTCTTGACTTTTCCATCTGACAAGACTCGGTTTATTTGGTCGTGGTAAGATAGTCTAGGTCTTCCCCGGTACCTGCATCCTTCCACTTTCACATTGTATATCTGTTTTGTCATTCTTTCCTCTGGCATTCTTTCTATATGCCCGAACCAACGGAGCATGCCCTTTCTCATCTTTACACCGATACTATCTTTCATACCTACTCGCTGTCTTACTATGCTGTTGCTAATGCGGTCGGTCAGCTTCACTCCGCACATCTTCCGCAGAGCTCGCATTTCTACCGCATTTATCCTACTTTCATTCTCCTTCTTACATACCCAGCTCTCGCTACCATATAACAGCGTTGGGACAAGAACTCCGTTATGTATGGCCAGCTGCGCCTTATGGCTTAAGTGCCGGCTCCCGAGTAGCTTTCCCATCGCACCATTCACTCTGTTCCCTGCACTCACTCTTCTCTCTATGTCAGCGGTGTATTTCCCATCCTTACTGAAGGCGCATCCAAGATATACAAACTCATTCACTTGCTCCAGCACATCGTTACCAACCACAATCCTTACATTCGTTCTGGTTTCTTCCCTTTCAAAAACCATAATCTTGGTTTTCTTCACATTCAAGTGTAAGCCATTGATCATGCAGTCGTCTTTCATAACTGTGACTAGTGTTTGCAGATCAGTGGCTGTTGGCGCTATTAAAACCGCGTCATCTGCATAAAGTAGATGGTTTACCACTAAGTCACCCATTTGTACACCTTCATTCATCGCTTTCAGTCTTTGAAGACTTTTGTCCAGATATATTATAAACAGTCTAGCGGACAACACGCAACCCTGCTTGACGCCGATTTTAACGTCAAACCAGGGTGACCTGTTACCACCCACCCGAACGCATGCCTTGCAGTCCACATAAGTGGACTGGACGGCTCGCAACAGAGTGCCATCTATACCATACTCTGGCAAAATGTCCCAAAGTCTCTTTCGCACAACTCTGTCAAATGCCTTCTCCAGATCTACAAAACCGCAGAAAACCTTCCGGCCCACTGCCAGATGCTTCTCTACGATGTTGCGGAGTGAGAAGACTTGATCCGAACATCCTCTTCCAGACCTGAAACCCCCTTGTGCCTCGCACAACATTCCATCGCTAAAACTAATAAAGCCTTGTATTTTATTTATCAATATTATCGCGCCAGATCCCTTGCGGGGTAGGCAGAAAGTACAGAGTTCCAACAGGTTCTTTCCTTACATACCTCTCTGACTTCCTCCACTCTCATAGTTCGTCTCATACACGCTCGCCGGTATGGAGACGCTAGACTTGCCCATCAGATAAGACTCCGTCTATTTGGTCATGGTAAGATAGTTGAGTTCTTTCCCGGTACCTACACCCTTCCACTTTCGCATTGTATATTTGTTTAAAACCAATAAAGCCTTGTATACATTAGAGGACAAATGTCTCGCGACACGTATCACTTAAGATGTCGGAAAAAGTCAAACAACGTTTGGCGATGTCGCTCATGACCAATTTTGTTCACAATTTAGTCGGTGTCAGCACGTTGCCTAAATAGCTGCTATGACGCAAAAAAGCTGTTCAGATATTACTAATTTCGAAAATGGTCGCAGTAAATATATAAAACTTGAATATTTTAAGGGCGGCTTCATGATTTTTTCCAAATTATACTTATTCAAATTATTGATGTGTCCTAATTTAATAGGCGCGAGACTATTGCTACTAGGACGGGCAAAACTGCAGACTTCGAATAGCTTCTGAGAATCTTTCGAAATGAAATCCCCAATAATAATTAGTCTCATCTAAAGGGCAAGTCAGGAGTCTTCGATACCAGCGAGCTTTTATGAGACAAAACATGACCAATCGCAGACCCCAAAGATATTACTTATAAAATGTCTACCGAGCAGTAATACCCCGAGTTCGTTTGGCACAGCAAGCTATGCTAATACCCGCAATCGAGCAAGATGCAAAAGGGGGGCCGATTCGTTCCATTTGGAGATCCCGGAGCCCCCTACTGTGCTAAAGGAGGTTATTGGGGGTGTTTATTAATGTAATACAAGCTAGTTAGTCCAGTGGCGCATGATGCGCGTAGCGATCATGAGATTCTGAGTATAAAATGCAATTATTCGATAGAAACTTACATGGTACCTTCGGCGAAAAGTGGGAGTAAACAGTACACCTCTGCCACCCCCGCTTGGAGAACATACTGACAGTAAAAGTCCCACTAATCTCAATCCTTCCCCTATGGAATAATACGATCTTCGGAAGAGTTTTCCTTGGAAAGTGAAAAAAGGATATTTTAGGTATGTATTCCTTTTTTTAAGTTTATAGAGGTTAAGCATATTTTTGGTACATTACTTCACGATTACTTAACTTACGTGCCGTCCGTGTGGTGCAATTATATCTCCTGAATTACGAAAGTCACTTAACAGGATACATTAAATTTGTCGCTTTGACATATTTTATTGTAGATTCCTTTTGTTATAAAATGTGTATACAAAATAGCTTGAGATAAGACCCGGTCTATTTAAATATTTTAATAATATAATCAATCAGTCAATGTAATAGGGTTAGCCTATATAGGGTGACATTGACTATGACCCTATGACCTAACGTCGTCGAGGAAAAGTGTTTGTACACAGGCACTTTGTTACTTCTGTTTTTGGAATATAGGCGTGACGTTGTTTATTTTTTTTAATAAGGAACATAGAAAGGATTCGCCTTATTCGTCTGTTAGCCATAGCTTCACACTAATTTTAAGTGTATTTTGCCAATGTCTTGTGAGATGCATAATCGCGTTTGTAAGATTTAATTTCTAAATTATTTCTATTCCCCGAAGAAACTTGATGACAACGATGATGATGAAATTGATGAGGTACCCAACCCTGGTTAATAAAACGATGGATGCTTTACATACCAATAGCAACGGCCGTTTTTAGGGAATCAAAAAGGCACGAATTATTACTTTGTTATAATTACCTTCATTCATGCACACATATAAATATATAATGGTTAATCACTAACATTACACATTATTATTAGGAATAACAAAAGTTTTTGAAATTAAAACAAATCTACGACATTACTCTTCAACTCCCCGCCAAAACCTCAGATAGACCTTCATCCACCCTCTTCCAAAGGTTATTCATACTCATTAATACTCATTTCCTCAGCAACGACTCCAATAAAATTCTTATAAATAAATTAGGAGTTGCTCGCTTTGGGCAAGGAGATCAAACTTGTCGTTAATCACGTAGGAAAACGGACCAAGGTAACGCGGCGGGACGCCGACGATTGCCCATTGTAGTGCAAACTTAGCCGTTATTTAAAATTATTGCCGCCGTTCAGAATTATTGGTTGAGCAATAAAACTTATTTACTCAACATGGAAATATAAATAAAATAAAAATACCGTTACGCTTTTATTCCCCAAGAGGTATATCTATATCATCACGCCAGATCCCTTGCAGGGTAGGCACAGAGTACAGAGGTCCAACAGGTTCTTTCCTTACATACCTCTCTGGCTTCCTACACTCTCATAGTTCGTTTCATATACGCTCGCCGGTTACGGAGACTCTTGACTTGTCCTTCAGATAAGACTCTGTCTATCCCAAGAGGTGACAAAGGTGTAGAGTGTATGCCTACTTTTCGGTAACTATGTTACGCGGGGCGTTCATATATTTTTTAACTTCCTCTTATCCTATGGAGTTATTAACATGTTGGTTCAGTTCCGATGTCGATGCATTTTTATGGCAAACCTCACCTGGTTCTACACCCAGGATTGGCTCCAGACGAAGGATCTCTTTAATGGCCAACAGCATATATACGAAGTTTTGTATGGGTAAAGCCGCTTCGGGAAAAAAGATCAAAGTTGTCGTTAGTCACGTAGGAACACGAACCGAGCTACCGCGGTGGGACGCCGACGATGGTAAATAGGGAGAGGAGAGGAAAACTTAATACTTGTCCAGGGACCTTATTAATGTGGTTGTTATTACGAAATCATACTCACCTGTGTGGTATTAAGTATCCCAATAGATACTGCTTAAATTAAAAAGAAGTGTCCTTGGATCCGTGTTTCGTAGCGAAATTAACGACTGCTTACACGCAGTCTTTTTAAACCTTTGGGTTGCGACCACCTCTATAAGACGGGCGCAAAGCTTCAGTAAAAAAGAAGAAAAAAATTACAAATATTAGGAAAATTTATATTAGGAAAATGTTAATTAAAGGACATATTTTGTACGTTAACACGAGTCAATTTTTTGTTAAATAATTCATCATCAGAAAGAATAAAACCGTTTTTAAACTTTTGTGGAGGCCTTCGGCGATGTAATTGATGTAAAAATATGTCTGTTATAAGTACTGAATTGTGTATTTAGCCGATACCTAATTATAAAATTAATAAAAGTGTATGCATTTGTAACATAATAAAATATAGATTACAAACAGCGGAGGGAAGGGGGTCACGAAAATGAGTTTAAAATTAGTTTTTTTTTTATGCTAAGGGTCGCTTTTTGAAAAAAGGTTGAAATACACTGGTCTAGTGGTTAGAGCGTAGGTCTCTCCGTCCACCGAATCGAGTAGTCGTGGGTTCGATTCCCGCATGAGTGAATTTATTGTGTGAGCCACAAACATTTGTTTCGGTCTCAGTGTTTGTGTACGTGAAACGTAAATGCATCCGCGACACGGAAGTATATCTTAGTCAGCGGAAAATTATTTTTTTAATTTATAAAAAGTAACGGTAATATGATTCTCGCACGTATAAAACTTACTTCCGGACTTTTAAAGCTGATTGATCAAAAAATATTTATGATATTATCGACGGGTATATACTTAATTGTAGCAATTATCCTACCATTTATAAAACAACTACTAACACAATTAGTCAAACTACAAAATTCTTTAACGATAACCAAAGAATTTCTATAATTGGTGACATGACGAGATTTTATTGCTATGGACATGTAATAACCGCTTGCGCACGAATGCTAACTTGGTCATAATGAACGCGAGGTCGCGTCGGCTGCGCGCCTGCATATCGCACGCGAGTAGTAATCAAATATGTACACCCTTACATCCACTTTTAACATAATTGTCATGATTTTTTTTCTAATCATTAATGTGTAGTTAGTAAGTGATCATGCGAAAAATATTGGTGCTAGTCTATATTTATATGGTCGTGTTTGCGTACGCGCAGGATTGCAATGTTGGCGGAAAATCGGTAATCTTTTTATTTCATATTTTTTCCACAGTAAATACCCCTGTATATTGTGTATATATGTGTGTACAACATGTTCATTTTAAAGGAAATAAGTCTGAAGAAAATTGTGTGAATACTGATGTTACAATCGAAATCTCGGTAATTTTTAATAAACAGGGTTACTTGTAAAACACTAATAACCTCGCAGGGCTATATTACTAACATCATAAACAACACAGCCAGAGAGGTCTGTGAGGACCTGTTGGATTTCTGTACTCTGCCTACTGCCTGCAAGGGATCTGGGGTGATGATATAGATAGAAAGATAGATAAGCGACTCCTATTTTCTGAGTTTTTTTTTAATTTCAGCAGATTATCAGCGGTGTCATAGAAAATATTAATAGTTTATAAAGTGTATGGAACAGCTGTTTTTTTTCTCTTAAATTAAAGAAAAATCTCTGTATAAAAGTTATTGGTTATAATATGATCAGATAATTTAGTCCTGTGAAGTTATTATTTTAATAAAAAAATATTTTTCTTTGGACTGTGTTACTAACCTGTGCTGTTTCATAGAAAAAAAATATTGACACACGACAAAATGTCAAATGACAGCTGATATTTTTCCACTAGAATTAAAATTCTCAGAATGACAGTTGTTGTTTAGTAGATAATGTAGTACAGTAGGTTATTATTAAAATAAACAAAATATTTTTCTACGGACTGTATTACTAACATGCTGTTTCTAACATATATATAGTCTATTCTAATCAAACTTTAAAACCTTTTCATTAAACTTAAAAACGACGATTTCTTGCTAACAGCATTTTGTTTTCGATGTCTTCGGAAATACTGTCATCTCCATATTACACTTGTTATAGATTGCAATCACAACTTAAACATCTAAAATGGTGATGGTTTGTTTAAAAAGTTTTAAAGTTTGATTGGAATAGACTATACAGTGGCCTGTACTCAGTGTTGGGCATTTACAATTGTAGGATTAATTAGCTGAAATTTCATTTGCAATTAAATTAATCCCCCCGAGGTACTCCGGAATAACAATGACCTTTTGAAGTCAAACGCCTCAGTCTCTTCCGTGCTCATGGGTGCTGTAGAGCACTTGAAACGTCGGCCACTTCAGAATCACAAATAAGCCGCGATGAAACCCGAAATCTGTTAATTGCAACTTAATTTTTTCACAATTAATTTTTGCCCAACTCTGCATGTACTGAGAAATGCCTACATTTCATATCTTTAAAATGATGTAACCGTCAACTTGTGCTATAATAATCCCTAGTTTTATTTTAATGAAGTTGTTGAAAATACACAGTTGTTACATGAGATGGGGTTGATTGTAGGCGACATAAAAAGACTTTCATGGTGTTACGAATGTAATTACATATTTAATTCAATCACAAAGAGAGAGGGGGTGTATGAGACGAACTATGAGAGGTCTGTAAGGAAAGAACGACATGTCGACGTCGTCGTCTCGTTAGACGGACGGCTTGGTCCAACAGTTAAGAGGTTAAGTAGCTCACTGGAACGAGTAGTCGCGGGTTTAAATCCCGCACGGGACATCTTTAGGTGACTTACAAATGTTTGTTTCAGACTGGATGTCTGTAAATTTAATGTTTGTAAATGCGCTTACGATACAGTAATAACTCAAAGTGTTAGGCTGCGTTTAAAAAAAACTATCATTGACGAATTTACAGTCCCACAAGAATTTTTTGGCCCGCGGCTATTTTCGGAACCAACGCTGTCATCAAGTAAAATGTCACTTAATGACAGTCGCAGAGTTGCCGTTTGCAATGAAATTTACCCAAGTTCTTTTTTTGATTAGTAACTGTGCGGACCCACCTGTTGAAATATCTCCTTGGGAGTAGAAAGATGTTACTAAATGTTGACCTTATTTTCACACCAACGTCCCCCTGTCCATGTCATCCATGGGCCAAAGGACCCTTGTCGCACTATAATTATTCAGATAAACGTCAATTTCCGGATTTATTAATGGGGTAGTTAAAGTGCTGCCGTATACTGTATCTTTGATGACTAAGCTGTGTATTACGGCAATTGTGTCAAGAACAACACCGGCGCGACTGTCTGCGCGTGAGGCGAGGCGAGGGGTGCTCCGCGCATACGCCGCGCAGTCTGTGGCGCAGTGGCGATCGCCGCCATAACAATTCCTTATTCGCTATGACCAATTAAACACGTAACGCGGCGCGTTGGGACAACTTCATGAAGTGATCGTTTAATGCAGGGATTCCCAAAGTGGTTTGCCAGGGGTCGACATAAAAGAAAACTGATTTTGGGGGTTGACGAGGTCTAAAAATCGAGCCCTATTAATTAACACAAGTTCTTATTTAAAACTTTCAAGATACAAGTTAATATAAAGATATACAAGATAAAATATTAGTCATTAATATAACAAGATGTTATAAGAATGACTAATATTTTAGTAGGAAGTATCATTGTTGTACTTTACTCACTTAACCAACCGCAAAGTTTTTAAAATTGGTAAGTATTTGTATCAATGGGAAAAAAAACTAGAGATAAGATAGAGCGCTTCATCAGTTAATTTTGGAAAAGGGGTATCTTGCCCAAAATACTTTGGGAATCCCTGGTTTAATGGTACTGCAATGGTACACAGAATCCCATTTCACGGTCATTTCATGAAGTTATCGTAACATGCCGCGTTTGGTCATAGCGAATAAGGGCCCTGCAGCAATAACAAAACGCCGCTTTACATACCTACATTATTAAGGCAGAAGTTGATGGCTCTACATAATATATAAGATATGGAATGTTTATATCTTAGCGCCGGCCATTGTACAGTATGCATGCTGCGTCATATTCAAGGTGTAATATAGTTATCGCAAAACCTGAGAGTAGTTTGTTCTAAATCGGGAACTGAATCGATTCCTTTCAACAGACAGATGCCGGAAGACGAGTTACGACATTTTGGAGGTCATACTTTTTTATAAAAAAATCGTTGACCCACACTAGCATTTATTCTTGTGTCGTGGGTGCGTTTACAAACATGTAATTTCAAATACACGAATACCCAGACCGAAAGAAATAATTGTCCCGTGCGGGAATCAAACCCACGACTATTCAACCGGAGCGAAGCAGCAACGAAGCAACTTAAGCTCTTACTCACTGCGCATAATCATTTATCACATTTTATAGGTCATTGTGAGTCTGTTTACTTAGACTGGTCTGTGATGCCTACATGTAATTTTTTTTTAAATAAACTAAAATTTGCTGTTATTTATTCCAATCATTCATGGGTATACTGTATTAAATAAGTTTAACCATGATTAAAATAAAATAATTTAATAGAATATTCTTTAGTTAAGAGTTCTTAAAAAATGGTAATTAACTCGGTAAAACTGGAACTATAGTCTTTGTATTGAATTTCTACCTACCTATATCATCACACCAGATCCCTTGCGGGGTAGGCAGAGGCTACAGAGTTCCAGTGTTGCCAACAAGACTACTATAAATTTTGCTGAACTGCTGTGAAAATTTGGACGAAATTATGCCAAATGCTTTGTAATAATGCTAAAAATTATGCTAGAATTTTTCAATGTCATAGAAAGTATCATTTAATTTTAAAGATCTATAATCAATAAAATTTAGATTTATTTTATGTTTTTATTGACTATTTTTTATTCATTTATTTAATAAGACACATCAACAACACGTCAACGACTATGTTATCGAATAAAATGTTAATATCTTGGTCTTCATCGAGGTGCACGTGGAAGTGAATAGATTGCTAAAGTATTATTCGGGAATTCTTATGAATTTAAAATGAATATAATATGAAATAAAAATAATTATATATGATAAATGACTATAAAGGCCACTTGAAGAGACAGGTATGCCAACGTATTGACAAAAGTGGAATTTACTCTAAATGAAATGAATTACGTACCCTTAGCGGTAGCAAAATGAATCGTTTGTTTTTTTTTTTTTTTTTTTTTT